>JAQISU010001235.1:36547814-37747814 GCA_029339505.1 Unio delphinus
ACTTTGCGCTACCATATACGGCTAACTGTTGATTAGGGGATATGCAGGGCCAAAGTAGCTCAGAAATAAACAGAGTTTATGCCAAGAAGTCATTGGAAAACCAGGAACATTGGAGAGCTACATATTGGAGTCCAATTTGGACCTAACAGGTGATGTTTTTGTGACCATTGGACCAGACAAGCAGGTGCAGCCAAAAACACTTTCTAGCGAAAGGCAGATTAAAAATAGGGAGTACACACCCCCTGACCTTCCCACGATCTGGCCCCACCCATGTGCAGTGGCATTTTAAGGTGTGTGTGTGTGTGTGTGTGTGTTTACGTGCGTGCGTTCAGGCGTGCACGTGTGTCTGTTGAGTAAAAAGTTATAAAAGACGAAGCATTACTTTGCGCTACAATATACGGCTAACTGTTGATTAGTGGATATGCAGGGCCAAAGTAGCTCAGAAATAAACAACAGAGTTCATGCCAAGAAGTCATTGGAAAACCAGGAACATTGGAGAGCTACATATTGGAGTATAATATGGACCTAACAGGTGATGTTTTTGTGACAATTAGACCAGACAAGCAGGTGCAGCCAAAAACGCTTTCTACCAGATTAAGGATAGGGGGTACACACCCCTGACCTTCCCACGATCTGGCCCCACCCATGTGCAGTGGCATTTTCGTGCGTGTGTGTGTGTTTACGTGCGTGCGTTCAGGCGTGCACGTGTGTCTGTTGAGTAAAAGGCTATAAAAGACTAGGCATTACTTTGCGCTGCCATGTACGGCTAACTGTTCATTAGGGGATATGCAGGGCCAAAGTAGCTCAGAAATAAACAACAGAGTTCATGCAAAGAACTCATTGGAAAACCAGGAACATTGGAGAGCTATATATTGGAGTCCAATTTGGACCTAACAGGTGATGTTTTTGTGACTATTAGACCAGACAAACAGGTGCAGCCATAAACACTTTCAACGGAAAGGCAGATTAACGATAGGGGGTACAAACACCCCTGACATTCCAACGATCTGGCCCCACCCATGTTCAGTGGCATTTTCATGTGTGTGTGCGTGCGTATGTGTGTTTACGTGCGTGCGTTCAGGCGTGCACGTGTGTCTGTTGAGTAAAAGCTATAATAGACTAAGCATTACTTTGCGCTACGATGTTCGGCTAACTGTTGATTAGAGGTTATGCAGGGCGATAGTTGCTTAGAAATAAACAACAGAGTTCATGCCAAGAAGTCATTGGAAAACCAGGAACATTGGAGAGCTACATATTGGAGTCCAATATGGACCAAACAGGTGATGTTGTTCTGACCATTAGACCAGACAAGGAGGTGCAGCCAAAAACACTTTCTACCGAAAGGCAGATTAAGGATAGGGGTTACACACACCCCTGACCTTCCCACGATCTGGCCCCACCCATGTGCAGTGGCATTTTCATGTGTGCTTGTATGTGTTTGTGTGTGTTTACGTGCGTGCGTTCAGGCGTTCTTTTGAGTCCGTTGAGTAAAAAGCTATAATAGACTAAGCATTACTTTGCGCTACCATAAACGGCTAACTGTTGATATGGGGATATGCAGGGCCAAAGTAGCTCAGAAATAAACAACAGAGTTCATGCCAAAAAGTCATTGTAAAACCAGAAACATTGGAGAGCTACATATTGGAGTCCAATTTGGACCTAACATGTGATGTTTTTGTGACCATTAGACCAGACAAGCAGGTGCAGCCAAAAACACTTTCTACCGAAAGGCAGTTTAAGGATAGGGGGTACACACACCCCTGACCTTCCCACGATCTGGCCCCACCCATGTGCAGTGGCATTTTCATGTGTGTGTTTACGTGCGTGCGTTCAGGCGTGCACGTGTGTCTGTTGAGTAAAAGCTACAATAGACTAAGCATTACTTTGCGCTACCATATACGGCTAACTGTTAATTAGGGGATATGCAGGGCCAAAGTAGGTCAGAAATAAACAACAGAGTTCATGCCAGGAAGTCATTGGAAAATTAGGAACATTG
Organism: Unio delphinus; assembly: GCA_029339505.1. NCBI lineage: Eukaryota > Metazoa > Mollusca > Bivalvia > Unionida > Unionidae > Unio > Unio delphinus. The sequence continues at coordinate 36,549,811 of JAQISU010001235.1, forward strand.
GAGAGCTACATATTGGAGTCCAATTTGGACCTAACAGGTGATGTTTTTGTGACCATTAGACCAGACAAGCAGGTGCAGCCAAAAACACTTTCTACCGAAAGGCAGATTAAGGATAGGGGGTACACACACCCCTGACCTTCCCACGAACTGGCCCTACCCATGTGCAGTGGCATTTTCATGTGTGTGTGTGTTTACGTGCGTGCGTTCAGGCGTGCACGTGTCTGTTGAGTCAAAGCTATAATAGACTAAGCATTACTTTGCGCTACCATATACGGCTAACTGTTGATTAGGGGATATGCAGGGCCAAAGTAGCTCAGAAATAAACAACAGAGTTCAATCAAAGAAGTCATTGGAAAACTAGGAACATTGGAGAGCTATATATTGGAGTCCAATTTGGACCTAACAGGTGATGTTTTTGTGACCATTAGACCAGACAAGCAGGTGCATCCAAAAACACTTTCTACCGAAAGGCAGATTAAGGAAAGGGGGTACACACACCCCTGACCTTCCCACGATCTGGCCCCACCCATGTGCAGTGGCATTTTCATGTGTGTGTGTGTGTGTGTGTGTGTGTGTGTGTGTGTTTACGTGCGTGCGATCAGGCGTGCACGTGTGTCTGTTGAGTAAAAGCTATAATAGACTAAGCATTACTTTGCGCTACCATATACGGCTAACTGTTGATTAGGGGATATGCAGGGCCAAAGTAGCTCAGAAATAAACAACAGTTCATGCCAAGAAGTCATTGGAAAACCAGGAACATTGGAGAGCTACATATTGGAGGCCAATTTGGACCTAACAGGTGATGTTGTTCTGACCATTATACCAGACAAGCAGGTGCAGCCAAAAACACTTTCTAACGAAAGGCAGATTAAGGATAGAGGGTACACACACCCCTGACCTTCCCACGATCTGGCCCCACCCATGTGCAGTGGCATTTTCATGTGTGTGTGTGTGTGTGTGTGTGTGTGTGTGTGTGTGTGTGTGTGTGAGTGTGTTTACGTGCGTGCGTTCATGCGTGCACGTGTGTCTGTTGAGTAAAAAGCTATAAAAGACTAAGCATTACTTTGCGCTACCATATACGGCTAACTGTTGATTAGGGATATGCAGTGCCAAAGTAGCTCAGAAATAAACAACAGTTCATGCCAAGAAGTCATTGGAAAACCAGGAACATTGGAGAGCTACATATTGAGTTAAATTTGGACCTAACAGGTGATGTTTTTGTGACCATTAGACCAGACAAGCAGGTGCAGCCAAAAACACTTTCTACCGAAAGGTAGATTAAGGATAGGGGGTACTCATACCCCTGACCTTCCCACGATATGGACCCACCCATGTGCAGTGGCATTTTCATGTGTGTGTGTGTGTTTACGTGCGTGCGTTCAGGCGTGCACGTGTGTCTGTTGAGTAAAAAGTTATAAAAGACGAAGGATTACTTTGCGCTACAATATACGGCAAACTGTTAATTAGGGGATATGCAGGGCCAAAGTAGCTCAGAAATAAACAACAGTTCATGCCAAGAAGTCATTGGAAAACCAGGAACATTGGAGAGCTACATATTGGAGTATAATTTGGACCTAACAGGTGATGTTTTTGTGACCATTAGACCAGACAAACAGGTGCAGCAATAAACACTTTCTACCCAAAGGCAGATTAACGATAGGGGGTACTAACACCCCTGACATTCCAACGATCTGGCCCCACCCATGTGCAGTGGCATTTTCATGTGTGTGTGTGTGTGTATGTGTGTTTACGTGCGTGCACGTGTGTCTGTTGAGTAAAAGCTATAATAGACTAAGCATTACTTTGCGCTACCATGTACGGCTAACTGTTGATTAGGGGATATGCAGGGCGAAAGTAGCTCAGAAATAAACAACAGAGTTCATGCCAAGAAGTCATTGGAAAACCAGGAACATTGGAAAGCTACATATTGGAGTCCAATATGGACCTAACAGGTGATGTTTTTGTGACCATTAGACCAGACAAGCAGGTGCAGCCAAAAACACTTTCTACCGAAAGGCAGATTAAGGATGGGGGGTACACACACCCCTGACCTTCCCACGATCTGGCCCCACCCATGTGCAGTGGCATTTTCATGTGTGTGTGTGTGTGTTTACGTGCGTGTGTTCAGGTGTGCACGTGTGTCTGTTGAGTAAAAGCTATAATAGACTAAGCATTACTTTGCGCTACCATATACGGCTAACTGTTGATTAGGGGATATGCAGGGCCAAAGTAGCTCAGAAATAAACAACAGAGTTCATGCCAAAAAGTCATTGGAAAACTAGGAACATTGGAGAGCTACATATTGGAGTCCAATTTGGACCTAACAGGTGATGATTTTGTGACCATAATACCAGACAAGCAGGTGCAGCCAAAAACACTTTCTACCGAAAGGCAGATTAAGGATAGGGGGTACACACACCCCTGACCTTCCCACGATCTGGCCCCACCCATGTGCAGTGGCATTTTCATGTGTGTGTGTGTGTGTGTTTACGTGCATGCGTTCAGGCGTGCACGTGTCTGTTGAATAAAAGCTATAATAGACTAAGCATTACTTTGCGCTACCATATACGGCTAACTGTTGATTAGGGGATATGCAGGGCCAAAGTAGATCAGAAACAAACAACATTTCATGCCAAGAAGTCATTGGAAAACCAGGAACATTGGAGAGCTACATATTGGAGTCCAATTTGGACCTAACAGGTGATTTTTTTGTGACCATTAGACCAGACAAGCAGGTGCAGCCAAAAACACTTTCTACCGAAATGCAGATTAAGGATAGGGGGTACACAGACCCCTGACCTTCCCACGATCTGGCCCCACCTATGTGCAGTGGCATTTTCATGTGTGTGTGTGTGTGTGTTTATGTGCGTGCGTTCAGGCGTGCACGTGTGTCTGTTGAGTAAAAAGCTATAAAAGACTAAGCATTACATTGCGCTACCATATACGGCTAACTGTTGATTAGGGGATATGCAGGGCCAAAGTAGCTCAGAAATAAACAACAGTTCATGCCAAGAAGTCATTGGAAACCAGGAACATTGGAGAGCTACATATTGGAGTCCAATTTGGACCTAACAGGTGATGTTTTAGTGACCATTAGACCAGACAAGCAGGTGCAGCCAAAAACACTTTCTAGCAAAAGGCAGTTTAAGGATAGGGGGTACACACACCCCTGACCTTCCCACGATCTGGCCCCACCCATGTGCAGTGGCATTTTCATGTGTGTGTGTGTGTGTGTGTGTTTACGTGCGTGCGATCAGGCGTGCACGTGTGTCTGTTGAGTAAAAGCTATAATAGACTAAGCATTACTTTGCGCTACCATATACGGCTAACTGTTGATAAGGGGATATGCAGGGCCAAAGTAGATCAGAAACAAACAATATTTCATGCCAAGAAGTCATTGGAAAACCAGGAACATTGGAGAGCTACATATTGGAGTCCAATTTGGACCAAACAGGTGATGTTTTTGTGACCATTAGACCAGACAAGCAGGTGCAGCCAAAAACACTTTCTACCGAAAGGCAGATTAAGGATAGGGGGTACACACCCCTGACCTTCCCACGATCTGGCCCCACCCATGTGCAGTTGTATTTTCATGTGTGTGTGTGTGTGTTTACATGCGTGCGTTCAGGCGTGCACGTGTGTCTGTTGAGTAAAAGCTCTAATAGACTAAGCATTACTTTGCGCTACCATGTACGGCTAACTGTTGATTAGGGGATATGCAGGGCGAAAGTAGCTCAGAAATAAACAACAGAGTTCATGCCAAGAAGTCATTGGAAAACCAGGAACATTGGAGAGCTACATATTGGAGTCCAATTTGGACCTAACAGGTGATGTTTTTGTGACCATTAGACCAGACAAGCAGGTGCAGCCAAAAACACTTTCTACCGAAAGGCAGATTAAGGATAGGGGGTACACAGACCCCTGACCTTCCCACGATCTGGCCCAACCCATGTGCAGTGGCATTTTCATGTGTGTGTGTGTGTGTGTGTGTTTACGTGCGTGCGATCAGGCGTGCACGTGTGTCTGTTGAGTAAAAGCTATAATAGACTAAGCATTACTTTGCGCTACCATATACGGCTAACTGTTGATTAGGGGATATGCAGGGCCAAAGTAGCCCAGAAATAAACAACAGAGTTCATGCCAAAAAGTCATTGGAAAAACAGGAACATTGGAGAGCTACATATTGGAGTCCAATTTGGACCTAACATGTGATGTTTTTGTGACCATTAGACCAGACAAGCAGGTGCAGCCAAAAATACTTTCTACCGAAAGGCAAATTAAGGATAGGGGGTACACACACCCCTGACCTTCCCACGATCTGGCCCCACCCATGTGCAGTGGCATTTTCAAATGTGTGTTTACGTGCGTGCGTTCAGGCGTGCACGTGTGTCTGTTGAGTAAAAGCTACAATAGACTAAGCATTACTTTGCGCTACCATATACGGCTAACTGTTGATTAGGGGATATTCAGGGCCAAAGTAGCTCAGAAATAAACAACAGAGTTCATGCCAAGAAGTCATTGGAACACTAGGAACATTGGAGAGCTACATATTGGAGTCCAATTTGGACCTAACAGGTGATGTTTTTGTGACCATTAAACCAGACAAGCAGGTGCAGCCAAAAACACTTTCTACCGAAAGGCAGATTAAGGATAGGGGGTACACACACCCCTGACCTTCCCACGAACTGGCCCCACCCATGTGCAGTGGCATTTTCATGTGTGTGTGTGTGTTTACGTGCGTGCGTTCAGGCGTGCACGTGTGTCTGTTGAGTAAAATCTATAATAGACTAAGCATTACTTTGCGCTACCATATACGGCTAACTGTTGATTAGGGGATATGCAGGGCCAAAGTAGCTCAGAAATAAACAACAGTTCATTCCAAGAAGTCATTGGAAAACTAGGAACATTGGAGAGCTAAATATTGGAGTCCAATTTGGACCTAACAGGTGATGTTTTTGTGACCATTAGACCAGACAAGCAGGTGCAGCCAAAAACACTTTCTACCGAAAGGCAGATTAAGGATAGGGGGTACACACCCCCCCTAACCTTCCCACGATATGGCCCCACCCATGTGCAGTGGCATTTTCATCTGTGTGTGTGTGTGTGTTTACGTGCGTGCGTTGAGTCGTGCACGTGTCTGTTGAGTAAAAGCTATAATAAACTAAGCATTACTTTGCGCTACCATATACGGCTAACTGTTGATAAGGGGATATGCAGGGCCAAAGTAGCTCAGAAATAAACAACAGTTCATGCCAAGAAGTCATTGGAAAAACAGGAACATTGGAGAGCTACATATTGGAGTCCAATTTGGACCCAACAGGTGATGTTTTTGTGACCCTTAGACCAGACAAGCTGGTTCAGCCAAAAACACTTTCTACCGAAAGGAAGATTAAGGATAGGGGGTACACACCCCTGACCTTCCCACGATCTGGCCCCACCCTTGTGCAGTAGCATTTTCGTGTGTGTTTACGTGCGTGCGTTCAGGCGTGCACGTGTGTCTGTTGAGTAAAAAGCTATAATAGACTAAGCATTACTTTGCGCTACCATATACGGCTAACTGTTGATTAGGGGATATGCAGGGCCAAAGTAGCTCAGAAATAAACAGTTTATGCCAAGAAGTCATTGGAAAACCAGGAACATTGGAGAGCTACATATTGGAGTCCAATTTGGACCTAACAGGTGATGTTTTTGTGACCATTGGACCAGACAAGCAGGTGCAGCCGAAAACACTTTCTAGCGAAAGTCAGATTAAAAATAGGGAGTACACACCCCCTGACCTTCCCACGATCTGGCCCCACCCATGTGCAGTGGCATTTTAATGTGTGTGTTTGTTTACGTGCGTGCGTTCAGGCGTGCACGTGTGTCTGTTGAGTAAAAAGTTATAAAAGACGAAGCATTACTTTGCGCTACAATATACGGCTAACTGTTGATTAGTGGATATGCAGGGCCAAAGTAGCTCAGAAATAAACAACAGAGTTCATGCCAAGAAGTCATTGGAAAACCAGGAACATTGGAGAGCTACATATTGGAGTATAATATGGACCTAACAGGTGATGTTTTTGTGACAATTAGACCAGACAAGCAGGTGCAGCCAAAAACGCTTTCTACCAGATTAAGGATAGGGGGTACACACCCCTGACCTTCCCACGATCTGGCCCCACCCATGTGCAGTGGCATTTTCGTGCGTGTGTGTGTGTTTACGTGCGTGCGTTCAGGCGTGCACGTGTGTCTGTTGAGTAAAAAGCTATAAAAGACTAAGCATTACTTTGCGCTGCCATATACGGCTAACTGTTCATTAGGGGATATGCAGGGCCAAAGTAGCTCAGAAATAAACAACAGAGTTCATGCAAAGAACTCATTGGAAAACCAGGAACATTGGAGAGCTATATATTGGAGTCCAATTTGGACCTAACAGGTGATGTTTTTGTGACTATTAGACCAGACAAACAGGTGCAGCCATAAACACTTTCAACGGAAAGGCAGATTAACGATAGGGGGTACAAACACCCCTGACATTCCAACGATCTGGCCCCACCCATGTTCAGTGGCATTTTCATGTGTGTGTGTGTGTGTGTGCGTATGTGTGTTTACGTGCGTGCGTTCAGGCGTGCACGTGTGTCTGTTGAGTAAAAGCTATAATAGACTAAGCATTACTTTGCGCTACCATGTTCGGCTAACTGTTGATTAGGGGATATGCAGGGCGAAAGTTGCTTAGAAATAAACAACAGAGTTCATGCCAAGAAGTCATTGGAAAACCAGGAACATTGGAGAGCTACATATTGGAGTCCAATATGGACCAAACAGGTGATGTTGTTCTGACCATTAGACCAGACAAGGAGGTGCAGCCAAAAACACTTTCTACCGAAAGGCAGATTAAGGATAGGGGGTACACACACCCCTGACCTTCCCACGATCTGGCCCCACCCATGTGCAGTGGCATTTTCATGTGTGCTTGTATGTGTGTGTGTGTGTTTACGTGCGTGCGTTCAGGCGTTCTTTTGTGTCCGTTGAGTAAAAAGCTATAATAGACTAAGCATTACTTTGCGCTACCATAAACGGCTAACTGTTGATATGGGGATATGCAGGGCCAAAGTAGCTCAGAAATAAACAACAGAGTTCATGCCAAAAAGTCATTGTAAAACCAGAAACATTGGAGAGCTACATATTGGAGTCCAATTTGGACCTAACATGTGATGTTTTTGTGACCATTAGACCAGACAAGCAGGTGCAGCCAAAAACACTTTCTACCGAAAGGCAGATTAAGGATAGGGGGTACACACACCCCTGACCTTCCCACGATCTGGCCCCACCCATGTGCAGTGGCATTTTCATGTGTGTGTTTACGTGCGTGCGTTCAGGCGTGCACGTGTGTCTGTTGAGTAAAAGCTACAATAGACTAAGCATTACTTTGCGCTACCATATACGGCTAACTGTTAATTAGGGGATATGCAGGGCCAAAGTAGGTCAGAAATAAACAACAGAGTTCATGCCAGGAAGTCATTGGAAAATTAGGAACATTGGAGAGCTACATATTGGAGTCCAATTTGGACCTAACAGGTGATGTTTTTGTGACCATTAGACCAGACAAGCAGGTGCAGCCAAAAACACTTTCTACCGAAAGGCAGATTAAGGATAGGGGGTACACACACCCCTGACCTTCCCACGAACTGGCCCTACCCATGTGCAGTGGCATTTTCATGTGTGTGTGTGTTTACGTGCGTGCGTTCAGGCGTGCACGTGTCTGTTGAGTCAAAGCTATAATAGACTAAGCATTACTTTGCGCTACCATATACGGCTAACTGTTGATTAGGGGATATGCAGGGCCAAAGTAGCTCAGAAATAAACAACAGAGTTCAATCAAAGAAGTCATTGGAAAACTAGGAACATTGGAGAGCTATATATTGGAGTCCAATTTGGACCTAACAGGTGATGTTTTTGTGACCATTAGACCAGACAAGCAGGTGCATCCAAAAACACTTTCTACCGAAAGGCAGATTAAGGAAAGGGGGTACACACACCCCTGACCTTCCCACGATCTGGCCCCACCCATGTGCAGTGGCATTTTCATGTGTGTGTGTGTGTGTGTTTACGTGCGTGCGATCAGGCGTGCACGTGTGTCTGTTGAGTAAAAGCTATAATAGACTAAGCATTACTTTGCGCTACCATATACGGCTAACTGTTGATTAGGGGATATGCAGGGCCAAAGTAGCTCAGAAATAAACAACAGTTCATGCCAAGAAGTCATTGGAAAACCAGGAACATTGGAGAGCTACATATTGGAGGCCAATTTGGACCTAACAGGTGATGTTGTTCTGACCATTATACCAGACAAGCAGGTGCAGCCAAAAACACTTTCTAACGAAAGGCAGATTAAGGATAGAGGGTACACACACCCCTGACCTTCCCACGATCTGGCCCCACCCATGTGCAGTGGCATTTTCATGTGTGTGTGTGTGTGTGTGTGTGTGTGAGTGTGTTTACGTGCGTGCGTTCATGCGTGCACGTGTGTCTGTTGAGTAAAAAGCTATAAAAGACTAAGCATTACTTTGCGCTACCATATACGGCTAACTGTTGATTAGGGATATGCAGTGCCAAAGTAGCTCAGAAATAAACAACAGTTCATGCCAAGAAGTCATTGGAAAACCAGGAACATTGGAGAGCTACATATTGAGTTAAATTTGGACCTAACAGGTGATGTTTTTGTGACCATTAGACCAGACAAGCAGGTGCAGCCAAAAACACTTTCTACCGAAAGGTAGATTAAGGATAGGGGGTACTCATACCCCTGACCTTCCCACGATATGGACCCACCCATGTGCAGTGGCATTTTCATGTGTGTGTGTGTGTTTACGTGCGTGCGTTCAGGCGTGCACGTGTGTCTGTTGAGTAAAAAGTTATAAAAGACGAAGGATTACTTTGCGCTACAATATACGGCAAACTGTTAATTAGGGGATATGCAGGGCCAAAGTAGCTCAGAAATAAACAACAGTTCATGCCAAGAAGTCATTGGAAAACCAGGAACATTGGAGAGCTACATATTGGAGTATAATTTGGACCTAACAGGTGATGTTTTTGTGACCATTAGACCAGACAAACAGGTGCAGCAATAAACACTTTCTACCCAAAGGCAGATTAACGATAGGGGGTACTAACACCCCTGACATTCCAACGATCTGGCCCCACCCATGTGCAGTGGCATTTTCATGTGTGTGTGTGTATGTGTGTTTACGTGCGTGCACGTGTGTCTGTTGAGTAAAAGCTATAATAGACTAAGCATTACTTTGCGCTACCATGTACGGCTAACTGTTGATTAGGGGATATGCAGGGCGAAAGTAGCTCAGAAATAAACAACAGAGTTCATGCCAAGAAGTCATTGGAAAACCAGGAACATTGGAAAGCTACATATTGGAGTCCAATATGGACCTAACAGGTGATGTTTTTGTGACCATTAGACCAGACAAGCAGGTGCAGCCAAAAACACTTTCTACCGAAAGGCAGATTAAGGATGGGGGGTACACACACCCCTGACCTTCCCACGATCTGGCCCCACCCATGTGCAGTGGCATTTTCATGTGTGTGTGTGTGTGTGTGTTTACGTGCGTGTGTTCAGGTGTGCACGTGTGTCTGTTGAGTAAAAGCTATAATAGACTAAGCATTACTTTGCGCTACCATATACGGCTAACTGTTGATTAGGGGATATGCAGGGCCAAAGTAGCTCAGAAATAAACAACAGAGTTCATGCCAAAAAGTCATTGGAAAACTAGGAACATTGGAGAGCTACATATTGGAGTCCAATTTGGACCTAACAGGTGATGATTTTGTGACCATAATACCAGACAAGCAGGTGCAGCCAAAAACACTTTCTACCGAAAGGCAGATTAAGGATAGGGGGTACACACACCCCTGACCTTCCCACGATCTGGCCCCACCCATGTGCAGTGGCATTTTCATGTGTGTGTGTGTGTGTGTGTGTTTACGTGCATGCGTTCAGGCGTGCACGTGTCTGTTGAATAAAAGCTATAATAGACTAAGCATTACTTTGCGCTACCATATACGGCTAACTGTTGATTAGGGGATATGCAGGGCCAAAGTAGCTCAGAAATAAACAACAGTTCATGCCAAGAAGTCATTGGAAAACCAGGAACATTGTAGAGCTACATATTGGAGTCCAATTTGGACCCAACAGGTGATGTTTTTGTGACCATTAGACCAGACAAGCTGGTGCAGCCAAAAACACTTTCTTCCGAAAGGCAGATTAAGGATAGGGGGTACACACACCCCTGACCTTCCCACGATCTAGCCCCACCCGTGTGCAGTGGCATTTTCATGTGTGTGTGTGTGTGTGTGTGTGTGTGTGTTTACGTGCGTGCGTTCAGGCGTGCACGTGTGTCTTTTTAGTAAAAACTACAATAGACTAAGCATTACTTTGCGCTACCATATACGGCTATCTGTTGATTAGGGGATATGCAGGGCCAAAGTGGCTCAGAAATAAACAACAGAGTTCATGCCAAGAAGTCATTGGAAAACTAGGAACATTGGAGAGCTACATATTGGAGTCCAATTTGGACCCAACAGGTGATGTTTTTGTGACCATTAGACCCGACAAGCAGGTGCAGCCAAAAACACTTTCTACCGAAAGGCAGATTAAGGATAGGGGGTACACACACCCCTGACCTTCCCACAATCTGCCCCCACCCATGTGCAGTGGCATTTTCATGTGTGTGTGTGTGTTTACGTGCGTGCGTTCAGGCGTGCACGTGTGTCTGTTGAGTAAAAGCTATAATAGACTAAGCATTACTTTGCGCTACCATATACGGCTAACTGTTGATTAGGGGATATGCAGGGCCAAAGTAGCTCAGAAATAAACAACAGAGTTCATGCCAAGAAGTCATTGGAAAACTAGGAACATTAGAGAGCTACATATTGGAGTCCAATTTGGACCGAACAGGTGATGTTTTTGTGACCATTAGACCAGACAAGCAGGCGCAGCCAAAAACACTTTCTACCGAAAGGCAGATTAAGGATAGGGGGTACACACACCCCTGACCTTCCCACGATCTGGGCCCACCCATGTGCAGTGGCATTTTAATGTGTGTGTGTGTTTACGTGCGTGCGTTCAGGCGTGCACGTGTGTGTTGAGTAAAAAGTTATAAAAGACTAAGCATTACTTTGCGCTACCATATACGGCTAACTGTTGATTAGGGGATATGCAGGGCCAAAGTAGCTCAGAAATAAACAACAGTTCATGCCAAGAAGTCATTGGAAAACCAGGAACATTGGAGAGCTACATATTGGAGTCCAATTTGGTCCCAACAGGTGATGTTTTTGTGACCATTAGACCAGACAAGCTGTTGCAGCCAAAAACACTTTCTACCGAAAGGCAGATTAAGGATAGGGGGTACACACCCCTGACCTTCCCACGGTCTTGCCCCACCCATGTGCAGTGGCATTTTCATGTGTGTGTGCGTGTGTATGTGTGTTTACGTGCGTGCGTTCAGGCGTGCACGTGTGTCTGTTGAGTAAAAAGCTATAAAAGACAAAGCATTAATTTGCGCTACCATATACGTCTAACTTGATTAGGGGATATGCAGGGCCAAAGTAGCTCAGAAATAAACAACAGAGTTCATGCCAAGAAGTCATTGGAAAACTAGGAACATTGGAGGGCTACATATTGAAGTCCAATTTGGACCCAACAGGTGATGTTTTTGTGACCATTAGACCAGACAAGCAGGTGCAGCCAAAAACACTTTCTACCGAAAGGCAGATTAAGGATAGGGGGTACACACACCCCTGACCTTCCCACGATCTGGCCCCACCCATGTGCAGTGGCATTTTCGTGTGTGTGTGTTTACGTGCGTGCATCAGGCGTGCACTTGTGTCTGAGTAAAAAGCTATAAAAGACTAAGCATTACTTTGCGCTACCATATTCGGCTAACTGTTGATTAGGGGATATGCAGGGCACCACGTCTTCTAATTGAATTCAATCTGCTATGATTACATAATTGTTTTAGGAACACTTAACTCTAAAGATATTTTAATACATTCTGTACATGTCCGTTACCAAAAGTCTTTTTGTTATGTTGTCTCTTTGTCCATCAGGTAACCATGTGCAATATGTATGTTATTCTTTTTCTCCCCATGTATCTTCTGGAAGGTGTGTATGGTCAAATACATAAAATAGTGACAATTCTCTCCATCTATCTATCTATGTATGCATGCACGTATGGATTTGTCTTTGATTACTCATACTTCCCCAACTAGATATAAAGGAATTTTTTTATGACCGACGTCTTTGGAAAGAGTTTCATTTTTATTTTCATAGGACGGATTTCCTATTGACCCATTTATTTCAGTAATATTAGTTCAATTCTTGATTGTGTATTATCTTTGATTACTGCTTGAGGTCATTTCCTGTTTACATGTCTTTGCAGATATCGATTCTATATAAAGACTGTACTAATGCAGCTGATAAAGATTTCATTTGTTAGGAAGACTGAATTGTATAATTCAATTACATATGTTTTTAATGAATTTTGTTTTTGCTAGTTTTTCCGTTAAAATAAACGAATGAATCGTTGAAAGATAATACGTAAGAATTCAATATGCTGTCCTCAAAAATATTAGACCGAAGAGATTTCAACATTTCCCCAAAAGAAAAATATTAAACAAGCACTAGCTCAGTCAGATTTTCAAAAGTTTTCTGAAATAAAATAATTGTCAGTATTTTTAATATCTTAAATAATGACAGTACAGCGAGACAAGTTGCTAGTGGAAAGCAGATGGAGATGAAACATCTTGTACACCACATGAAATACTGGCATAGTTGTATGTATCAAATAATGAAGTAGTTGCATAGACAGTCATTTCGCAAAACACTTGCAAAAACAAATATCTTACAAGTTCTTTGCATACAGAAAAGTAGTAATATATATAATTATGTAGACAAAAAAATTGTAAGATATTTAGCATCATAGTTGCAAGTGTTTTGTGAAACTGATAAATATAATATCTCAAATATAACACATCTATACCTGGTATGCAAGTAAAATAAAAAAGCGAGAATTACGTAGAAACTCCTTTAAAAAGTTTAAAAATAGAAAGTCAGAAAATTTGTTAACAAAAAACAACGAACAAATAATCTATTTAAGAGAAATAAAGCGCAAGATTACATTCGTACATAGTCAACTAATCTAAAACCACAATAAACATTAAAAAGCAATTTTAAAAAATTATTTAATTCACAAAATGATTAGTAAGTTTTGCAACAGAGTTAAAACCCCAACAAAATGCAGTCTCGTCTTGTTTACTCAACAACTATGGTTCTAATCACGCACAAATTACTAGAATACAAGTCAGAGATACAGCAGAAGTATAATTTCGAGGACATTTTTTCCCCTTCAAATTCATGGTCAACGCTGTACGTGGTAAACAGATGATAAAGAATACAAACACGATATGTGAAGATGAAGATACGTTTTTAAAGCTACTAAAATATATGTCTCTTGTAAAGAGAACACTAGGTCGTGTTAGTTTGAAAATAGAGGAAACATAATAAACCAAATCAGATTACAATGGAATTACGGGTGCAGAGCTATCTAGATGGAACAATGTTTGAATTATACAACATTATCGAACATACTCTGGTTTCATTTCTGTGTACAGTGTGACCTTTGGGTGGTTTATCCTGATCATATATTTTTTCGACGTAGCAAGTTCAGTTCACTCTTTACCGAACAAGCAAGGTGTTTACGGTGGGAAAATAATAGACAATAATAATAAGAGACAAGATTACCAAATAAATTATATGCATATTTCCTCTACCAATGATAATTACATGAACCATTTCCCTGTGTGTGTGTGTGGATGGGCAGCAATTTCTTTCATGAGAATAAAATAAAACTAATTGATAATGGACATCACCCGAAGATGTGAACAAATCACTTTGCTTGCACAAAGTTTTAAAGAGTTACTGCTCTTTTCGCCCTTCAGATGAATTGCAAAAACATGGCAAAATCTTGTTGATTGTAACTAGTTTTGCAATTTCATTAGAACACCCTGAAACTTTGTAAATCTTTTTGTCATCATCTGAATAGATGCATATCAACAAATCAATATTCTCCCACAATTTCTGTACAAGCTATTGACCTTTTGTCTTGCAGTTAACGGCAGTGTAAAGCAAACTTTTGTGAATGCAACTAGTCCAAGTTTTCACAGGATTACCATGAAACCTCATGCATGTTATGGTCACAATCTTGAGATACAAAAATCAACCCAAAAAAAAATCACTTTGCTCTAAAAAAAATTTAAATCCAGATTTTACCCTTTCATTCTGCAAATGAATGCAGTGTATCTGCCCAGCACAGTCTTGTTAGCAAAACTAGTACCATAGGCTCTCAAGGACTGCCATGAAACATGGTAAAACTAGTCCCATAGGCTCCGAAACCCGGGTTACCATAAAACTAGGTAAACTAGTCCCGACTTTTTAATACTTAGGCTGCAATGTCTCCAAATGTTCACGACTCCTTTGGGTCGTATATATTCATAAAATTCCTTTATGCAGTTCACATAAAAAAAAGTCTTGTTCACAGTGTGCAAATCAACATGCTTGACGAGAATGTGTTCCACTGTTAGTTTACGCTGGCAATCTGTTGGTGACAACCTTAAGTTGGTATGCACAAGTCAGTTATGTCTATTTGATATGTGATCAGCACAATGCTACCTGCTCTCTATAACTGATTCTATATGAGGGATACAACTCTAACACTTGATTTAAGGTTAGTTTGAAGTTTCCATCACGGGCTCAAATTACAAACCTACAAACTTGCATAAATCAAACTTCACTCCAAAGAAGGAAACCAAATCAGCAGGACATACAAGTTTTTAAAATTAAAAATGGTAATAAAAATTAGATTTGAAACCGATGGCAAAGTAACGACTTTCTTATTGCCAAAAAAACCGCAACAGTATTCGTAATAGGGTAATAACAGTAAATCGTAAACAAAAAGGGGCACAGCTCTGCATGTTAATCCAAGGAAACATCAACAAAATTTCAACACAATCTATGGAAAGATGTAGCTGCACATGCATGAATTCTGGGATGTATGCCTATCATGTATGTTTGGAATTAATGGCCATGCCTGATTCTGAGATGTATGCCTATCATGTATGTTTGGAATTAATGGCCATGCCTGATTCTGAGATGTATGCCTATCATGTATGTTTGGAATTAATGGCCATGCCTGATTCTGGGATGCATGCCTATCATGTATGTTTGGAATTAATGGACATGCCTAATGCCAAGAAAAGATATAGCACTGATCCTGTAGCTAACATTCAAACTGGATTGTAATCCTTAGTTATATTTACAGTGTTGGTTATTGTTTTTAGTTTTTAAAATGAACACCCTGGCCTTGAACAGCCTTTTAATTTTATCATGCAAATCCAGTAAAACCCTTGGAGATATTGACGTCAAATTACCTCATTGGGTGAAATGTAATTTTGATTCACATAAAGGGTTGCGCACCCAAAGCTCCCTTCAAACATCCGAATCTGATTCAGCACAAAACGGGGACCTGAAAATAGAGAGTTTAATTTTCATAGGAATAAAAGTAAAGAAATATTTTGGCATGTTTTTCCTCCGTTCACTACTTGTCGTTGGATTATTGTCTCAAAATCATACTGTTGCTTAATCAATTTATTAAATTAATCTTGTTGCACGAGTTAAATACTTTAAAAAAAATGTATTGATCATTTAAGAGGCAATTTAACGTTAGCATAATGTCCATTCAGTTAAAAGCTTAATTAGTAATGTAAAAAGTTTGATAGATTTTTTTGTGCATTCTACAAAAACAAACTTCACAAAGTGACCATCTGTACAAATAATGTATCGATGGCCTTTTAAATTTCCTGACACCTAGTACGTTGGTTAAACCTGATAAACTAAAACATCCAAATTGGATTGTGAGCTAATGAATATTTTACCTGCACTCGAAAACATAAGAATTTACATTTACAACTGTTGGACTTTGAAGCAACTTTGATTACTCATATTGTTGCATTATTTGGCAACAATAAAACCAGTTGACACTATACAATGCATAATTACTCAAAGACTATGTAAATAATTCATATACAGTAGATTAATTAACTAGTAATCAGAAATGTCCGTCTTCCTTTTCCATTAAGCTTAATCTGGGTCAATAAAGTAGTCAACATCACCAATACATTTCATAATGTCTTGCCCTTATAGTGTGATTGAATTGACAATATTTTTCCCTTAATAACCTCATTTTGGATTTGGTTCCTCAGTCTTCATCATAAAGACCTTAATCTACAAGCACATTATGTGATGACAGCAGGGTCTACATTTACAGCTGGTCTTTAAGCAAGTGTATATAGTAATGTAAATCGTGCCTACCCCATGTACAGCAGTTCTCTAGTATAGTAGGGCAGTGTTGAACTTTGGGATTAATTATTTTTAAATTTAGAATACATTACAATACCATACTAAACAATACATTACAGTAAAATACCATACCATGCAATAAATATACACAATACAATACATAACATACTTTAAAAGACCTGCCACCCCTGATGAGTCTGTCTCAGTAAGGCACTTAATTTTTTTCTATAATATTGATCGGTTTTCAGTAAGGTGTAACAAAATATAAACAATTGACAATGTAACACTGTAAAACATAATTAAAAGTTTGACGCAGGAACTATAAACGTTATGTTCAACTAAAAAGGTTCTAAAGGATGAGTCTACTTTAGTTACCACTAGTGCAGTTGCACCAACTTCAGTTTCAAACCCTATACAACTCAATGGCTTGTTGCTCTCAACCAGACATAATTCTTGGAAATTCTTTTTCCCTTTCACATGACGGCAGTCATATCTCCTGCCTCGAGATATACTCAATTGGGACGTGATGTCTAATATACCCGTGTCCTCTCCAGCTTTTATTCACAAGAATCTGAATACTCCTTTTTATTCCTCTGTGTTGATTATTAATAAGTCTCTAGACATTTATTTTCCCTTTCGTCATTAACAAGCAATGCTTTCTAGATGCCATTTAAAAAAAAATTATATAATCAACAGTTTGATCATGCAGATGCTTCACATGAACAAATAGGTGTAGTTTAAAGCGTATGTGTGCTTGTGTAAAGTTCCTCTGGTTTCCTGACTAATTTCACTTATTCTAATATGATACACTGGATTTAAATAAAACACAGACGAACCAATGATCCAGATGTTTCGGCAACAATCATTTTCTAGTTTTTGCCTGTATCCAATAAGTCCATATTTTAAGGGTAATTTTTGTAAGAGTACTAAGACTTATGGCAAAGAATTGGCAGGTCTGTAATAGAACATGACGAATACACTTTAGTATAATACAATACAGTACCTTTTTTAAAGATGCAGACCCTGGATATTCCTGACAGTAGGCATGTCTGAATTGGAAGATTACTGGCCAACAGTTTTCAATGACCTGTATCTTTCATCAAGATATACAGTTTGGATCTAACTTTACTGCACCATTATTTTCATAAAGGAAACACAAAGGTCTTGAACTTGTACCGTTTGATTCCAAAACTTTTACGTTTCTTTTTTTACCCTAAGTTCATGCCATCCTCAAAGCTTGCTCAAGGAACTTGACAAAATTACCACAAAACCCATTTTCTTCAAGCAACAATGGTCCTAATCTTTGACCTTCTAACCCCAATACTTACAAAGTAGCTGAAGGTTCATAAATTTTACTTTATTTGTGTGGGCATCTGTCATATTGACATTTCTAGTTTATTAATTTATAATTTTATGAAATCAGCAATTTTGTATGTGTCAAACGTAAATTTGAAGAAGTCTGGATTGCAAGATCATTTTGGAAAAATAGAAAAACTTGACCCTGAATTGATAGACTTCTTTGCTCTATGTGTAAGCCAGCCACAAGCCTTGTTCCAGGTAAATTATATAGAACTAATGTTATTGAATGGGAAGCATTTTTTCTTCAGTCAATGACCCCAAAAAGTACTATAAGCATCTTTCGTACCAAAAAGTGGTTGATCTACAAATGTAATTTTGTGAAAAATATTTCTCTTTTATTAATCACATTGATCTTTACTCACTATTTAAAGATATAAAAGTAAATTTTCAATACCCTTCAGGTTATTTGTGATATATGGATGTACAGCATAAAATCAGTGTCTCCCTTTAGGAGATGATAAACATACACGAGACCTGTAATTGTAATTATTTTAAAACTGACAATGCTTAGGAAGAAGCAAATTTTTTTCAGTGAAAGTATAGTATACATGCTGCTTGTGTAATAAAAGGTATTCCAGTTTCTATGTAAAAAAAATTATGTAGCCAAAAAATGTGCTTCATACAATTGTGTGAAAGCTTTGTGTATCAACATAACAGTTCAAATAATTACATGCTGCTGTATCTTACCAATTTCTACCAGTGATCCATCTTCTTCAAGAATCTGGTAATTCCTGAACCATATTCGGTTGTCCAGTATGGAAAAAGTGAAGACATGATCAGAGAATGGCTGACTCTTGGGATGATGGTTGGGTGTGCTAAATGTCTGAAAAAAAGATTGACAAATATCTATCACCTCTGGTCAAATATCTGCAAAACAAATGGCAAATATTGTTATACCAAAGTAATTCTAATTTATGAATAACTAAAAAAATTCTTAGCGACTTGTTCTATGTTTATAGATCTGAAAGAAATGATCCAGACCAACCTTTATTGTGGAACACATTTTCAAAAAATCTAGAATTAGTAGTATCGCTTTAAGATAATCCGTAAAATACTACAAATGGGTTTTGCATGTCTACCCAATCATTTTCTCCCTGGGCCATTTCAACACTGAAAGATTACAGTAAAATACCCTTGATCATTGTAAAAAAGAACATAAAGTAAATGCTATGGAGCATTGGTACAGTGCTAATACCGTCCTGCAATGAATTAACAATCAAAAGACTAATGATAAACAAATTCCCCTCTTACCCGAATGAAGAGTTCCTTCATTAAACTCCAATGTAGTTCCTTATCAAAGGTCTGCAAAGAAAGGAAAATGAATAGTGAGCCTAAAATAAACACTCTGGTATATGGTTACATTACGGACAATACAACCATATAATTTTGTGAATTTCCATTAAACCATTAAGAAGACAGGGCAACTTATAGATAGATCAATAGGATATATCGTCATGGTTAAACCTGAAGCGGGGGGGGGGGGAGATAATAAAAATGATTTATCTATTATTTCTGCAATAATGTGCACAGCATAGATGGAGATGATCAATGTGATTCAATACAGACAACATACCATTCGTGTTTAAGCATACCAATAGCCAGCCAACATGATAAAATCATGAGCTATACCTATACATATTCTATAAGCATACATGCCAACCACTGATGAGGAAAAAGCATAATCCAAGTGGTCGAAAAGCGGAATCCAGGCACAAATAGGATGATCCACATAACATACTAAAATTTTAATTAATATGATTTATTTGCGTCTCGTCTTTTAACATCCTTTACTGCTTCAAGTTTTCAAATGTAGCACTGTTAGAATTACACACATCGACTATAGTCTGTCTACATCCCGTTTGTTTGTAAACCCTCCCCCTGCCGATTTCAGTAATGAAAAGCATAAAGTTAAAAAGTCAATAAATCTTACTTTATTCATTCATTGATTTATAATTTCTAACCCGATTGCGACCAGGGTCTCCATAACACCTATATCGTCTGCGTGTCTGATGCTTAACGGAAGTTTTCATTACAACCATGGCCATTTTTTAGATCAATTTCCAGTTCCTGGACAAGTCCATTTTCAGCAAAGGGGAGGATGCATATATACGCATGTATGTACTTAGAAGGTAGAGTCTATAGGTTGCAAAGAGATATAACTCTTAACCTTACCGTAATTGACGGAAGTATCCTGGAGTAACCAAATCGGAGCAACGACGTCACTCTATATGCGGGAAAAAAAAAAAGACTTGCCCAAATTGTGTGCAACATGGTGTTGTGTTAGTACGAAAACTTCCGTTAAGCATCAGACGTGCAGACGATAAAAGGTGTTATGGACACCCTGGTCGCAATCTGGTTAGAAATTATAAATCAATGAATGAATTGAGTAAGATTTATTGACTTTTTATCTTGTTTATTCTTTTTGTTACTGAAATCTGCCTGCAAGGGGGGGGGGGGGGGGGTACAAGCAAACTGGGATGTAGTGTAACGTTGTCGAGCCGACCTTTGAGACCGGGCAGGGTTTTAGAGAAAAAACACGTTCGGGGAAAACAATGATTATATCAAACGCAAGTACTAATGATTTGATAACACAGAAAGGCAAAAAGACGATAAAACATATGAAATACAAGTTGACTACTACGTCAAATTCAGGTGGTCAAAAGAAATAGCAAATTCATGTAAACTTCATGCGTACAAATGACTAATATACTTTCATATAAACACTTATGTACTCAAAACACTACTGCTATAAATTATATGTAGTCAACACTACTTGTGTTTCACACGTCGTCAAACACTACTATTGTAAATTATACGTAGTGGACACACTGCTTGTTGTGTTTCACACGTAGTCAAAATACTACTTCACTAAATACAAGTTGACACGGCCTTCTCTCTCTGGCATGGTCGCTTTCCCCTCCACATTTGTACCCGTACGTCGGCACTATATTGGTGGGTCATGGTAGCATTGACACGCCAGACTTCATGGAATTCATAAATCCATCTGGCTGCTAATCACCGCCGAGCTGAACATTAAAAAAATAAACACACCCTTCCGATAGTCTAATTTAATTGGAATGGGTTTTATAGAAACTACAAAACCAATATACCATAGGTACGAAGTATGACGTAGGAATACTATACAAAAAAAAATATACGTGATGCAACGACATTAATACATACGTAATACGTTTTTCAAATTAGTCGTGATAGCGACTAGATGAAATAACTCGCTACCACATTAAAAATAAAACACACGATAAACTATGTGACTACATAATACAACGAACGTGCTTTTACGAAACTGAATAATTAATATGAATAGTAAAATAGAGTTGACTGAAAAAAACACATGCGACTCACCCATCTCTTTGGCTCTAAATTACACTGGCATCTGCCCGACAGCTGAATTTGTCAATAGCTTCCCTCTAATATTCACTGTGCCCTTCAATATCTCCTACCCGATATATATGCAGGAGCGCGCAATAATATATTAATACGCACGTGCCGCGCGAGCAATGAAAGCTTCACGCAACACGACGAAAAACCACATTTACAGAACCATTATGGAGCGTTAAACAAGACGCCCTGTTTATCCTAAAAAGTATAGTAGACTAGATAAACCATATCGGGCATTTCGTAACATGTAGACACAGACTATAGAATCCATCCAAAGACTTTTAGCACCAAATATTATAATTCTTTCCTCACGCCCTGTAACAGATGTCACGTGATGCTGACCTCATGTCTTCATGTTTGGAGGATTGTAGTTTTTTGTTTCATATATTCTTTGCCTTTTTCTAACCGATGTGTTAAATTATTTGAAAGGAGATATTTTACCTCTCATATACGCATTGACTAAAATAAAATATACATTGATTGAGATTGAAAAACCAGTCTTTTCTCTCATCACTAACTCATACAGCTGCTATAAATAGAATACGAGGTTGAAAGTTTTGAATGTAGAACCAGGATGTTTCTTGGTAACAGGATGGTTGCTATAAATAGAACATTATACTGTTAGGAAAGTGCACAAAAGTTCATGGACAAGCGTACTCTGTGTTGTAGTCACGCTGAAGCGGTCTTTATTCAAATACGGTTTGTGCGATTAATGGAACGTCAATAAAAACGAGAAAACAAATAATTGATATTTTGGGAAAGGAGGATATACAAAAAAAGCATAATCCATATAAGTTTACATGTAAGGTGTGATTCAGTGAAAAATAATAATGGTTGGCATGTAAGTATAAGTTGAATAAAGCCGAAACATGCAGGCTGGTACTATTCCTCTGGGATATTAATTTTATTTCTACATATCATGGTCCAATAATGCATCAAATTACAAAATGGCCAGATTAACTGAAAATTTTCATATCAATTCTGGTAAATTAACCTATTGATTTTGTAATCTGACAGGAGGAAGGACTATTATTTTGCATGGATTAACACGTTGTGACAGTGGTTCAAATGACAGAAGAGCTATACAAACCGGGTCAAATGACAGAAATGGTCTTGAAGCTTTGAGACAATTTCCAATCATCTTCAACTCTGACATGGTGTGAACTGTTACAAAAATTCAGAAGAAAAAAAATCAGTTAAAAAATATATATGTAGATTTATTTTTACTGTGACGAAATATATGGCATTAAGCATCAATTAAAAAAGGCAACAGATTAGGATTATCAATATAAACAACAATTGATCCGTTGTAATCTGGATATGACAATAGCATTGGATGAAATGTCAAAGCTAACTTGGAATATTATACATTTGCAAAAGTCATTTACTTTCAGTTTATAGCCTAGTTCATAATTTGATAATTTCCACTCTATATTTTCCTATCTTACAATTACTTATTCCAGAACTGTTGAATCTGTTAACTTTAAAATGGTTTTTGCATGAACTGGCTTTGATGTTCCAGCTAAATTTATAAACTTTACATAAAACTTAATATGGATTGCCAGAACAGCTCTCCCTTGAAATCATCAACTCAAAACCATGGTTTGATGATCAGTAGAATTCACTCGTCTGCTTTTGAATCAAAAAGTCTTATCATTACGAAAGTCTATTATGAATGGGGTAACACATTACACATCAAATAGTATATTCATTAGGAAAGTCTAGTATGAATGGGGTAACACATTACACTTCAAATAGTATAATCATTAGGAAAGTCTAGTATGAATGGGGTAACACATTACACATCAAATAGTCTAATCATTAGGAAAGTCTTAAGTATGAATGGGGTAACACATTACACTTCAAATAGTATAATCATTAGGAAAGTCTAGTATGAATGGGGTAACACATTACACATCAAATAGTATAATCATTAGGAAAGTCTTAAGTATGAATGGGGTAAGTAGTATATGGGGGCACTCTAGCGTCAAGGGAAAATCCAGTCAAAAAGGGCTTGGGCACATCTAGCGTCAAGGGGAATTTAACATGGGAATTATTTGGGCCTATCTAGCGTCAAGGGGAATTGAACATGGGAATTATTTGGGTCTATCTAGCGTCAAGGGGAAATGAACATGGTGGGCCTATCTAGCGTCAAGGGGAATTGAACATGGGAACTATTTGGGCCTATCTAGCGTCAAGGGAAATGTAACATGGGAAATATGATTGGTATAGGTAGAGGAGATTGTAAAGCGACAAGGGAACAAAATGGCGGCAATGAAAGCTACTATCTTTTCGAGGCAAATGAGTGGCCCTGAAAAGGACCGTTATGTGTAATGTTAACGTTGTCTTGTTAACACAGAGGACATCTCACAGATCTTCTTCTCTTCCTTAAACTTCTCCTTACTGTGGGTCCATAGAAGAGAACTCTCTTCAAGCAACCTTGTCTTTCCACATAGACCCTTCTCTTCCAAAAGGCTGTCTCCGTCATATGAATGACACTCCACGCTGATCTGACATACATGGGTATGTCAGTCCGAAACAGCATACTAGACACAAGGGTTGACGATTCAACGTTAGTCCACATCTTCTGATGAGAACAGGTGAAGCGAATGCCGTGTACTGCGGTTATTTATAGGGGAAGAGCGGATCGAAACGGATTGAGTGTATCGACCAATCCAAACGGGCGTTACAAAAGTCAGTCACAGCCATCCAATCGGAAGAGAGCAGTCTGTGACGTCACCTTTTCTATATAGAGGTACTAGCGCCTGTGCGCAGTCAATCGATTCAACAGAGTTGTCAATCATGGCGGACAGTAAGAAGACGATGAATTGGAGTGAGCCAGGAGTAGAGACAGCAAGTCATGGGACAGCAATGACTACTAAAGTCATGACAAATCTACATCCAGAAGAAGTGAATTTTAACTGGGATTTTGTGGATTTCTTAACATCGCAAGAGTTTATTCCGGAACCTTCGTTGCCTTCTGCATCTTCTTATGTACACGTCGATGATTTTAAACAAAGACTAAAAGAAGCATTGGAGCAATTTTTACAACAACAGAAAGTAGAAGAACAAGCTTTTCTTATGCAACAGCAGGAAGAAGAAGAAGCAAGAAGAAAACACCAGGAAGAAACAGTAGCAGTAACCGAGAAGAAAGAAGACCAAGGACAGAAAGAAAATAGTGAAAATCAAACGGTCACGACGGTACTTTTAGATATTTTAGTAGAGTTAAGGAGTCTGAAACAAATATATCAGACTTCTTTATCACGACCGAAGAGAAAAAGACCTTCTCGAGCGAAACAACCCGATCTCTCTGTGACTACGTCTGCCATACCACCGTTAGTGATTTCTACCAAATCATTGACAGGAACCACCAGTCCCGAAGTAGGTCTTGGCCGTGGCAAAGGTTTAAGACAGCTCAAGAGGATTTCGTCCCGTTTCTGAGTTTGTTTTGTTTTAAACACACAAAACACCAACGGTCCTTTTCAGGGCCACTCCAATTATTTCGAAAAGAAATATTATTTCAATTGCCTATTTCAATGAAAACTCAAAAGCCCTTTTATATATTTTTTTAAATCCATGATGTACGTGTGAGTGAATGAATGTAAGAGTGTAGGTAATTATTCGATCAAATCAAAACCAAGAGACACTTGCGTTTTTTTCTCTCTGTTTTATTCTAGTACAAATGTTACAATTCAATATCACAACATAACATAACACAATACCACTTTAAAAAAGTTCATAGGTTTTCTTCTGTTTCACTCTTTCTGTTTTTTCATTTTCTTTACTGTCACAGGTTTTTCTTCTTCCTCTTCAATTTTGTTTCGTCTTTTTTTCTTGTTTTTGTGAACGTGTCGGGGTTCTTCCTTGGGGGAGGGTACCTCTTCCTCCTCCTCTTCCTCCTGTTCAGAATTTTTTTCCCCCTCCTCCTGTTCCTGTTGTTTCTTAGGGCAGTTTGGAGACCAATGTCCTTTCTCTTTACAATAATAACAGGTATCTTTACTTTTGTCTCTATTGTACTCTTTTCTGTTTTTGTCACGATCTGAACATTCTGTAGCCCAATGTCCTTTCTTCTTACAGATATAGCAAGTATCTTGACTTTTATCTCGATAGGAGGGAGAGTAGGTCGTCGGCTGGTCTGAAGAAAACTTTCTTATGACCCCACGTAAAGCTCTGATGAGAAGTTCCACTTGTGTAGGTTCTTCCATCGTTCTGGTCAATGTGAGAGTGAAATGAATACTGAAAGGTTAGACACTGACCCTTTATATATGCACGGATCGGACATGAATATATAAGGGTTATGGTCTTTAAAAGGTAGTCATTTGACTTTTTGCAGACAAGATGAAAAGACCACATCATGTTGTCGAGAAAGGAGAAAACAGTAAGAGACAGAAACGTAATGTATCGCCTAGCACAGTATCTGAAGTCTTGGCTCAAATTCATGCCAGAGATTTTGAAGATGACATGAGTGAGCCCGAATCTACACCCAGACAATCGACGTCCAAGCAAAGTGCACCACCCTTAGCAAACCCTGAAAATTACTATCACATTCGAGAGACGGAAAAGCGTTCCTCTCGAAAATTTAGAACAACGGCTTACACGTATGCCGTAAAGTTTAAAGATTTCAAGTCCAATGTACCTTTAGAGAATACAGAAGGGTTTATTACCGAGGTGTGGGATTCTGTGTTAACTGCATTGAAACAGCAATGTCAAGCCAAAGAAGACGATCGCTTGAGACTTTCTATTCATAACGATAATTTAAAGTCTCCCGTTTGGATCGAGTTTACTAGCCCATCAGAATTAACACCTTCCAAAGTCATCGACAAAATTCAACATGTGCAACAATCCAACGACAAGTTTCACATCACCGATGGAAAAGCCACACTGTTCATGACCCACGTGTCTCTTCCCCAGGGGACAGGACGCAAAAAAGTATTATTGGTGGACAACCTTCGCAACACCAAACTAAGCCTCGTCCGAATTAACAATCCTCAAGACCAGATGTATTTAGCCCGTGCTGTCGTCGTGGGACGAACGTATGCCAACAAGAATGACACGACAGAATGGAAAAGAGCCTGGAAAACTATTCAACAATCGGACCGAGCCAAACAACGAAGTGAAGCAGAACTCCTGTTACAGCAAGCGGGGATATCCAAAGACACCCCTTGTGGCATTCCAGAAATGCAAAAGTTGCAAGACGTCTTGTCTCCACATTACACTTTGAAAGTACACCCTCAAGAAGTGCGTCGAGGTCACGATTTCAAAGACGGAAAATACATTCACGTCTATCATCACGATGGTCATTTTGATACCATTACCAGTATCACTGGATTCCTGGGATACAGTTACTACTGTGAAAAATGTGACTATGGTTATAACAATCGAGAACAACACAAACATTGTGGATCGAAATGTGAGGGATGTTTGGCTACTCAACCTTGTCTGGACAAAGGACAAAAAAGAGTGCATTGCCCTGCTTGTCAGCGCACTTTTGTCAGTCCTACCTGTTACCAACAACATTTGAAGATGCAAGGTTCACAGCAGAAAAATACTTGTCAACTCCTGAGATTGTGCACTACTTGTGGACAAGTCATGCGTACCAATAGTGCCAAGTTTCACGTTTGTCGAGGTAAGAAACGATGTCACATTTGTCACCAAATCGTGGATTTGGAACACGAATGCTTCATTCAAAAATACCAACCCCAACCAGAAGATACCCAGAAGAAAGGGAATTTTATCTTTTTTGATTTCGAATGCATGCAAGAAACTGGTATTCACATTCCTAATTTCTGCGTGGCTCACCGTGCGTGCGAACAGTGCATCCAAGAACCTATCTTTAGTCATTGTCCTTACTGCAGCAAGATTCCTGGAGGACGTGAAAAAATCTTTCGAGGGTCAAACACGCTAGCCGATTTTGCCCAATGGATTCTAAACCCCATTGACGAAACGTGGAGTCCAGAAGACATCGAACGTTACGGCGATTGTCATTGCCATGCCACGGTCATGGCTCACAATTTCTCGAGATACGATGGGCAATTTCTGCTTAGATTCTATGCGGAACAAAGTACCGAACGGCCTCAAGTGACTTTGAACGGAGCCAAAATCATTTCTATGCAAGTAGGACAAGTACAGTTTAAAGATTCGATGTGTTACTTGGCCATGCCATTAAGTTGCATGCCTAAAACATTTGGAATGACAGAAATGGCTAAAGGTTATTTTCCACACTTTTTCAATACCGAAGCCAATCAACATACCGTTCTACCCCATTTGCCCGAGGCTGACGACTACGACCCCGACAACATGCGCACCGAACAACGAGAAGCTTTCCATGCTTGGTACCAGGCTCACGCCTCGGACCCCTTTGACTTTCAAGAAGAAATGTTAAAGTACTGTCGATCTGACGTGGACATTTTACGGCGCTGCTGTGGAAAATTTCGAGAATTGTTCATGGAAAACGGTGGGATCGATCCTTTGAAAGAAGCTTGTACCATCGCCAAAACATGTTCCTTAGTGTACCGAAAACGCTTCATGCCCGAAAATACTCTAGCAGTCATCAGTCCTCAAACGACAAATTTTGTCAAACGTCAATACTCGGTCAAAGCCCTACGCTGGCTCCATTATTTGTGCGACAAGGAAGACAAATGGATCCAACACGCTCGCAACGGAGGAGGCGAAAAGACCATCGGAACGTATTCGGTGGATGGATGGGACTTAGAAAACCCTCAGATCGTGTACGAGTTTAACGAATGCTTATTTCACGGATGTCCCTTATGCTTCCCTCAGCGTAACACCAAAAATCAGTTTTTACAACGAACCATGGAAGACTTGTACCAGACTACGTGTCAGCGACGTTTGAAGTTAGAACAGCAAGGATACCAGGTAGTGGAAATGTGGGAACACGAGTACGATCAGCGTTTGAAAACCGATCCCGAGTTTAAACGCATCGTAGAAAGTTACAAGTTGGTGGACCCCCTGAACCCTCGGGATAGTTTGTACGGAGGACGAACGAATGCCACTTGTTTGCTGTACCAGGTGAACGAAGAGAAAGGAGAAGAAATCAAATACTTGGACGTTTGTTCGCTGTATCCTTACGTGTGCAAATATTGTCACTTTCCCGTAGGACATCCAGAATTAATGACAGAACACATTGACTTGGACCACATTCGACAGTACGAAGGATTGATCAAGTGCAAAGTCTTACCTCCCACAGACTTGTACCATCCCGTTTTACCTCACCATTGCCAAGGAAAACTGATGTTTCCTTTGTGTCGCACTTGTGCAGAAACGTGTAACCAAGACCAATCTTGTCATCACAGCCAGGAAGAACGTACCTTGACAGGAACGTGGGTGAGCGTGGAATTGTTTAAAGCTCTGGACCTGGGATACCAACTGTTAGAAGTGTACGAAATTTACCACTTTCCCAAGACACAACAATACCGCAAGGGCAACGAGACACAGAAAGGTATTTTTGCAGACTACGTGGATGCCTTTTTAAAACTAAAACAAGAAGCTAGTGGCTATCCTTCCTAGTGTCACACTCCCGAAGACCAAAAGATATTCAAAGAAAAATATCGGGAGCAGGAAGGCATCACTTTAGACCACATCGAGAAAAACGAAGGAAGGCGATCGTTTGCTAAAGTGATGCTCAATTGCTTGTGGGGCAAAATGGCACAACGACCGTCTTTACCCAAGACGGAGTATTTGTCCGAACCGTCTCGCTACTTCCAGATGATTCACGACCCAACCAAAGTCATCAAACACGTTGACGTCATTCGTGAGGACTTGATCTTAGTCAATTACGAAGAAGAACTAGACTTTATAGAAGCCGACAAATTTGGCAATGTCATCATTGCGGCTTACGTGACAGCCCACGCTCGCTTAAAATTGTACGAAGTGTTAGAACTGTTAGGAGATCGTGTGTTGTATTTTGACACGGACAGTTGCATCTACATTCACCGGCCGGACCAGTGTAACCCTGTCATCGAAGGAGACCGATTAGGAGCCTGGACCGATGAACATCCCAACGACATGATTCTAAGTTTTGCAAGTGGCGGTCCTAAAAATTACGGCTACGAATACCGAGACCACCAAGGAGAAATGCACACCGAATGTAAAGTGAAAGGATTGACTCTCAATTATCGCACCAGTCGAGTGGTGAATTTTGACGTGCTTCAAGAAGCCTTACAGTCTGGACAGGATGAAACGTTTAAAGTGACCACCCACGAACCGCACAAGATTGTTCGTTTACCCACACACCAAATCGTTAGCCTACCTTTGGAAAAAGTCTATCAAATCGTGTACCAAAAAAGAGTACGACTTCCCAATCACTTCACTCTACCCTACGGTCACATCGAAATTGGGCAGCATTATAAAAAGGGACATTGTCCAAGACCAATAGTTCATTTGACACTACATGGGCAAGCGAAACGAAGATGAATCCATTTAAACAAGCATCATTCAAATTTGAGGATTGTAAAACAAATGTACCTTTCCCAAGTGTGAAAAGTACTGGATGGATAAGACCCATGCATTGCAACGGACGTTGTCCGAAAGGAAACTGTAAGTGTCCTTGCGGTTTGCACTGTAATTGCGTTACAGAGTGGTGCGATGTCAAACCTTGCGATTGTAGTAATGCCAGATGCTGTGGCGTCAGCGATTCAGCAGGATATTGTGGGAATTCTCAAGTAGAGTGCGATGCTGAACCTTGCGATTGTAGTGATGCCAGGCGCTGTGACCTCAGCGATTCAGCAGGATATCGTGGGAACGTTGCTATGACTACTACCCCTATATTTACCCTGGAAAGTGATGCTGTGCGTGTCAAACCCGAGGGATGCGAAAGCGGTGCCACACGTTATCGTGGGCTCCTAGGAATTTCACCGTACCTACATCCAACTGAAGTGAGAAGAGTCGAATATTCGTTCCGGACAAGTTTGCCTGAATACTGTCACTTTAAAAGTCGACTCCAAACCTTCAAAGATAAATGGCCAAAATATCTGCCTGGACCAACTCCTGAAGAATTAGCCAGAGCCGGATTTTTCTACTCGGGCGTAGGGGATAAAGTCAAGTGCTTCAGTTGTGGTGTGTCCATTTTCGAGTGGGAACATAAAGATTCCGCTTACCTGGAACATGCTCGATGGTCTCCGAATTGTCAATACCTACCTTTAGTAGGACCAAGTGATTGGAAGTGACACTACTGCTTCATGGCGTTGAACAAACCTAGACCAGTATATAATATAAAACATAATATTCAAGGATTACCACAAGAATTGCAAGAGAAGATCTACAAGAACGTTTGGCAAGGACTTGCTAAAGAAAAATCTCAAGGGGTGACTGTAGAACTTTTGTGTCGTGAAATTCACAAGAGGAAAGTAACAAAAATTAACCAACGTGTTAGATTTCTCTGGATTAAGGGTGTTTTTTTGCTCAGTTTATTTAGTACGTTTACATCTGAAGATGCTTTGATCCTTCTTAACCGTTACCCTGAATGGCAGCGGGACGAAATTAGAGGTTATATTAATCACTTTCGCTTTTGAATGAAATTTGATTCTGTGTAGAATATACACTGATGGTTTTTCTTCAAAAAAAAGAAGTATAAAAGAGAACAACTATGCCACAACCTTTATCATTAGTGATCCAACAGATTCCGTGGAAGGATATCAATGAGAAGATTCACACAGTGAAAGATTACGAACACTTATTGCAAGAACTGTGCCCTATGAATTGGGGTCGACGTGTAGTGTGTGTTTTAGTGACTTGCTTTCTGGGATTTCGTTTACCTGCCGATTCCTTGTGGACACTTTACGAACACTACCTACCAAAAAAAAAAGACGGTATGGTGACTCCTTTAAATGTCCACGAGAGACTCATTCTGTTCAAAGCCTTACGCTTTCATCTGGATACGTCTCGACCTCTACATGAAAAAAAGATTCGTCAACTTTTACGTACAGAAGTAGTGTATGAAGATGTGTGTGTAGCTTGTGATTTACACCCTCATTGGACAGATGTACGTGACTGGAAAAGTTGGGATTTTGAGGCTTGGACAAACGAAGCATCCCAGTATGCCCAAGCGTTGTGTACGCAAAATTCATCGTCGTGTGAAAAAAGTCACTTTTAAACCTGTGTTAGTGACAGTACCAGAAGAAGAAGAAAAAGAATCTATCACCCAGGACAATCCCTCTGTTCAAGACAGAACCGTCATGGACATTCCCCCACAAAGACCCTTTCGTGAAGACACGTATGTGACTATACTAATGTAGAGGAGACTATAGGAACATTATACACTACCTCTAGGACACCTTCGTTACCCAAACCACGTTGTACAGTGACTTGTTTATATTCCATTTTGATCGTTTGCCTATGTATTTTATTCCTGTATTTATCCATTTGGCTTTTATGTTTTCGTATTGTTCGAATTTAAACATGCATTGAAATAAACGTGTCTTGAAAAAAAGTATAAAAACCTCTTGTCTTGTCTGTTTTTGTGCTAATACTGTCATACCCTACACGACTATGGCTCACTCTACTATTTCTACTACTCCTTCCTCCTCCACATTCAAAGTCATTGACGAACACTTAGATCATGCTAGTTGGGAAGCCTTGTATCTTCGTCATCCTTTTAACATGTTAATTGCTGGACAGAGCGGTTCAGGCAAAACCGAATTTGTCAAGCGTTTGATCGAACATAAACATCATTTGATCGATCGTCCACCTCAACGCATCGTGTGGTGTTACAAAGAGTGGCAATCGTCATACAGTCTCTTGCAAGAAAGTCAAGGTGATTCCATTGGGTTTGTAGAAGGTATTCCTAAAGAAGACGAGGGGATTGTGTCTGACCCTAGTCAAACTCATTGGGTCATTTTTGACGACATGTTAGGAGAAGACGAAGAAGAAATTAAACTGTGGTTTACACGTAAAGGGCATCATCGTAATGCCAGTGTCATTTACATTACACAAAATTTATTTCAACAAAGTAAAGCCCATCGTACCATTAGTCTCAATGCTCATTACGTGGTCTTGTTTAAAATTCCTCGAGATAAATCACAAGTGCAAGTCTTAGCCAAACAGTTAGGAACACCTTGGCTGACTCATGCGTACGATGATGCCACTCAATCGCCACACGCCTATTTACTCGTGGATTTAAAACCCACTACCCCTGATTATTTGCGATTTCGTACCGATTTGTTTCACGACTGGTGCCAAGACGGAGGACCTGTCGTGTACACGTCCTCGTCGTCGACATAACACAATGAAACACTAAAAAAATCTATAAAAACCTTGGGTCACTTTGACCTGGTCTCATACATCGTCAACATGACGTCCCTTCAGTCTCATCTTCCCATCAAATTGATTCGTGCCTTGTACGGTATCAGTCGCGAAAAAAATCCACAAAGACGTGCTCACGTCTTAGAAGCCAGTCTCAAAGAAGTCTTACGATGGTTTACGGTGACAGCACGTCAAATACTGCAAGGCATCATTCACATTCCACATCAAACCAAACGCTTTTTTGACAGAAACAAAGTAGCCTTGACACAACTGGCCAATCCTCGCATCGACACTCAAATCAAAAAGCAAATCATATTGAAACCTGGAGGTAGTGGTTCTCTAGGAGGTGTCATCATTCGTTCCCTTTTAAAATGGGATCCCAATGCTTCCAAAGTTCACCCCAAGAAAACAAAAAAAGCCAAACGAACCCCAAAGAAAAAGAACATGGGTGGCAAGACCAAAACACAGAAAAAGAAAAGTCCACAGAAAAAGCGGTCACCCGCAAAAGAGGCACTTCGGTAAGGACGCAACCTTACCTGCGTCAATCACGACCTGTAAGAAAAGATCTACAAGAACGTTTGGTAGGGACTATGTTACCAGTAGACTCAGGTGCTTCCACTTCTCCGTTGCGGGTGATGCCAGCCAAAGCCAATTTGACACACGTGTTTCCTAATTTGATGAAACATTGGAAATCTGCGTCTCCCAAAACGTCTCCTCCACCGGTGACACCCTCGTCCACATTAGCGTCAGTAGCAGCTGCTCACAAAGTACCAGCTCCCAAAGTCAAAGTCCAAGAAAGATCTGGTATGTTAAAGAGTTTACTAGATTTGTCCAAACAAGAACTGTCCCGATTGAATCCATTGCGAACTCCTTCACGACGTGTGTTACCTACCATGAAGTTGATACGACGTAAAGATAATCAGTGGCGACGCATTCCAGTATAAAAATGACTTGAGGACCACAAAAACAGGAATCAATATTTTCTGTACCACTGCTAAACACTCAAGAATGTCTCCTCAAAAACGTACACACCATAACCCTCGACATTCTGCTACCCAAAAAGGAAAAGGAAAAAGACAATTTCGTCATCTCACCAAAAGCTTTAAAACCAAACATCAACGTCCTTCCCTCCAAAGGCGTAGTCCTTTAAAGAAAAAGAAGAGACACCAAAACAGAGGATCCTTTGACCATTTTGGGAAACACATCGTTACCTTTTTGACGAAGCGGTAGTCCCCAAAAAAAGTAAATAAAAGAGAGTGTGTACCAAGTCATTGACACCAGTGGTATTGTGAAACGAACAAGCAAAGATGTCACCTCGCAGAAAACATTCTTATTCACCCCACAACGGAAAGAAAAGGAAAGGACGTTTAGCCGAACATCGACACGTTCTTCGTCCAAAGGCACAAAAGAAAATACCCATTCGTCAAAAGAAAAAGAGAAGTCACCAAAGGGGAGGATCTTTAATAAGAAAATTAGTCAATTCAGCTAAGAACCGAACTGGCATCTTTAGCGATGCTTTTGATGATTTAGCGAAGCATGCCGTAACCTTTTTGAGAAACCAATAGAAAAAGAAGATAAAAGAGGGTGTGTATCAAATCTTTGACGTCAGTGTAATTCTGGAACGAACAAGCAAAGATGTCACCTCGCAAAAAACATTCTTATTCACCCCACAAAGGAAAGAAAAGGAAAGGACTACCTTCTCGTTTAGCCAAACATGGAGACATGTTGTCCATCCTGTCCAAAGCCTCACCCCCCATGCGAAAACAAATCATTAAAACGGCCTCCAAAGATGTCATCGATACCGTGTGCGAATGTTGTTTGAATGTTTTGAAAGGCACGATACCTTTGTCTTCACACCAGAAAAAATGCTTCGCCAAACATCGACACGTTCTTCGTCAAATGGTCCAAAAGAAAATATCCGTCCGTCAAAAGAAAAAGATGTTGGTGCAACGTGGAGGATTTTTACCCATTCTTGCTCCTTTGTTGGGAGGCCTTATACCAGGTTTGATACAAGGGATGACTCAAGGGATGTCCCAAGGGTTTCCCCAAGGAATGGGTAGAAGATAAAAGGACACTATGGAGCACCACAATCTCAGACATAACCTTTGAAAGCTCATGGAAGGACGAAAACTGACTTTGGTTCCTTACAAACGATGGATGGAATACCATCATTGGCAAGAACAACGAACCCCCCATTTACCACCCAATCCTAATTTGGCTGAGATGTCCCAATTACAACACGAATTACAATCCTTGATACATCGCCACGATTTATCCGAAACCGAAAAATCGCAAAAGTACGGTCAACTCTTGAAACGACTGCAACTCTTTCATCAGAAAGCTGTGGAACAAACAGCTCAACCCACTTTGTCCGATTTTAAGGCTCTAATGAATAGTCCGTCACCCTTACCCTCTACAGTGGTTAAAACAGACGTCACCCTACCATTTCCCAAGGAAGAACAACCCCATGATCTCTTTCAAACACCCACTACCACTCCCATTCCGAGTAAGATTGCCGCTTCCTTGTTAACCCCTTCCCCCACGCCCCCACGAGAAGAACTCAAAACTTGGGTTAAAAAGATGATGGCCACTCCTTCTTCGACAGAAGTGAAAAAGAAAGAAAGGAAAGCAGAAGTGAAAAAAGAAAAGAAGACCAAAAAAGCTATCTCATTACCTCCACTACCACCACCAGTACCCTCGACGTCAACTCCTGTGTCACATCGGACACGTAACACCGTTTCCAAACAACCCCCATTTCGTCCCACCCAAAGCAATATCCTCGAAGAGTGGGTACCTTATTAACCAAACCATGGAGAAGGTCTTAGCTAGCATTTACTACGATCCAGCTCACCCTGCAGGCATTCAGAAATTGTATCGTGCTGCCAAAACTCGCCTGAAAAAGCTCCGTTTACCTGCAGTACAACGATGGTTGCAAGAACAAGCGACTTACACTTTACACAAACCCATTCGACGAAAATTTCACAGAAGTCGCACTCAAGTGGAAGGCATCGATCATCAATGGCAGGCCGATTTAGCCGATGTCTCTCATTTAGCCACTTACAATCGTGGTTACAAATATTTGTTTTGTGTCATCGACGTCTTTTCTAAATTTGCCTGGGTCGTACCATTGACATCCAAATCGAGCTGAGAGTTAGTACGAGCTTTGCAACTGGTGTTGAAACAAAGCGGTCGTCACCCTCTTCGATGGCAAACCGACAAAGGCACCGAATTTCTGAACCAAGCTTTTCAACGAGAATTAAAGAAACGTGACATTCATTTTTTCACCACCGAAAATCCTGAAACCAAAGCCAGTATCGTGGAACGTTTTCAACGTACCTTGAAAGAACGCATGTGGAAATATTTTACGCATCAACACACTCTCAAGTACATCGACGCCTTACCGCACTTAGTTCAAGCCTACAATCAATCTTACCATAGAAGCATTGGACGTACCCCACAAGAGGTGACACCTGACAACGAAGTGACTGTTTTTGAGCGCCTGTTTGGTACGTCCCGGACGAGGGCTGTCCCTAAGAAAGGTGAAGGAGTGTTAACCCCAGGAGATTGGGTACGCATTGGTAAAACCAAACGTACTTTCGACAAAGGTTACTTACCCAACTGGACCACCGAATTGTTTCGTGTTACTGGACGAGTGCGTGATCGTCATCCTACCGTCTATAAATTGGAAGACATGAACGGAGAAGTATTAAAAGGAACATTTTACTTGCCTGAGTTACAACGTGTCACCAAAAAGGAAGACGACGTGTACGACATTGAAAGCATTCTCGAACGAAGAACCCATAAAGTAGGAAAACGTCGTGTCAAAGAAGTCAAAGTACGTTGGAAAGGATATCCTCCTAGTTTTGATTCTTGGATTGACGCATCGCAAGTCATCGACTATAAAAAGAAGTAACCATCATGCCCTTCAATACAGCTTCAGCGACCACAGTGACTACTCCTTCACCCACTTCCTCTCTGCAAGATTTACAAAAGCAACCCTTGTGGGTGTGGTGTGGAGAACGTGTCCCTAAAACGCAAATCGTCTTTTTCTGTCAGATCTTTGTAGTGTATTGTGTCATCGGTGCAGCCATTGCTAATTTGAGTTTGCAACAAGGAGACAAACAATTGTGGACTATTTTACTCAGCAGTTGCATCGGGTATCTTCTTCCCAATCCTTCCCTGAAATACTCTTACAACGGGAACAACAGTAACAATATTGGGAGCCTTGCGTCCAACGTGAGTCATTCTCCTGACAGTTACCCTTCCAATCACAATCCTCTTTTAGACACTCCTTTAACCTCGAGTGACTCCTCGGACAGAACAACATTGGAATTATGAACAACACTATTAACCAATTTTACTTAACGTTACCTAGTGACAGTTCCATGGAGGTGTTTCCTAACAACACGTTGTGCTGTTACACGTCTAAATTACCTCAAGCCATGCATTTGGATCAAGATGATCATTGGGAAGCAGCTTTAGTGGAAATAATACACCCGACACAAATCAAAAACATCGTCGAAAATCAAAACACTTTTACAATAGAAGTGTATGACAAGCAATTGCAATAAGCCTTAGACGAACGAGGCGTCACTGGCATAGACACCAAGAAATCAAATGATCCCTTAACGAAACAACTGTCCACTCATGTATTCACCATTCCTGCAGGCTACTATTTTAGTGGCCAACATTTAGTGACTACGATTGCAACCAGGTTCAATGCTGTGTTTGGTAAACCCCTGGACAAAATCAAAGAAAGTGTTACCTTTGACTACATTAAAGTGGCTCGTCGCCTCATGATCAAATTTTCAGAGAAGAAAATAATATCCATTACCTTTTGTCCTGAATTGTTTGATATTTTAGGTGGAGACCTCAAGATGCTCCCGAACAAAAAAGAAATACCAGGCATAAGTAGTAACGTGGACTTTACAAAATATTTTCGATCCCCTTTAGAAATGAACCAAGGTCTCAATTTGATGTTTGTGTACTCCGATGTGGTGGAGTACAACGTGGTAGGACACACCTCTGTACCGTTACTACGTGTCATTCCTTTCAAAGTGGATACCACTACCGCTGACGAGGAAGGTGGAAATACCTATCACGTTCACCGAGAATTTGTACATCCTCATTATTTACCTGTCAGTAAGTCGTATTTCGACAGTGTCAACATTACTATAAAAGGAGAACTAGGACAAAATATTCCATTTACCAAAGAGAAAGTCACAGTGAAACTCCATTTTCAAAAACGATTCTCGAACAACTGAAAAAGTGATGTATCCTGTGTACCAAGGAGTCACTCGACAACGAGGACATGGTTTAGGAGATATGTTTAAATCAGCCTTTCGTTCCGTGGTCCCTGTTTTAAAACCGATGGTGTCACGAGGATTGCACGCCTTAAAAGATGCCGCATTGACTCACGGCAAAGATTTTCTTCAAAATGTTCTTATTGACAAACAAAACCCTAAAGAAGATTTTTTGAGAGCAGGCAAAAATGTCTTGCTTCAAACGGGTAAAGAGATTTTGGGTCGACGAGAAAGTCCTATAAATGCTCTGAACGGTACTGAGTCTGACATTCCTGCTTCCCTGAGGACACAGCAAGGACAAGGTAGAAAGCGTCGACGAAGTCACCCTTTCAAAAGTCTCCGTATCTCTAAAGTTAGAAAGACGAAGAAAAAAAGAACCTCTCGAGACGTAGACATTTTTGATTATTAAAAGTAAAAATGATGCACCAAGAATCTTGTGCCTGTTCCAAGTCGGAACTGGATCTCTTTGCCATGCCACCCACAATGATGACCATGCAAGAAGCCCAATGGGTCGAATTTCATCCCGTCTCCCCTTTGACGGATTCAGCTCCCATCGAGTTTGAAATCAAAGGACAACCCGAAGATTACATCGATCTCAACAACAGTTACTTGTATTTGAAAGTGAAAGTAACCAACACGGACAACACCAATCCAGGAGTCAATGATAGAGTAGCTCCTGTCAACAATTTCATGCATTCCTTGTTCAGCGATGTGGATTTGTACATGAATAACAAACTGATCAGCAGTAGCATGGATACTTACCCTTACCGAGCGTACCTCGAAAATCTCTTGACGTACGGAAAAGAAGCCAAAAACACTCATCTAGATGCTTGTGTGGTATGGAAACCTGACACAGCAGATAAGTTTAACGACACAGCCTTGCCCGTAGCAGCTGAGTGTGAGAATCCTGCCGATCCTCACAATGTAGGTTTTAACGACCGTCGAAAGAAAATTCTGCAAGGACGTAGTTTAGAACTGTTCGATCGTTTGCATTTGGACATGTGGTTTCAAGAAAAGTATTTGCTGAACGGAGTAGATATTCGCTTGAGACTGAATCGTAGTAGTACTGCTTTCCATTTGATGGCCCATACCAACGAATACAAAACCATTATCCAGGAAGCCAGGTTATACGTGCGTCGTGTAGAAGTGTTACCTAAAGTGGGAAATGATATCAGTCACACTTTGAGCAGAACGACAGCCAAGTATCCGATTCGACGCGTGGAAGTCAAAACTTTCACCATTGCCGCTGGACTCCGATCTAAGATCGAAGATCATCTGTTCCAAGGACAGTTACCCAAACGTTTATTCATTGGTATCGTCAGCAATGCAGCCCTCAACGGTGCCCACGATGAAAATCCTTTCCAGTTTAAGCACAGCAGAGTATCCAAAATCGAAGTCAGTCGCGATGGCAAAACTTTGTGTACCCGGCCCTTCGAACCCGACTTTGGCGAACAGAAGAATTACTTGAGGTCGTACTTGTCACTGTACGAAGCCACAGGACAGTTAGGAACCAACACCAGTCACGGTATTTCCTACGACGACTATGCAAAAGGTTACACTTTGTGGGCTTTTGATTTCACTCCAGACCAAGGCAGCGACGAGGGACATTTCCACCCTATAAAATCAGGGCAACTGCGCGTGGAACTTCAGTTTGCAGGACCTCTTACCGAAACGGTGAATATTATTCTGTATGCTGAATTCGATAATACCATAGAAATCAACAGTTTGAGAGAAGTCATTCTAGACTATTAGACATTATGGAAGACCCTTGTCCTTCTTTGAATAGTGGAGAATCCATGGAATGAAAGGTTACAGAAAAAGCAGATCCCCAAGACCAAAAAGAAGAGGTAGTGATCATGCAATCCAGATGGCCAGAACAGGAACAACAGTTAGTGGCTTGTTTTGCACAACACTTGGAAGATAAAATGAGAGACATGATTAAAAAAGATTGTT
Organism: Unio delphinus; assembly: GCA_029339505.1. Taxonomy (NCBI): domain Eukaryota; kingdom Metazoa; phylum Mollusca; class Bivalvia; order Unionida; family Unionidae; genus Unio; species Unio delphinus. The sequence goes on from JAQISU010001235.1 coordinate 36,589,489, forward strand.
ATGGATGTCAAATCGATCATCCCAGTCAAATTCAACACGATAAATGTATGATGATGAGTCAAGAAGAAAAATTGGACGAATATGTGAACGAAGCTTGGAGTCTCATCTCAGAAGAAACCGTGTTACTTCAGTGGTATAAAGGATTACGTGATCATTCCTCTCCTCCATTGTTTGCTCGAGAAATTGATCGCATCGAAGCTCTCTTGGCCAAGAGTAAAGAGACGAAGCAAACCATCAGTTACTTGTCAGACCGTTTCAAACAAAAAGTCTGGATCGAATTGATGACTTATCATCATCTGTGAAGAAAGGAAAAAACAAGGTTACACAACAAACAAATGGATACCTGGGAACTTTATTATCTTTTGAACCGTAGTTCGTACACTGCTTCTTGGAATCCTGTTGTTTGTGCTAAAGATGAACTACCTCATCGCAAACCTCAAGAGAATCAAGCTTATGTCATCAACACAGATGACAGTCATCTTCCAGGAACTCACTGGGTAGCTGTCTACTTTCCTCAAGAGGGTTGTGTGGAGTATTTTGATTCGTATGGATTACCCCCTTTCGAAGATGATATCATTGACTTTATGAGAAGAAATGCCCAGACGACACGATTCAATAATGTGAAATTACAAGGCACAGATTCTATGGTGTGTGGACAATACTGTGTCTATTATCTGCATCATCGCAGTCTTGGATATTCTTTAGAACATTTAGTGACTTATTTTGATCGTCATTCGTCTCGAAACGATGACAAAGTTGATCGATGGTTTTGTGACCATTATGGTTATCTGTTGTCTTTAGCTAGGAAACGTAGTGTACATCAATGGCCCAATGACTTCCAACAGTGGAAATCTCACTTTAATTCGCAACGTTGTCAACCATGTCAAAGATAATGTATTAGTGATATGGAAGAAAAAAATGTTTGTTATTTGAAAAACAATGTTTGTTATTTGAAATGTTTGTTATTTGAAATGTTTGATATTTGAATAAAAAATGTTGTGTTTTGAAACCAATGGGTCTGTCGTTTGTTTTACATTTGTATTCCTATAAATGCTCTTTGACTTCGTTCTATCCCTCACAACAAACTATTCCAATGTTTCCAAACCCTAAACCGTCGAGGGGTGTTTTCCATCACGTCCGCGCTTGAACCATATAAAGCAGGGGTACCACATGAGACAATTCTGTGGCTTCCACCTACTGCACCCCGATGACGAAGCCTGCGGTTACAATGGTGTTTTCATTTGCCTGAATAATAGGGGACTCATTTGGTTACGAGTACCCCATTTTGACTAACTTTTCGTGGCCCTAGGGAGAAATTTGATCTTACATTGGTATCGCCTCCATACAAACTTAAAACCAAATCAAACTACCATTGATTACACTTTTAAATGCCGTATAGGCATATTAATTTCAAAATTTGTTAGGGACTTAATTTATGTACACTATGTACTAGAATTTTTTGAACGGTAGGATGATAAATAAATAATTCTTCAACTCTGTTATTTGGTTAATTGCATAGGTGGCTAACACATTATTGGATGTTAAGCTGTCCATTAGTAAAACTGGACTGAATTTGACTTAGGTAGGGCTCTTTCGTTTCAGGTGTATGCTGCGTCCGTGGCCTTGCTGTCTCTTTCTTTGCGTGCCCTGCTGTGTGTTGCTGTGTCGCCCGCGCCTCCTGGACCCGAGCCCTTGCCTCCTTTGCTGCTTCCACCTAGACATAATTACTAGCGAAATGAGGAAGCCTTTCCCCTCGCTACCTTACAGCTCGATTGGATGATAGGGGTGGGTGTGTGTGGGTACTATTCCTACCCACCCCCAATATAGGCTTTCATTTTCCCTGATAGTTACTTTTTAGTAATTCAGGGGAACGCCTTAATTAATAGTGCATTTAAGCACTTTTAAGGGAGGGAGTAACACCCCTCCCACCTAAATGGCTACCGATATGGCAGCTATAAAAGTTGTACAAATGTCCCTAGTGGACGGTTATAACTATAAAAATCTCAGTCAGTCAGTCAGTCAGTCTGACCATCCATTGTTTGACTCATCCTACTACGAAGATGTGTTCAAGACTAGCTAAGCTGAACGAAGCTTATGTCACTCTGCATCGTATCAGACACAATCTGATGCCAAAGCCTGAAGAGATAGAAAATGTGAGGATGCTACAAAAAACGGAAGACCTCATAGAAGAACTCTTCAGAGAGGAAATTCAAAAAGATAAAGAAGAATGGACTGAGAAGTATCGACTTCAGAAGCAGCAGAGAGAGCAGAGAGAACAGCATCAGCAACAGCAACAACAGCAGGAACCAGACAGAAGTTTTGTCGACTGCCGTGTGGACACGAAAGAGTTCTCTTTCTCTTTCCGAAGAAACAGGCCCTATCATGTTGCCAAACGAGGACGCAATCTTAGACGATAAAAGATTGTCATCCTTCCTCGTACACAAAAAACAGCCCTTTTCAGGGCTACCCAATATTCTCGAAAAGAATTAATCATTCAATTTGCTCATGGTATGAGAGAAAGTTAGAAAAAAAATAGAAATGAGTCTATAAGCACTATCTCTTTTTACTTCTTGTCTAAAGTGTGTCTATAAGCACAACGAATTTTTTAAAAAATAACTTGTTAAATTTATAATTAATATGAGTCAAATAAAAAAGTGAGTGAGTGTTTTCTTTTAAGTCTAAGTGTTTTGGTAATGATAGGGATAATGTAAGTTTTTTGGATCTAGGGGGTGTTTTCCATCACGTCCGCGTGTTTTGGTAATGATAGGGATAATGTAAGTTTTTTGGATCTAGGGGGTGTTTTCCATCACGTCCGCGCTTGAACTATATATCAAGAATCACTCGTCAGTCTGCCTACAGTTCGCAGCAAACGAGCAAGCATGAACGACGAGCCATTACAAACGCTAGCAGTGGAAGTAATCCCTGGACCAGCCTTAAAGGCCATACTTGGCCTAGGACTTATAGAGGCCAATAATTGGAGCCTCCGAGCAGCAGGTAAACGAACTACTTTGCTGCTCGTTTGGGATAAGGAAGATAAAATTGACAAAAGAGGGGAGCTCAAGTACAGGAGAAATCGGAAGCGGAATAGGCGGGAAACCGAACCAGAGTACGCTACACGCACCCCACCCCCAACCGCCCTGAATGACAAAACCCAGACGACTACCGAAAGGGAATCTACTGTACAAGGGGATACGCAAATAATTCAGGAGCAGTTAGAAGTACTAACTACACAACTTCGGACCGTACTCACAGCCACAAAAAAGATGGAAAAGGCCACATCACCAATAATCGAGCCGGCGCCATTAATGCTGTCCGAAATTGAACCTACACCAGCCCCTACACAAAAAAAAGGAAAGGGGAAAAAGCGGGTGCCAAAATCATCCACCCCTACTCATCTAACAGGCCTGGCAATTGACCTAAATCAAAAACTCGAGGCTGCCGCTACCTCTACCCCCCCTTCGGAGGCGAAGTGGGAGACACCGGTAAAAACAGCAAGAATGCCTGAAAAAACTAAAGAAGAACTAATGGGGAAACTCTGCAAAACACTAGGACTCTCAAAACTGCTGGAGAACAAAAAGAAAGCAGCCAGCTACATCACAGCAGTGACATATATAGGGTTCCGATCACTACAGACTTCCCCACCCAGAATTCAACAGTGGCACTATGGACTGAAAATACTTACCACCTATTACTACGACGCCTTTGAAGAACAAGCCATGTACAAACACTTTGATGCGGCAGCATACCTGGCCTCACGACATGGGTTATACTTTCCAAGAATCACCAGGGAAGAAACAAAAACGGCCGCAAGCCTGGTAGAAATAGAGGGAAGGCGCGGCACCTTCCAATATGATGAGTACCAGCCCTACTAAGGGAAATCAATTGCCATTATTTTATAATAGGGGACTCATTTGGCTTCGAGCACCCCTTTTTGACTAACTATCTGGCCCTGAAAAGACAAATATGACATATATTGGCACTGCCTTCAATAAATTCATAACCTAGATCCCCTACCATTGACTACACTCATATATGTCGCTTAGACATTTTAATCTTAATTAAAAAGGGACTTTCGTATGTACGCTCATGGTACTAAGTCCCTTTATTTGATAGGATGATAATTAAATATTTATAACTCAGATATTTGGTAAATTGCACAGGTGGCTAACACAATATTGGTTTGTTAGGCTGTCCATTAGTACAACTGGACTGAATTTGACGCATGAGCGCGTGCTTGGCACTTTGCCTCCCTTGCTGCCTGCGGCAGTTAATCCACGTGCATGCACGTCCAATAACTTTGCAGATACAGGCGATATGAGAAAACTATTTTTCTCTCGCTTTTCTTTACTGCTATTGCAGAGACAGGCACATCCAATGAATACTGAATGGGTGGGTGTGTGTGGGTTCTATTCCTACCCACCCCATGGCCCTACATTCACCCAGAGGCAATTCAATAATTGCCCAGTGGTGAAGGCCTAAGTAAATAAGCACTCCTTTGAGTGTATAAATGCCTGCAGGGGATGTGGCACAATTCCTTCCCCTCAGGATAAAGTAAATAACCCTTTTTAAGGGATAAAACAGTGACAAGAGCCTTCGGGACGAATCACTATAAATAATATCGTATCGTATCGTATCAGTCTGCCTACCCATCGTTGACACATCAACACCAAAGATGAATAGAGTACAGAAATTAAGAGAACTTCAAATGCATTTGGAGAATGCTAGGCGTCTCCTGGACGAACTGGCTATGGAGGCCATAGCAGAACAGGCTAGGATTGAAAAAGAAGAGGAGGAAAGAAAAAAGAAAGAAGAGGAGGAGAAAAAAAGTCCAATCTTGCCTCACCGCATGATGAGACAGACTAGTGAAGTCAAGCCCATGGTGAGGACACCTTCACCCTCAGAACCAGTTCGTCCACTACAGTCACAGTCCCCACCGCAACAACCACAGTCTCAGTCGCAGTTGCAAAATAGAAGAGTAGAAAGGGAAGTTTTCACTATCCCACAAAGTGAAGACTGGGATAGTGAAGCCAATCATTCTCCCTCTATACCCCAAATCACAAGAGTGAATTGGGCTACGCTCCCAATCACAAGAGTAAATTGGGAGAATGATTGGAGCAGGAGATGTGTGTGTGGGGCTAGACCTGGGAGATGCCAGCATTAACCAGGTGCAATTTGAAGTTTTAAAAACAGCCCTTCTCAGGGCTACCCAAATAACTAGAAAAGAAATACTATGTCAATTGCCAAAGGGTATGAGAGAGGAGTAGTGTGATTATAAACACTAACTCTATTTAGATGGTATATGGTGTGATTTTGGATAGTAAATAATAGGGTGTGTTTTGGCTGCTTCCCCGTGTGTTTGGTTAGTATAGGGTGTGATTTTGGATAGTAAATAATTGGGTGTGTTTTGGCTGCTTCCCCGTGTGTTTGGTTAGTATAGGGTGTGATTTTGGATAGTAAATAATTGGGTGTGTTTTGGCTGCTTCCCCGTGTGTGTGTGTGTGTGTGTGTGGATAGTATATAATATGAAAAGTGAATATAGGAGGGTGTTTTAGTAATGATAGGGATAATGTAAGCTTTTTGGATCTAGGGGTGTTTTCCATCACGTCCGCGTGTTTTGGTAATGATAGGGATAATGTAAGTTTTTTGGATCTAGGGGGTGTTTTCCATCACGGCCGCGCTTAAGATATATATACGCAATCGTCAGTCCTTGGAGTCATTCAGTTTTGAACACATCAAGATGAATTTCGATTTTTGTTCATCCAACTCCAAGACAGCTGGTTTGGGATCCTTGATGCAGAATATGAAGTGGAAAGACATGAGGAAGAATTTCAGAGTAACCATGGCTTTGTAAGCCAACTGAAATTAGCAAGAGATTTATTAGAAGGTATGATAGAGGAGGAAGACCAGAAATTAAGAAGACGTATTAAAAGAAAATATATAAGAATAGGGGACTTAAAGAAGGCACTTGATCATGTCATCAAAGTCAGGTGCTTTCTAGAAGAAACATTACATCTGATAGAGTGGGAATATGTGCAGTGGGGCCTAGACAGACTAAAGAAAGCAGAAGTAATGATGAGAAAGGTAATGGAAGAACAGGTGATCCAGATTAAACAAAACTGGTCCAAGGAGAGAAAGGAAAAAAAGAACAAAAAGACGAAAGAGGACTTTGATCTACTCAATCTAAGATGGATGAGAGTTCAGGAAAAGTTTAGAGCTATGGGACATCCCCATTGGATTCCCGAGGAAGAAAAGAAGAAAACGGAAATCATTGGTAAAATGAAAAGGTGGTGGAACAACAGCAGAAAATAAAAGAAGAAGTATCCAAAGGTCCTTTTCAGGGCCACTCATTTGCCTCGAAAAGATATTAGCTTCCATTGCCGCCATTTTTTTCCCTTGTCGCTTTACAATCTCCTCTACCTATACCAATCATATTTCCCATGTTACATTTCCCTTGACGCTAGATAGGCCCAAATAGTTCCCATGTTCAATTCCCTTTGACGCTAGATAGGCCCACCATGTTCATTTCCCCTTGACGCTAGATAGACCCAAATAATTCCCATGTTCAATTCCCCTTGACGCTAGATAGGCCCAAATAATTCCCATGTTAAATTCCCCTTGACGCTAGATGTGCCCAAGCCCTTTTTGACTGGATTTTCCCTTGACGCTAGAGTGCCCCCATATACTACTGGGGTAACACATTACACATCAAATAGTATAATCATTAGGAAAGTCTATTATGAATGGGGTAACACATTACACATCAAATAGTATAATCATTAGGAAAGTCTATTGTGAATGGGGTAACACATTACACATCAAATAGTATAATCATTAGGAAAGTCTATTGTGAATGGGGTAACACATTACACATCAAACAGTCTAATCATTAGGAAAGTCTATTATGAATGGGGTAACACATTACACATCAAATAGTATAATCATTAGGAAAGTCTAGTATGAATGGGGTAACACATTACACATCAAATAGTATAATCATTAGGAAAGTCTATTATGAATGGGGTAACACATTACACATCAAATAGTATAATCATTAGGAAAGTCTATTGTGAATGGGGTAACACATTACACATCAAATAGTATAATCATTAAGAAAGTCTATTGTGAATGGGGTAACACATTACACATCAAATAGTATAATCATTAGGAAAGTCTATTATGAATGGGGTAACACATTACACATCAAATAGTATAATCATTAGGAAAGTCTATTATGAATGGGGTAACACATTACACATCAAATAGTATATCATTAGGAAAGTCTATTATGAATGGGGTAACACATTACACATCAAATAGTATAATCATTAGGAAAGTCTATTGTGAATGGGGTAACACATTACACATCAAATAGTATAATCATTAGGAAAGTCTATTATGAATGGGGTAACACATTACACATCAAATAGTATAATCATTAGGAAAGTCTAGTATGAATGGGGTAACACATTACACATCAAATAGTATATCATTAGGAAAGTCTATTATGAATGGGGTAACACATTACACATCAAATAGTATAATCATTAGGAAAGTCTAGTATGAATGGGGTAACACATTACACATCAAATAGTATAATCATTAGGAAAGTCTAAGTAAGAAGGGGTAACACATTTCACATCAAATCTCTCACTTACCAAACTGAAGTGCTGACAGCAAAGGCACATGCCAAGTTATATTTTCATTGTCTGTAATTGGACTTTCTCTTCCAAATTTAAAACCAAAACCTACTGTTAACAATATTATTTCCTGAATTCCCTGAATGTATATTTTTACACTGCTCAATGATGATACGACTTCTAATATGGTTTATACTAATATTTACTGCAACTAACATGACTTACATTTTTTTGCACCCTGCTGTCTTTCTAAAAGTGAGAGGTTTATAATAATCTATCATGCTTGGACAACCATCAAGACAATATTATTAGAGTGTCTAAGTAATGTCTTTTTTTTACCTACCATTTTCCACAAGAAATTTAACTGAAGGCCTTTATGGACAGTTTAATGCCCTGTAAAGGCAAAGTATTCTGATTTAATTCCACAAACTCATTGCATTTAATATTCTTGAAACATTTTTATGTCATTTTGCTACAAAAATAATGGTTTCACATTCATAAATCAAATAAACACTGTATAATATATATATATATATATATATATATATATATATATATATATATATATATATATATATATATATATATATATATATATATATATTGTTGACAGCATTCTTCAATTAATTAAAGCTTTAATTGCTTTTATGTCAAGTTTCTGACTGGAGTATAAAAATATGTGTTATACAAAGTCTGCAAAAGAAAAGAAACTCAAAATTTTCAAATGAACTCAATAATGTCTCAAGTTTCAAGAGAACAATAGCTGGGAATTTAAGTACTTCACTGCTTGTTGGTCTCAGATGGAAACAAGGTATCCAATATGCTTTCCTTCTCATTCCCCCAACATACTGGCACACAAATCTGTACAAGAGGACGTTATTTTACAACATTTATTAAGTATCATAAACAAAATGTCAAAAATGGTCAATTTCAGGGACAATGATAACTTACTGCAGGGACTGTCATACAAAATAATAGCACCGTCCAGGTATGTTTTACACATGTACTGTCAAAGTATGTTATGTATATGAATTATCCAGGTATGTTATGTACTTGCAGGGTTCGAAATTAGCGGTAGTCCGCTAGCACGAAGCTTGTAGATTTCCTGTTGGACAAGTAACTATCATAATGTTATTAGTCCGAATGGCTAGTAAGTTTTGTTTATCAACGTCAGCGTTTGTTTACTCTTTTGATGTTAATATTTTATAACAGTGTTTACAATAACCACTGCTTTGATCCTGCAGAATATCCGCTGAAGTCAAGACTTTATTTGGGAGAGGCCATTTAATGTGTGTGTGTGTGTGTGTGTGTGTGTGGCAGATGCTCGCTTTTTGAAATGTGTTTCTTGCTCGGACTTTCTTATATAAATGACACTGTGCCATACCTTTTCTTACTTTAAATAATTCGCGTCAGCTATACTGTAACATCTCGTATTTCAAAACAAGGCACAATTCCCGCCTTATAAGACAGGCAAAATGTGGCGTCTTATAGGTGTTCAGCCTCTGGCAAAAAAGGAAAAGTTGAATGAAAATGATATAAAAGAGAGGATTGCAATACTAGTGTGTGACATTGTTTTATCGACAGGACTAGTAAATGTTTGGCAGGACTAGTAAATTTCTCAGTACACCAGCCCTTTCTGCCTACAACGAAATTCGAGTTAAATTCAATCCCTGCACTTGTACTGTCCAGTTATGTTATGAGAAATTACACATTTATCATTGAACTTATTGAAATGTGATTTTATTTACTGCAAGTCATTATAAAGCAAGTTTATTTTACTACCTAATCACTTTTATGTGGGCATAATGTAGTCTTTAATAAGGATGCAACCTGAAAACTTGGAGAAAATACATTTTCTTGGATCGGTGACCACTTACATTTCCATTTGCAGAAAACTGGACATTGGAACAAGAACTGCAGAGATGGAAAATAAGTGCATTACTACTCTGATTTCAACACTGTTAGACAAGGTATCTCAATGTGGCCATGTCCATATATCAATATCGATTTCACATGGCACAGATGCCCTTGTATATTGCTATACCTATCCTATCTGTCCTGCATCCAAAACGTGTGACTCTTCATGTATTGTCATTTTAGTGATTGCCTGAAAATAATGCAATCCTGCAGGATTCTTCAGCCACGCAAAAGAATTTTTTTTACATAGAAATAAAATATGCTCTCTTGCCCTGATTCATCTTAGTAATACAGAGTGATAGAAATGACGATGCAGCAATGGCAATTTTAAACAAGGGGTCACGTGATATTCTAGAAACTACCAGAACAAACCTACGTTCAAGATATCACGTAGCCATCACTACCCAGAAAGATGTCCTTGGAATCAACCAATCATTTTTAAAATAAAGCTATAATGTCCTTGGAATCAACCAATCATTTTAGAAGCTTGTTTACACTCTGAAGTAAGGTCAGAAAATGAGGTTAACACCTGGTGTTTACTATGTAAAGGTACAGGTCACCCCCCTTCAATGAACGAATCTTAAAACTTAAAATGCCAATTTTTAATCTAACAAACAGACAGAAAAATATATATAAATGACTTATATTAAACATACGTAACACTATTAATAGTAACACATTAAGTTTCCCCATCAAAGAACAAATGCAAAACTGACAAAATGTAAGGTTAACTATGGTCAGCATCTTATATATACAAAAATTTCAAGCAAGAATGCTTGTAGTTCCTGCTCAAAGCAGTTTTCAGAAGAGACTGGATGGCAAAGTGTACACATTGAAAATTCGGACATGACGTGAATTAATGCACAAATCTTACCACATGTACAGATCTCGCTTCTTCTTCCCTTCAAAAAACAGACATTTGTTGCAATTTTTCATCTCACACATCTGCATCAAAATAAAAATAAAAGAAGCATCACCAATAATGTCATGCAATATTTAAAGTCTATATTGCAGATAAACACAGACAAATACATGTCAACAGACACGGTTTCAGGCATAAACAAAGGAAATGTCTATGAACAATATAAGAATGATGGCATATTTTCTTTTTTCCTCTAACATTTATCAAAATATGATGCATAAAACTATCAATACAGCTGACAGTGTACTCGGTGTAACAATATAAAACAACCAATTTTCAATACAACTTACAGTGTACTCGGTGTAACAATATAAAACCATCAATTTTCAATACAACTTACAGTGTACTCTGTGTAACAATATAAAACCACCAATTTTCAATACAAATTACAGTGTACTCAGTGTAACAATATAAAACCATCAATTTTCAATACAACTTACAGTGTACTCGGTGTAACAATATGAAACTATCAATTTTCAATACAACGCATGGTATATTCAATGTATTACATGATTGCATACAGAAATCATACAGACTTAAGGTCTAGATGAAATGTATAGCTTTTAAATAATTTATATGTTTTTATTATTATTTCTGGGAAACTTATTTTCAACACCACCAACCATAATTAAGAAAATTCAACAAAGCTATTGACAAATTCAAATTGCAGCAATGCCAGGTAACACTAAAAGAAATAAATAGGAGCTAAATAGGTCTGGTCAAGTGAAACTGGATATATTAAAAGTAAAAGTAATTTATACAAAACAGCAAAGAATTTCATTACAAAAAGTTATTTATTGACAATTATTCCCAAAGTAACCATTAAATAGTAACACCTGTAAGCAAGTATTCAACCACTTAACCCACCCCACCCCATGTACAAGATCATTACCTTTTCTGAGTCCTGTCGCACCCTTGTTTAAACTGCAGTTCTTTCGACCCTGTTGAATGCAAGTATGCAAGCTATCGAAGGAAAGGTATATTTGCATAGCAATATAATCACATGGTTATGCCAAAAAATGCACATTTTCGACAGCATGTAAATTCTTAAACTGAGAAAGGGGAAATGTTTCCTCAGAAGACCCAATGTTCATTGGAGCTTTATATTTGTAGATGGTAGCAGATATAAAATGCACGAAAATTGGTGCAAGATGAAAGATAGTGATTCCACAGGTTATTCTACAACAGTGGTTCTTAATCCATGGGTTGTAATCCAAAACTGGGTCACCAGGCTGTCATAAGTGGGTCACCAAGATCAACTAAAATTATTTGAAATGTCCTACCCAAGTGCTCTTTTTAGCATTCCATCAGCCATGAGGCCACACCACAAACATAATGCGGATCACCACCCCAAATGGTTAAGAACCTCTGTTTAACAGATGTTTATTTCCACACAATGGTGATTACATATGCAGTGTTTCTTTTCAGTGTTTAAAAAAGATGATCTTTACACAAAGTGACCAAAGTCTAGTTTAGATCTTACTAAATACTATTTCATTTGTCTAAGAAAAGTGATTGTTCATATGAATCGACATAAAAGCTTTATAAAGAAGAAGTTCTAAATGGACCCCTCAAAATCAAAGTCCCTGACTGTGTATCAATCAGATCAAGTAATTGCAGACAAGATTTACAAGCTGATCTTTACACACAGTGACCTCAGTCTAGTATGGATCTTACTAAATTTGTGTATAAATGGAGCAGGGCCTCCCTTCTACTCCCCAATGTGTATTTGCCACAACTCTTATTAAATCCAGGACTTTGAGACAGTTATCCCTCAGATATCTAATATGAGGAATTTACTAAATTATAGTCAAAATTAAGTTCAACAAATTCAGTTTCCACCACATCATGAAATAAAAGAACTGTTAAACAAGAGCTATGATCTTCACAAGTATTATGAATTAGCAGAAGTACATAAAGTTTTTAGATTTCAAAAAGTTTAATCCGTTTTCTTCTGACCATTTTGAACTACCAAGGCACAGCTCTAATTGAGTTCAACAGCATGCATACTGTTTTTATCAAAACTTTGATAACTTAAGCTGAGCAGTCAGTTCTACTATTATGGACTGGAGATTGTGCATATGACTATTGATGAGCAGTCAATTCTACTATTATGGACTGGAGATTGTGCATATGACTTACAATGAGCAGTCAGTTCTACTATTATGGGCTGGAGATTGTGCATATGAATATTGATGAGCAGTCAGTTCTACTATTATGGACTGGAGATTGTGCATATGACTATTGATGAGCAATCAGTTCTACTATTATGGACTGGAGACTGTGCATGTGACTATTGATGAGCTGTCAGTTCTACTATAATGGACCAGTGATTGTGCAATGTACATATGACTTACAATGAGCAGTCAGTTCTACTATTAAAGACTGGAGATTGTGCATATGACTTTTGATGAGCAGTCAGTTCTAATTTTATGGCATTTGACTAATCAATTAATTTTTATATTGGAAAATTTACATCCATGCTTTTCTCTGATATTCAGCTGTTGGATTGGAAACAAAATCTCTAAGGACATTAATTCTGTTCCTGAAAGCACAAAACAGAGCTATATAAAATAAGTTTAAAGTAATTGATAGAATATGAAAATTTGATCCAGACATCCTATTTTTGCCAGTTACGACTGAAACTCTCCAATATAAATTCGTGACAGTGAGCTGAACGGTAAACTTAATATAATTGATGGAATGTGAAAGGCACATCCCCACAACCGACATTTATCAGGGGTGAGTGTTACTCTCTAAAATAATACAAAATCAGGATTAAATAGTGTTGTCAGAGAAAGTGAGCTAAATGCAAAAACAAAAAGTACACAATGAAATGTGAAAATTAGATTCATATGACCTATTTTTGCCAATCATTAGTGGTTGTTGTTGTTATTGGGTTTAAAGCCATTTTTTCAGCACAAGACAGGCTAAACATGACAGCCAGTATAAATGGTGGATGAAGAAAAACACCAGTAAGAAACACCAATACTCGAGAAGCTACTGGCAAGCTTTCTCATGTACGCACATCAGCTGAGAATGAGACTTGAACCCACACAGATAGAGATGAGACGACAGTGATCCGTAATGGTGAGCACTTTAGACCACTCAGCCACTTGAGGCCCCATGTTTAGTGGTGAGAGCCAAGTTAATACAAAATCATACCTACATAAAGTGTTGTGTGAGACAGTGAGATAAAATGCAATAATTTTGATGAAAATGTAGGTTACTTTTGCCCATTAGTAGTTGTACTCTCCAAGATGGATACACTCATCAAGTTTTATTGACTACTTACTTTTGCCCACATGTAGTACTCTTTAAGATGGTTATTACCCATCAAGTTTTAATGACTACTTTTGCCCACATGTAGCACTCTGCAAGATGGATATACCCATCAAGTTTTACTGACTACTTACTTTCCCCCACGACATGTAGCACTCTCTAAGATGGATATACCCATCAAGTTTTATTGACTACTTTTGCCCACATGTAGTACTCTCCAAGATGGAGATACGCATCAAGTTTTATTGACTACTTACTTTTGCCATGGCATGTAGTACTCTCCAGGATGGATATACCCATCAAGTTATATTGATTTCTTTTGCCCATGAGAAGTAGTACATGTAATCTCAGTTTTATTTCCCTAGTGTTTCATGACTACTTTTGCTAATAACACACAGCACTCACCAAGATGGATATACCCACCAAGTCTTATTGACTACTTTTCCCATGGCATGTAGCACTCTCTAAGATGGATATATCCATCATGTTTTATTGACTACTTTTGCCCACATTTAGCACTCTCCAAGATGGATATACCCATCAAGTATTATTGACTATTTTTGTCCATGACAAGTAGTACTCTCAAAGTTTGATTTCCCTACCGTTTCACGACTACTATTGCCCATGAGTTTTACTGTCCAAAACAGATACACCATTCTAGTTTCATTGACTTTTGATGGATATAGCAACATTTCATTACTACTTTGTAGCATTCTCCAAGATGGATTCCCCCATAAGTTTTATTTATTACTGTGCCCAGTGTGAGTAACATTCTCCAAGATGGATTCCCACATCAAATTTTATTTATTACTGTGCCCAGTGTGAGTAACATTCTCCAAGATGGATTCCCCCATGAAGCTTTATTTATTACTGTGTCCACTGTGAGTAACATTCTCCAAGATGGATTCCCCCATCAAGCTTTATTTATTACTGTGCCCAGTGTGAGTAACATTCTCCAAGATGGATTCCCACATCAAATTTTATTTATTACTGTGCCCAGTGTGAGTAACATTCTCCAAGATGGATTCCCCCATGAAGCTTTATTTATTACTGTGCCCAGTGTGAGTAACATTCTCCAAGATGGATTCCCACATCAAGTTTTATTTATTACTGTGCCCAGTGTGAGTAGCATCCATCAAAATAAATATTGATCAATTTTCATGACTCAATATATAATAACGTCATCATGGATTTCAGAAAAGCAATGTTTCTACAGTGGAAATTAATCTGTCCATGCAACTGTACACAATAAATAGTAGTTGTCATGAATGTCCACTTTGTGTGGTAGACAAATTAAGTTAAGTTTTATTGCTGCCCGCCTCCCTCATGCCTGTTCTAGTTTTGCCCAATGTGAGTTGTATTTATTCAGCCATCAATTTCATTCAAGTCCATAAATACATTAGTGTCAGGGAAAGTTAGCTAAAAAGTCTATGATAACAACACTGGAAAATGATTCCTATGTCTTGCCTATGCTTTAGAGCCAGCTCAAAAGTTACCCACAACCCAGTGAATTGTACCTGATTTTGAATGAGGCATCAATGTGCAAAGATCTATCATTAGATGGCGTGCTTTGAAAGAAATCCCTCTTGAGGTAAATATTAGTACCCTCTCTTTGTTGGTCCACTTGGTCTACAAAAGAGACATAACAATGAGTATGGATGAAAAAGAGGTAATAATGAAATATTTTTTTCATAATTTTGAAGAATAAAAATAAATGCATTTAAAATTTATATGCCATTTTTTGTGAATATGAATATAGTCATCATAAGCCAAAAATAGAGAATCGATCTGTAGTATTTCTCCATTTAAACAAATAATCAAATATATTTCTTGAGAACCGATTCGGTGTTAGTTTCTTCTCTATCTTTGATACCACATTTCTCTTTACTTACTATAGATATGAAAACTGACCAAATATATCTTATGTAACGTTCCTTCTAAGCTAATGTTAGGTGCACTGCGCAAGCATTACGGAGACGATCAAAATTTAATGTTGGATTGAGCAAAAATTGACAATTCAGCTGCGCGGGGATGCCTGAGCAGCTGCGCGCGCAGCTTAGAGGAAACGTTGTTCTTATGATAACTAAATTGTAAAATAGCAATTGTTATGTACTAAATTGTGATTTCAGATCAATGTATATATGTACAAGAACACTGTAATGAATATGCACTATTGGTTGTAAGAGTAACATACAATTTAAACTTAGTATGACTCATGATTATTTTATTTCATGCAAATATGTTAGGTGGTGTGTGATAAAAAGGCCCATAAAGTCTTCAGAAGTACCTAGAACTTAGAAAAAGTGAATTTATTCTTGAAGCTGAATGTTCCCGACACATTTATATATAACGATATGTAAAAAATATGCAACTTTCAGCATTAAATAACATGAGGTCATGAATTTTCAAACAATGACCAAAGACCAATATTAAAAATGGTGGACGGTACATGTGTTTGAATGCTTCCAATGAATTTATTTGAAAAGATATCATAAAGATGGTTTCATTTTTTAAATCTGCTAACTTAAATTAAGCAGAAAACATTCCGTTTTAAAAGCAAGATATAATTTCAATTGTGTATGACTCAAAAATATAGTATTTAATCCAAAAATGGGGGGCGGGTGATTAAAGGGCACAGGGAGGCTTCTGAATTACATGGAACAGAGAAAAAGTCTATTTATTCTTAAAGCGGAATGTTCACAAAACATTTCTATATAAAATATATGTGAGAAATATGCAAGTTTCAGCTTGAAATAACATGAGGTCAGGAATTTTCAAACATTGACAAAGACCAATATTAAAAATGGTGGACGGTACATGTGTTTGAATGCTTCCTGTGAATTTGTTTGAAAAGATATCATAACGATTATTTCAATTTTTTAAATCTGCACACTCAAATTATGCAGAAAACATTCTGTTTTTAAAGCAAGATATAATTTCAACTTGTGTATGACTCAAAAATCTAGTATTTAATCCAAAATGTGGGGGGAGGGTAAAAAGGCACAAGAGGGCTTCTGAATTACATGGAACATACAAAAAGTCAATTTATTCTTAAAGCTGAATGTTCACAAAACATTTCTATATAAAATATATGTGAGAAATATGCAAATTTCAGCTTGAAATAACATGAGGTCCGGAATTTTCAAAAATTGACAAAGACCAATATTAAAAAAGGTGGATGGTACACGTTTTTGAATGCTTCCTGTGAATTTATTTGAAAAAAGATCATAAAGATGGGTTCATTTTTTAAAATCTGCACACTCAAATAGCATCAGAGGAGGTGAACAGACCAACTTTTCAGGCAAAATATTTAGTAAACTGAGGTTTCTCAATAGGCCTCAATTTAGTAAACTGAGGCTTCCTTGAAAAATACTTAATTAATTTTTTTAATAATTAAGCAAAAAAAAAAAAAAAAAAAAAATAATAATTTTACAACGATTTTGCTATTTAGTTGGCGTTCACCTCCTCTGCTGCTATGCGCTAACAATTTTTTTACTAACTGAATATTTGATCAAGTCCGACACGATATCTTGTCCGAGGGTCTGATAAATTTATCGTGATAAATCCGTGAGTGGTAGCTCTTGCGCCGTTAAAGAAATTTCTAAATTTATTAAAATCCATATCACCGTCACACCAGTAATTAAAAATATTTTGTAATGTGTATTTTCCAGTACCGTGAAATACGCATACTAAATTGCAATTTTCTCTTATTACACTTGGAATCTGTGCGTATTTTTGAGTGACATATATCACATCTATGTTTTTATGTCTGCCTCTGGAAAGTATCATTGCTGGATTTTTTTGTTTCTCCAACATGACATCATCATATACGACTAAATTGTTAATACTTACATCAATATCATTAATGCTCGGTGCTTCCTCGATATCGGTTATAAACTCAATAACATCATCGCCGTTAATTTCTCGCGCGACTTCGTTAAAATCCTTTAACACTTCATAACATTGCTGATCATCTACACTCGGAGCAATCATATACAACTTATCCCACTTTATCCATCTCGTTATCAAATTAAGTAGCAATTGTGCTTAACCACTTCCAGATGGTCCGATGATAATCGCGCGAATAGAATTTGGTAACATTGCATGGTGTTTAATAGGTTCCCGTCGTCTCGTAGCTGAATAATCAATTAGATTCATGTCGTTATATATAAATTATGGATCTATATTGTGTGAAATGTAGGACGCGTACTGGCACAAATGACTTGACGACGATTACAACGAAAAATAATCGATCAGCGCTTTCTGGTAAGTGCGTACAATGTAGTACAAAGCAATTTAGATTTGTTTCCACGAAACCTTTAAAAAAAAACGAGGAGGTGATATTGCAGCCAAGTTAGCAAAACTCCCAGGAACACCGTGGGCAAAATACTCAGGAGAAAAGCACCTTCCAGGATATAGCTACTGTGGACCGGGAACACGATTAGATATCAGACTTGATGATCAAAATCTGCCCCGACCCGGCGAGTATCCAATAAACGCTATTGATAAGGCGTGTCATGCTCATGATGTTGCTTATAAAAGCAGCAATCTTCAACACAGACATCTTGCGGATGTGAAATTAATTCATGCGTTAAATGCTATTCCTGATAAATCCTTCAAAGAAAAATTGGCTTCGTGGTTGATAAAATCTGCTATGAAGGGTAAATTGATGTTAGGTGCTGGTAATTAAAAATATGGAACCTATTTATTATTCTCCGAGAGGATACTGGAGAGGCAAGGCAGCAATAAGTAAACTCGCTAGCGCTGCAGCGGTGAAAAAAACTACAGCGGCAAACTGGTTATCTAAACAGGCAATATGGCAAATTTATCTACCAGCGCCTAAACGAATTAACTTCTCGCATTTTGATGTTACAACACCTAATGAAGTTCATCAAGCTGATATACTATTTCTGCCGCATGATAACGGTTACAAATACGCGTTAACGTTAGTTGATGTTGCGAGTCGATACAAACAAGCAGAACCGCTAAGGACAAAATCATCTACTGAAGTAGCTTCTGCATTTGAAAAAAATTATCGACGAGGTCCTCTGCGCTGGCCAAATCTGTTACAAGTTGATCCTGGCAAGGAATTTCAAGGCGCTGTTTTAACAACGATGAAACATCATAATGTCGCCATCAGACGAGGGCATACTGCGTTACATCGCGATCAGGCAATTGTTGAACGGTTTAATCGGACACTTGCTGAGCGGTTATTTGGATATCAATACGCAAAAGAATTCATTCAACATAAACGATCCCGTGAATGGGTCAAGAGATTACCAGGTGTAGTTACCGCAATCAATAATGAGATTACTAGAACAATTAACATGAAACCTGTCAGCGCTATTAAAAAGAAGTATATATCCGTACAACCACAAAAAGATTTCAAAGAACCAATTCTTGGTAGGAATGTCATTGTAAGATACTTATACGAACAAATAGAGCTTGAGGGTGGTAAAAAAAGAGCTACCGATCCTATTTGGAGTGTCACGACGCACAAGATATCCGGTATAACACGATCAACGGGTAGCGTTTCTAGACCAGCAATTTATAGACTGGATTCAACTGCTCCTCAGCGAGGATTTACTCGACAACAACTACAGGTAATTCCTGAGGATACTCAATTACCACCGCGTGGTCTTAACTAGCACCTCTGCGTCTATTGCACTCAAGACAAGTCAGCATAACGTTATCGTTGGTATGACCTACACTGCTATTCTTTCTGTCTACGGTGAATTGGCGAGGATCTTTATCCGAATACTGCCAACACATTATACAATTACAACTCGCGCAGTGATTATTCTGTTGTTGCTTCAGCGTAATTATTAATTCAGCATCAATGTCAAATTCTCGTTTATTTTTTTTTATCCTGTTGTTTATAACCAGAGAGTTTTTTTCTGATAAAATCACCAGTGATATCATCGGCGCTGACAATATCGTCACTGGCATCGTCAACAACAATTCTAAGAAGTTGGTTTATTCGCCGTACTCTGGACACTGCGAGATAAACTAAATTTGACCACTCAATGTGATTATCTACTATCCAAACAATTGTGTCTGTGATAGTTAACCCCTGTGAAGAGTGTATTGTTGCTGCATAACCTAACGTCCATGGGGATTTATCAGCAGAACTCTTTGAGTTCCCCAATGCATCTTCGACGACGCTGATATCAACCAGCACAATATCATTTAACACTAAATTCTGCTTTTGTTGTTGTCCAGGAATGTCAACGTCGATATTCTGCTTTCGTGTATTCGAAGGTCTATAACAGAGTGGTACTGGAAGTTGTTGCAAATTTACATTTATGCAATTCAAATAACTTCATCTGAAATGCGTCTCTGACTATTTTTCTACTTGCGAATATCAAATCATCTGGCTTCCATGTTTCCCAAAAATCATTCATGGGAGTTTCTGAAATTATTTCTCGCGCTATTTCACATTGGATTTTATCCGGTTGTAATCTAATTAGCGCTTTGAATTCTCGTAATTGTTCATCAAGTGATCTATGGTCGGTATTAATTTCTTCATAATGGTCTACAAAACCCTTTAGCCATTCATGTGGAGATGCACCAACAAATGGCTGTGGTTGGCCGTGATCCCCGCACATGACGACTTTTGTAGTTTTCAATAACAACCATTCAAGAAATATCTGTAATACTGTCAACGATACCGTGCATATTTCATCCCAGATTATGATTTCAGGAATGAATTTATCGCCCATTCGATCAGGAGTCCATGTATCGCCTTTCCATCGAAAGAAGCTGTGATAAGTAAAGGCTTTTACTCCCCGCGCTATCATCTCTCTGGCGAGTCTGTGAGTTGGTGTTAACACAATCATTGTTTGTGAAATCCGTAGGATTTTCCCCACGGAATAATTCAATTGCACGAGTTGTCTTTCCTGATCCACCAGAGCCGTTTAAATAAACTGTCTTTTATCTACATACGGGATCAGATACCGGTGGTGCATTTGATAATTCTGATAATTGGTTGCTTTTCAAGTATTTATCGTCGTTGGCAACGTCTGCGAATTCACAATACTCATGTAGTGTTTCTTTTTTAAATCGCCAACGTCCCCACGCTTCCTCGGGATCTGTGAATGCTGCTACAGCTTATCTGTATTTGTTGTGTATATACATCGAATCAGTAGCTACTCTAACCGCGGTATCTGGAAATCTATTTATCATCGAAAATAGATTAATAATAGAATAACCGAGCATAGAACTTCTCAAATGTGTATACTGGGAATTATATCCATCACAGTAGGTAACAACCGTACCCAATTTCTCACCATTGGATAGAAAAGCATCTTTACGATTTACAAGTTTTCCTTGTTTCGTTAAATCGGTTACAATAAAATCGTATTCAGCGACGTCTATGATCAACCTCGAAGAGTATTTTGTATTGTCAAATCTTCCACCTTGAGTGAATTTACCAATTATTTTTCGTCCGAAATCTTTGGCTTCTTTGTTTTTAATCTCAAATAACTCCTTAGACCAATTCATGATTTGTTTTTCATTGAAAATCTTCGATTTTCCATCAGGAAATTGTTTTCGCTGTTCGCTAATTATTCTATCTAAATCAGGTTTTGGTAACCAAACTTCTTTCTGCGCGTGATAGCATATAATAGCTTCACCGACAATCAACGATATTAGCATACCACAATCGATCATATATCGTAGTAACACTATTGGCATCCAATGTTTTTCAGATAGGTGTCTACCAAGCCAAACATAACTACACGGATGTAACCCTGCAGCGAGTTCAAATGATATTACACGAGCGAACCCGGTTAAATCAAAATCAGGCAAACGACCATTAATCGCAACACGAGTCATTTCATGCGTGGGGTGTCCAAATCGTTTAAAATACTCAGAGCATTCCCCATACCCGAGAAAACTTCCAGGATAACACGCGGATATATCAATTGAAATCATACCATCACGTGAGTATTTTGTATTCCACAATCCTCCATGACCGAATTCGACGCAACTCAATTTGACATCCTCGAGAAAATCACTTCGTGTTGGACGCCATGAGTTCTTTTCTCTTGCGAAGTGAGCTACCACTGATGGAATTGTAAAGCTATTCGTGAGTAGTTTTTCATGGAAACTCTCCGGTGAAAATTCATTAGCGATTTTTTTCGTTCTGTTATCTAATTCTTCAATGCGATATAATTCTCCATTTGGTCTTACAAACTGATCAAATCCTAATTCGGAACCAGCGCTGCTAAGTAACCACACTGACACGGGATCATCTTTACACAACGCAACAATAGCATCGAATAACCTCTCTTCGTGGAAAACATCCTTGTAAAACTCCCGGGGGATATATCTCACGATTCGTTCTCGTGGAAATACATTTACCGCAGGTGTCCACGCGTGTTTGTTATGATCAATAATTTCAATTGGAGCTCCTCGCGATTGATATTTCGGTTCGTATAATACTTCTCCGATTATCGTTGCTACCGATATTGGAAATTTTAATAATGCTTCTAATTTGGTTATATCCTGAATTGCTGCCCCGCGCTGTTTCACTGTCAGTTCCCATTCGGTTATTCTTTTTCGTCGATGTTCAGTTAGTTTATTCCCCCGGGATGCATTTGTGAAGTGTTCCATTACCCGTGTTGCTACACAATTTAACGATGACGACTCCGTCGTTAACGATGTTTTCATAGGAGCTAGTTTTGCAATACTTGGCTTATCATTTAGCTGATATATTCCGTAAACAACTGCTGTTACAGGGTAAGATCTCTCGTAGTATGGTTTGTCAATTCCAGTTAGAATTCCTGGTTTGGAATCTCTACTCACAATAACAAATTTTGTATCCTTGAGGATTGGATCAAATTTATCTCTGATAACCCATTCACCTTCGTCTTCGATAATGAATTTTATTCTAAAAAAATACCTCTGCTGAGAATTGCTTTGTTTGGGAATTGCTTTGCAATTTACCTTTGGATTTCCACCTTTGGATTTCCCGCCAAGGTGTGAAAGTATCTCAGCTGCTCTTGTATCGTTCATAGTAGCATCGATTACGGGTACATTGACACCGACATCTTCGATGTTGTGGATAATTCGAAATGTCGACCACGTATGAGATGCTCCATCGCGCTTAAATTCATTAAAACAGTCGCTGATTTTACTCAGCAGGGTTTTGTCATCTATTAGACTTTTTGGTATATCAGAGATTCTATCCAGATTAAAACTAGCATTTTTCCAAGGCGTAATTTTCGATAATCTTTTGAATTCTTTCATATCAGAGATGTTATCGAGATCGAATTTAGTATCCGGATTAAATCCGGGCTTAATTTTCAATAATCTCTTGAACTCCTTCATGCTATTGTCCTTTAGACGTTTTGGTTTAACAGAAACTCTATCGAGATTAAATTTCGATAACCTCCTGAATTCCTTCATATTATAATTAAAACAAGTATTTAAATAAAAAGTTTTTTATATAATGAATCATTGCAAATGGCTTATGATTGGATCAAAGACTCCGTGTAACAAATCATGCAGAAATGAATTCTGTGGGTATAATATGCAAAGTTTTCGTCGGGGAAGTAATGGTCCTCTTCCGTGCCTGTATTGTGGGGTAGGTGTAAGAGGCAAGTCGCAGTTATGTTTCAATTGTGGTGGTAAGCGTTATAGAGAGTTGAAGCGTTATTATGACAAGCGAAGAATCAAAACTCCTGACGCTGTCAATGACGTCAATGACGTTGCCAACGGCAAAATAATAAAAACTGCTCAAGACTACATAGACAGATTTGCCAATGTTATATCTCAACCAAATAATGATCTAGACAAATAGAAGTATTATGTATACAAATGAACCAAGAATTTCAAAGACATCCTGTTATTGAAAATTACGAAGCTTCTCGTGATGGTATTGTCAGACACTGTAGACTCAAGAAATCTGTTGGTATTATGACTAATCATGGATATTTGATGTTTTCTGCTGGAGGGAAAAAGTATCATAATCACCGTTTCATATATGAAGTGTATAACGGATCAATCAAGGATGGCCTTGTTATTGATCACATAAATAGCATTAAGACTGATAATTCTTTATCGAATCTACAAGCTATTACACAACGTGAAAACACAAAACGAGGTGGGACTGGAAAACACTCGAAAAATGCTAGACCTGTAAAGTCGTTTAATACTGAAAATAACACGGAGATAGTATTTCAGTCAATAACCGCAGCTGGTAGGTATTTCGATATTTATCCGTATTCTATTAAATGCGTTGCAGAGAATATAACCGAGACCGCTTTTTCAAAACGTTTTAAAAACAGTATTCAATTTGTTTATGTGAATTAGCGGAGATAACTCCGTTAGGTAACGCGCGTGCGACAAATCACCAATGACACAGTTACGGATCTTAAACACAGTCATTGATTTTGATTGGATGGTTTCGCTATTATGAATCTGAACAACACATAATCAATTTCGTCTTTTTTCAAGTATTAACAGAACTGTTTTATATACACGTTGTATTTAATTCTTTTTTTAAGTGTGTTTTTCAACGTTGTCAGTGATCGCTATTAAACACAACAAACAATTACAAGTACACATTTCTCTATGTCACTTCGTTGTAATGAGTGGTTATATATAACCTGGTCTGTGTTATATTTGGGCATTAGCCGAAGTTCAAGTACAAATCAAACCACACCGTCACACGTGGTGTGAACGTTATTATTGACATTCAAACCAGGTTTTGATTTCAGGTTTGTTTTGTACTAGAATGTAGAATAGCCCGCGTCATCCACTGTCATTGAAATCAATTCATTGTACATACCATTATCATTCATTGTCATTGAATCAATTCATTCATTGTGTCACCCTATACTCTATTGTTGTGCCGTCGTCATTCATTGCATTGTAAATACCATAATCGCCTATATTCTATTGTTGTGCCATCGTCAATAATTGCATTGTAAATACCATAATCGCCTATAATCTATTGTTATGTACCGTCCTATGTGTATATAACCGCATACATACTAGATAATGGGGTTATATATATGTGCCGTCGTATATGTATAATACAACCGCCTACCACACTAGATCAGGGGTTGTAAGTACCGTCGTCATCCATTGTATATAATCATAATCGTTTATAATCGCATTAAGCTTCTGGATATGCTAAAGATGACCAACACCTTAGCGTGTCCAGAATTCATTTTGGAAATCCTTTGGATTTTCACTCTTTGAGTTATTTCAAACAATTCAACAAATATATTTTTATATAATATGAATCTTGAAAATCTCAAATTGATTAATATTGAAATCAACAAGCTTAAAAATCAAAGTGTAAAATTATGTTCAGGGTTAGATTGTGATCAAATTATGACCGATTTCGAGGACATAAAATTTGCAGAACAGACTGGAAAATATGTTCTCGCTAAGAAATATTTTTTAATTAAGCGATTACAAAAACTTATACGTGAAAGTTTAGTTAATACCGAAGACGTTAATGTGTTTGTACCATTATGTAGCATCGTAGAACGTGTACGTAAGCAATTAAGCTTAGATTATGAACAAAGGAAGCTTATTAATTGTAAGGTGAGACAATTAAAAACTTTAATGGAGCAAGCTGAGCCCCACACGTAGAGAGCCTCCTTTGTTGTATAACCGGTACGGTACATGACATGTATAATCACTACCTGTGCATGTACGAGGAAGTAAAATTGTGTGTGTGTGAATTAACAACAACAGGGAAGTATAATGGGTTGGTGTATTTCTTTTTTTTTTACTTGGTGAATTGCAATGAAAATCGAAGATTTTTAATTTGACAATACTGATACTCTTTCAATAATGGTATGACAATCATTGACCACACGAAACACAAAAGAACGACTTAGCGCTCTTAATAAACTATTACCGATTCGTGATCGTATACGTGAAAAACTTCAACAGCGACAATTATTTCAGACTGATTTTACAGAGGATACACAACAACTCTTTAAGCCGATTGTTACTGCAACTACAGATGTGAAAACAGCAATTTCTAAACAAGAAAGCGCGCAGAAAAAGTCCTTTCTCCCTGTGTTAGAGAAAATAGCAAAACGAACTAAACAAACAAAAAAATCATTACAAACACTTCCTGGTGATATAATAACTACTGCAAGACGACAAGAAGAACAACAACGAGAACTTCAGGAAGAAATTGAACGATTAGGTGATGTTGATATTTCCTCACCACCACCTGAACGAAAATTCGAAGAATTTCAAGAAGAATTTCAAGAAGAATTTCAAGAAGAATTTCAAGAAGAAACGGGAGCTGTTTCAAAAGGGGACTATACTCCTGAAAATATATTTACAGTTAAAGCGTTAAATACAATCAGAAATATCCAAACAGACTTTGAATTAGCTGAATTTACCAAAGACAACGTTAAAAAAAAGAAAAGGGATGAGTATTTAAGAGACGAAACGGTTAAAGATTTTGTAAAAAGTTCAGAAGTTTGGGCAAATAAGGTGTTTTTAGCAAACCGCCAGAAAAATAAAATAACAAGAGAAATAAGTCGTGATTATAATCAATTTCTAGCTATGATAAGGGGAGTCACATCAGCACCACCAGTATACACAGCAGACCCAATCCCTGATGAAATACAAATAATGGCAGAGGCTGATTCTGAGAAGGGTGCAACTGGTACAACTAAAAAAAGGGTAATGGCTTAGTTGGGAATAGAAAATCCTATGGATATTCACCTATAGATTTTCACGCTAGTGTAACATGTCCTGGCAATATTCTCGGTGATATAGCACGATTAGAAATACTCGTAGGAGGAAAACGAGCCGGGAATAACTCACTGGAAATAATCAATGAAGCAGCTGATATCTGTAGGCGGTTATTTCAAGGTGGTATCATGGATATTGCAACATATCGAGATTTCATTGAAGAGTTAATGGAGAAAAATCCTTTGGATTTTCATCACGGTTATCATAGCGACTGAAAATCCTTTGGATTTTTCATCACCACGATTAGATAAATATCAATTGAATAGAGAATGATCATACACTACAACCATGATAAACCAACTAACGTCTACGTGGTAAACTCACGATTGCCAAAATACCGAGCATACTATGGAGATGGTCTCGGTAATACTATAATGGGATTATTTTCAAGAATGGCTCCAAAAGTGGCTCCGCTAGTAAAACAACTATCAATGAAAGCCATTGATGTTATCAGGGATAAGGGTATTAGCGCTGTTGGTGATCTTGCCACGAAGGCGTTTTCAGCCGCGAAGGATAAACTAACAGCGCTAGTTCGACGGGGAAAATCTAGATTTTCAAAGAAACCAGGAATGACTTCACTGCCATCTACTGAGGTTATGCCTGCGCGGGTTAGTAAAATAATAAATAACGCAGTAGATGAGAAACTACAGTCGTTGATTTCATCATCGTTGACTAACACCCAAGATAACATAACAGCAAATATGATAGCGGGAAGTGGCCATGGAAATTCAAAGAATTTCTACAAACGTCAAAGACAACGACAAAGTCGTCATCGGTGAAAATCTTTGAAATTAAAAATCGAGGATTTTCCAAGCAATTTACGATTTCACATCCAATTTAGACCAACGGGTATATAATAAAAAATGTTCAAACAGAACACTGATAGTGCATTTGACATGGACGCCCCAGTACTTAAAGATGATTCTGTACGCGATTATCAATTTTTTGCCTATAACGCAGTACAACCTGATCTTCGGGGGAGAATCGAACTTCAAGTTCATGATACCAGTAAATACTTTTTACCCGCTGAAGCCTTTATTGAAGTCGAAGGTGAACTCGTAACAAATGTTGCAGCTAATACACCATATGCAGATGACCAAAATATCCGAGTTGGTTTTGTTAACAATGGCATCATGGCGTTATTTGAAAGTGCAAGATATCTCATTCATGGAAAAGAAATCGAATCTATTGAACGCGAGGTTGATATTGCTACGGGAATAATCGGGTTAGCGAGATATTCTGATGACTATACTTGATCAGCGGGTCCGTCTATGATGTTCACGAAGGATATTACTGATAACGCTGATCACATCCCGCATATTAAAATAGGTACTGCAAGAGCTACTGCAGCTGATCCACAACCTGATACCCCTGAACATAGAGATAGACCAGCTGCTGCCTTTGATATTCTCGGAGGCGTTAATGATAATTACAACCTAGGATTTGCAACACGCGTAGCAACATTGAAGAGGCCTCGTGGACAGTTTTCATGTGCGATTCCGCTCCATCACATATTTGGATTTTGTAGAAACGTCAGAAAAGTTATCTATGGAGTAAAGCATACTATAGCGCTAATGAGAAGGGGTACTGATAATTATGCAATCTGGCGGGGTGCTGGCGCTCCCGCCGGTAAGGTCGTTTTATCAAAACTAACACTGTGGATGCCAGTGTTGACTCCGTCGTTGTCAACAGAACCGCGGTTACTATCATTTATGGATCAGGGGGGAAAGAGATTATTAAGTTGGTTGACAACGTCCACAGATACCATGGATTCTAATATTGATGGTACACTTACATGGCATCTAGCATCAAAACAGGGTATTTCAGCTCCACGTCACATATTTGTTGCGCTACAGAATACTGCGCGATTAGATAATCAAGAACGTTCCCATATGATATTTGATCAAATTGGGTGTAGTGAAGTCTCGCTGAGAATAAACGGACAGCAAGAACCATCAGAGGATATACAACTTAACTATGAAAACAATCATATTGCACGAATTTATCATCGGTTGCTGTCGTATATGGGACGCGATCAAAATGTCGATACTGGTCTACAAATATCACAGTTGGATTTTCAAAAACTATATCCGATTTATTACTTTTCGTTGGAACATCTTGACTTGATGAGACAGTCCGTCGTTGATATACACTTCCGAGCTCGTGTAACCCGTCCTGGTGGACCTGGTGCTATTGCTAATTATAGAGCGGTTTCTGTCATTCTCAGGGATAAATCAATGATACTCGAGGGTGTTGGTGGACGAATGAGACTGGTAGATGCACCAGTGGAAAATCTTTGATTGGAAATTGCTGTGCAATTTCACCATTGAATCGCTTGTGATTTAGAATCAATCTGTTTTGTATAATGTCGTATAGTAATATCAATGTTACGTTGACACCTGGTCAGCTAAAAAAATTACAATCCAAATCAACTAAGCAATGTAGAACCACAATAACGCTGAAACCTAATCAAATGAATGGCGGGGCGAATAAACTATCGCTGACGAAAACTCAGATTAATCATTTTAATAGCGCGTTTAAAGAAAAAAAGGGAGTTCAGGTTACTCTTTCTGCGAGCGCGATTAAAAACATGGAAAAGACTGGTGGTATATTCCCGTTGTTAGGGTTGATTCCAGGGTTGATTGCCGCAGCGGCCCCAGCGGTGGCTAAAGCGGCAGCGTTAGGGGCTGTTGGTACCGCGGCAGGAATGGCACTAAAGAAAGCAACAGTCGGATCCGTCCGCGCTGGTAAAAAAAAAGGAAAGGGTCTACGACTACCAGGAACCCCGTATTCATGGTACAGCGGAAGCGGCCTGAGACTAGGACCGGTTTACTAACTCGGGAATCTTCGATTGGAAATCCTTCAGATTTCACACCTATGTCCAATTTTGATTTAATTGATGCCGCTAAAAAACTCGCGATTAAAAACTTCAGAGGTGTTTTTATGAAAGATCAATTACCGGCACAACCAAATGATGTTGAAACCGGTATTATTAATTTAGATAACAGCGATGGACCTGGAACACACTGGGTTGCATACGCGATTGATCCACGCGGGATTATTTATTTTGACTCATATGGACTAGCGCCGCCGAAAGAATTTAACCGCTATGTAAGTAAATTAAAAATACCCCGTTGGTATTCCACGTTACCAACACAAACAATGCTTGACCCACCCATATGTGGCAATGAAGTATTAAACGTACTTGATGCTATTTCACCAGAATCTTTGATGAAATCACAATCAAAACCACCCCATGTAGTAGTGAATGAGTATACTAGCGGTCGTTGGATTGAAAATCTTTTAGATTGAAAATCCATTGGATTGAAAATCTTTTAGATTTTAAACAGAGAAAAGATTTTTATGATAACAATGATTGATATTTGGGGACGACCTTTATCAACGCTGAAGAAACCGGATACTGGTGGAGTTGAAACCCTTGATAAAATCAAGGATGTTAAAAAACTAATCGAAGATGAAATAGCCGAAACGTTAAACCTAGCAAGTGTTGATCCTGGTGAAATAGTTGTATTTCAAGATCGTCAGGGTAAATTGAAAACTAGTAATGTCTCTCTCGATGATATTTTGGTTAAACGACGAGACGCAGCAGAGGATGCTATCGCGTTATTTTCCGATCAGGGTAAACTCAAACCAGGTGTACTTGTTTCAACAATTACGGATAAATTAGCAACATTCGATAACACGGCGAATTCATTGAAATCGCTCAATGATAAATATGACGGTCATATAGTTGTATTTGATCAGTTTAGTGAATTACAAAGAAATATAATTGACAAAATTGATAGACCTCTGCTAGAATTTTTTGGAAATCCACCAGTGACCACACCAAAACTCACCTTGATAAAAGATTCTATATTGGAACTAGCAACTCTTCAATCCGAATATGAAAAACACGTGAAACAGTTTTCAATGTTTCGTAAAAACATCATTGATAAGTTTATTGGAACCCCATTTGATAAAATTGAAATAACCCTTCCTGATATTAAAAAAACATCGATGATCTAAAAACATTTAACAACGCAATGAAGGATGATGCAGCGAGGATGATAAGCGTTGTTGAAAAAACAAAAATTCCTCATGAGAAAACTATCAACGTAGTATACACGATTCAACACGGTTCATTTGCGTGGACTCCCACAAACAACATTTTAAACGTAACCGCAGCAGTCAAGGGTATTTATCGATTAACAATAGTATCACCGACTCAATTCAATATATCATCAAGTAGTTCATCTGGAGTCAATAATACGGTATCAACGATCATCGACAAGGATGTATCTGAACAGTTCACGATAACGACCGCAGATAGAAATCTAGCCAGGGTTTCAGTAACGTGGTACGTAGAATTCGTAGTGGATTTAAGTAAACAATTAAACTGAAAGGGAAATCATAATTGAAAACGCTAGTGTTTTTAAAATAAAATGACGATCCCTTCAGTGTATCAGTATCGCTATGATCAGGTCAGAGAATTTCAAACTAAACTCAGCTCTCTCTGTGAGGAGTATCAAATAAAAATAAAAAAATACCAACGAAGAATAACCGCAGTTGATATCACCGTGTACTCGGTGTCGGGAGTAATCACTGCTGCTGGGATAATACTATCTTCGGTTACAATGATTGCTCAGGTCGTAGTTCCAATCGCTATTTCTGCGGTGGCTACAATTGCGGGTATATTAACCGGGATCACAAAAAAACTATCATCGTGTAGCCAGAGTAAACTACACGATTATGTAATTAAATTTCACATTGCATCTGCCGCATACTCGCAATTATCCTCGTTGATATCATCGTCACTCGATGACACAACAATATCAGATAGCGAATTCTCAACGATGGCTCAATTGTATAAATCGACAATGCTAAAATTAGAGCAGAATAATAATAATAACAATGTCGTCGCAAGAACTACTTCAACAAATAGTAACAAATACAACACCGGTGAAAACAAGCATGATATCAGTAACCTCAACGCGTCCTGAATTCAGTGTGAATTTCCCGATTCCCGTTCCAGTGAGCGAGATCGCGCTAGCAAAACTACGAGTGTATCATAGCTGGCCCAATATCAGATCGGTAGCATTTGGTGGTCAACAACCAAATAATTCTTTGGTGTTCGCGTGGAAAAATCGTGAAGATGGAACCCCAGACTGGAACGTTGTCTCGTTACCAACAGGGTCATATCAAATCGAACAAATCAATAATGAATTACAACAAAGAATTAAATCTATCACTGGAAAAGAATCAAAAATCGCTATAACAGTTCACGAGCCGACGTTATCATCTGCGATTGAGATTAATTCCCCTGGGTATGTTGTAGATATTTATCAGAGTTCTATAAGATCAGTGTTAGGATGGCCTGAACTACCACCTCGACAGAAAGAAACCGTTGATATACCAGAACCTGTAAAATCTGATTATGTCTCCAACGTGATAAAACCCGATAATCCATTGAAAAGTTATCAAGATTATTCTCCCATCTCTAATTACTTTATTCACGTTGGTTTAATCGAAGAAAATTTAACAGCGATGAATAATGATTTTTCATTATTGTTAATATCCCTTAAATCCGGCTCTCTCACCAAAGATGAGTTTATTAGTGTAGTACAAACAGGTAACAAAATCATCAACGATATGGAAACATTTCATACGCAAATTATTCAAGAAGTATTAATAAACGAAAGTCATAAGGGGATATTTAGGGAATCATACAATATCCGCGTAGAGGATATTCAAACATTTAAAATTCCCGGGTATAAACCCGACGAATTAAAAAAATATCTTAGTTATGCCATCGATATTGGGTTTAAGAAAATCCACGACGATTGGAAGAAATTATCACGACAACAAACAAATATTCTGACATTTAATAACGACCCAGATGGCGGTGGTAGACATATCGCTCCGAACAACGTAAATATATCCTCGGTGATATCATTGAATTTAGTGTGTGATGTTATCGAAGGAAGCTATCAAATAAATCTCGAGCAATCAAATCAAGCTCAGCAAGGTTATATTTTATATTCATTTGCACCAACGGCTCCTCCAGGATTTCTAATTATTGAAGACCCAACTAATCCAGTCTATATGCGATGTCATAATAATTTTTTAACGAGAATTAATTTCAAACTAACTGACCAATCTAATAATTTGATTGATCTGCGAGGTGAAGTTTTGCAAATTAGTTTGTTTGTGAAATCGTGAAAGGATTTTCGAATTCCAACAATGATTTTCATCGTAAAAAAATTGTTAGCGCATAGCAGCAGAGGAGGTGAACGCCAACTAAATAGCAAAATCGTTGTAAAATTTTTTTTTTTTTTTTTTTTTTTTTTTTTGCTTAATTATTAAAAAAATTAATTAAGTATTTTTCAAGGAAGCCTCAGTTTACTAAATTGAGGCCTATTGAGAAACCTCAGTTTACTAAATATTTTGTCTGAAAAGTTGGTCTGTTCACCTCCTCTGCTGCTCAAATTATGCTGAAAAACTTCTATTTTTATATATTCTATAATTATGAAAAAATCACCCCCTGTTGCTACAAAATGCCTAGTGGACTGCATTGTGCATGTGCTGTGTATAATAACGCCAAATTAACTAATAGTTCATACCTGTTTTGTAGGAGGTTCATCAGAATATACTGTAGCGGGTAAAATGTTAATATCTTTATTAACATTTTCTTTCTCGCTTTTTTTTCAGTTACACGTGTTCTTTTCCTCTTCCCCATGTTTCTGATGAGTATCTACAATAAATGCAGTAGTGTTCCGGAGAAAACAAACGGCCTAAAAGTTGCCAGTGACAATGAACGGGAATGGAATTTTCTCTAACCAGTCTATAGTACAAATATTATGTGCAACGTTGATTCAAGCTTCGCAAATCATCATGCATTGCAAAAAAATACTCTCTGTTTATGATGCTCTATTGCAAGATTTCATCCAAAGTATTCCAACATTTGTAAATGGAATCACATCACAATTAGTTTTTCCATTTCAGTATGAATGTAGTTATAGTCTATTTTTAGAAATTTCCTCTCTCTCATTTTGGTGGTATAATAGTTACATTAATGCATTGTTGGTAGGGATTTAAAGGTTTTTTTGTTTATTCTTAAGATTATGAGCTCAGAGAGTGGTTGTCTGTGTGTATTTTGGCGACAGTGCACATTGAGTAATAAGGCCTTGGTGATGATCCGGAAGTGAAATCTGTGTTTTCTTGACATGCTGTTCTGTTTACAGTGCAACCTCTAAAAAAATAATGCCGGTGAACCCTTGACATGAACTGCATCGTGAAGTCATCTTTGGAGGTTTTTTAAATTAACATATGATTTGTATTGATTGCCACACAGTGGAAAGGTCAGTACTGAGAAATATATGTTGAGAACATATAGTAAAATTAATTGTGATGTATGTCCAAATATCAGGATTTACCGAATTTATCTTTATAACTGTAATTATTGTTTTGTTTTCAGATGGGGGTTGATTCAAACCAGTTTAATATTATTACATAAAACAAATCATACACAGACACACTCAAACACACACACACACACACACACACACACAACTTCGAATGCATATCATGTGTATATGTAGTGCGAACATGCGTCATCAGTTATTGGATGCATATAAAGATTCATGTAGCAAGTGAAACACTGGTGAACATTGGAAAACAAACCTTTAGTTTGAAGAAAATTTTACCCCCAAATATTTTATATTATAAAAGTGTGTCAGCAAATTACGTAAGATAACTGTGCATACAGACACTTGCCTTGAAGAATTAATTTCACAAATGAAAAATATGACGAATCCTACAAAATGACGTTAGTAGTATATGGGGACGACAGCGGGTCTATGGGACTTCCATGTGAAAACAGGCGGTTTGCAGTATAGGTGTCATGGGTAATTTAACATGGGAGCGTCATCTGGGATCAATGAGACTTAACAAAAACTATGGGTGAATTGTAGTTAGAGGGACAAACATATATATACAGAAACGTCCAAACAAAGAAAATAGAGACACACAGAAAAGAGGATAGAGATGTTCCAAAGAAAGACTCACATATAGATTAGAGACTCCAACTTGTATTGCATGTGTACATTACATTTATTCAATTATATGCATTGGTACTCTGACCTGTGCTTTAGTCTAAGCAATATCCATTTAATACATACAAATTTTGACATGGAACAAACTTAATTACAAGTTATCTATTTCTTGGTTCTAGAAAACTACCTTTAAATATTGAAAGTCATGCGTTAAAAAAAGCATTTTATATAAAACATTTTTATATTTCATAAAACAAGGACGTTTTTCATACTACAATTAGTTTCCATATTTAAGAAAAAACTGAACCATAACCAAAAAGAAACTATCAAATAAGACAGCATTCGCACTTCTTTTTGGATCCGTCACATGCGTTGTTTAACATCTGGTCAGCTACCACTTCTGTTCCCATCACGTACTCCTACAATTCATAGATCTGTGTATATATACCCATCGCGCTAGGTACACTTATCGATAAGCAGATCAAGTGTAGTTATTGTCTTCTTCCCATACACGTATAACGTATGCCAAATGAATGGTCATTTTTCCATCGGTAATGTCAAGTTTTTCTCTAGTCGTCTGTACATCTTGAATAGTCCTCGCAAGTTTGGAAGAAGTTAATTTTGCAGGAGTACAAACCCCAGACAAACATGCGAGTTCAAATTGTCGTGATACATAGATGGGCTCAGACGACTTCGATCTTTGACTTGAAACTGACGTTTGAATTCCTCTAACAGTGAGTCAAATAAGTCCGTAATGAAACCTGCTGCTTCCTCGGGTGGAACGTCAGAAGCGAAGGCTTTAAATTTCACCGTGTATGTGTAAGTTGTCGTCCAAAAGTTTCTGGAAGTCGCTGTCTGAGTCATTTGGATGCTAAAATTGCTCCTTTAGGTCCACTGAATCCTTTTCCTTCTTGGACGCACTGTGCTGGAGGGTTTGGTGGTGAAAGTAATCAATGATGTGTGTTCCTTTCTTTTCATCTGCGTAGAGTGAGAAATCTTTCTGGGCGTTTGTCCTCGCAGTGAAGAGTCGTTCTTGGAAGTCATCCCCCTTTTTTTTGTTCATAAGATAAAGTCTTGTAGTCTGGAAGTCGTACCAGTTGCACATAGTTTACAGGGCGTTAGTAAACAAACAACTAAGATGTGGTATTGCATTGCTGGTGCTATCGTGAGGCACAGCATCACACTTGAGTTTCTCATTGGATTTGAGTTTCTCACCCAATATTTACTTTCTGAAAGGATTCATCTTTCTGGCTTTGGTTTTGTAGTCACAATGTTGTCCCCTTTATATTCTAACCAATATCGGCGTGTCCGTACTGTAAAATGAAGTGGTTGGGAAGTCTTACTTGCTTCTGGTACACGATTTGATTTTTTTTCTCCAAAGGCCGACTGTGGCTAAACGTGGTTCGTAGGAGGTCACTTTACAATTTTGATCCACTCCAGATTGCAAGTTTTCTTTCAGTATGTCCGTGTCAAAAATACAGCACACGATATCCTAACCGTTATAAGGCTTCGTACAGTTTTAAGCGAGCATGGTCTGTCGCGTTGGCCGTAATGATGACTTTACCAAATTCGTCGGCCTCAAGAAACTCCAGTATTTCTTCGTAATTGACAAGGATCAAATCATCACGAAGAACGTCCACGTGTTTCACGTATCTGTTTTTAGCATGAATCATCTGGAAGTAGCGGAAAGGTTCTGTCAAATACTCTCGTTAAATATTTTCGATTGTTCCCTCTATACTATGATGAACCAATTCTATCATTAAAAACAGATCGGCTATTTGTATAAGTATACTTGTATTTTCAAGTTGGTGAATGATTTATTTAAAAAAAGAAGTGTATCATCCTAATGTAATGTAGTATCACAGTTGTGTATGTAATTTATTAAATTGTTTTATTCATGTACGGGCGATCGGGTCATTCTGTTCTATATATCTGTACAGATATATATTTACTCCACCTATACGTTTCACACTTTATAGTAATATTTAACTGATCCGGGGAACCACGCCAATGGCGATACCCTCAAGATAACGAGAACCGAATAAAGCAGACACCTTCTAAGAAGGTAGAATCCGCCAATCAACAGCCCCCATATATATATACACTTTTCTGAATGCAAAGAAATTGGAAGATATTTTTTATTTATTTAGCAACAATTTTGCAAGTGTTTTGCGAAACAACTTTGTCAACTACGTCATTATTTGATACATACAACCATGCCAGTATTTCATGTGGTGTACAAGATGTGTTTTAAGTCTATCTGCTTTCCACTAGCAACTTATCTCGCTTTACTGTGTCAATATTTAAGATATTAAAAGTACTGACAATTGTTATTTTATTTTAGAAAACTTTTGATAATCTGGCTGAGCTAGTGCTTTTTTAATCATTTTTCTTTTCTTTTGGGGAAATGTTGAAATCTCTTCGGTCTAATATTTTTGGGACAGTTAGCATGTTGAATTTTGTTATGTATTATATCCTTTCAACTGATTTATTCATTTATTTTACGAAAAAACGAGCAAAAACAAAAACTTCATTAAAAACATATATATTTAATTGTAATATACAATACAGTCTTCCAAACAAATGAAATCTTGATATATGCTGCATTAGTAGTCTTTATATAGAATCGATATCTACAAAGACATGTAAACAGGAATTGACCTCAAGCAGTAATCAAAGATAATACACATTCATGAATTGAACTGATGGACAAAGAGACAACATAACAAAAAGACTTTTGGTAAAGGACAAACGGACATATACAGAATGGATTATAACATCTTCAGCGTTAGGGTGTTCCTAAAACATATATTTATACACAGCATATTCAATTCAACTAGAAGACGTGGTGCCCTGCATATCCGCTAATCAACAGTTAGCCGTATATGTAAAAGTAACCCTTAGTCTTGTATAGCTTTCTACTCAACAGAAACACACGCACGCATGAACGTAAGCACGTAAGCACACACAAACACACACATGCTACTGCATATGTACAGCTATAAGAATTCAACACAAGTAACGTGTAAAATGTTTTGTAACTTCGTATATGTGGTCATGACAAGAAGACAAGGAACAAATGTAATATACATATACATATAATGACAGCAAGAAGACACGTAACATGCAAGTGTGGGGCCGGATCGGGGTGGGGGTGGGGGCGGATGTCAGTGTGTTAGTACCCCCATCCTCCGGCTAAAGCGAAAAAAATG
Source organism: Unio delphinus (assembly GCA_029339505.1). NCBI lineage: Eukaryota > Metazoa > Mollusca > Bivalvia > Unionida > Unionidae > Unio > Unio delphinus. Next base: position 36,627,248 of record JAQISU010001235.1, read on the forward strand.
TACACACACCACAAAAGTATCCGTTGTTAACGCCTGAGAGCCTTAACAATGCTAACGAATTTAGCCTTGAAGGCTTTAACAATGTAGGGATCGGGTAAATAATGCAATATAATCCATCTTTGCCAAATATAGGCCTTATAATTAATAAATATTGGACTCTCCTTAACTTATCAGAAAAAAACAGCGTCAAAACACTTTACAAGAGCAAGCCAATTCTTGCTTATAGAAGACCTAGGAATTTACAAGATCTTTTGATCAGAACTAAACTGACAAAACATTTTCAAAGATGTTTTTCGTCATCTAAATGCAACAGACGTAGGTGCTCTCAATGTGCAAATATTACAGAAAGTACCTGTTTTAGTAGCTCCAATACTAAAGAAATATTTTCTCTACGTTATAACACTGATTGTATATCAACTGATGTAATTTATTTGATAACCTGTAAACAATGTAACATGCAATATGTTGGATAAACACATCAACAAGTTTCTAAGAGAATGAATAATCACCGCTTTCATATAAAAAATTATATGGATCCTCAGTTCTCCTCTAATGTTTCAATGCATTTTAATACAAATAATCACTCTTTAAGGGATTTTTCTTTCATGCCAATCAATATTGTGCACGGAGAAATGAACAGACTTATTAAAGAAAGTTATTGGATTAATCGGTTAGATACTGTTTATCCCAATGGCCTTAATACTAAGGCATTATATAAAATTGTATAGATTTTTAGTATATATATATGTGTGTATATATGTGTATATGTGTGTATGAGTGTATATATGTATGTATGTATGTATGTATGTATGTATGTATGTATGTATGTATGTATATGTATATGTGTGTATGTGTGTATATGTATATGTATATGTGTGTGTATATTTGTATGTGTCTGTATATATATATATATATATATATATATATATATATATATATATATATATATATATATATATATATATGTATGTATATATGTGTATATATGTATATATATATAGGTGTATGTGTGTGTATATGTATATGTATATGGGTGTATATATATATATATATATATATATATATATATGTATGTATATATGAGTATGTGTGTATGTGTATTTATTTGTGAGTGTATATATGTGGGTATGTATATGTATGCATATATTGTTTTATATATATATATATATATATATATATATATATATATATATATATATATATATATATATATATATATATATAATATGTAGTTATATGTATTACTGTTAGTCTCTACATTATAATCTCACTATATATATATATATATATATATATATATATATATATATATATATATATATATATATATATATATATATATATAGGTTATTATGATATGACTGATTAGAAGGGTGTTAAAATAAAGTCAATTTTTGGAAATATGTTCCGAATTAAGCGACTTACCAAATAAAGATTGTTTCTTAACTTGAATACGAAATGAGATCAAAGGGAGAACAATAAATGCATGTGCAGTGCAGTCAATTAGAACATGAATTAAGCGACTTGAAACAAAATGAATTAAGACGGCTTAAACCGTCCGTCCTGGAAATTACATTTGTTCCGGAACGATCAGTCGTTATCATACGAACAAACTTCTGGAATGATCAACCTGTCCAATAAAGTACGACCAAGTGACGCGTGCATAACTAGGAAAAAGTAAATAATTTATATAAAAATATAATAAATCATATTTTATTTTGCTTTATATTATTATACAAATTAAAACAAAAGTAATGTGTGAGGGGAAACCGATATATACAGAGAGAACATGTAAATGCATGTGCATCTCGGTGTGTATTTCGTTTTTTTCAGTGTATTTTGGTGTTTCTAGTAACCCAAGATTAGAAGATCAAATTCACTCTTCAGCATAATATCCTACCCCCTTTTCTTAATATCACCTCACATCCATAGGTTCATAATCGAATATGGGACTTACGAGAGCAGATTGATTGGTGAATCTAATCTAATCTGTCACAGTAGATTGCAACCATGTCTAAGTTCCCACTAAAAAATATTTAGTAGCCACACCTAAAGTGTATTTTAATATGGTCATGTAGGTGCATATCAACATGGTAATGTAGGTGAATTTACGCATTTTAAAGTGCCATAACAGTGTATCCACATTTATTCATTTTATTTCTTGGTTAATGAGAACATATATTCAAAATATGTATGTAAAAAATCCGATTGAAAAATTTTAAGTAATAACTGCATGGGAGCCAATCTAATAACCGAACGCAACTGCCGACCACTTCCGGTATTTAGTGAAAACAAAGCGTGACGTCACATTATGAACACTTGTTGTAAACAATGGCAGAGTCAGTATCGTCACATTATGAAAAAGTCTTCAGAAACTCAACACGAAAGTTGCGATTTTAAAGGAAGTGAATTGTCACTGTCCTGCGGTTCTTAGCCATTCGAAGATGGTGATTTAATAAGTTCAGAATATTATGATAATGGTGTACAAGCGGCTGCCGACACCAAATTAATCCGAACCAGTTTGAACCCTATGTTTCCAATACCGACGATTCCGAAGCTGTAGATGAAGATTACGAAGAAGACAGACGAGATAGATTGACGGACAGTTCATGGAAATTGTTTTTGGAATATGTCTACGGCCTAAGTTACGATAAATATATGTATCCGACGATATTTGCAGTAGTGTTCCACAATATCATATTCGTTTACAAATGAATGTTTCTCACCTGTAATAAAGGATGTAAAAGTGTATTGCATTTCATGGGTAGAGACGTATTTATACGTTGATAAGTAAAAGGTACATTGGATAACAGTTGTAAGCTTCGAAAACCTGTGAAAAAATTGATACGATTTAGAAGTACTTAAGATTCCTAGGAGAGGACGTCCTCTTTTGCACAACTGTTGAACCTTACTGATACATGATAGCAAAATTGAATTCATATTTTGTACACAGTATTTAAGTTAAAATTTCTAATTTCTTTTATGTATGCAAATAGTGTATGTTATAAACTATGAAATAAACCCTTTTTTATGTGGTAGTCATATACTTGCAACTTCTATTTTCTTTCATCTCTAATTTAATTTTACAGGGCTGTACTAAATGTTTTACCTGTTCCTGACATTAGTCAGTTTGCGTCATTGTACTGTGATGTTGATGTGTTCATAAATATAGGAATAAATTTGATAAGCACAGCACAATCCATTAAAGAAAACTCTTATTTTAGGTGTAATTGTGAAAAATATTTGGTAATACCCAAAGCAAGGGAATGAGTATATTGTTGTGACATAGAGAAGGTCAAAAGTGTCTGCAATGAATACCAGGCATACAATATATAACTCACCATCCATTGTTCAGTCCAGTTTGTTTCGACATCCATGCTTTAACAGTTGTATACTACCAGTATAGACAACAATTTGTAGAACGTCCAGAACAAGGAAATGAGTAAGTAAAATGTCTGAGTAATTTTTCATGTTCTTTTGTTTTCATGATCTATGCATGACAGCATAGTATTGGGATTATTAATACAGAAAATAAATAAATCACTTTTTCCAGTCATTCTATGCCACCTTCATTGATTGGACCCCTCTTTTTGAGGCCTACACCGTCTAACCTTTTTACCACAGTGATAATGATAAGTCATACCCTAAAAAAACAACCACATATACATGTTCAAATATTGTTTTATTTCAGTTTTTGTGTCAGAAAAAAAAAAAAATATATATATATATATATATATATATATATATATATATATATATATATATATATATATATATATATATATATATATATATATATATATATATATATATATATATATGCACAGATTATTTTGGAATCATATAACTTTATTGGTATAAAAAATAACGATAAAAATCACACTGGACCAATAACATTATCTACTAAAACTTTTGATTTCCTAATTTGATCTAATGCACAAAGCATAATTTATCTCAACTTAGTTTTCAAATTATTATTTCAGAAGACATCTGTATACAGCATATAGACAATCTGTTTGGTGATGTTGGCACATCTTGGGCAAGTAATTGAGGGTCATCATTCCAGCATGTGCTGTTCAGAGGATCCGCACTGCCTTTCCTGATCAAAACCTGAACAACACTTGCTTTCATGAGGTTGACAGCGAGTAAACCTTCTAAGAAGATTTTGAGTAGCAATATCTTATCAGGCTTCTCATACAGACTACACATAGGTGGTGGTACATCTACCTAAAGTTTGACTCCTTCATCATTTACCTGTCCAATTCTTAATGCCGTTTTCATCAGACTTTCAACATAATCTGTAAATTAACGAAAATGTTGTAATATGCATTGTATTGTACAAACCAAAAACTGCAACTTTGTGTTGAAGTTAATTCATGAATTAAAAGTATTTGTCTTTACAATTGTTTGCATATTTTTATTATTTTACCATAGGGCGAAATCTTGATCTTTAAAATTAAAGGAGTGTCAACTTTAACAAATATTTTGCCTTTACTGTTTGAATTTAATAAATAAAAAAAAAATATAGGTACTTACACTTGATACAACAGTATTTAGATCTCTAAGTGATTTATTCCTTTCTGTTCATTAATTACTAATACATATTTTTACTATATGTTGAGTCAACTAGGATTTTCCTGACAGTGTATTCTCCATTCTTGTACTTTGGATACACTATTTTATATCTTGCCCTCCTATTCTTAGTGCTCGCTTGCTCTCTTTGGCTATTTTCATTAAAATGCAATGCAGCTAGCCAAAGCCTATTTTCTAGTAAATAAAGATGCAAAATACAATACATAATTCTATCAAAAACCAAATATTTTATTTGCAAACATTCCAAACCACTAAAACTGTTATACAATGTTACATTGCAGGATAAAAAAAAATCAGATCTTGATATCTATGATTTAATTTGAAGATGAATATATTGGACTATATATAAAACACTGCAAAATCTGAAACAGTATTTTGTGTGTGCAATAATATAAGATTTACCTTGAAAGCACTCCATTATAAGAGAAACCAATCATCTTTGATGTAAAATGATTGATTACAGAGTGGTATCCCTCCAGTGCTGAAGTTTGTTGTCCAGATGACAGCATTGGCACAACTTTTCTCATTTGCCTGTTGGTCACAATCTCTTCAAGCTTTATACTTTAGATCCTTTAAGTTATAAAATATATTCATCTTAGCTTGGTTGTATGCTATCTTACATGAAAATTAAAATGTGCACTAACAAAAATATATCTAAATTCAATAAATTACTAGACCAATAAAGTTAGTGAGTCACATGCCTATATGTCATGTACTCCATAAGACCCCAATGTGCTTTTGCATACCAGATATCATGTGTTTTTTTAAAAACAATGTGAGAGTTTAAATACTGTGTTTCCATTACAAAGATAATTTTGAGGTTTACAATATTGTAAAAGTTCTACTCCATTTGGTTGTTGTTGTTGTTCCAGTGTTTAACGCCATTTTTCATCACAATATAGGCGATACATGGCAGCCAGCATAACTGTTGGAGAAAGAACCCTGGGAAACCCTGAGAAGAACCACCGACATTCCATTTGTAGATTTGTATTAATTGGTGATGGGAATAAACTTCGTCATGTTTGTAAATATCTATATTTAATCTGATGCGCACATTAGTCTGACAATGAAATATATATGTAGGCCTACTAAATCAACCAGCAGAAAGATTTCTCTATTCAAATGGTCAAAATTGAATGCAGCATGAAACTTGTGACAATATTTATCAAATGTTTATATTATATTTATCAAATGTTTATATCTCAGATCTTGATTGATTGGATGTTTACTGCATTATTTTGGAAATTATGAAAACGTTCTACAGGGTACACATGGAAATGATGTGGTGACTGATTTAGGGTACACATGGAAATGATGTGGTGACTGATTTGTTGAATATCATAGATATAATAATATGGTACTTGTCATTAAAAACTTACCATTGCTGCTTCTCTCTTTGAATAGCCCCTTCTTATTTTCTTTGGCGGCGACACTTGACAAGTAACTTCTTTTGATGGTGACAACATTTGAAGTCTACACAGCTGATGATTTGGTGTTTTAGGTTATGATGCCTTTGTTCACCTTGGTTGGGTTGTCAGTTTCCTCCACACAGTATGTTATGAAAGTTTTCTGTTATGTATGTTGTGATTAGCTTTTCATAACCTTCTTCTCATTTCTTGCTATGAGAAGGAATTACTCGTAAGTTAAGGAGCGCCAATATCCATGGAGAAGAGAGAGAGAGAGAGAGAGAGAGAGAGAGAGAGAGAGAGAGAGAGAGAGAGAGAGAAGAAGGAAGAAGAGAATGCTCTCTTAAAAGAGCGTCGCCGCGATGATAAGACAGCTACGCTACATCTGAAATGATACTCGCCAGCTACATCTGTAATGAAAAACGAACACGCCGCTAGCTTCAAAGTATAAGAGACTTTATTTAAATAATCAACACACATATATATCTCTACATTCTAGAAACACTTCTAAAAGCTTTATAATAAAAATTCATGAAATACATATTACATTTTCCTATTAACCTTTCCAACTTCATTTTATTCATATAACTTCTGCACCTTAGAATATTATACAATAGTTAATTCTCAATCAATTTCAAGATAGTCAAAGTATGAAATATAATAATTAATGCATTTTACTCATTTTAAAATAGAATATTGATTTAGAATATGTTGCTAGATATTACTCTTTCTTGCTTAAATAATACTTTATTTCAACATTAAATCAAAACAAGAAGTTGGTAGCGAATTCAAATTTTACCATAAAACTTACATAAATATAATTAAATATGAACATACAACATTCTATTACGATATATATTGTAAATAAAAGAATTCAGTAACGATGTTGCAAACATATCAATTTTACCATTACAATCTCAAACACTAAAAATACCTATTTCTAAAAGAAGTTACAACATATACGATTCTTACCTGTAATGAAAAACGAACACGCCACTAGCTTCAAAGTATAAGGGACTGACCTAGACAATATACGCCTCTTTACTTATACTCACTAGACGCAAGTCAGGACCAAATAAGGTAATCCCCTAATACTAAGCAAGCAGCAGTGCCTGTTCAACATTAGATAAGAAACATTTTGTTTACGTCACTAACAGAAGGCCAAGTTCAGAATTAATCACCGGATTGGAATTTCGCCAAATTGAAATTTGTTTGGTTTGTAGAACTATACACTTGTTATAGAGCAGCTAGGGAGTTCTTATTGAATCTGCGAAACAGCATACAATGTCTGCAGTAACATCATACACTTATATTCCACACAACAATGTACATTAGCAAGGTTCTAGTTATTTTTACTGATGTAACCTAGAAACTGTAGCTGAGGTCTGTAAAATGGCATGTATTATGTTTTTCGTTATATGCTTCCAAACAAGACTGTACATTGGCAAGCTTTTAGTTATTTGTATCAGTCTTATGCAGTATGGCTATATACATTGCCTTTTTTCCACTTGCTCAGCAACCCTTTCCATTCTATATAGTTGTGCTTCAAAAACAAATGAAATTACCTTTTATATATTTTAGAACTACTTAAATATAAATAAATAAAACATTACTTTAATAAAATTCAAAGAAAATATCAATCTTATTAATTTTACTAAAAATTCAATGCTAACAAGTATATAGACTGAACATCATCATCATTGAGTTTGACCTTCTTTTGTGCCCTACACATATGATCAACCTTAAATCTATACGTAAAAGGGAAGCATTCGGGTGTGAAATGAAAGGAGTAGAGGGCAGAAAACTCAGTCGGTCTATCCCAGTTTGCTCTTTTGATTTTTACAAAGTCTGTCCACCTACGACGAAGCGATTGGTCCTTCGGGAAGGAATGCATGGAAAACCCATCAGCATTTGTATTCCCACAATTTGCTGCAACAGACCTGACCCCGCTGCCCTTGCTTGTCCCTCCACGATGTACTTGGGATGATAAAATAACTAATATGGAACGGAAAACGTGCTTTGTTTCTGTTTCGATAGAAACGGAAGTAAGGCGTGTGTTCATAATATGACGTCAGACGATCTATACACTCCGGAAATTACCGAGCGATAAAATCAGTCCGATGTGTAATATTTTCGAAAACACACCTGAGCGTATTTCTCACTAATTATGGAGAAAATTTCCATCGGGTTTGTTTATACCGCTTCCATACTTTATTTTCTATTCAAATAATACTAAATTTGATTTACGTTATCTACACTGGTATGGCACTTTAAATATGTTTTAAAAGGTGATACTAATATAGTTTACCAAAGTCAATTCAATCCTGACTGTTTAATGATTTGCACATTAATTGTCATCAAAATACTTCAACAAAAGAAACGAGTGATCCCTGTGAACTTTGACAGTGTTGCCCAGGTACTGATCTGTTTTTTTTAAAAAAAGAGGATGCCAGGTCTAATAATAACCAATAGCAGGATTGTATGAATTTGTTTTCTTCAACATGGTCAGCTTTCATTGTTATATCACATGCGTGAAATAGTTTGTTCTTGATCACATCTTTAATTGAACTTGTCCAAAATGTTCATGTACTTTAATATTGATTTTGCCATGTGTATTTCTTGGGCATTTATATAATAACATTCCAAATATAATGACTGTATACAGTTTTAAAAAAAAGGTGAATAATCACAGTTTAGATTAAAACCAATCAAGTTCTAAAAATAAAAACCATTACTGAAATAGTTGGTACTGAATGCATTCATGCCACTTATGAGTGTACTTCATACCTCTACTGGACCCCGAGTGGCCGAGTGGTCTACAGCGCCTTCCGTTACAGATCACTGCCATCTCACCTGTGTCTGCGTGAGTTCGAGTCTAACATTCAGCTAATGTAGTTATGTGAGAAAGCTTGCCAGTAGCTTCTCGTGGGTCGGTGGTTCTTTCCGGGGATTTTCCCGGGTTCTTCCTACACCAGTAATACTTGCAGCCATGTAAAGCCTATCTTGTGCTGAAAAATGGCGTTAAACCCTAAAAACAAAACAATCATACCTCTACATAAATAACTAAATTCTGTTGCTTTCACTCTTTCAGAATTGTTTCATAGCATGTTTATGTTTTTGATACAATCAACAAAGAAAAAAAATATTTAGTGAAAATGTTTTATTTTATCAAATTCAGTTGCTATCTAGAAAAATGAGTTTGTTAGTTGATAATTTTACCATACTAGATACAACAAACCTAATCTGAATCTCTGCTATATTGATGATGTTTGATCGCATCTTAATGGGTGACATAATAATAAAAATGCCACATTTGTTAGTCAGTATTTCAGAGCCAAGGATCCATGCAAATGTGTGAGATGTAGAAGTTGTTAGCTAAATTTGTTATCTTTATATCGATTAATTATTAACCTTACCTCACTCATGTGGTATCTGTTTGGTAATTTTTGTGACATACTACTGTTGTCTCTGATTTCAAAACTGATTTTAAATGGGAGATAACAGTGATATGGGAACAGATATTGCAGAATAGAAATTAAATGAGTGAGGTTTAGAATTTAAACGAGCTGATATGAAAGATGAACATTTTGTTTATTCTTGTTTTATCTTTTATTGGTGGTTTGTCCATTTTACTGAATCAACAGACACAAGATCACAAGATGATCATATGGCTTTTGTAATTGCAAAGTCTAAAACAGCATCAAAGGGTTTATGATTGGGTAATTATCCTGGATTATCATAATTACATCCCCAAGGAGCAAGATAAGGTGTCATTTCAAGGGATCAGAACAGCATAATATTTTTTAAAGGAAAGCATGAAACAAACGCATTTTGGCACTGGTGCATATCATATTGAAACAAAAACATTGCGGGCTGAAATGTTACATTGGAACTGTAACAGTAAATGGCCCTGAGGATAACAATTATTCAGCAGCATGAATTTTGTCCTGAAGAACAGACATGAAGAACAAACACATGACATTTGCTTCATAGTTGTCTGCTGCAATGAATAACAGTATTATTCTAAGTCAAAGATGAGCTCACTACCTTTGTCTGGGCCTTGAGTGTGAGTTGGAGGACAGGTTTGTACAGAATGCGGAAAAGCTGGTTTTGGATGTTCAGTGTTTTCCTTTACCCTCATTTGCGCTTCAGAGACCCTCAAATCTTTAATTTGACCCCCAGTTTTGATACCAACATTTGTTTTTTACTCAGTCTGACCCCCAAGTTTGACTCCAAGGAGACATTTGACTCTCAGTAGTGCACCCCGAGGGAAAACACTGATGTTGTCGCCAGCAAGTATTTCTAGAAACCAAAGGACGGTCACATCTTTGGCAAGTCTCTTGGGGTAAGATGGGTTGTATGACCATTATCAAGTCACACATTATCAATAGTACAATGGCACATCCCAAAATATGTACATCTTCCATCTGCATATCAGCTTGGAGAAAACAAAGCTGATGGCTATGATCAACAACCTTTCATCCCAGTACGCAACAAAGACAGCTTGTGGAATGCAGAAACTTAATATATTCCTCAGATGCAAACATCCATCCAGGCTGTGTGTGCCAACACTGATGGGAGCCTGAAAAGCTCACATACCATTTCTTCACTACTGCCCAAGCTGAGTGGTATGGTTATGTTGACTAGTCTCTTGGCTTAAGATACCAATGGTTCGTTGCTTGATGGTGGTGAGCCTTTTAGGTGGTTGCAGGCTATAGATGTCATCCGGACTGCCCTACATAACAATCCCACAATAAATCAGTATGACAAAAGTACATCGGCAACCAAGATTTGACCACAAATACAAAACAATGAATGTGAAATCCGTCTAATGCAAAGTCGGTTTGTAATATGAACCTAAAATGTATACTAGTGTTTCAGCATGAACAGTTTTACAAGATGCATTCCAGGGAAAGGTTGCCTTCATTATATTCATCTCATACTACATATGACATGTTAATATCCAAGATGTGGCAAAAAAGATATTGAAGATGCAGTTGTGTTTGGCTTGTTCTTCCACAGCCTGAATGGCACAACTCCAGCTTCTATGTTCCAACTTACATGCAAGTACATATGGTAATGTTTATAAAAACCTGTTTTAGAAAATCACTTGCCAAATATAACCCAAATTGTCATGTGATTTCAGCTTGTTTGATAATGTAATGGCTTCCGCTGAGAGACCACCAGACCGATATACTGCTTTTTGTTGTCAGATTGAGTGGTCTTGAGAACAGTTTTGTTATATATTAAAAATGAGAAGTCGTTTGGTTCTATAATTTTTTTTATTATCACTAGAATGACTGCAGGTTGAAATTAACATCACACTTTATTACATTATCTTATGCAAACCATGGAACAGTAAACTAATGCCTAATGCGCCAAGAGATCAAGGTATGTGTATTTGTTCTACTGATTACTCCAAACAGATTTGTTCATTTGATGCAAATCTTCTGGCATGGAGGGATTGAAATGAATTGCAATCCCTCCCAAGACAATAGTTTGTGTTTCTAATAATAAGGCAAGTCTTTATATAGCTCTGTTGCCATTTTGGGCCTTCACAAGCCAATCTAGCTTTTAAAGGAGACATAACAACAAATCCAAAGATTGCTTGGATGTGATTAGACTCAGAGTGGTTACCTCCTGTGACAAAGTTTGATTTCTTTCTGTGCATTATTTAATACAGAATAAGTTTAGAAGAAAGTGTCTTAATAGGTAATTGCTTAAATATTTTCTTGAAAAATATTATGAATTTTTAAAAATCAATTAGCAGTTAAGATTTAACAAAGAACATAAAACATGTAATTCAGATTGCATACGTTTGGAGGGATATTGACATTTGCTTGTTCGTTAATAAAAAGGGACATAATGATCAATATCTCACAGTTTATGTCATGTTTAATCCTTTACCTCAAAGAGTTTATGGTTTTTTAACCCATTCATATACATGTAGCAAAGTTGCCCAGTGCAGTGCATTGTAAATAGAACACATGTTACCTTTTTGACTCCATACACATAGGCCTGCTTGTTAACTGTTAAGCAGTGTAGTATATGTTATGTTTCACATCAATTTTAACCATTTTACATTTTTGGTACACATATGTTATGACTTTTATGTATTGAAAGATATGAGTAAAATCCGATCATTATAGAAATATAATTTTTTTTTCACGTAAGAATTTTATATGTGCTTTAAAATCTTGAGAGTACTCATTCACTGCCAAGTCAGTGACGCAGCATGATGAATCGTAGCTGCCATTTCTCATATTCGAAATGTAAAAGTTCTTTGCGTCTACGTCACTAAATCATCTGAATTTGATAATTTATAAAAACTAATTGCATCAATATCAGAGGCTTTATTGAAGTCATTAGAGCTTTCATAGCTGTGGTTCTAATCATGAAAACTGAGGAAAGTACTGAACAAAATCCTTGGCCTCCATTTTGGACAGTGGAGAATACGACCCAGTTACTTTAAATAGCAGATTTTGACTAGATCTTAAAGAGTCACAGCAGGATCAGACGTAATTGATCTAATATGGTCCCCCCCCCCCCCTGAAGGTAGCACTGTAAAAACCCAATTAAGATGGCTGATGTTTACATAAGATGTCGAAGTGATTCCATGGGAATTGTGTAGAGGTGTCAAAATGTGTTTCAATGCGAATTGGGTAGTGGCGTCCAAAGGCACTTACATGAGGTAAAGGGTTGATATACAACAATTCCTGAACTCTCCAAGTCATCAGTATTCTTAATACTTTGATTTGTTGAGTCAGTCGGAATAATTGAATCCATATGATTGACACACTTTATTCAGAAAATTAATGCATCATTAAAACATTATCAGAACATGAGGTTAGCAGACTGGATTGGCATATTTTGCTTAAAAAAAGCAAATTGATTAAAAGTGCATAATTTTTTTGGATTCAATCAAATTATTCAAAGTAATATAATTATCAAGATTGAATGAAAAGCTGTTAACATATTGCTCCTGCCGTAAGTACAGTCCATGTATTATGATTCTTACATCAGTCACAATCCATAATTTTAGGATAATTGATATTTTGTATTTTGCTAATCAGCAGTATCCAAGTTTATTTCTGTTGCAGTCAATGTGAGTACAGCTTTTACACAATTATATTCCTAAAAAAACTTGTAAAAATGTTCTGATAATTTAACAGTTAATAGCAAACCTCAAACCACAATTAGCAGATAATAAATTGAAAGCAAACCTCAAACCATAATTAGCAGATAATAGATTAAAAGCAAACCACAATTAGCAGATAATATATTAAAAGCAAATCTCAAACCACTATTAGCAGATAATGGGTTAATAGCAAACCTCACACAACAATTAGCAGATAATAGATTAAAAGCAAACCACAATTAGCAGATAATGGATTAAAAACAAACCACAATTAGCAGATAATGGATTAATAGCAAACCTCAAACCACAATTAGCAGATTAAAGATTTCTTAAGAACTTCACTATCCTATTCATTTTTAACTCACATATCTGAATCACAGGTAAGATTTTGATCCCAGTCACATGAGCATCACAGTGCCGATGTAAACAGCAGTGGCAGATTTGTGTTTACGATTTGATTCCAACTCGTATTGAAGGAACTATACTTTCAGTAATGCTGCCATGTGTTCATTAGCTTTTATCTGTCGATATTTAATATTCTTTTACTCTGTTTTACTGATTTTTTTTTGTCTGCAGTTTGTGGGGAAAAGTTTGATGTCAAAATTTGCATTTAAGGTTTATACCAAAAAGACAACAGATTAAAGTTTGTGTTGAAGATTTTGTTTATGGCTTGTAAGAAAGAAAATATGCATTTACATTTCTTTTTGTTGTGTTAAATACGAAGTACCTGACCTTATTCAATATTTTTACTCAGTTTTACTGGCATTTTTGTTGCAATTTATGTGGAAAAGATTAAAAGTTTGTATTTAAGATTTTGTTTCGAGCCTTTTCGGAAGGAACTGCGCATTTCAGTTATGAATAAAAATGTCATCCTTGACCTTGTTGAATATTTGTTCCCCAGTTTTATAGAATTTTTTCACAAATTATCAGAAGAAGTTTGCATTTAAGGCTTGTTATATGTAGACAGCATGTTAAAATTTGCAGTTATATACATTGTACTCTTCATAAGAGGGCCTCAAGGGAGAATATTCCTTGGCTAGAGCAACCCTCTATAAATAAAACATTATTATTATTATTGTTGTTGTTGTTATTATTATTATTATTATTATATGCTATTCATGCTTCATTGATTATTTATATTCTATCTCAATTTATCTGATACCATGTATACACAGTCATAAAATTTCATGGCTGTGTTTACATTAGGAATATTAATCACCTCAGTGACTTCCTATTGAGGTCAGTGGTCTACTTTTCTTGTTGAAACTATGCAAGATTTTTTGGCTTATGCCACAGGTCTACAGGCACAACATAGCATTACCGTATACAGAATTCAAGTTTAACCAAATTAACTTTTTTTGTTCTGATGCAGACTATAGAACAAGTAAAATGTTAATGTTTTTTTCTTCAAATGTAAGCCCTATCATATGTTGACAGAACAGGGCTGATCAAATCCTATAGCCCAGCATTTCAATTAATTTTTTATGATGGGCAAGTAGAATATTCCTGGACAAGTGATTCTTTTTCTACTTCAAAACAAGTTGGGCAAGTTCTGATTTTCATACTTTAATCATATTTTCTACATTTATTAGGCCATTCATCCTTTCCTTTCTGAATGTCTGAATCAAACTTCTCTTTTATTCATTCACATACTGTGTGATACATGTACTACAATAAGATGCTATTGATAACTGTTCTGTGTGTGTGATTTCACTACTGCTTGACTGCATATTGAGCTAGGCAACCAAAATTATCTGTAAGTAAAAACACATCAAACAAGTCTAATGACTAATTTTAGCAATGTTTTAAAGGATCTTTTATTTATTCAACTTGTGAGTGGGTCACTCTTAAATTTCAATTTTCACAAGAGTCAGTGCAATGAAATTATTGAAAGACACTTTAAATAATTAAATAATGTAGTAATGAATCTTCAGTATTTGTTTTATTTATTATACATAGGATCAACTTAAGTGTGCAAAATTTCATATGAAGCAATCTGATTATGTTAATTAAGGAGTGGTTGCTGTGCATTTAAACAAAAAAATGTATATTATGATCACTTTACAAGTACAGTAGTCAATTATGGTGATATTTTCTCTGTTGAATGCAGTGAGTTATTTTTCCAGGATGGTCATATGGAAGAATTAGAGAATGAAAATTCTGTAAATTGTAGGTTACATTGTAAGGCGGCATTTTAGTCTGAGATAACTCTTTATCCAAAGAGACATAATCCAGACTCTTAGGCAGCAAAAAATATCAAATATGACACAACAAAGAAACAAAGAAATTTCAACCACATTGCGTTGATAATTAACAATGACCTGAATTTACTGACTCTGATGAAGGAAAGGCATTTTGTAGCTATTGCAAACAATACCCCAAATGGGCATGGGTCGGATATTCAACTGACAAGTTCAGGATTTAATTTAATAAGTCACATCTTGTGACAGTTTTGGACATCATAAAGCCTTTGTAACAGTATATACATGATACTAACCAGAACAGGCAGAAAATATCTAAGTTCCATTTTCTGATAAGGAAAAGCTGCATGTGCTCCAAGAGAAGAAATGTGTTAAACTTTTTGCTGATTGTAAGAACAGACTCTGTGCAAGAGACTTTGGTAATTGATACAGTCTTAAGAGAAGAACTTAGGGGAAGTCTGAATTCCATAAAAAAAATTTCATTATATTATATTTCAGAGTAAAGATGATGTTACTTGGCTTGCCAGTGAAAAAGTGATAGCAATATATTACAATTAAGAGTAAAGGTTATGATAATTGGCTTGCCAGTGAAAAAGTGATAGCAATATATTACAATTCAGAGTAAAGGTTATGTTAATTGGCTGATACTGAGCTAGTAGACTTTTATTCAGTGTAGTTGCCTGTTAATTAATTAAAATGATTGGATACTAGTTGCATTATGGTTCTAGTATAATGGTATTGGTGAATCAAAGTCATCATGGTTCTAGTATAATGGTATTGGTGAATCAAAGTCATCATTTATAATTTTAAGAAACTGCAGTCTAGTTTATACAAATTTCTCGATGACATGTTAGGCCAACCATAAGATAACCCATGCATTAAGTTAACTTTATGGTCATTCAGGGTCAAGTTTATTAATAGAAATGCATTCTTAATTTGAATTGTTTACATACTCTCTATTTTTTTGTTTTTTAAGGATGAGTGCTTTATATTTTTTAATAAATGTCCATGCACAATATGAGTATTGGATCAGACATGCAGTGCTATAATTTGAGTAAAATGGCCTTATTTGTTTCAAACTCTGTTTGTTTTTTTGAGTGAGAATTATCAGTTTGCCATCTGGACACGATAAATATATGCCATGCTTTACAGAAAAACATCTAGCACATACATTTAATTTACTGCAAAATCTGTTTCACTTGTGAGACTGCCATTTCCAGAGGTAAGTCACTTATCTTGAGATGTAGGCTCACTGCATGTAACACTTGGAATGTTCTTTGCCTTTTTAGCTGCATACAGATAAAAGACAAAGGCTGTAAAATATGAACTGGCTTTATGCCTATGGCTCTTATGATATCATATTTAATGTCAGATTGTCTCTATGGGTCTTATTATATCATATTTAATGACAGAATGACTCTATGGCTTTTATTATATCATATTTAATGACAGAATGACTCTATGGCTCTTGTCAGAATGACTCTATGGGTTTTATTATTATTATATATTATTATATTATATTTAATGTCAGAATGACTCTTTGGGTCTTATTATTATATCATATTTAATGACAGAATGACTCTATGGCTCTTGTCAGAATGACTCTATGGGTTTTATTATTATTATATATTATTATATTATATTTGATGTCAGAATGAGTGTCTATGGCTCGTATTATTATATCATATTTAATGACAGAATGACTGTCTATGTCTCTTATTATATCATATTTAATGACAGAATGACTGTCAATGGCTTTTATTATTTCATATTTAATGTCAGAATGACTGTATGTCTCTTATTATATCATATTTAATGACAGCATGACTGTCTATGGCTTTATTATGTCATATTTAATGACAGAATGACTGTCAATGGCTTTTATTATTTCATATTTAATATCAGAATGACTGTCGATGACTCTTATTATATCATATTTAATGTCAGAATGACTGTCTATGGCTCTTATTATTATATCATATTTAATGTCAGAATGACTGTCTATGTCTCTTATATCATATTTAATGACAGAATGACTGTCTATGACTCTTATTATATCATATTTAATGACAGAATGACTGTCTTATAGCTTTTATTATGTCATATTTAATGTCAGAATGACTGTATGGCTCTTATTATATCATATTTAATGTCAGAATGAGAATGACTGTCTATAACTTTTATTATATCATATTTAGAATGACTGTCTATGGCTCTTTATATATTATATTTAATGTCAGAATGACTCTATGGCTTTTATTATTAGGGCCTAACCGGAAATCGCCTCGGACATTCTGGTTTTTCGGTACTATTCGGAAGTATTCACCTTGGCAAAATAATACACGTACAAATGGTTACAGGTAAAATAATTCAATAAATATCGACCTTTAAAAATGTTTTTTAATACATAATAATTTTAGTTCATATTAAAAATTTTCATCTTATAGGCAATATATACGGTATACGGTACACGAAAAGTTTAAGCTTCGCATACGATAGTGAAACAACGGTACTTTCTTGGGTCACACCAACTACTCGGTTCGTCCCCGGATCCGACAAATAGTACATCCAAATACTCGGATTTGGTACTCGGTGAAAATTATCTACTCGGTTAGGCCCTCTTATTATATTATATTTAATGACAGAATGACTCTATGGCTCTTATGATATCATATTTAATGTCAGAATGTCTCTATGGGTCTTATTATTATTATATATTATTATATTATATTTAACGTCAGAATGACTGTCTATGGCTCTTAGTATATCATATTTAATGTTAGAATGACTCTATGGGTCTTATTATTATTATATATTATTATATTATATTTAACGTCAGAATGACTGTCTATGGCTCTTATGATATCATATTTAATGTCAGAATGTCTCTATGGGTCTTATTATTATTATATATTATTATATCATATTTAATGTCAGAATGACTCTATGAGTCTTATTATTATTATTATGTATTATTATATTATATTTGATGTCAGAATGACTCTATGGCTCTTATTATTATATCATATTTAATGTCAGATTGGCTGTTTGATATATCATCACCAGTAGCTTTGAAAACAATTGTTACTGAAACTTATTTCTTTACTATTTTATTACAAAATGCAGGAATTACATGAAAAAATCAGGAGTGAAGGTATTTAAATGTTTGATATATGATAAAATGTTATTTCAGCACCTGTATTTAATATACAATTTTTTTTTTCAAATCAAGATTTTTAAAAAAAATTATATTTTCTGCCATCAGTTCAAAGTGTTGTATCACTCTGGTGACTTAAGTGGTTAGTTCAATCATCCACCTTGGATATGGGAGGTCATGGGTTTGAACCTCTGCTGAGTCATACCAAAGAAAATGGTACTAGTGGCTGCCTCACTTGGCACCCAGCCATAATACATTAATGTTAGGACTGGTTGGCCTAGTGTTAGTATAAAGTGACCATGTGGGACACGATGCTACATGTCTGTGGCATGATGCCTCAATATTAGACATCACTATAAACTGTCACACTGCATACATCGTTGTGATATGACTAAACTTGTTAAAGCTATGTTGAATATCTCCCCCCCACACCTCAATGTTGCTGTGCTATACAGCACAAAACGTAACCACAAAAAATGCCTAAAGGTTTCTTTCTCAGAGCTGAAGCTATTCATGTACATCAGTAAAGAGACAAGGGTGTTCCAATTGAGCTTTTAACAGACTGGTACATGATCTGTGTAGGCCTTATAACCACACAGAACTGCAATGGTGGCCTAAGGGTCAGATCCTCCTCCTTGTATGCAAGAGGTCATGGGTTAGAACTCAGGCTGATTTATATCAAAGGCTTATACAAATATTACTAAAAGCTGTCTTGCCGTGTGCTCAGCATTCAGAGGTTATTGTTAGGACTGGTTGTCCTGGTGCCAGGATTATATGAGACATCATGCTACATGACTGCAGCATGATGCAGAGTGCTAACGTTACTATAAACTGTCATACCGCAGACAATGTTAGCGATATGGCTGGAAAATAAAGTATCAAGAAACAACCATCAGCTACTATCATGTTATACTGCAGTGTCTGGTAGTGAGGCACAGCTGAGACATTCATAGCATCACAATGTGTAATACTTGGCATGTAAGGGTTTTTCTCTTGAGGTTTCCATGATGTCCAAAAATGCAAAGAAACTGGTGGAATCCTCAGTTAGAAAAATGAAATAAAAATGCCAGATTAAAATAAGTTTTGTCAGGTAAAAAAACAAAACAGGCTAGGTTATACACAGTACTATAACTCTTGACAGAGCTAATTATCCAAGTGAGAAGTCCTTGGGAAAAAAGCATTTATCTGACCACCCAGTGTGAGTAACCAACACTATACAGTGCTTGAATTGAGGAATTGATTACAGAGGGGTGGGCAAGAGGGACACCTATTCTCTTAGATTTTTTTCCTGAAGGAATGAAAGGAGCATTGTTTTGAAATCAGTTGTCATACTTCTAAAACCAAATTTAGGATAATTAGTTTGATGTTAGTTAGGTACTAACACACTCATACATATAATACATAAACACACAAGAGCAACTGGAGCAGCTTGACATCAGCTTGACATCATGCAAAGCACCATGCTTTATGCTGCATATTCCTCTAGTGACTAATATATAAACTTTGGTATAAAATAATTTGAAAACTTTCATTACTTAAAATATTTGATCCCCAGACGTTAACACTCCAAGGACAATAGCCAATAATAATATCCCTCTTGCAGCTGTGATTTTCCACCTAGCATTTTTGGAGATGTTAGTATTGAGGGGTCGAAAAATAGATGATCTAGAGGGAGGTGGGGAGATATCTAAATCACGGCTGCAAAAATTGGTTCATATTATGAATCAATATACATGTAGTTTGACATTTCTTATTCAGACATGGTAGGAGACATAAGAAACATAACAGTTTGACAGGAATTTTGATGAAGTTCAATGGATTAACAGACATTTAGATGAAGTTCATGATATGTCAACTGCATGTTCTGGAATACACTGGTTCATGTGTCTGAAATATACCAGTAATTCGGATGAATGAGGTTCGTATAAGGATCGATTTCCTACACATGATAAAAATGCTAAGTAAATGGAAATGGTGCATGTATTTACAATATTCTTTACAGTGATGAAGTTACAGGTTTCCCAGTTTGATGGGAGGGAGGGCACTTATAATGTGCCTTGTTCATTGCAGATGTCACAACTTTCATGCCAGGTGACATTGATATTTGCAATAAAAATGTGTTCAAATTCCAGAGATAAAATGATCAATTGTCAATTATATTGTACAAAATAAGTCCTTGTCACACAGATCAGTCACCAAGGTACAGTAAAATATAGATTCTTGTGTGAGATGCTGCTTATTAGGATGTGGTTCTTGGGAGCCATAAAAGTGGCTATTGTCATAAAAGAAGCCACCGTTAAATGAATTATTTTGTAACAGGTGTATGCCACAATGTAGCTAATATATGCAAAACCATAAAAAATTAATGAACATTTCATTTTATAAAGCAATATCATAATTGGTTTTAATTAGTTGTTAAAACTATTTGAGCAGGTATTAATATGTACAGAATTCATGACCATACTTGTGTTTTATAAAAGGCAGCAGTGTATGGCACAGAGAGGGTGGCTTTAAAGTGAGGGACTACTTTAAAATACATATTTTGCCTGATGCTGTTGTTATCCATGGTTGTCTTGGAGATGACTGCATCTGGTGCCGAGAGGAAAGGAAGGTGGGTATGTTACATGGAAACTGGGGTATATGGTCATATTTCAGGTAATGGGTGAGAGACCATGTCAATAGAAGTACATAATTGCTGTAGACATGAAATAAAATGACATTAATTACAGTATTGATTTGACAGAACAAATCATGGATAGTTACTTATGGTTCAGGCATAATAGCGGTTTGTTTATTCCTAAATGCCAGCTAAATTTTGAATTTCTTCATCTATGCGCATGTTAATGTGTATCAGTGACACTGGCAAGCAGCAATGGATTTCATTTGGATCAGTATAGATTTTCACAGATGTATGTAATAATTGTTGTCGAGTATCCTCTTATTTAGAAACAATATTCGTTTTTGTATTTGTGTATCTCTGCTGTATTTATTCGTATGTGACACACCACTTTTATCAGCATGTGCAGGGATTTTGTGTCTTCATTATAGCAAAGTTTGTCCTAAATGACATCTAATTATATCACCACAGCAGTGTCTTTAAAATATTGTTGATGCTAATCTTTAAATGGACAGTTGTATCAACATGAGGTTATCCCTAAAATACTTCTTAAGATAATGTCCAGGTGGACCTGAATGAAAATGATTCATATCTACAGCACCACAGCAGTCAACTTCAGCAATTTTTTTATTGCTATATCTCCTGAATGGTAAGACATATTGAAACTGTTTTTTTGCCAGAAACATTCTCATGATGTTATCTTGTTATCACTGCTCATCCATATATATATATATATATATATATATATATATATATATATATATATATATATATATATATATATATATTAACTAAGAAGCACAAATTAAAATGTTCATATTTTTTACCCTGTGGGAAAAAAGTGGGATGGTCGACTTTCAGAAAACACATATTTTATGGCCTTAGTCATTTTTGGCTACCATGAAATATCCTTTAAATGATTTCTTAGAGAAACCACTCTTCAGACTGTTATCAAATTTTACTGAAATCAATCTGGCATGAGAGCATTTTATTTTTTGTATTAATGATGCCACTCTCTTATCCCATATGGCTGCTGTTACTTAAATCTAACCTGGGATCATTCAGTATTGGACAAATGATGCTGATGTGCTATAAGATATTGATGAAGATACAAAATAAATAGAGAAATGCTGTACAACTGTTTATTATAACATATGCTAACAACAAAATCAACATTAACATTTTAACAAGAGCATCATATTGACTCAGATTCTTTGGCCAGATGATCCTGCTTTTGGATTTTGGGCAGATGTCAGCTTGGTGAGTGAATTCAACCCCTCATGTTCCTTTTGTTTCATGTGAGCTCAATTAAAATCTTTATGTTGATGTACCATAAGGCAATGTATTTGGCTTTTGGGAAGGGTATATGATTTATGCTATATAAAAAAGAACCCTATGGATGCCTTTGTGAAATGTTGGCTTTGATAACAGCCAGTCTTTGTCAGAGGTTGATTTTGTTGTGAGTTTAATACCATTTTCAGTACATGATAAGCTATACATGGCAGCCAGTTTAACTGGTGAAAGAACTCAGGAAAACCCCAGTAAGAACCAGAAACCCACAGAAAGTTACTAGCAAGCTTCCTCTTATAATCATTGAGACTTGAACCCATGCATGCAAGGTGAAATATTAGTACATGTAATCATTAAAGACCAGTATTTCAGACCACTCTGCCACATAGGATCCCATCTTTGATAGATATTCTTATAGTAATTTATGTTCTATATTTCCATTACAATATAAATTCAAATAACAGAAATAAATCAATTTTATAATATTGAACCATGCCCATAAAACTGCAAACAGTGAGATTTCATGGATGGAAGTTATGTCAGTTTCTTACCTGGCTGGAAGTTATATCGTAACATCCATTCCAAATATGACTATATTTGAATGATTTTTATGGGTATTATACATTTTATCTTTTGTCTTGTAGGACTACATGTTTATGATTATTTGAAGGAGTTATCTTTATTGTGTTTGAAATGTTTGTCTTATATTTTCTTAACTTTACTTTTAATTACTAATTTACTTTACTCCTAGGATTCTGCTGATCTGCACATAAACTCTTTACCTCCGTCCATCCATCCATCCATCCATTCAGACATACAGAGTATGACTTTAGGATTCAAGCTGCGATGGCATTGCTTTTTTCTTTCATCTTATGCATTATTGTTGTTATATAATATCTTTATCAGAAATGTAAATAGCTTGCAGGTGTCCAGAGTGACCAAGTGGTCTAAAGCGCTGTCCGTTACGGATCACTGCCATCTCACCTCTGTCTGCTTGGGTTCGAGTCTAGGATTCGGCCAATGTGGATAAGTGAGAAAACTTGCCAGTAGCTTCTCGTGCGTTGGTGGTTCTTTCTGGGGTTTTCCGGGTTCTTCCTCCACCATTAATACTGGCCGCCATGTATAGCCTATCTTGTGCTGAAAAATGGCGTTAAACCATAAAAACAAGCAAACAAACACATAGCTTGCACCAATGAATACAAGCAATATATGAAGTAAAACAAGATTGTCTAATCTAAAACCAGATAAATGGCTATTCTATTTTTTTATAATAAATAAAATCTGCAAATTCAAAGATGTGGGTGGGTGGGGTGCACATCACGACAACATGCCTTCTGACAAAGAGCATTCCAGTGATGGAAATTTGTGTAACCTACTTGGTTCAATTCTGTGTGCTAATATTTTTGTATGTGTGAACTTCTGCAAAGAGTTCCTTGATTCATGGTAATTTTAAAGCTGCATGATTAAAAATATTAATGGCAGCAGAGAATGAATTATGCTAATAAGTGCAGATGAACAAGAAAATTAACTTTGACAATGCCGATGTTTTCTGAAAAATTGTGTAGAATGTATTTTCCTGTTGAAGCCTTTTTAGAGTTAATTATACAAGATATAGAGGCTTTTAAAAAAAGTACCAGTGTTTTCTCACTTGGACAAAGTCTATATAAATCGGTATCTATTTTTGGATGTCATACATTAGTCATAAACATGTGTGTGTGCTTGCAGGCATGCATATAGAAGAAGTGACTATTTATGTATGCTGGTTCTTATTTTGAAAAATACGTTCATCAAGCACTTTTGCATCATTGTCGTGTGTACCCTTCACGTAATATATACTTTCAAAGCATTTTGTAAATAATTTAACATCATTGCTATGTTAGTTACGTCTTTGTTCATAGATTGAGATATAAACGGCTTCTATAAATCTATATACAGTATGTGGCATGTGGCTGGGTTTATTATACCACCACTATGTTATTTGTGTTATGGTTGGGGTGGGGTGCAACCAATATTTTATTTACATTATTATAAAAGTCTCGTCCATGCTCAATTTTGTGAAATTAATGATAGAGAACGTCAGGTAGAGCCCTCGATCAGCAATGCCGACAGTTAAGGTATTGAGTACACAAAAAGGTGAAATTCAAATGAATAACAATTTAATGCAATTCAATAGTAAAACCACTAGCTAGTTTTTTCATTTCGTTGTGGAGGGCTTCAGTACGGTATAATTCGCCATTGGGTCTTACAAATTGATCGAATTTACCCTCTTCGTCTTCAAAACTGTGAAGTAACCACACTGACATAGGATCGTTTTTACTTCACTCGTAAATAAAATTTAAAACATTTCCCGTGTAATATTTTTTGTTTTTATTCCGCGGAAATATTGTTACCGCAGGTGTCCATGCATGTTCGTTATGGTCAATAATTTTGATTGGAGCTCCTTTTGATTTA
The DNA here is from genome assembly GCA_029339505.1 of Unio delphinus. Taxonomy (NCBI): domain Eukaryota; kingdom Metazoa; phylum Mollusca; class Bivalvia; order Unionida; family Unionidae; genus Unio; species Unio delphinus. Next base: position 36,652,101 of record JAQISU010001235.1, read on the forward strand.
TATTTCGATTCGTGTAATACCTCTCCTGCTATCGTCATTGCGGTTATTGGGAATCTTAATGATGTTTCTAATTTGGCTATATCTTGAATTGTTGCGCCGTTCTCATTCACTGTTAACCCCCATTCGTTTATTTTTTTTTTGTCTCTTACATCCGTCAATTTGTTTGCACGCAACGCTTTTGTGAAGTGTTATATTATTCTTTCTGCTACACAATTTATTCTTGACGAATATTTAATCGGTTTTAGTTTTTCAATACTCGGTTTATCATTTATCGGATAGATTCCATAAACAACTGCTGTTACAGGATAGGATCTCTCGTAATACGAGTTGTCAATTCCAGTCAGAATTCCTGATTTGGAATCTTGACTCACAGTGACGGTTCTTTTATTTTTCAGCATGGGTTCAAATTTGTCGCGTATAATCCAATTCCCCGTTTCTGATAATAAATTTCACTCTAAAAAAATACTTTTCTTGTCAAGATGCGAGATTATCACTGCTGCTCTTTCGAAGTTCATGGTAGCATCAACACTACCATCAATTTGAAATGTTGACCAACAGTGATATGCTCCATCGCGCTTGAATTCATTAAAACAATCACGGATTTTACCCAACATGCTTCTATCACTTATTCGACTCTTTGGTACATCAGTGGAGACTATCGAGATTGAATTCATTATTTTTCCATTATTTGGAATTTTCGATAATCTCTCGAAGAACTCCTCCATATTATAATTAAAACAAGTATTTAAATAAATAATTTATTATATAATGAATCATTGAAACTGGCTTATAATAGGATCAGTAACCACTTGTAACAAATCATGCAGAAATGAATTCTGTGGATATCATTTGCAAAGTATACGTCATGGAAGCTTAGGGCCCATACCTTGCATACGATGTGGGGTAGGTGTGAGGGGTAAGCTGCAGTTGTGTCTCAATTGCGGTGGTAAGCGATACAGAGAGCTAAAGCGCTATTATGATAAGTGAATCAAAGATTCAGTTAAAAACTCCATCAAAAATTCCATCAATGACCCTGACTGTGTCAGCGGCAAGGATAAAATCATAAGAACACCTCAAGACTATATTGATAGATTCTCAAGTAATAATTAAACCAAATAATGAACTAGATAAATAGTATTTAGTATATAAATGAACCAAGAATTTCAACCACATCACGTGATTACCAATTATGAAGCATCTCATGACGGTATTGTCAGACACCGCAGACTGAAGAACCCAGTTGGTGCTGTGAATAGTCATGGATAATTGATGTTTAGTGCTGGAAAGAAAAAATGTTATTGTCATAGATTTGCGTTCGAATGTTACAATGGTTTGATGAAGGATGATCTTGTTATTAATCACATAAATGGTATAAAAACTGATAATAATTCTTTATCGAATATACAAGCTATTTCACAAAGTGAGAATTACAAGCGAGGAGGTAGTCGAAAACACTCAAAAATGCGAATCTAATAAAATCATTTAATACAGAAAATAACGAAAAAAGATGTACAACAACAATAGGCGCTTCCAAAATAAACAATACCATGGTTGCAAAAAGCTCTATGTCACACTAGGATAGTTCAGAATGAACTAACGGCTAAAAGAAGCCGTCATAGGGTCAAAGAGATAGAACAATCTCAAAACAAAGGAGAGAAATCTCAAAGAGAAAAAATCTCAAAGAAAAAGAACCCTATGAAAGACACAAAAGCCAATGAATGTGAATGATAACCGCTCATCTATTGTTTATTTTTGTTTTTGAAAAATCTATTAAATATTTTTTTCTATTAAATACATATTTCATATATGAATTTCGAAAATATGAATGTCATTATTTATAATCAACGAGATTTCAAGTTTGAAAAATCAAGGAATTCAGTTGTCAGATAAATTAGATTGTAATCAAATTCTTTCTGAATTTCAAGATATTGATGATAGCGCTCGGAATAACAGGTATGTTTTATCGAAATCCTGTTCATTTATAAAGATAATTCAACACGCTATTTATGACTCCCTTGCATTCTGTAACGACATCAATAAGTTCGTCCCGTTATTCACTGCTGTGAATCAAACGCACAATTAACTCGAAAATCAAAACAATAAAAAAGATTATCCGCCAAAATGAAAATTTCCCCCTTGATTGCCTCAACCTTGAGTAAACACTCCATACATACAGGTACGAAAATTCTATAGACAGGTATGCGCCTACTCACCTAGAACAGAATTATATATCATTGGTGATTTATCAGTACGCTTAAGTATAACACACAAAAGAATTTCGGGTGAGTTTTTTTCACTTACAATTTAAATAGTATATTAATTTATAATAGTAAATGAAACACCGACAACTAAATTAGCACGTGACGATTAGCTTCGATTAAGAAGTTTATTCCAGTTCGTGATTCCGTTCGAAATATGCTCCAAACGAGAGAGGAATTTAAAAGTGATTTTGCAGCAGACACTCAACAGTTATTTAAACCCGTCACTTCAACTATTGAAAGAGTTATATTGGGAGAGACTATTGAGGAAGAAGACAGAAAAAAGGGTATTCTCCCGTTGTTAAAACAGACAGCAGGAGATAAACAACAGGGTGATGTTAGTAAAACAAAGGGTGCTTCTTTAGTGGATAAATTTACTGAAGGGGCTAAAACAATAATAAAACAATTTCGATTATTAAAAACCAGCGATTATCACGCTTTTGGCGATTTTGCTGTTAAAAGCTATTATTCAAATAATTATTTTTTAAAAGACGAATAAAAAAAATAATATCACGTGATAACTGGGTTGATGAGTTGTATAAAATAAATAAGGGGATTGATCGTTTAGATAGAAGAGAATTGAGGTATATAGAATTTAGAGAGGGAGTTGATAACTATAATAAACAACAAACAGAAATACGACAACAAGAGAGGAAACGTCAAACACCAACACGGAGACAAAAAAGAAACAAGAAGAACCTCAATGTGATGATGATTTAGAAAGAAAACGTCCAAAACCAACACGGAGACAAAAAAAAAAAACAAGAACCTCAATGAGATGATGATTTAGATAGGGAACCTCAAAGGGATACACCACTTGAAGATGATGATGATGAATTTATTAGACACTTACAAGATCAGGAAAAGGATACACAGGATGCAACTGGTACAACTGAAAAAAAATGGAGATGGATATCAAAGGGGTTTTTCAGGTAGTGGTCTAGTTCGTTGTCCTAATAGTATTCTCTGGGATATATCACGATTAGAAGTTCTCGTAGGAAGGAAACGAGCCGGAAATAACTCACCGGAAATAATTAATGAGGCAGCTGATATCTGCAGACGACTATTTGAGGGTGGTATCATGGCTTTTGGTGTATACCGAGAGTTTATTGATGAACTAGCCGAAAATCCTACGGATTTTTACGGGTACCATAGTGATTAATTTGATGACTTCGTCGCTGATGACTTTGTCATTGGTGATGAATCACTGATTAGATAAATAACATTTAAATAAGATGATCATACACTACAACCACAGCAAACCAACTATGGTCTATGTAGTAAACTCACGATTACCAGTTTGTAGAGCGTACTATACGATGGTCTCGGCAATACTATTGCAGGGTTATTTGCATGAATAGCTCCCAAAATAGCACCAATCGCAAAACAGTTATCAATGAAAGCTATTGATGTTAATCGTGATAAGGGTATTAGCGCTGTTGGTGATGTTGCCGGGAGGGCATTTTCCGCGGCTAAAGTAAAACTAGTACCGTTAGTTCGGCGGCGAAGAAAACCGATTCGTCATCAGTGACAAAGTCACTAGGACCACTACCATCTACGGAAAGTATGCCTGCAAGTATTAGTAAAATAATAAATAACGCAGTGGATCAAAAAATAGCATTACTGAGCAGCGTCAAGGATATTATTACTGCAAATATGATAGCGGGAAATGGTTTGAAATCGCGATTGAGATCACGATTTAGATCAAGAAATATATAATAATATGTACAAATCGGCTCCTGACACAGCGTTCGATTTAGATGCCCCAGAATCGAACTTCAAGTCCAGGACACCAGCAAATTCTTTCTACCCTCTGAAGCGTTTATCGAAGTAGAAGGAGAAAATCTTAACAAATAATCGTGTTGCTAATGATCTGCCATATCCACTTGGTACCAAAGTCAGCTTTGTCAATAATGGTATCATGGCACTATTTAACAGCGCTAGATACAGGATTGATGGAAAAGAAATCGAGTCTATAGAACATGATGTTGATGTTGCCACAACAATAGTGGGGTTGGCAAGATACTCTGATGATTATACTAGATCGGCAGGTCCATCTATGATGTTCTCTAAAGATATTACTGATAACGCTGATAACAATAAGTATCTTAAATTGCTGACACCGTAAGCTACTGCAGTTAATCCACAACCAGATGATGTTGAACATGAAGCCAGAGCGGTTGCTGCTACCTTTGATATTGTAAAAGGTGATAGTATTCGTTACAACTTAGGGTTTGCAATACGCGTATCAATGTTGGAAGGAAAGTGTAGATTATTCTCATGAGCGATTCCACTACATCATATATTTGGATTCTGCAGAAATGTTAAAAATGTTATCTATGGAGCGAAGCATACAGTAGCCTTAGTGCGAAAAGGTGATGATAATGATGCAATCTGGAGGATTCCAGCAGATCCTGTAAATCCGGATAATGACCGTGGCAAGGTGAATATAACAAAATTAACACTGTGGATGCCAGTAATGACTCCATCAATCACCGTAGAGCAAAAAGTACTATCATTTATGAGTACAGGCGGCAAATCATTACTAAGTTGGATAACAACTACCATGGATATCATGGAGAGTACTGTTAATGGTACATTTACTTGGCAACTGGCATCAAAACAAGGTGTTTCTGCGCCGCGGCATATATTTGTTGCGTTACAGGATAAGGCACGATTGGGTTCACAATTACGCAGCCATATGCAAGATTAAATCTGATGCTATTCCAGATTGAAATGTTGTTTCGCTACCATCTGGGTCCTACCAAATTGAACAAATCAATAACGAATTACAACGCAGAATAAAATCCATTACTGGAAAAAAATCGAAAATCGCTATAACGGTTTATGAACAAACACTATCATCTGCCATTGAGATAAACTCGCCTGAGTGTGCCGTAGATATCTATGAGTTCAATACTAGGATGGCCTGAAATAACACCTCCACCTGAACCACAAAAATCTGATTAAACAATCATACCATGAAATTACCACATCATATAAAGAACACCTCGTCGATATAAAAAAAAGTCATCACTGCCGGGTAGTTATTTTAATTTTGTTGATCAGGATTCCGCCTTTTGTAGATTTAAGGCTGGACAGACTACAGAATCAATTACATATATAAATATATACCATAACAGAATTATTGAATACTTTTGAGAGATCAATCAAGAACACAGTCAACAATTACAACGACTACAACAGGCTTTCCATGAGTCTAATCAGAGTGAAATCATTAAACGAATTGAAATATTAAATAAACTTGTATCCAACATGGAATACATCAACCAGCGAGTAATTCAAGTAATAAATGATCATAGCGATGACAACATTAATTACTCTAAACGAAATTTCCTAACTGTATATAATATAACAGAAGATGATCTACCGAATTTCAAGCTTCCTGGGTATAACGCAAACGAACTAAAAAATTACGTTAATGATTTTATCAATGAAACGTTTACTATGATATTCACTGCATGGAGACAACAACACAAAGGTTCAACAATCCTCAAACATAATAACGACCCAGATTGTGGTGGGTGACATATTGCTCCTCAAAACGTCAATATATCCTCGGTGATTGCATTGAATTTAGTATGTGATGTCATCGAAGAAAGTCATCAAATAAATCTTGAAAGATCAAATCAAGCTCAACAAGGATATATTTTATACTCATTTGCACCAACATCTCCTCCAGGATTTCTAATCATTGAGGATCCAACTAATCCAGTCTATATGCGATGTCATAATGGTTCATTAACGAGAATTAATTTCAAACTCACCGACCAATCCAATAATCTGATTTATTTACGAGGTGAGGTTTTACAAATTAGTCTGTTTGTGAAATCCTAAATTGTTAGCAATTTCAAGGATTTTCATCGAAAAAAAGATTTTTAACCCATAACAGCAGAGGGGGTGCGACAACGACTTTGTGTCTCCAAAAGAAACTTTTTTTTTTACAATTTTGGAGTTAGCCTTGGTTTGCCAAATAGACGCCTTTTTTTCTTACGATTTTGGAGGAAGCCTTGGTTTGCCAAACAGACACCTCTATAAAGTTGTCCGATTCGCCTTCTCTGCTGCTAGTGGAAAGCCGAGCGCCCAATACACAGTAAACATGGCGCCCGATTTCAAACGACAAATATAACAATTATTTCACAATAAATGATACAAAGATTCACATTGATGATGAACAGTTTCATCATGCAGGCGACACTTATGAACTTACATAAGTATTACTTTAATTCTGGAGAGAAAAATGGATACAATTACCTATTTCTCTCTCAAAATAGACAGTAAGTAATAATAATTTACAATCCTATCATGTACACTATGGGCTTCAAAAATCTTTATCCAAAAGATTAATATTTAAACAAATCATTTTTATATGATTTACATATTGTATCAGATTACTTTTGTTTTGTACAATGGTCATATATGTAAAACTGTTACCACAGTTACCATTATTTGCATTGGAAACAGGTAAAACTTTACAACATGAAGGGAATTTAAACAATAAAAGAAAATTATATATTCCCTCAAGCATTAATGAAATTTGCAATTGCACTTTATAAAAATATAAGTTGACAGGTAGTCAGGATAGTTTCAGTATGAAGATCTCCTCACCAACATAAAAAAAGAGAAAGCTGAAATGCTATGGCCATGTCACTAGAGCCAACAGTCTATCTACAACAGTATTGCAGGGCATCATCTAGGGTGGCACTGGAGAGATAGACAGAGAAAATAGGTAGACTGACGAGAGCACAGAATGAACCAGAAAAGGTTTTGCTGAGACACAGGCATTGGCACATGATCGAGACAGGTGGATGGAACTGGTCAGGTGTTCAGCAGCACAGTGCCACGATGACCACACGAGGTCAAGAGACTGATGATGATACATTCATAACGTTTAAGTTAAGCCTTGGTAAGACATTCTAAATTTCTAAAAGTTTTTGGAAAAGGACTACCATCACAACTATGTCAATGAATATTCAATGCCAGGAAATTAAATTCAGATGATATGGTTGTTTTGCAAACTGGAAGATCTGAATGTAGAGTATATAGCGTTCATGGTTACGAACAAGAAGTGTGTGTGTGTGTGTGTGTGTGTGTGTGTGTGTGTGTGTGACAAGATGAACAGAGTTTGGGGTCATATCAGTATGAAGACACAGAATGGTAGCGTAAATATGACTTTTATTTATAAATAATTTGAAGGTAGAAAAACTCTATACCAGACTTGAGCGCAACAAATCCAAACAAAATTTGATATATAACACAATGCTGCGCACGGCGTTAAATAACTGATATAAATAGTACATGTCCTAACTGGAATGAACTAAAAATTTTAAAAAATGGATTGATATTAAACAAAACACTAATAAGAAACAGAGTAATGACTGCTCAATTAAAGTATTTCCCTCAAATAATGACAAACTAATTAACATAAACAATTATGAATTCCACTTATGTAGTGATAAATGACAAGTTTTCACTCACAGTGATAAATTACAAGTTTGCACACAAATGATTCTAGAAATTGTGGCATGCATCTTGCGTCGCCCAATTCATCACCAAAATGTATTTGAGCCCAAATGCTCTGCCAGATGTTCAAGGAGCCATCCCAAAACCTTTTTCCCTCACCACGAGATAACAAATGTCTTCTCGTGGGTCAAGGTCACCACCGACAGCAGCATACTGGGTATACACTAACCCAAATTAGCAGTGCGACACCTTCAGTATGGGAAATCAAGACGAAGATACAACATAGCTCTATCACTCCGTCATTCCTTTTAGCAGTTTACCCTTATTAACAGCTCTACAGCTGGAGATATAGCGTGGTAATGTGGACCTCTCACTGACAAGATTTTCGGTAGTGTAATGTTCGTCTCTACCATGAGCCTTTATGTACAGAACTTATATTGCTGTCATATGATGTGGACGTTCTTTTGCATACCAGGCCCAGCAACATGGAATGAATTGCCCACTAAACTTGGACATAAAGGAGTGATCTTATTCAAGAGCGATCCTATAACACATCTATTTCAATTGCAAGAGCAGACTTGAAGACCTTATGTTTCCTCATCTTAAATCCAGCATATTTTCTGTGTTCTAAGTTTATGGTGTTTGCTTTTTGTAATCACATCATTATATAAGTGTTGTCCAATGTTGTAAAGCACTTAGAGCTTCTAAAGGTTACGCTTTATACAAACTCATTATTTTTATTACTATTATTATCATCATTATTATTTCTATTATTATTATTGTTGTTATTATTAGTATTATTTTCCCACCGTAAACACCTTGCTTGTGCAGTAAAGAGTGAACTGAACTTGCTACATCGGAAAAATATATGATCAGGATAAACCACCCCAAGGTCACACTGTACACAGAAACGAAACCAGAGTATGTTCGATAATTTAAACATTGTTCCATCTAGATAGCTCTGCAACTGCAATTCCATTGTAAATTGATTTGGTTTATTATGTTTCCTCAATTTTCAAACTAACACGACCTCGTGTTCTCTTTCCACGAGACATATATTTAGTAGCTTTAAAAATGTATCTTCATCTTCACATATTTGTATTCTTTATCATCTGTTTACCACGTACAGCGTTGACCATGAATTTCAAGGGGAAAAAATGTCCTCGAAATTATACTTCTGCTGTATCTCAGACTTGTATTCTAGAAATTTGTGTGTGATTAGAACCATAGTTGTTGAGCAAACAAGACGAGACTGCATTTTGTTGGGGTTTTAACTCGGTTGCAAAACTTACTAAACATTTTGTGAATTAAATAATTTTTTAAAATTGCTTTTTAATGTTTATTGTGGTTTTGGAATAGTTGACTATGTACGATTGTAATCTTGCGCTTTGATATTTCTCTTAAATAGATTATTTGGTCATTGTTATTTGTTAACAAATTGTATGACTACTTTCTATTTTTAAACTTTTTAAAGGGGTTTCTACATTATTCTCGTTTTTTTATTTTACTTGCATATCGGGTATAGAAGTGTTATATTTGAGATATTTATCAGCTTCACAAAACACTTGCAACAATGTTGCTAAATATATCTCAGAATTTCTTTGTGTACAGAATATATATTACTACTTTTCTGTATGCAAAGACATGACTTTGTCTATGCAACTACGTCATTATTTAATACATACAACTATGCCAGTATTTCATTTGGTGTACAAGATGTGTTTTATCTCTATCTGCTTTCCATTAGCAACTTATCTCGCTGTACTGTGTCATTATTTAAGATATTAAAAATACTGACAATTATTTTATTTTAGAAAACTTTTGAAAATCTGAGCTAGTGCTTGTTTAATGATTTGCATACATATTGCACATGGTTACCTGATGGACAAAGAGACATCATAACAAAAAGACTTTTGGTAACGGACATGTACAGAATGTATTATAATATCTTTAGAGTTAAAGTGTTCCTAAAACAATTATTTAATCATAGCAGATTGAATTCAATTAGAAGACGTGCCTTGCATATCCCCTAATCAACAGTTAGTCGTATATGGTAGCGCAAAGTAATGCTTAGTCTTTTATAGCTTTTTACTCAACAGAAACACATGCACGCCTGAACGCACTCACGTAAACACACACACACACACACACACACACACACACATGAAAATGCCACTGCACATGGGTGGGGCCAGATCGTGGGAAGGTCAGGGGTGTGAGTACCCCCTATCCTTAATCTGCCTTTCGGTAGAAAATGTTTTTGGCTGCACCAGTTGCTTGTTTGGTCTAATGGTCAAAAAAACATCATCTGTTAGGTCCAAATTGGACTCCAATATGTAGCTCTCCATGTTCCTGGTTTTCCAATGACTTCTTGGCATAAACAGTTGTTTTCTGAGCTACTTTGGCCTTGGCCCTCAGTGCTCTTCTATGCTATTTCTATTACCAACAATAATAATATAAATAATAATGATGATAATAATAGTAACATAAAGTAAGCTTTAAAACGTATCTTCATCTTCACATATCGTATTTGTATTGTTTATCATCTGTTTACCACGTACAGCGTTGACCATGAATTTCAAGGGGAAAAAATGTCCTCGAAATTATACTTCTGCTGTATCTCAGACTTGTATTCTAGAAATTTGTGTGTGATTAGAACCATAGTTGTTGAGCAAACAAGACGAGACTGCATTTTGTTGGGGTTTTAACTCGGTTGCAAAACTTACTAAACATTTTGTGAATTAAATAATTTTTTAAAATTGCTTTTTAATGTTTATTGTGGTTTTGGAATAGTTGACTATGTACGATTGTAATCTTGCGCTTTGATATTTCTCTTAAATAGATTATTTGGTCATTGTTATTTGTTAACAAATTGTATGACTACTTTCTATTTTTAAACTTTTTAAAGGGGTTTCTACATTATTCTCGTTTTTTTATTTTACTTGCATATCGGGTATAGAAGTGTTATATTTGAGATATTTATCAGCTTCACAAAACACTTGCAACAATGTTGCTAAATATATCTCAGAATTTCTTTGTGTACAGAATATATATTACTACTTTTCTGTATGCAAAGACATGACTTTGTCTATGCAACTACGTCATTATTTAATACATACAACTATGCCAGTATTTCATTTGGTGTACAAGATGTGTTTTATCTCTATCTGCTTTCCATTAGCAACTTATCTCGCTGTACTGTGTCATTATTTAAGATATTAAAAATACTGACAATTATTTTATTTTAGAAAACTTTTGAAAATCTGAGCTAGTGCTTGTTTAATGATTTGCATACATATTGCACATGGTTACCTGATGGACAAAGAGACATCATAACAAAAAGACTTTTGGTAACGGACATGTACAGAATGTATTATAATATCTTTAGAGTTAAAGTGTTCCTAAAACAATTATTTAATCATAGCAGATTGAATTCAATTAGAAGACGTGCCTTGCATATCCCCTAATCAACAGTTAGTCGTATATGGTAGCGCAAAGTAATGCTTAGTCTTTTATAGCTTTTTACTCAACAGAAACACATGCACGCCTGAACGCACTCACGTAAACACACACACACACACACACACACACACACATGAAAATGCCACTGCACATGGGTGGGGCCAGATCGTGGGAAGGTCAGGGGTGTGAGTACCCCCTATCCTTAATCTGCCTTTCGGTAGAAAATGTTTTTGGCTGCACCAGTTGCTTGTTTGGTCTAATGGTCAAAAAACATCATCTGTTAGGTCCAAATTGGACTCCAATATGTAGCTCTCCATGTTCCTGGTTTTCCAATGATTTCTTGGCATAAACAGTTGTTTTCTGAGCTACTTTGGCCTTGGCCCTCAGTGCTCTTCTATGCTATTTCTATTACCAACAATAATAATATAAATAATAATGATGATAATAATAGTAACATAAAGTAAGCTTTAAAAACGTATCTTCATCTTCACATATCGTATTTGTATTGTTTATCATCTGTTTACCACGTACAGCGTTAAGCATGAATTTGAAGGGGAAAAAAGTCCTCGAAATTATACTTGCGTTGTATCACAGACATGTATTCTAGTAATTTGTGTGATTAGAACCATAGTTATTGATCAAACATTGTGTTGGGGTTTTAACTCTGTTGCAAAACTTACTAAACATTTTGTGAATTGAATCCTTTTTTAAAATTGCTTTTTAATGTTTATTGTAGTTTTGGAATAGTTGAATATGTACGATTGTAATCTTGCGCTTTGATATTTCTCTTAAATAGATTATTTGGTCATTGTTATTTGTTTTAGGCTGCACCAGCTGCTTGTCTGGTCTAATGGTTACAAAAACATCATCTGTTAGGTCAAAAATAATGATAAACTAATTAACTATTATGAATTCCACTTATGTAGTGATAAATTACAAGTTTTCACTCAGTGATAAATTACAAGTTTGCACTCGAATGATTGTAGAAATTGTGGCGTGCATCTTGCAACTCTCAATACATCACCAAAATGTATTTCAGCCCAAATTATATGCCAGATGTTCAAGGAGCCATCCCAAAACTTTGGTCCCTCACCACGTGATAACCAATGTCTTCTCGCGGGCCAAGGTCAACACACAAGACAGCAGCATACTGCATATACACTAAGCCAAATTAGCAGTGCGACACCTTCAGTACGGTACAACACGAAGATACAACATAGCTCTATCACTCCGTCATTCCTTTTAGCAGTTTACCCCTATTAACAGCTCTACAGCTGGAGATATAGCGTGGTAATGTGGACCTCTCACGGACAAGATTTTTGGTAGTGTAATGTTTGTCTCTACCATGAGACTATGTACATAACTTTTATTGCAATGCATGTCAGTGCACTGAAGGTATATTGCTGTCATAAGGTATGGACGTTCTTTTGCATACCAGGCCCAGCAACATGGAATGAATTGGCCACTGAACTTAGACATAAAAGGTACAGTGATGTTATTCAAGAGCGATCCTATAACACGTCTATTTCGATTGCAAGAGCAGACTTAAAGACCTTATATTTCCTCAACTTAAATCCAGCATATTTTCTGTGTTCTAAGTTTATGGTTTTTGCATTTTGTAATCGCATCGTTACTGTTGTAGAGACTGTTGGTTCTAGTGACATGGTCATAGCATTTCAGCTATCTCTTTTTTTATATTGGTGAGGATTTCTTCATATTGAAACCATCCTGACTACCTGTCAACTTATCTTTTTATAAAAGTGCAATTGCAAATTTCATTAATGCTTGAGGGAATTTATAATTTTCTTTTATTGTTTAAATTCCCTTCATGTTGTAAAGTTTTACCAGTTTCCAATGCAAATAATGGTAACTGTGGTAACAGTTTTATATATATATATATATATATATATATATATATATATATATATATATATATATATATATATATATATATATGACCATTGTACAAAACAATTGTAATCCGATACTGTATGTAAATCATAAAAAAATGATTTGTTTAAATATTAATCATCTGGATAAAGATTTTTGAAGCCCAAAGTGTATATGATAGGATTGTAAATTATTATTACTTGCCGTCTATTTTGAGAGAAATTGGTAATTGTATCCATTTTTCTCTCCAGAACTTAAGTAAAATTGTGTAAGCTCATAAGTGTCGCCTGCATGATGAAACTGTTCATCAATGTGAATCTTTGTATCATTTATTGTGACATAATTGTTATATTTGTGGTTTGAAATCGGGCGCCATGTTTACTGTGTATTGGGCGCTCGTCTTTCCACTAGGAGGCGCTCAAGTTAATCTTTCCGAATTCTTCCATATATAGTAATTTTCGTGAAAACATTGTCGTAAATTTCCCAGAGTGTGTTCCGAAAACCAATAAATAGTGGTGAGATCCGCCGTTTTGGCAGTTGTGATTCTGCTGGACTCCAGTAATGTTCTCAAGATCAAACAAACAGAACAAAAGTGTCTAGTCATCCCAACTGATAATTTCAAGCATTAATAGCAAGGTAGACTAGACTACCAACACATTAAATTTAGTACTCATAATGACTACTATGTTTCTGATATTGTTTCAATGTTTATTTCCTTGTTATATTAAATAAGTCCCCATAAAGGGATTAGGCTGATGACAAACTGTTAGGTATAGGACTGACAGGGGAAATAAAGTTTATGACTTCCAGTTTTCTGATGTTGCTTTGGTTTCAGAACAGTGTTCTGCTGTTACGGGATATTTTGAGACAAATTTGGTTCGTTTGAATGTACAATCATTGGAACCCAACAGAATACATGTCTGGATACTTGTTTATTGTATTAAGCGGCCCATGGAAGAAAAACATATTTTTGCGAATGCGTTGAAAATTTATAAGTTTTATTTTCATATATTAAGCAGAGATAATACTAATAAACACTGTAGGTCTTGAGCTTCCAACAATTTGGAATATATCCATGTATATTTCATATTTCTGAGTAACCTCTATTTACTGTACGAAGTCTCAATTCAAGAGTCCTATCTGGTCGTTTCAGCCATATCTGCAATGACCGGTGCGTAGGTCAAATTATCCCTCAAATATTTAGCGCAGTGACCCCATTGTCGGTCAACGGCGTTAGTGTGCAAAATTCTATCGATGTAATAACTTCGAGAAGTTATTCCATATATATATATATATATATATATATATATATATATATATATATATATATATATATATATATATATATATATTGATTTTCATTCAAATAAGTAACAATAGTGTTTACATCTATTCTTCAAATTATGTACCAAATTAACAGTGTCATGGCAAGATTATATCTGTATGAATTTAGTCGTAGAAAGTTCTATTCAAAATAATGACAAAGAATTATGAAAACAATGCTAATTTCGATATGGGGTTGTTTCACAAATTTCCAATTTTGTAGTATTTATTAAGTATGGCAATATTCTGTTGAAATAATTGATTCAAACATGAAACAGTTGTCAGTTGTCCAACAGTTGTTAGATTTCATGAAAATAAATATGGGTTTGGGAAAAGGGTCCACATTTCTCAGCAGGCAGAGGACATGTGTGATTTGGTATAGCTTTCATAGTTTGTCCTAATTAAAACTAAAGTTATAACCATGTTTTCTGGCACAATCCAGAGTTGTAGAACCTGTTCATTTTCATGAAATTAAGTAGGACCATGTTTTTCTAAACATTGACCAAATTGCATTTTGAGAATTGTCCACCAACCCACTCCTTTAATGTCAAAAAAGTACGCCACCCTGCATCAGAGACAGTTGAGACTGAATTTTTATCATTCTTGAATTCATCTCCATTGAAAAATAACTTTATTTACTTGCAAAAACTGGTATTTCAATTTTCATGTCCTACAGTATACCTAACACTGTCACTGTGTTGTCATCAACACCGCCGTCTGTTATCCATTGGAAATTTAGTATTCGGATTGGCACTATCGAAGTTCCTACTCAATTACATGTATCATTTTGAGAGATAAAATTCCCATCCATTTTGTAGTGGTTGTCATTTGGATGGCGAAATGATGCACCCGACACAACGACACTTTGTTGCTATAAAACGACACACATTGTCGCATTCAATTCAAGCGTACACATTGACATCCAGTTGCACGAGACTGTCGCTCAAAACGACAAACTGTCTAAGTCGACGGTTCCAGATTGTGCCTCTAACATATTTACCATTGTACTATAAACGCAAACCCGGGTCTGGTTCCGAACATTGATTGGATGCACAAATATCCTTACCACTTCGGTACGTCATACGAACAAATTTTGAGACATAGTAACTTATTTGTGTTTTGCGTGTGCAAGATTAATTTGATACAATAGGAACATTTGATGCTGATTTTTACATGCAATATACCACTGAAACTAGTGTTTTAATAAGCTGTATCAAAAGAAATGTTCTGAAAATTAGTAAATATTATATTTCAACATTTTGAGCCCTAAGTTTGTGAACAAACGCATGCAGTCCTGGAAGTCTTATAATAAACTGTGTTGACTATTTATATTTGTTTTGTTTTGTGTTTATTATATAAATAGGACCTTTGTGGTGAACACAACAATTTATTGACACTACAATTCACTGGAGAGATCTAGTAACTGAAAAAGGCATGAGCTGTCCATCTATTCCATTTTATTTGACCTTGACACGTTACTCTATTGGCCTACTTTGCGCCTGATGGGGTTACGCACTTCATTTGTGATGTGGTCCATGAAAGATATGCCAAGGATTGTTATGTAGCATCTTATTTCAAGTGCCTGAATTTTTCGTTATAATTCTGATGTCCGGCTCCAGGCTTCACATGAATACAAAAATATTGAGATAACTAGTCGATAGTCTGAATTGAGTTTTCAGACAGATTTTCTTGTGTCTCTTGATGAATCTTAGTTTTGACATAGCTGAGGTTGATTGTTCTGCTCGTGACTTTTGCTTTGATCCCTCTTCGTTGATTATGGAACGAGGATATTTGAACTGGCTCACCGTTTCCAGTTCCTGTCCTTTGACTTGAATCTTGGCTGAGATGTGTTTGCCACTATTTGTCAGTAGCTTTGTCTACTAGCGTTTATCTCCATGTTCAATCTGAAAGATGTTTCATCCAGGTTCTTCACTAAGGTGGCAAGCTCGTCTTCACTGACTGCCAGCCCATCAATGTCGTGAATGTATAAGGTGTCACGAAACCAGATAAATTAATCAATACTTTTGATTTCTTTTCTTTTTGCTTGTTTTGACCTATTTTAGAGCGGATGATCTGTGTAGAGTGTTAATGTATCCATAAACCAGCTAAGGTATAGTTTGAACCAATTTTCTGGTTTCATTGAATAAGTCACATCCACCTCCTTGAGGAGGCTTTTTATGACTGTTACACATGGTCAGTACTGAGGCCATTTTAATCTTATCAGTTGAAACAAGTGTTCTACATGGTATAGCAGTGTTAGTTACCAGCTTCGCACTGCTAAAAGATGTCGCCGAAAAGCAGAGAGGCTTTGGCTTTCCACCAGACTCACTATTCATAAACAAATCTATAAAGCCGCTAAGAAGAACGTCACAAACATAGTCCATTTAGCCAGTGCATCCCACTACAGTACTAAGATCACGGAGAGTTCCAGCTGCAAAGAGCTCTTCGAGATAACTAACAAACTAATGTCAAGGAACAAATGTACATCACTTGTAACAACCTTCTCTCCACTAGACCTACCAGACCAATTTGCAAATTTCTTCGATGACAAAGTACAAACCATTAGAGATTCGCTTGACAGCACAATTTCAACTGATTCGTCACCATACAGTTATGATGCAGAATTTCAGCGACAACAGTTAGGAGCATTTGAATCTGTTTCTATAGATTTAGTACGGACAATCGTGATGAAAAGTGTACCAAAGACTTGTGAACTTGATCAAATTCCGACATCACTGCTGCTTGAGTGCTTAGAGCCAATATTGCCTTCACTAACTGATGTTATTAATATCTCTCTCTCATCAGGGGAATTCCCATTTTTCAAAACTGCCATCGTAAAGCCACTGCTGAAGAAATCAACACTGGATCATAACGATTTAAAGAACTACCGCCCAGTTTCTAATCTCCCATTCCTATAAAAAAGTTGGAAAAGGTTTTTCTAACAAAACATGTATCTCATTTGAATTCAAACAGTCTTTTTAGCAATGTACAGTCTGCATATCGCCCTTGCCACAGTACGGAAACTACTCTTCTGAAAGTATTTAGTGACATTCTCTCTGCTTTGGATAGTGGAAAGATTACAGTCCCCGCTCTCCTGGATTTATCTGCAGCATTTGACACAATAGACCATGATATATTACTTCACCGTTTCCAGCATGTATTTTGCATTTAGAATATAGCCTTACAGAGGTTCAAGTCCTACTTAGTGAACAGGACACAAATTCTATCTGCAAATGGAATACACTCCAGCCCAGTCGACGTATGTTGTGGTGTTCCACAGGGATCTGTTCTTGGACCTGTTCTCTTCATTCTGTATACTCAGACGCTCTCAAATGTCATAGATCATCACCCAATGTCGCACCGATTGTATGCTGATGACACCCAAATATACAAGTCTAGCCACCCAACTGAAGTTGATGCTACCATCCATGGAGTAGAGAAGTGCATTTCTGATGTGAAATCATGGATGACATGTAACAAGCTGCAGTTGAATGATGATACAACTGAGGCTATTCTGATCACAACATAAAGACTTTCTCATTGACATCCTTTACCTCAGACAATAAATATCAGCAACACCAACATTAAATTCTCAGTCAATACGGAACCTAGGCGTTACTCTAGACAGTACTCTCACATTGCACCAACATGTCATGAACATATGCAAGGCTGCATATCTTGAATTGAGACGCATCAGTTCCATTCGTAATTATTTTTCAGTTGATGCCTGTCAAGTGCCAAATTTTTCGTCAGTGAAATTCATTAATTAATTCTTAGTCTAGCCGACAATTAACTGTAATCTTGTGGGAGAGTTTGCACGGAATGTTTTTATAAACTCGGTCACCATCATTCCTATGTTTATAGTAAAAACGAAACTAGCTGTATAACAGGCAACAGAAAGTGGAATTCGCACGTAGAACTGTCAAAAAGTGATTGAGACAAATTATAGGTGGCATTTTTGGTACTTTGTTAAGCAGTTTCCCAAATGTCTGTAGGAATAGCATTTATTCCGATTGGTCAAATGTGGAATCAGGGGGGTGGGTCGAACCCTGAAATTGGGGGGGGGGGTAAATATATTCTTTGAGCAAATGAATTTGAACCAGTCTTGGAAGTACCTCTGTAAGAGACGGTAGTGTTAATTACGACATAGGAGAAGACTCCGAAGGTAGTTTTAGAGCAGGCCTTCGTAACAATAAGCTCAGGAAAGTCCGCCGGAAATCAAACGGCAGAAGCACGCCAAAAACACAAGGTATTTAACTCAAATTCACATTTATCATGATGTAATTTGTATGATGTTTCTTCGTTACAGATGCATGATCTGTTGATTTTGTAGGAATCGTTCACATTTATCATAATGTAATTTATAGGATGTTACGATTGTCACATATGCATGACGTGTTGATTTTTGTATGGATAGTTCGGTTTACAGTGATTTTGTGTAGAAAACCCGCTGTGTACATTTATGATTGGAAAGTGTTACATTAATTTGGATTTATCTTATTAGTAAATATTGATTGTGGGCTATGATATATTGCCTCTCTTTACGTAATGATTTACGGGAATATATGTGACTTCCCCAAATTCTGATGTTGATAATTAGCGGTATAACTGTATTGATCTGAAGACTTGTGCAGTATTTGTTAGCCGTATAAAAGTTAACACTGATAGTAAGATCTGATTGTTCGAACCAGAAAGACGGACGGACAATCTCAGCTCTCAAAACCTAACGAGATACTTAGGGCGTTTTACCCTTTTCTTTTCAAAGGAAAATAGTTTGTTTGGAGAAAGAGAGAAATAGAGAGAAGATCTAGATTCAAAGAAGGAAAAAGAAGTCAGAGTTGTGGAATCCCACGTTCACCAGAGGGCAAAGTAAAGTCGTGACGCAAGCAGAAGAAAAAACAACCAGTCGTCGAAGAGGTCACTGTGAATTTTCCCAGCGGTTCAAAGTTAATGAACACTCGATTTCGTGATGAAATTTGCTATCAGCTATTAACGGCTAAATTCATTTATTTTGTTAGTGTTTGAATTTTAATTAATGTATCCATTATTTTAAAGCTTCGGTTTTAATGTATTTCTGAACTAAGTGTATTCAGAAGGAAAGAAATTGTAATTTACTGTGTCTTTCTTTTGATTTTCTTTTGATTAAATTCTTTATTTATCTTTACGGGGGCTCGTGTGTTGTCTTTGTTCAAGATACCGACTCAAGATTACCATATCCATACCGGGCAAATCACACCGTAGAGGTCATCCTTTAGATAACGAGTATTAGCGGGAGGCGGTTTCGAGTGTTGTTTACAAGTTGCGCAATACCTCTGACCAGCGGCTTGTGCAATATTGTACCAATAGCGCTTGATACCGAGCATACCCCGTTCCAATCCCACTAAAACACTTGTGTGTTCATTAGTAGTTTCAAGACTGGTCTATTGTAACTCAATTCTGTCTGGTTCGTCACAATATTTACTCCAGAAACTTCAAAAAGTTCAAAACACAGCTGCACGGATCATCTTTAGAGTACCTCGATCAGAGCACTCCTCACCACTGCTCTGTACCATACATTGGCTATCAATTCGATACAGAATCAAACACAAAATTTGTTCTCTGTGCTATGTTGCAATGACAGACTCCAGTCCAACATACCTATCCAGCATCACCCATGTGTATACACCAGCTAGATCCTTACGCTCAGCAGCAGGGAGGGCGAATCCGACAATCTTTAATAGAGTCGTCCATTTGGCAAATCAAGGCTTCCTCCAAAATCGTACAAAAGCATCTATTTGGCAAACCAAGGCTTCCTCCAAAATCGTAAAAAAAAGTTTCCTTTGGGGACGCAAAGTCGTTGTCGCACCCTCCCTGCTGCTATGGGGTTAAAAATCCTTTTAGAATTTCACAAACAGACTAATTTGTAAAACCTCACCTCGTAAATCAATCATATTATTGGATTGGTCAGTGAGTTTAAAATTAATTTTCGTTAACGAATCATTATGACATCGTATATAGACTGGATTAATTGGATCCTCAATTATTTGAAACCTTGGAGGAGCTGTTGGTGCAAATGAATATAAAATATATCCCTGCTGGGCTTGATTTGATCTTTCGAGATTTATTTGATAACTTCCTTCGATCACATCACATACTAAATTCAATGCGATCACCGAGGATATATTGACGTTTCGAGGAGCGATATGTCTTCCGCCTCCGTCTGGGTCATTATTATATTTGAGGATGGTTGTTTGTTGTTGTGTTATTTTTTTTTCATGCGTCGTGAATCCTTTTGAAACCATCATCGATGGCATTATTTAGTCTTTTCTTTAGTTCAGGTGCATTATAGCCTGGAAACTTAAATGTAGGGATATCCTCTACGCGTATATTACGGTTGTTTGCGAATGCTATTCTTGTACGGGCAACATCATTTAATATAGTTTGAATAATCCGTAAATTAACTACTTCCATGTCGGAGATAATTTTATTACATATTTCTGTGTATTTGATGACATCATCCCTCGAGTGATGAATCGTATTGATTGCTGTTATAAGATTATTTCTAAATCGCTCAAAATCGGTATTTATCTCTAAACATTTTAGTAATTCGTGATTCTTCCCTTGTTGAAATTGCTTCCATTTGTATTATTGCATGATGAGAAAGAGCATATATTGATGACATATGTTAATTCATTATCAACACCGTGATAATCTTCCTTGTCGGAAACATAATCGGATTTTTATGGTCAACCCAGTATTGTTCTTATAGAACTCTGATAGATATCTACGGCATACCCGGGCGAGTTTATTTCAATTGCGGATGATAACGTCGGATTATGAACTGTTATAGATATTTTCGATTCTTTTCCAGTAATGGATTTTATTCTGCGTTGTAATTCGTTATTAATTTGTTCAATTTGGTACGACCCAGATGGTAACGAAACAACGTTCCAGTCTGGAGTTCCATCGGGTGTATTCTTACTCGCAAACACCAAGGAATTATTCGGTTGTTGATCACCGAATGATTTTGATCTAATGTTAGGCAAACTGTGATACACTCTTAATTTTGCTAACACTATCTCCTTAACTGAAGCCACAGTAGGGATATTCACACTGAATTCAGGATTCATTGATGTTATTGAGATCATTCTGGTTTTCACCGGTGTGGTATTTTCCGCTATTCGTTGAAGTAGTTAGTAGTATATGGGGGCATTCTAGCGACAATGGGAAATCCAGTCAAAAAGAGTTTGGGCACATCTAGCGACAAGGGTAATTTAACATGGGGAAATGGTACATGGAGAGAATGGGGAATTGAACATAGTGACAAGGATTGGGTCACTTTAGTGTCATTTGGACCTTAACGTTAAAAATGGGTATATCAAAATTGGCATCTATGGGAATTTAACATGGGAATGTCACCTGGAGTTCTAAGGGAATTGAACATTGATGACTCCATAGTGTTTATAGGGTCAAAACTATTGATATGGTAAAATGTACGTGTAGGGACAAAGGGCTGATAGGGACAAAGATAGATATACAGAAAGAAACAAATACACATTGAAGCACACAGAACAGAGATGTTCTACAGAAAGACCGACAGATAATAAAAGTCTACGATATGGGTTCATAACATTTATTCAAGTATATACATGAGCTCTCTGTCCTGTGCTTTCAGTCTAAGCACTATCCATTTAAAACATTCAAATCTGGACATGGAACAAATCTATTCACATGTTACCTATTTCTTGGATCTAGAAAAAATACTTTAAAAATTAAAGTTTATGCCTTCAAAAAAGACCCTACTTTACATCCAACGCATAAGCATTTATATAAGAATGACACTTTTCATACAACAATTAAAATCCATTTTTAAGAAAAAAGCTAAACCAAAAACAAGTAACAAACAATCACATAGGAGAAAGCTCATGTTGCTTTCTATATCTCTCACACTCATTGTTTAAAATCTGGTCAGCTATCGCTTGTGTCCCAGCGTAGATGTTTTCCATTACGTACCCCTTTCATTCGTAAATCTGCTTGAGGCTTACGCTCGATACTTGGTGTGTGAAATGATTCATCTTTCTTGCTTGGCAGTGTTAGTCGCAATGAACTATTGGCCTTGGACGATGTCCCTTTTTATATGCTGACCAACATCGACGTGACCGTACGGTAAAGTGAAGTGATTGGGAAGCCGCACTCTCTTCTGATTGGGTCACTTTAGTGCCATTTGAACCTTAACGTTAAAAATGGGTCTATCAAAATAGGCGTCTATGGGAATTTAACATCGGAATGTCACCTGAAGTTCTAAGGGAATTGGACATTGGTGAATTCATAGTGTTTATAGGGTCAAAACTATTGATAGGGTAAAATGTTCGTGTAGAGACAAAGGGCTGATAGGGACAAACATAGATATACAGAAAGAAACAATTACACATTGAAACACACATAAAAGAGGACAGAGATCTTCTAAAGAAAGACCCACAGATAATAAAAGTCTACGATATGAGTTCAAAACATTTTTTCAAGTATATACATGGGCTTTCTGGTCTATGCTTTAGTCTAAGCAGTATCCATTTAAAACATTCAAATCTGGACATGGAACAAATCTATTCACATGTTATCTATTTCTTGGATCTAGAAAAAACACTTTTAAAATTAAAGTTTATGCCTTCAAAAGAAGACCCTACTTTACAAACAACGCATAAGCATTTTATATAAGAATGACACTTTTCATACAACAATTAATACCCATTTTTAACAAAAAAGCTAAACCGAAACAAGTAACAAACAATCAAATAGGAGAATGTTCATGTTGCTTTCTATATCCCTCACACACATTGTTTAAAATCTGGTCAGCTATCGCTTCTGTCCCAGCGTAGATGTTTCCCATTACTTACCCCTTTCATTCGTAAATCTGCTTGAGGCTTAAGCTCGATACTTGGTGTGTGAAATGATTCATCTTTCTTGCTTGGCAGTGTTAGTCACAATGAACTATCAGTCTTGGACGATGTCCCTTATTATATGCTGACCAACATTGACGTGACCGTACGGTAAAGTGAAGTGATTGGGAAGCCGCACTCTCTTCTGGTACACGATATGATAGACTTTTTCCAAAGACCTACTGCGATTTGGTGTGTAGGTAAACGTACGATCTTGTGCGGTTCATGGGTGGTCACTTTAAACGTTTCATCCTGTCCAGACTTCAAGGCTTCTTTTTACATGTCAAACTTCACCACTCGACTGGTGCGATAATTGAGAGTCAATCCTTTCACTTTACATTCGGTGTGCATTTCTCCTTGACGGTTTCGGTATTCGTAGCCGTAATTTTTAGGACCGCCACTTCCAAAACTTAGAATCTTGTCGTCGGGATGTTCATCGGTCCAGGCTCCTAAACCGTCTCCTTCGATGACAGGGTTACACTGGTTCAGTCGGTGAATGTAGATGCAACTGTCCGTGTCAAAATACAACACACGATCTTCTAACAGTTCTAACACTTCGTACAATTTTAAGCGAGCGTGGGCTGTCACGTAAGCCGCAATGATGACATTTCCAAATCTGTCGGCTTCTACAAAGTCTAGTTCTTCTTCGTAATTGACTAAGATCAAGTCCTCACGAATGAAGCCCACGTGTTTCGTGACTTTGGTTTTGTCGTGAATCATCTGGAAGTAGCGAGAGGCTTCGGGAAAATACTCCGTCTTGGGTAAAGACGGACGTTGTGCCATTTTCCCTACAAGCAATTTAACATCACTTTGGCAAACGATCGCCTTCCTTCGTTTTTCTCGATGTGGTCTAAAGTGATGCCTTCCTGCTCCCGATATTTTTATTTGAATATCTTTTGGTCTTCGGGAGTGTGACTGCAGGAAGGATAGCCACTAGCTTCTTGTTTTAGTTTTAAAATGGCATCCACGTATTCTGAAAAAATACCTTTCTGTGTCTCGATGCCCTTGCGGTATTGTTGTGTCTTGGGAAAGTGGTAAATTTCGTACACTTCTAACAGTCGGTATCCCAGGTCCAGAGCTTTAAACAATTCCACGCTAACCCACGTTCCTGTTAAGGCGCGTTCTTCCTGGCTGTGCTGACAAGGTTGGTCTTGGTTGCACGTTTCAGCACAAGTGCGACACAAAGGAAACATTAGTTTCCCTTGGCAATGGTGAGGTAAAACGGGATGGTACAAGTCCGTAGGAGGCAAGACTTTGCACTTGATCAATCCTTCGTACTGGCGTATGTTGTCCAAGTCAATGTGTTCTGTCATCAATTCTGGATGCCCTACGGTAAAGTGACAATATTTGCACACGTAAGGCTACAGCGAACACACGTCCAAGTATCTGATTTCTTCTCCCTTCTCCTCGCCCGCTTGGTACAGCAAACAAGTGGCATTCGTCCGTCCTCCGTACAAACTATCCCGAGGGTTCAGGGGGTCCACCAACTTGTAACTTTCTACGATGCGTTTAAACTCGGGATCGGTTTTCAAACGCTGATCGTACTCGTGTTCCCAAATTTCCACCACCTGGTATCCTTGATGTTCTAACTTCAAACGTCGCTGACAAGTGGTCTGGTACAAGTCTTCCATGGTCCGTTGTAAAAACTGATTTTTGGTGTCACGTTGAGGGTAGCACATGGGACATCCGTGAAATAAGCATCCGTTAAACTCGTACACGATCTGAGGGTTTTCTAAGTCCCAGCCATCCACCGAATACGTTCCGATGCTCTTTTCGCCTCGTCTGATACATTTGTTTTCCTTGTCACACAAAAATAATGTAACCAGGGTAGGGCTTTGACCGAGTATTGACGTTTGACAAAGTTCATCGTTTGAGGGCTTATGATAGCCAGGGTGTTTTCGGGTATAAATCGATGGCGGTTTTTTCGGTACACTAAAGAACACGCTTTGGCGATGGCACAAGCTTCTTTCAAAGGATCGATCCGTCCGTGCTCCATGAAGAATTCTCGAAATTTTCCACAACAACGTCGTAAAATGTCCAGGTCAGATCGACAATACTTTAACATTTTTCCTTCTGAAAGTCGAATGGGTCCGAGGCGTGAGTCTGGTACCAAGAGAAGAAAAATTCTCGTTGTTCGGTACGCATGTTGTCGGGGTCGTAATAGTGAGCCTCAGGCCAATGAGGTGGAACAGTTGAATTGCTTCGGAATTGAAAAAGTGCGGGAAATAACCTTTGCCCATTTCTGGCATTCCAAACGTTTTAGGTATGCGATTCAAAGGCATGGCCAAGTAAATCATAAAATCTTCAAACTGCACTTGTTCCACTTGCATGTAAATGATTTTGGCTCCGTTCAAAGTCACTTTAGGACGTTCGGTACTTTGTTCCGTATAGTATATGAGCAGAAACTGTCTATCGTATCCCGAGAAATTGTGAGCCATTACTGTGGCATGGCGATGAAAATCTCCGTAACGTTTAATGTCTTCTGGACTCCACGTTTCGTCGATGGGGTTTATGATCCATTGGGCTAAATCGGCAAGCGTGTTTGACCCTCGAAAGATTTTTTCATGTCCTCCATGAATCGTGCAGCAGTGAGGGCAATGACTAAAGATAGGTTCTTGGATACACTTCTCGCACGCACGGTGAGCTACGCAGAAATTAGGAATGTGAATACATGTCTCTTGCATGCATTCGAAATCAAAAAAGATAAAATTTCCTTTCTTCTGGATATTTTCTGGTTGGGGTTGGTATTTTTGAATGAAGCATTCGTGTTCCAAATCCACGATTTGGCGACATATGAGACATTGTTTCTGACCTCGACAAACGTGAAAATTGGCATTATTGGTACGTATGCATTATCCACAAGAAAGGCACATTCTCAACAGTGACAAGCACTTTTCTGCTGTGAACCTTGCATCTTCAAATGTTGTTGGTAACAGGTAGGACTGACGAAAGTGCGCTGACAAACAAGGCAATGCACTCTTTCATGCCTTTTGTCCAGACAAGGTTTAGAGGTCAAACATCCCTCACATTTTGATCCACAATGCTTGTGTTGTTCTCGATTGTTATAATCACGTAGTCACATTTTTCACAGTAGTAACTGTATCCCAGGAATGCAGTGATACTGGTAATGGTATCAAAATGACCATCGTGATGATAGACGTGAATGTATTTTCCGTGTTTGAAATCGCGACCTCGAAACAAAAGAGAACCACGCACTTCTTGAGTGTTCACTTTCAAGGCGTAACGTGGAGCCAAGACGTCTTGCAATTTTTGCATTTCTTGAATGACGCAAGAGGTGTCTTCGAGTATCCCGGCTTGCTGTAACAGGATTTCTGCTTCACTTCTTTGTTTGGCTCGGTACGATCGTTGGATAGTTTTCCAGGCTCTTTTCCATTCTGCCGTGTCGTTCTTGTTGGCATACGTTTGTCCCACGATGACAGCACTTGCTAAACACATCTGGTCTTGAGGATTGTTAATTCGGACGAGGCTTAGTTTGGTGTTGCGAAGGTTGTCGACCAATAATACGTTTTTGCGTCCTGTCCCTTGGGGAAGAGACACGTGGGTCATGAACAGTGTTGCTTTTCCGTCGGTGATGTGAAACTTGTCGTTGGATTGTTGCACATGTTGAATCTTGTCGATGACTTTGGTAGGTGTAAATTCTGATGGACTACTAAACTTGATCCCAACAGGGGACTTCCCGTCGTGATGAATGGAAAGTGTCAAGCGATGGTCTTCTTTGCATCGGCATCGTAGTTTCAGTGAGGTTAACAAAGAGTCATAAAAAATCGTCGATGAACCCTTCTGATTTCTCCATAGGTACGTCCGACTTGAAATATTTTCACCGTGTAGGCCTTAGTTCTAAATAGATAACTTTTCTAACATTTCTGCGAAATCCGAAAATATGGTGTAGTGGAATCGCGCATGCAAATTGTCTATTGTGGCCTTGCAACACTGATACGCGTGTTGCAAACCCCAAGTTGTAATTGGGATTAACGCTTTTTATAATATCAAAGGCAACAGCTGGTCTTGCTGCGTGTACAAGAGAAGCAGGTGGTTGTGGATCAGATGCGGTATCTGGCGGTGTCCGTCATTTAGTATACGGGATGTGTTCAGGGTGATCAGTGAGATCCTTAGAGAACATCATAGACGGACCCTCCGATCTTATATAATCATCAGAGTATCTTGCTAACCCCACTATTGTTGTGGCAACATCAACCTCACGCTTTATAGACTCGATTTCTCTTCCATCAATCATGTATCTAGCACTCTCAAATAGCGCCATGATACCACTATTGACAAAACCATCTCGGATATTTTCATCATCTGCATATGGTGTTTTAGCTGCAACATTTGTTACGAGTTCTCCTTCTATTTGGATAAACGCTTCAGAGGGTAGAAAAAAAGTATTTGCTAGTATCATGGACTTGAAGTTCGATTCTTGATCGAAGATCCAGTTGTGCTGCATAATAGGAAAAATATTGATAATTAAGTAGAGAATCATTCTTGAGCACTGGGGCATGTAAATCAAACGCTGTGTCCGGATCCGATTTGAACATAGTATTATATATTTCTTGATCTAAATCGTGATCTCGCTCGCCAATTCCCGCTATCATATTTAGTAATATTTCCCTGAGTTTCATATCCATCATTTATCCGTGATGCTATATTCTGCTCCACTGCATTGTGTATTATTTTACTACTTCTTGCAGGCATAATTTCCGTAGATGGTAGTAGCTCTAGTGATTTTATCACCGGTGACTTCGTCATGCTTACCCGGCAACATCACCAACAGCACATATACCCTTATCACGCATAACATCAATAGCTTTCATTGATAATTGTTTTGCGATTGGTGCTATTTTTGGAGCCATTCTTGCAAATAACCCTGCAGTGGTATTACCGAGACCATCTCCATAGTACGCTCTATAAAGAGGCAATCGTGAGTTTACTACATAGACCATAGTTGTTTTTTTTTTCTGTGGTTGTAGTGTATGATCATCTTATTTAAATGTTATTTATCTAATGTGGTGATTTTTAATCACTATGGTAACCGTAAAAATCCGTAGGATTTTCGGCTAACTCATCAATAAACTCTCGATAAACATCAATATCCATGACACCACCCTCAGATAGTCGTCTGCAGATATCAGCTGCCTCATTAATTACTTCCGGTGAGTTATTTCCAGCTCGTTTCCCTCCTATGAGATCTTCTAATCGTGATATATCCTGAGATTATTACTTGGACAACTAACTAGATCACTACCTGATACCCTTGGAGTTCCACTCTGAGAAAATCCCTTCCCACTACTATAACCAGTTGCACCCTGTGAATCATCATCTTTGTCTCAATCATATCGTGGTTGACCACTCTTTATTCTTTTTATTTTATCCAAATACGAATTATAATTATTATCATCAGTTGAGATGCTAATTCCATCGTGTTTTGCCAAATATACTTTATTTTTCCATGAGTAAAAGTCTTTTATAAATTTTTTAAATCCATCGTTTATATATTTATCCCTTTCTTCCTTATTAGAATTTTTAACAACAAATTTAGGTAATTCATCATCATTTATCATTTAAATATATTCTTCCTTTCGAAATTTCTTCTTTTTTTCTTTAATAATATCACCCTCATCTTCTTGTTCAAGTGGTTCTTGTTCTAGTCGTTCTTTTTCTCGTTGTTCACGTTGTTCTCGTTCTTGTTGTTCCTGAAGTTGTACAGTGGTTACTATATCACCAGGAAGTTTATTTAACAATTTCTTTGCTTGCTTGGATGTCTTTGGTATTTTTCCAAGCAAGAAAGAAAGAGGAGCTACTTTTCTTTTTCCTTCCTTGGAGACATCTCCCCATATGGCTCTTTCAGTGGTCGATACGACGTCTTTAGTTGCAGTGGTTACTGGTTTGAATAGCTCTTCCGTATCCGCCGCAAAGTCGGTTTGAAGACTCTGTCTCGTTTGGAGCATATTTCGAACGGAATCACGAACCGGGATAAATTTCTTAATCGCATCTAATCGTTGTTGTGCTAATTTAGTTGTCTGTACTTCACCACCATTTTAATTAATGTACGATCTAAATGTAGTGACTTTGTCACCAATGAAAAATCCGTAGATTGCTTTACCCACCCCAATTTACTACATTACTTCCGCGTAGTGACAAAGTCACCATTGATAAAATCACCGTGCAACAAAATCGTTTATAGTTGAGTAAGCGCACATACCTGTTTGTAAGTATACAATAGACAGGTATGGGTATTATACACGTCAACCCATGGAGGCAATAAAGGTGGGATTCTCAGTTTGTTGGATAATCTCTTTTATTGTTTTAATCTTCGAATTAATTGTGCGTTTGATTTCATATTGCTGCCACAATTCATTGCTAATTTTTTCGACAACAGTGAATAACGGGACGAATTTGTTTATGTTATTTTAATATGCGAATGAGTTATAAATCGCGTGCTGAATTCGTTTGATAAAAGAGTATGATTTTGGTAACACGTATTTATTACTTTGAGCATTATATTCAATATCTTAAAAATCAGAAAGAATCTGATCACAATTTAATTTATCTGACAATTGAATTCCTTGATTTTTCAAATTTAAAAATTCGGTTATGATCTCATTGATATTTTTAGAATTCATTTATATAATAATATATATTTCTAATATATTTTATTTTCAAAAACAAAAAAATTGGGGGTCAATTTTGACCCATTATTTTGTATGAATTCCGTTCGCATTAAGATATATTCACATCTTATTGCGCCTAGAGATATTATGCAAGTTATATATGATTATATGATGATGAATTCCGTTCGCAATAAGGTGTTTATGCACATCTTATTACGCCTAGAGATATATATGAAAACCCCATTTGGAACCCCTCAGGTGTTATTCACATCGGAGGGACCCAGAGGTTACAAATATATAAGACAACACATCCCCATCGGAACCCCTCATGTGTTATTCACATCTGGCCGGGCCCAGAGGAACCACAAAACTTAGTCTCCAAGAGGAGATCTAACTCATCAAATAACGGGTTATAACTCCAAGAAGGTATATTTCGAGAATAGACGTCACATTTACATACATACATATTGATATATAGGACAGGACAGCCATTTTTCAACTCCCAATTCGAGTGTTATGGCGAGTATGTAAGGCACACACACACACACACATACACACACACACACACATATATATATATATATATATATATATATATATATATATATATATATATATATATATATATATATATATATATATATATATATATATATATATACATAATGACATGGCTATGGTATTTACAATGAATGATACATGAAATATAAGAATGGATTATAGAGGACAGCACAAGACAATATATAACATTGGATTATAGGATGACAATGGTATGATGGTATAAGGATGAAATTAAAACAGGCACACTTCTACATTCAAACTGAAACCACCATACCCCCGACAAAATCACCCCGGGTTGAATGAAAAAACACATTCACACCGTGTGACGGTGTGTGTGGTATGGTGGTTTCATGGTTTGAATTTCGAATGGCTTAATCCCCCCCCCCCCCCGAATTATATAGAAAAACCTCGAAATCGGTACCGTCGACAATATTGTCTGTCACGAGATTCGAACGATGGGCCCCAGGACGAGATTCCATCTGTATAGACAATACACTAGTGTTTGTATCTAAAGGTATTTGCTTTTGAATACGATATGTGTGTATCAATCACAGTTATTCTGTATGGCGTGGTATATTTTCCAATTTTTGGATCCACTTTGTTATTTTCGACAAATCAGTTATAGTTATTGTTGTGGTTTTTCTTTCCGTGTTAGGAAGGAATTTGGGTACATGTAGGTCAATCAGGGTTGTGTTAGTTTGAGGCAGAGTGCCTTTTGTTACATCTAATCAAGACGCCATTTGAATACGGTCAAACTGATACAATGATGACAACAAGATATTGCCTTATGCGGAAACTTCTACCCGATGAAACATTAATCCAACACAAAAAAACCATTATCCCATTGAGATACGCGTAACTAGAACAAAAGAGTTATCGTTGTTTCAAAACTACACACAAGCTTACACGAATTATTCCCCATCAGACGTATGTAAATTGAATTCTATTTTTAAATTTTTTAGAAAAAACCGATCGGGTTATACTCTCTGCTACTTTTCGTACTGAGGATATACAATTATCGAAATATTTTCCGGCTTCATTAATTGATTGAAAAACCCTTTCCTCGTTATTTTCTGTATTAAATGATTTTATGGGTTTCGAAGTTTTCGAGTGTTTCCCAGTCCCACCTCCTATAGTGTTTTCACTTTGTGAAATAGCCTGCAGATTATCTAAAGAATTGTTCTTAGGATTAGAATCAATATGATCAATAACAAAACAATCCTTGATCAATCCATTAAACACCTCCCCCCCCCTCGTGGACGAATCGATGATACTAATAAGTTTTCCCTACAGCGCCAAACACCAAATACCTCATACCATTGTCAGCCCCAACTGGATTCTTCATCCTGCGGTGTCTGACAATACCGTCACGAGACGCTTCATAATTGGTAATCACGGGATGTGGTTGAAATTCTTGGTCCATTTATATACGATAATATTATTTGTCTAATCAATTATTTAGTTTAATCATATACTTGGGAATCTATAAATATAGTCTTGAATCTTTGTCTGAGTTTTTGAATTGTTTATCATAATAGCGCTTCAACTCTCTGTATCGTTTATCGCCACAATTGAGACACAATTGCGATTTACCACGCACACCTACCCCACATCGGGTACAAGGTATCAGCCCGAAGCTTCCACGACGTACACTTTGTAAATGATATACACGGAATTCATTTCTGCATGATTTGTTACAAGCGGTTACTGATCCTAACATAAGCCATTTGCAATGATTCATTATATAATAAATTCTTTATTTAAATACTTGTTTTAATTATAAATTGAAGGAGTTCGAGAGATTATCGAAAATTACGCCTTGGAAAAATGCTAAATTCAATCTCGATAGAATCTCCACTGATGTACTAAAGGGTCTAATAAGTGATAGAAGCATGTTGGGTAAAATCCGTGATGGTTGTTATGAAATGAAGCGCGATGGATCATCTCACTGTTGGTCGACATTTCGAATTGAAGGTAGTTTTGATGCTACCATGAACGATGAAAGAGCAGTCGTGATAATCTCACATCTTGACCAGAAAATGTATTTTTTTAGAGTGAGATTCATTATCCGCTCAGAAACAGGGAATTAGATTATACGCGACAAAGTTGAACCCATTCTGAAAAATAAGAGAACTGTCACTCTAAGTCAAAATTCCAAACCAGGAATTCTGACTGGAATTGACAAACCATATTACGAGATGTCCTATCCTTTAACAGCGCTTGTTTATGGGATCTATCCGATAAATGATAAACCGAGTATTGAAAAATTAAAACCAATGAAATTGTTAGGGAGAATAAATTGTGTAGCAGAAGGAATAATAAAACACTTCACAAATGCGTTGCGTGGAAACAAATTGACGGATCTAAGACACAAAACAATAACGAATGAGGATTAACAGTGAAGGAGAGGTGCAACAATTCAAGATATAACCAAATTAGAAACATCATTAAGATTCCCAATAACCGTAATGACGATAACAGGAGAGATATTACACGAATCAAAATATAAATCAAATGGAGCTCCAATCAAAATCATTGACCATAATGAACACGCATGGACATCCGCAGTAACAATATTTCCGCGGAATAGAACTGTAAAATATTACACGGGAAATTTATTTGATTTTATTTACGAATTAAGTAATAAAGATCCTGTGTCAGTGTGTTTACTTCACAGTTGCGAAAACGAAGAGGATAAATTCGATCAACTTGTAAGACCCGATGGCGAATTATACCGTACTGAAGCCCTCCACAACGAGATGAAAAAACTAGCTAGTGGTTTTTCAACGGATTACGACGAACAATTATTAACAAAATGTTTTACAATTTATGCTACTATTAATTTACATTCGATGATAAATATATTCCTGAATCAGCAGTTAGAGTAGCCACTGATTCATTTTATATAGACGTAAAATACAGTGAAGAAGTGGCTGAATTCACTAATTCAGACGAGAGTTGGGGATCATGGAGAATTAAAAAGGAAATACTGCGTGATTATTCTAAATCAGCAGATGTTACAATTGAAAACAATTACTTGAAAAATAATCAGATATCAGAACTATCTAATGCACCGTCGTGTTCCGATCCAATATGCAGACATAAAACCAGTTACTTAAACGGCTGTGGCGGGTCAGGGAAGACGACTCGTGCGATTGAATTATTTCGAGGGAAATCAAACATGATTGTTCTAACACCAACACACAGATTTGCAAGAGAGATGAAACAACGAAGAATTAATGCTTGCACTTATCATAGTTTCTTTCGATGGAAAGGTGATGAATGGACTCCTAATCGAATGGGTGAGAAATTTATTCCTGAAGTCATGATTTGAGATGAGATATGCACGGTGTCGTTAGATGTATTACAAAGGTTTCTTGACTGGCTATTGCTAGCGAATACAAAAGTGATAATGCGAAGCGACCATGGTCAACCACCACCATTTGTCGGTTTGTCTCCACATGATTGGCTAAAGAATTTTCTAGATTATTATGAAGAAATTAATACTGATCATAGAGCACTTGATGAACAATTATGCGAGTTCAAGAAACTAATCAGATTACAACCGGATAGAATCCAATGTGAAATAGAGCGTGAAATAATTTCAGAAACCCCATTAAATGATTTCTGGGAAGCGTGGAGACCAAACGATTTGATAGTGGCAAGTAGAAAGATAGTCAGAGACACACTTCAGATAAAGTTATTTCACACACACAAAGAAAAATTTGCAACACTTCCTGTGCCGCTCTGTTACAGACCCAAGGATACACGAATACAAAATATTGAAGTTGATATTCCAGGACAAAGTGGAAAGCAGAATTTAGTGTTAAATGATATTGTGTTAGTTGATATCAGTGTTGTAGAAGATGCATTGCGCGCTGATAAATCCCCATAGATCTTATGATACGCAGCGACGATACATTCTTCGCAGGGGTTGACTATATCCAATACAATTGTTTGGATAATAGATAATCACATCGAGTGGTCGAATTTGTATTTTGCGGTATCCAGAGTACGAAGAATAAATAAACTTCGAAGAGTTGTTTTAGATTATAATGATACTACAATGAGTGATATTGTCAGCGATGATATAATCAGAAAAAATATATCTGGTTATAAACAACAGGACCAAAAAAACATAACAGAAAATTTGACATTGATGCCGAATTTATAATCACACTAAAACAACAACAGAATAATCACTGCGCGAGTTGCAATTGTATAATGCGTTGGTGTTGGTCGGATAAAGATCCTTGCCAATTTACCGTAGACAGAAAAAATAGCAGTATTGGTCATACCAGAGATAATGTGATGCTGAATTGTCTTGAGTGCAACAGACGAAGATGTGCTAGTTAAGACCACGCGGAGATTGAGTATCCTCGGGTATCATTTGTAATTGTTCACGAGTAAATCCTCGCTAAGGAGCAGTTGAATCCAACCTATAGACTGGCCGTCTACTCGTAGATCGTGTTATGCTAGATATTTTATGCGTAGTGACACTCCAAATAGGATCAGTAGCTCTTTTTTTATCACCTTCGAGCTCTCCTGGTTCATATAAATACCTAACAGTGACATTACCAAATACTGGTTGTTTTGAAAAATCATTTTGTGTTTTTACGGGTATATACTTTTTTAAATCGCATTGT
Source organism: Unio delphinus (assembly GCA_029339505.1). Lineage (NCBI taxonomy): Eukaryota > Metazoa > Mollusca > Bivalvia > Unionida > Unionidae > Unio > Unio delphinus. The sequence continues at coordinate 36,687,269 of JAQISU010001235.1, forward strand.
TAGGTTTCATGTTGATTGTTCGAGTAATCTCATTATTCAGCGCGTTAATTACGCCTGGTAATCTGTTGACCCATTCACGATATCGTTTATCCTGAATAAATTCCTTCGCGTATTGATATCCAAATAACAGCTCAGCAAGTGTCCGATTAAATCGATGTAGTGCAGTATGTCCTCGTCTGATGGTGACATTATGATGTTTCATTGTTGATAACACTGGACCCTGAAATTCCTTGCCAGGATCAACTTGTAATAGATTTGGACAATGCAGAGGACCTCGTCGATAAATCCTTTCAAACGTAGAAGCAACTTCAGTTGATGATTTTGTTTTTAGCGGCTCTGCTTGTTTGTATCGACTTGCAATATCAACTACGGTTAGCGCATACTTGTAGAAACATCATGCGGCAGAAGTAGTATATCAGCCTGATGAACCTCATTACGTGCGCTGACATCAAAATGCGAGTAGTTAATTTGTTTAGGTGGTGGTAGATAAATTTACCACATCGCCTGTTTGGATAATCAATCCGCTGCAGTGGTATTTTTCAACTTTGCGGCGCTAGCGAGATTACTGATTGTTGATTTACCCCTCCAGTGTCCTCTTGGAGAATAATAAATAGATTCCATGATATTATTAATTACCAGCACCCAACATCAATTTACTTTTCATCGCCTATTTTATCAGCCATGAAGATAATTTTTCTTCGAATGATTTATCAGTGATAGAATTCAACGCATGAATCAATTTAACATCTGCGATATGTCTCTGTTGCAGATTACTGCTTTTATAAGCAACATCATGAGCATGACACGCCTTATCAATGGCGTTTACTGGATACTCACCGGGTCGGGGTTGGTTTTGATCATCGAGTCTGATATCGAGTCTGGTTCCGGGTCCACAATAACTATATCCTGGAAGGTGTTTGTCTCCTTATATTTTGCCCATGGCGTTCCTGGGAGTTTTACTAACTTGACTGCAATATCAACTCCTCGTTTGTTTTTTTTAAATCATCTGCAGATTTCATAGAAACAAATCTAAATTTTTTTGTACCACATTGTACACACTTACCAGGAAAGTGCTGATCTGTTATTTTTAGTTGTAATCGTGGTCAATTCGCTTGTGCTGGTACGCTTCTTATATTTCACGCAATATAGATCCATAATTTATTTACAATAACATGAATGTAATTGATTTTTCGGTGACAAAAACACGAGAACCAGTTAAGCATCATACAGCGCTACCTAATTATATTCGCATGATTATAATCGGATCATCTAGAAGTGGCAAGACACAACTGCTACTTAATTTGATAACGAGATGGATGAAATGGGATAAGTTCTATTTAGTAGCCCCGAGTGTAGACGATCAGCGATGTTACGAGGTGTTAAAGGATTTTAACGAGAAAGCAAAATCGGAAATCGATGAGGATATAATTGAGTTTATAACCGATATCGAGGAAACACCGAACATTGTTGATATTGATGGAAGTATTAACAATTTAGTCGTATACGATGATGTCATGTTAGACAATCAAAAGAATCCCGCTAGGATATTTTCCAGAGGTAGGCATAAAATACCGATGTCATATATGTCACTCAACGATACACTCAAATACCAAAAGTGATCAGAGATAACTGCAATATTCTTGCTGTATTCAACGGAGTTGACACACATACGCAAATAAATATTTGGTAAAATTGTAACGGCGGTTATATGGATTATAATCTCTTTAGAGATTTCTTTAGTCACGCTCAGTCAATTCCACATGGATTTGTAACGATAAATTTGCACGACCCGAGATCAACATATCGTATCGGACTTGATCATATTCAGTTGAAATCCTAAAAGGATTTTTAACCCCATAGCAGCAGGGAGGGTGCGACAACGACTTTGCGTCCCCAAAGGAAACTTTTTTTACGATTTTGGAGGAAGCCTTGCTTTGCCAAATGGACGACTCTATAAAAGGTTGTCGGATTCGCCCTCCCTGCTGCTGGCTCTTCTTCTGAAAATCGTATACTCATTGTTGCCAAGGTGAAAGCAAAGTGATATGGTCAACGTTCGTTTGCACACCAGGGCCCGGCGACGTGGAACGAATTGCCCATTGAAATTAGACACAAAGACACAGTGGTCCCTTTTAAGAGTGCTCTTAAGACTCACCTGTTTCGACTGCAGGGACAAGCTTAGCGACCTAATCATGTTTTGTATCTTATATGTTTTCAGCATGTTTTTGTTTTCCAATTTCATTGTTTTTGTCATTTGTTGTTCTGTAGTGTAGTCATATCATTATTGATGGTGTAAAGCGCTTAGAGCTTCGAAAGATTAGGCGCTATACAAAGTCCTCATTATAATTGTTATTATTAATCCTTCACCGTGTGAATATTGTCATTGATATCCTTCCACGGAATCTGTTTTATCACAAGTGATAAAGGTTGTGGCATGGTATTTCTATTTTATACTTATAAATGTCTAAGACCATAAGTGTATATTCTCCACAGAATTATTTAAAATCTTCTCCAAAAGCGAAAGTGATTAATATAACGTGTAATTTCGGACCACTGCCATTCAGCGTAACGGTGAAGAATTATCAAATATTATTCAGATGTAAACGACCTAAATTCGAATCTGTGGAAGGTAGACTTGATCCAGAGAAGTCTGACACGTTGGTTAATTTTTGTCACTTTCTTCTTGTGAATTTCACGCTACAAAATTTCTACAGTCACCCATTGAGATTTTTCTTTAGCAAGTCCCTGCCAAACGTCCTTGTAGATCTTCTCTTGCAATTCGTGTGGTAATCCTTGAATATTATGTTTTAGAGATGGTTTATATACTGGACTAGGTTTGTCTCCAAGCCAAACTGGTTTGTTAAACGACATGGTTCAGTATTGTCACTTTCAATCACTAGGTCCCACTAAAGGTAGGTATTGACAATTCTGAGACTATCGAGCATGTTCCAGGTAAGCGGAATCTTTCTGTTCCCACTCGTAAATTGACATACCACAACTGAAACACTTGACTTTATTCCCTTCGTCCAAGTAGAAAAATCCGGCCCTGGCTAATTTCTTCAGGAGTTGGTCCAGGCAGATATTTGGTCATTTATCTTTGAAGTTTTGGAATCGACTTTTAAAGTGACAGTATTCAGGCAAGCTCGTAAGGGAACGAATATTCGACTATATTCACTTCAGTTCGATGCAGGTACAGTGAAATTCCTAGGAGTCCACGGTAATGTGTGGCACCGCCTTCGCATCCCTCACGTTTAACACGCACAGCATCACTTTCCATGGTAGATATAGGAGAAGTAGTCATAGCAAAGTTCCCACGATGTCCTGCTAAATCACTAAAGTCACAGCGTCTGGCATCACTGCAATTGCAAGGTTTAACATCGCACTCCACTTGAGAATCCTCAAATTTGAATGATACCTGTTTAAATGGATTCATCTTGTGTCGCTTGGTTGTTGTAGTTACAAATGAACTATCGGTTTTAGACAATGTCCCTATTTATATGCTGCCCAATCTCGACGTGACCGTACGGTAAAGTGAAGTGATTGGGAAGTCGTACTCTCTTTTGATACACGATTTGATAGACTTTTTCTAAAGGTCGGCTGACGATTTGGTGTGTGGGTAAACGGAGAATCTTGTGCGGTTCGTGGGTGGTCACTTTAAAAGTTTCATCTTGTCCTGACTGTAAGGCTTCTTGTAGCACGTTAAAGTTCAGCACTCGACTGGTGCGATAATTGAGAGTCAATCCTTTCACTTTACATTCGGTGTGCATTTCTCCTTTCGTGTCTCGGTATTCGTAGCCGTAATTTTTAGGACCGCCACTTGCAAAACATAGAATCTTGTCGTCGGGATATTCATCGGTCCAGGCTCCTAAATGGTCTCCTTCGATGGCAGGGTTACACTGGTTCAGTAGGTGAATGTAGATGCAACTGTCCCGTGTCAAAATACAACACGATCTCCTAACAGTTCTAACACTTCGTACAATTTTAAGCGAGCGTGGGCTGTCACGTAAGCCGCAATGATTACATTTCCAAATTTGTCGGCTTCTACAAAGTCTAGTTATTCTTCGTAATTGAGTAATATCAAGTTCTATCGAATGACTTTCACTTGTTCCATGACTTTGATTTTGTCGTGAATCATCTGGAAGTAGCGGGAAGGTTCGGACAAATACACCGTCTTCAGTAAAGACAAGCAATTTAACATCACTCTGGCAAACGATCGCCTTTCTTCGTTTTTCTCGATGTGGTCTAAAGTGATGCCTTCCTGCTCCCGATATTTGTCTTTGAATATCTTTTGGTCTTCGGGAGTGTGACTGCAGGAAGGATCGCCGCTAGCTTCTTGTTTAAGTTTTAAAAGGCATACACGTAGTCTGCAAAAATACAATTTCCGTGTGTCGTCGCCCTTGTGGTATTGTTGTGTCTTGGGAAAGAGTTACATTTCGTACACTTCTAACAGTTGGTATCCCAGGTCCAGAGCTTTAAACAATTCCACGCTAACCCACGTTCCTCTCAAGGCACGTTCTTCCTGGGTGTGCTGACAAGGTTGGTCTTGGTTGCACATTTCAGCACAAGTACGACACAAGGAAACATTAGTTTCCCTTGGCAATGGTGAGGTAAAACGGGATGGTACAAGTCTGTGGGAGGCAAGACTTTGCACTTGATCAATTCTTCGTACTGTCGAATGTGCTCCAAGTCAATATGTTCCGTCATCAATTCTGGGTGCCATACGGTAAAGTGACAATATTTGCAAACGTAAGGATTCAGCGAACACACGTCCAAATATTTGATATTTTCTCCCTTCTCCTCGTCCGCCTGGTACAGCAAACAGGTGGCATTCGTTCGTTCTCCATACAAACCACCCCGGGGGTTCAGGGGGTCCACTAACTTGTTTCTTTCTACGATGCGTTTAAACTCGGGATCGGTTTTCAAACGCTGATCGTACTCGTGTTCCCACATTTCCACTACCTGTTATTCTTGCTGTTCTAACTTCAAACGTCGGTGACAAGTTGTCTGCTACAAGTCTTCCATGGTTCGTTGTAAAAACTGATTTTTGGTGTCACGTTGAGGGTAGCACATGGGACATCCGCGAAATAAGCATCCATTAAACTCGTACACGATTTGAGTATTTTCTAAGTCCCAGCCATCAACCGAATACGTTCCGATGGTCTTTTCGCCTCCTCCGTTGCGAGCGTGTTGGATCCATTTGTCTTCCTTGTCGCACAAGTAATGTAGCCAGCGTAGGGCTTTGACCGAGTATTGACGTTTGACAAAGTTCGTTGTTTGACGACTGATGACTGCTAGAGTATTTTCAGGCATGAATCGTTTTCTGTACACTAAGGAAAACGCTTTGGCGATGGTGCAAGCTACTTTCAATGGATCGATCCCTCCGTACTCCATGAACAATTCTCGAAATTTTCCACAACAACGTCGTAAAATGTCCAAGTCAGATCGACAATACTTAAGATTTCTTCTTGAAAGTCAAAGGGGTCCGAGGCGTGAGTCTGGTACCAAGCGTGGAAAGCTTCTCGTTGTTCGGCGCGCATGTTATCGGGGTCGTAGTCGTCAGGCTCAGGCAAATGGGGTAGAACGACGTATTGATTGGCTTCGGTATTGAGAAAGTGTGGAAAATAACCTTTGGCCATTTCTGGCATTTCAAACGTTTTAGGTATGCGACTCAAAGCCATGGCCAAGTAACACATTGAATATTTAAACTGTACTTGTCCTACTTGCACAAAATGATTTTGGCTCCGTCTAAAGTCACTTTAGGACGTTCAGTAGTTTGCTCCGCAAAGTATCTAAGCAGAAATTGCCCATCGTATGCTGAGAAATTGTGAGCCATTACCGTGGCATGGTGATGACAATCTCCGTAACGTTCGATGTCTTCTGGACTCCATGTTTCGTCGATGGGATTTTAGATCCATTGGGCAAAATTGGCTAGCGTGTTTGACCCTCGAATGATTTTTTCACGTCCTCCAGGAATCTTGCTGCAGTGAGGGCAATGACTAAAGATATGCTCTTCGATGCACTGCTCACACGCTCCGTGAGCCACGCAGAAATTAGGAATGTGAATGCCGGTCTCTTGCATGCATTCGAAATCAAAAAAGATAAAATTCCCTTTCTTCTGGGTATCTTCTGGTTGGGGATGGTATTTTTGAATGAAGCATTCGTGCTCCAAGTCCACGATTTGGTGACAAATGGGACATCGTTTCTTCCCTCGACAAACGTGAAACTTGGCATTATTGGTACGTATGCCTTGTCCACAAGTAGGGCACAATCTCAGAAGCTGACAAGTACTTTTCTGCTGTGAACCTTGCATCTTCAAATGTTGTTGGCAACAGGTAGGACTGACAAATGTGCGTTGACAAACAGGGCAACGCACTCGTACTTGTCCTTTGTCTAGATAGAGTTGAGTAGCCAAACATCCCTCACATTTCGATCTACAATGCTTGTGGTGTTCTCGATTGTTATAACCATAGTCACATTTTTCACAGTAGTAACCGTATCCCAGGAATCCAGTGATGCTGGTAAAGCTATCAAAATGCTCATCGTGATGATAGACGTGAATGTATTTTCCATCTTTGAAATCGCTACCTCGAAACAAAAGAGGTCCACGCACATCTTGAGGGTGCACTTTCAAGGTGTAATGTGGAGCCAAGACATCTTGCAATTTTAGCATTTCTTGAATGCCGCAAAGGGTGTTTTTGGATATCCCCGCTTGCTGTAACAGGAGTTCTGCTTCACTTCGTTGTTTGGCTCGGTCCAATTGTTGAATACTTTTCCAGGCTCTTTTCCATTCTGCCGTGTCGTTCTTGTTGGCATACGTTCGTCCTACGACGACAGCCCGGGCTAAACACATCTGGTCTTGAGGATTGTTAATTCGGACGAGGCTTCGCTTAATGCTGCGAAGGTTGTCGACCAATAAGACTTTTTTGCGTCCTGTCCCTTGGGGTAGAGACACGTGAATTATGAACAGTAGCTTTTCCGTCGGTGATGTGAAACTTGTCGTTGGATTGTTGTACATGCTGAATTTTGTCGATGACTTTGGTAGGTATTAATTGTGATGGACTGCTAAACTCGATCCAAACGGGAGACTTCAAATTATCGTGATGAATAGAAAGTCTCAAGCGATCGTCTTATTTGGCTTGACATTGCTTTTTCAGTGCAGTTAACACAGAATCCCACACCTCGGTAATGAACCCTTCTGTATTCTGCAAAGGTACACTAGACTTAAAATCTTTAAACTTTACGGCGTACGTGTAAGCCGTAGTTCTAAATTTTCGAGAGGAACGCTTTTCCGTCTCTCCAATGTGATAGTACTTTTCAGGGTTTACTAAGGGTGGTGAACTTTGCTTGGACGTCGATTGTCTGGGTGTGGATTTGGACTCACTCATGTCATCTTGAAAATCACTGGCATGAATTTGAGCCAAGACTTCTAATGTGCGAGGTGATACATCACGTTTCTGTCTCTTACTGTCTTCTCCTCTCTCGACAACACGATGCGGTCTTTTCATCTTGTCTGCAAAACGTCGAATGACTACAATTTTAAGACCATGACCCAATATATTCATGTCCGATCAGTGCATATATATATATATATATATATATATATATATATATATATATATATATATATATATATATATTTATTAAGGGCCAGGGTCTAACCTTTCAGTATTTATTTTACTCTCACAGTGACCAAAACGATGGAAGAGCCTACACAAGTTGAACTTCTCATCAGAGCTTTGCGTTCTGTCATACGAACGTTTTCTTCAGACAAGCCTACGGACTACTCACCCTCCTTTCGAAATAAAAGTCAAGATACTTGCTATATCCGTAAGAAGAAAGGACATTGGGCTACAGAATGTCCAGATCGTATCAAAAACAAAACAGGTGTTAGAAGAGACTAAAGTCAAGATACCTGTTATCATTGTAAAGAGAAAGGACATTGGTCTCTAAACTGCCCTAAGAAACAACAGGAGCAGGAGGAGGAGGGGGAGAGGAATTCTGATTAGGAGGAGGAAGAGGTATCCTCCCCCAAGGAAGAAGTTCGACACGTTCACAAAGACAAGAAAAGAAGACGAAACGAAAGTGAGGAGGAAGAAGAAAAAGGAAAACCTGTGACAGTAAAGAAATTAAAGAAACAGAAAGAGTGAACAGAAGAAACCTATGAGCTTTTTAAAGTGGTATTGTGTTATGTTATGTTGTGATATTGAATTTTAATATTTGTACCAGAATACATCAGATGGAAAAAACGTAAGTGTCTCTGGGTTTTCATTTTATTGAATAAGAACCAACACTCACACACTCATTCACTCAAACGTACATCACAGGTCTTTAAAAAAAAAAAAAAAAAATGAAAAAAGTCTTTTGAGTTTTCATTGAATTAGGCAATTGAAATGTATTTCTTTTCGAAATATTTGAGTGGTCCTGAAAAGGACGGTTGGAGTTTTGTTTGTTTAAAACAAAACAAACTCAGAAACGTGACGTAACCATCTTTAGCTGTCTTAAGCCTTTGCCACGGCCAAGACCTACTTCTGGACTGGTGGTCCCTGTCAATGATTTGGTAAAAATCACTAAAGGTGGTATGGCAGAAGTAGTCACATATAGATTGGGTTGTTTAGCTCGAGAAGCTATTTTTCTCTTCGGTCGTGATAAAGAAGTCTGATACATTTGTTTCCGACTCCTTAACTCTGCTAAAATATCTAAAAGTACCGTCGTGACCGTTTGATTTTCACTATTATCTTTCTGTTCTTGGTCTTCTTTCTTCTGTTGCTGCTACTATTTCTTCCTGGTGTTTCCTTCTTGCTTCTTCTTCTTCCCGCTGTTAAATAAGAAGCAGAAGGTAACGAAGGTTCCGGAACAAATTCTTGTGAAGTTAGAAAATGCACAATATCCCAGTTAAAATCAACTTCTTCTGGATGTAGATTTATCATGACTTTGGTGGTCACTGCTGTCCCATTACTTGCTGTCTCCACTACTGGCTCACCCCAATTCATCCTCTTCTTAGTGTCCGACAACTCTGTCGCATCGATTGACTGCGCACAAACGCTAGTACCTCTATATAGGATAAGGTGACGTCACAGACTTCTCTCTTCCGATTGGACGACTGTGACTGACTTTGTAACACGTGATTGGATTGGTGAATAAACTCAATCCGTTTCGATCCACTCTTCCCCTATAAATAACCGCAGTACACGGTATTCGCTTCACCTGTTTCTCATCACAAGATGTGGACCAACGTAGAATCTTCTACCCTGGTTTCTATCATGCTATTTCGTACTGACTTTCCCATGTATAGGTTGGGTCGGCATGACGTCACGAGCTTAGCGACCTACTTTCCGCCATATTGTAGAGGTGAAAACAATCGCTTAGTAACAGTACGTTAGTTATGTTCGATATTACAAACCGCTTTTGTTTACCTATATTTTGTTTCTTATTTCTGTTCAGAAATGTTACATGGTCTTCTGAAAAATAGGATTTAAAACCATATATGTGTGTTTGTCGAATATTTTTTTAGACGTAATATATTTTAGGTTGATAAGGTTCAATGAAATCTCACTCGGGAAATGATACCACCATATAGTGCAGACCACATTCATTATCTGTCCGCTTATCAATACTCCTTCACCTCAACAAGTGCGACAAAACTACACAATCTGATTTATATTTTATATTTTATATGGTAGAGTACAATACATGGTCAACATCGTTGACCAAATTCTATTACTGTGATAAGATGTTAACCGTCAAGGTCCAGGTTATAAATTCGTAGAATACTACGAGTTAGCAGGTCATATCTTTAAAGAAAAGCTGTCAGTTATTTCGGTAGATGTTATATTCCAAAGACTATACATAGTTACGAAAATTATATTTGACGTCGGCTTTGTCTTACTAAGAGAAAAACGGTGTTCGTTTGTGGGATTTGTTTTGGTATTTCTCCTTTAGCTTGTTTGGGAATTTTAATGACAATCGACCTAGAAGAAGACAAAAAAAAAAAGAGAAGCATAGTATCCGTATCCAGAATTTACTAAACTTTACCATCAACCTCTCATTTTGCTAGGCCTACCCCTAGTTCTCCGCTAGAATAGGGGGGGGGGGGGTAAACCCACTCAAGTACCCAAACGTTAACGCTTGCGTTCATTTTGAAATGCTTTACGAATGATCATGTAAATATTCCCATATTTCCTGTCTTTACACATAAAAAAAATACTTCTATATTTTTTTTACCTTTACATAAACAAGTAAACCGTACAAAGGAAAATGCAAAGAACGACTGTAATTTTTTTCTGAATGAATGTTGATTATTTTTTAAACTCGACTCCATCACCTTAGATTCTCCAAACTCTCAAGAATCTGCTTTTCGACCCTGAAAAACTTGCCAAATCAATTCATTTTTCTGCTAGCCTGTAGACTGAAATTTAACATGCGCCAAAATACTTCTATATAAAATTTTGATTTAGCATATTATGTTGTTAAACTTTCATGTCGATAATTAGAGAATCCCCTTATCATGCTTCAGCGAAAATTGCAGGTCCAATGCCATCTTTTACAAAATGTCTCAGCACTAAGAAAAACCTTCGAAGTTTTGCGTGCTGTTTATTTTTAAAGTAGTTGGTTTGATGGTTCGTCGGATAGATGGATGGACGGACAGACAGACAGACAGACAGACAGACAGATAGATATATAGATAGATAGATAGATAGATAGATAGATAGATAGATAGATAGATAGATAGATAGATAGATAGATAGATAGATAGATAGATAGATAGATAGATAGATATATAGATAGATAGATAGATAGATAGATAGATAGATAATTAAAGAGCTCACTTGATCATGTGTGCGGCAAGAAATCTTTAATTCTAATCATTAATAAATGCTGATACTACTATATCTTGCCATGGTTTCGACCTTCAGTGAGAATAAATTAATGTAGATTATTTTTTAACATACAGTAGGTTTGTGAAATGAACTGATTGTCATTTAATACGCTATCATTGCTTAATTTATCATTCAAACACCCCATCAACGTCTAAAAGTAAACATATGACTGTTTAAAAAAAGACAGTTTTTTTCGGTTTTTAAATTCCCGTTTTTATGTGTATGTGAATTTAATTAAAACCTGCTACTTACTGCAGTATCCTGGTCGTTCTCACGATTAAAGAGATTAAAGAAATGGCACATAATCAGAGTAGTCAATCATTTAAAAGAACAATTCAGGGTGGGCACATATAGTTGGATCGTATGACATATTAGTTTGGAGTTTGCATTATAATGGCAAATATTAACGATGGAGTGTCAAGGAAATAAGCGTGGTTCATTACGATTTATATATAATCTGGGGAATATATAAACCACGGAAAAGCTGAGCGGTTAAAGGTAGAATTTGTAGCTTATTTGTTTATTTTAAACCTATAATAGACACTTTTATATTTATGTAGTTATTGGCGAGAGAGAAAGGACGTATTTGGTAGTTTAGGAAGAGTTTTTAATTATTTAAATTTTTCTTTTGCATATGATGGTTTGTGCAAACACCAACGCTGCAAATCGTAGGCATATCTTAAAATGTGTAAATGTTCCCCAAACGCATACGTTACTCAAGTAACTAGAACAATGGCGGTTGTTTTCGGTCTCCCTAAACACAGTAATGGACAGTAATGGAGAGTAATGGAAAGTAATGGAGAGTAATGGAAAGTAATGGAGAGTAATGGAAAGTAATGGACAGTAATGGAGAGTAATGGAAAGTAATGGACAGTAATGGACATTAATGGGGGAAAAAATAGAATATTGCGAAAGAAATTGTAGTAATGTACATTAAATATTATAATTTTTATTGTAAGGACTTAGATAATAAGAGTTGCATATCTATGGAACTTAATAAATGTATCATTGTATTTCTGTCATCATTTCAGAGACTCCATTTAAGTGTTCGTTTTTGCAAAAATTATACTAAAAAATAGTGAACGTATTTCTATTGTAGGATTAATAGCTGAAACATTTCAATTGCATAAACACCTAAAACTAGTATAGTGTGCATTCATTAAATGACGCTTTCACACCTGTTACACGCGTCTTTGATGTTTGATGTCTTTGATGTCTACTTTAGCTGCACATAGAATCAAGTAAGTTGAGCAGACAGTGTCATGTAAGACCTAACATAATTATCATTTAACGACGTACAGTGAGATGTAATGGTCAATGAACATTAACAGAATTGAATAGTGGTATCAACAGTATTATTTCTTACAGACTTGAATCGATATATGAACAATAGTGCTTGTTACCAACTTTCGCTTATGTTTAAACAGTGATTTAAATGTAAATAATTGGCATCAAGAAGGATCCATTTTATTTCTTTTTTAAGAAGGTTGCAGTCAAACCAAAAATCAGTTTTTCTATTCACCGTGTTAACATTTTCAATTTTGTTGACGTTTGAGAGATCTTGGATATTATCAGAATGGTAAAATGAAAGAGCAAGAAACAGTTTGATGAAAGTGGAAATGACTGCTCCAATCATAAGAGAAATAGCCCCAAAAACAGTCGATGTATTCATATCAGGACTACCCATAGAAGTGTCAAACAGTCTTTATAGAAAAGTTAATGATAACACACAAGGTGAAAATTGAAGACGAGAGGGCTGCTACATGCTATGGGCATGACGGGGTAAAAAATGGAGACAGACTTATTAAAGTGGTCAGAGAAGAACTGAAGAAAATACCGACATTCTTCTATATACTAGGATTTCTATGCAAATCCTGGTATAGAGGAAGTGAAAAAGACAGACCATGTCCACGATGTAAGGTGGTGGGACATCTACCTAAGAATTGCAATGGAACCCTTGCAACACGGGAACCAACATCATATGCGGCAAAAGCAGCACAAGGAGTAGAAGTCAAAGATGCACAAGATCAAAATGCTGTACAAGATCAAAATGCTGTACAAGTACAAGTACAAGAACTAGAACTATTTGACGTACAACCAAGGCTGCCCATGCAACAACCACTGGTGCCAGAAATAATAGTAGTGGAGAGACAAGTAGAAAGAGGAGAACTCCTACTAGACATCGAAGAACCATATATAACGCCAAAGAAAACAACGAGAAAGAAAATACCGGAAACTCCACTCAAAACTGGAAACAAATTCGCGGGTTTGCCAATAGAGGAGATATCAGAAGAATTGATACAAGACGAGACGGAAATGAGTGACGTCATCTTATTTGAATCAACTCCAATCAAATCAACCCAGCCAAAGAGAGAAAAAAAAAGAAAAAATGAGAATCTGACAGATTCATCTTCGAATAGTCTAGAAATAGAAGTGACTGAACTAAAACAGGAACTTCAGAGAAGAAAACCGAATAGACAGAGACAGAGGAGAAGACCGAAAGAACTAGTACCAGAACTAAACCTCTCCATAGAATCTGAACAAGAAGCACAAAAACTGACGGAATCGGATAACGAATTTGGAAATTTAACAGATATGATAACGGACGAGACGGACGACATTAAACTACATGACATTGGAAGTGACAACTCTAGAGAACCTACGGACAAGGGACTAATGCCCCAATCTCCCACATAATTAAAAATCATTAATTGATTTACTAATAACAAAATATTATCTATTAAGTTCCCACATAATACAAAATCATTAATTGATTTACTAATAACAAAAAATTATCTATTAACTAATAAATAAATAATTTAAGTTACAGAGCCATTGTACTCATTGTTATTATTGTCATGGCACGCACAAGACAGACTGCACGCAAATCAACATGGAATACTACTCTTTGGATTATCTACATCATACAGGTATTCTAGTTTTTTGCGAGCTGTAGCACGTATTTAATGACATTTTTGTGAGGGCAAAGTACATATGAGGACGCCATAGGGCTAAATCACATGGCGCTACGCGAAGTGAGCAGGTCTATGGACGAGTTTGGAAAAATCACCCATTTATTTATTTATTTTATTTTATTTATAGTTTAAAACTTAATTAAAAATTCCAATAAATAATAAATAACCTTGCATATACTTTATTTCTCTGGATACTAAATCCATGCTTTTTCTGTCATGTCTATCTCCCTTAATAGACATGACTCCCGTTTTAAGGGAAATAAATAAATTAATTTGAAAAACATTTTTTTAATTTAAATATAAATAAATAAACAAAGGCCGGACCAAACTGAGATAGGAACTGTACAGCCAAATAAACTTGTACAGATCTTCTCTCAAGGCAGACGGACCTATAAGAGATAAATATTAGTAGAATAAATTGAAGAACACTAAAAAAATATTTTTTAAATAGACACACTTCAATTTATACAAAATTCAAAATTTAAAAATAAAATAAAATTTAAATATAATAGACTATATATGTCTTCCCCTTGTGGAAGACAAATAATAAGACAACTGGTAAAAATTTGAACGAAAAGGCTTTCCTTTACAAAAACACAAAGGTATATACCTGATATAGCAAACAGACAAATATCACAACACAAATAGCAAACACAAGGAAATAGGTGACCACTAGCCATGGTCAACAAAAAAATAAAATAATAGACTACTAGGATGAGTAGATCAAATCTCACCGGGTAAGGATCTATTGATAAAAAACACTAGGGACTGTAAATACCCCAAATCAAATATATATAACCCCGAAGGGGAAAATAACTGATTCTAAAAAGAAAATAAAAAACAAACAAACTACATACTTGGGGGAGCACAAACAAACATAATTACTTTTTACGTTTTTTTTATGGGGGGGGGGGGCATCTGTCTGGTGCCCCCCCCCCCCTCAAAAAAAAAAAACAGTTTCCAGTACTTGTAGTTGAGAAGTCGACTTAGTGTCTATCACAATCACAAAAATATGGCAAGGATCAAGCAAACAGCCAGGAAATCCACAGCTATGTAGACCACAAAGTAGAGAAAACTAGATGAAGGGGAAAAATAAGGAAGAATACAATAATGACAATAATGATAAGAAATTAATAGAAAAGATATACAGAGTAAGAAGGTACGAAGCGAAACTCATACGCAAAAACACACGATTAGCACGAGGAAAAATGGCGGCAGCAAGGAAAACAATGACAGACTTACAAAAATATTTTAGAACACGGCGTGTTGAATTAGACGATGGAGACTATCTGGAATGTAAATACAAAAAGGGAACACAACTAATCGAATTTCAAGGGTTGAATGGTAGAATAATACCTGGAACAACATCTGTCTTGGTAGAATTAAAAATCAAGGACGAGGATATAATCTCCAAGATATACTCAATTAACTACACAAAGGGAGGATACAATATAAGATAGAGGAAACACACCTGCGCTACCGTATGGGGAAACAACTATATGTGGAATCAGAGCAGATATAAAAAGTCCTGAACCTATCATGAGAAAAATACAAAAACAAACAGGAGAGCTCCATATATCAGGAATCCCAATGGAGATACCACTAGAAACTGTTGTTGCATGGTTTGAATATAAATTCGGAATAAGAGTGCAAAAATCCAACCTTGGAGTAGTACCAGGGTTCAACATATTTGACGAAACAAGAATCTTAGAAATTGAGAAAACAAATCCGCACAATAAAAAGAGCAAACTTTATACATGGTTTCTTAACAACAACATGGTACAAGGGGTGTATATACCATAGGAAGTGCAATAGATGCGGAGAAACAGGACACACCCAACAAATGTACTAGACAGGATATTAATGACACACAAACCCCGGAAAAACAATTTATTCCGGAAAAACAGACAACACCCATTAAATCTGGGAAAGAGGCAAAACAAATGACACTAGACCATCAAATTAGAGGGAAGAAAGATGAAATGAAACAAATACCAATCCCAAAGAAACGATCAACTATCCCGAAAAAACAAACAACTAGCAGGGACCAAAGCTTACAGCAAATTACAAATATGACCAAGGTAGCAACTGGACAACCAAATAAGAAACCCAAAGAGAGCACAACGATTAACAGCCAAAGCCGAGAAAATCAGAATAAGGATGGAACAACAATACAACAACTGGAACAACAAAAAGTCAGTGAAACGATAAATCAACAAGGGAAGACAACATGCATCCAGGGAGGAAAAGATACAATAAGGCAACAAATGACCGCAGAACAGCATTTTATAAAAGAGAGGATAGAGAGAAGAAAGGAAAAATGGAAAAGAATAAGAGAAGAACGGGAAGATGCACTATACAGTGATGAGTACCTAGAATAGATGAATCGAGATCACAACCGGAGAAAGAAGAATAAAACTTAGAGGGGAAAAAAAAAAAACAACAACAAATACTTATCAAATAAAATTTACAAAAAAAAAAAAGATAATGCTCTAGCACACAACTTTAACATTTACAGGAGGGCCTTTCCATTAATGGTCTGCAAAGATCAGCGGAAAGACAACCCTCCACAAAAAAGAAAGATTCCTTTCGGTAACTGTAAGAAAGCTTGTGAATCGGGCAGTCTTTTGTGTGAGGTATGTCATCTTTTCAATCACTTATATATTGTTTTGTTTCCATTTAACGATCTTTAATTTATATCATTATTATGATATTATTCCTGCAAATTCTTTGAGTGTCTGTAAAAGCATTCAAACCTTCTGTTATCTGTATTTTAATATTAAACATTATCTACATAAAATACATATTTGCAAATAAAATGTATCAGTTGTTGCCATTTATAATAAACACAGTGTTTAAATAATATGCTTTCAAATGTGAAAAGGAAAGTTGAAAGAAGCGATTAGAATAATAAATAATATGTTCCCAAGCGTATATATGTCCTGTTAACAACATTACATGTAAAAAATAATTAATAACAGTACATTTATTAAATTCAGTTAAACTTGGTTAAGTAGATGCTTTCAATATTAATTGCATTTTATAATTAGCATTATTATCAGATTCATTGTTGTATGTCACTGATCGCTAAATGAGGATTTTTAGTCCTTCAATTAACATTCTATATTTCCGTCATATAATGGAGTCTTTGATAAGAAAATTTGACCAATTCGATGTTATTTGTTACCGATTGTATACCAGTATGTATCTTGAAAATGGTTAATGTAATTTAGTAAAATCAATTTGAAAGAAGAAAATGAACTGAATGTCATAACATTTTGGATGATAAATTCCATTAGGCATACATCCCAGAATTCATACATGTGCAGTTACTACCACATCTTTCCATAGATTGTGTTGAAATTTGGTTGATGATGTTTCCATGGATTAACGTATGCAGAGTTGTGCCCCTTTTTGGTGTAGATTATATATGGTAATTCTTGTGGGTTTTACTAGTACTATAAGTTTAGATAACTATTCTGGGCTGGAATTGAACTTTTTTTTTACAGCTTGCAGTTTTTCATGGGTGGAGAAAAATCGGCTTACAAAATATTTCCACTAAATTTTACTGTTATTATCCTATTATCTATACTTTTCTTGGCAACAGGAAAGAAGTCATTACTTTGCTATTGGTTTCAAATCTAATTTTCATTACCGTTTTTAATTTAAAAAACTATGTCCTGCTGATTTGGTTTCCTTGTGTACAGTGGCGTTTGATTTATACATGTTTGTAAGTTTGTAATTTATGCCCTTGATAGGTTCATGAACCTAATGTCATGCTGATTTTGTTTCCTTGTGTACAGTGGAGTTTTATTTTTATGTCTGTAAGTTTGATTTTGTACATGTTTGTAAGTTTGTAATTTATGCCCTTAATAGGTTCATGAACTTAATGTCATGCTGATTTGGTCTCCATGTGTACAGTGGAGTTTTATTTTTATGTTTGTAAGTTTGATTTATACATTTATACATGTTTGCAACTTTGATTTATACATGTTTGTAAGTTTGATTTATAAATGTAAGTTTAATTTATAAATGTTTGCAAGTTTGATTTATAAATGTTTGCAAGTTTGATTTATACATGTTTGTAAGTTTTATTTATACATGTTTTTAAGTTTGATTTATAAATGTTTGTAAGTTTAATTTATAAATGTTTGCAAGTTTGATTTATACATGTTTGCAAGTTTAATTTATAAATGTTTGTAAGTTTGATTTATAAATGTTTGCAAGTTTGATTTATACATGTTTGTAAGTTTGATTTATACATTTTTGTAGGTTTGTAATTTGGTTCCTGATAATGGTGTTTTATTGCCAAAGATTACTGAAAATTGTTTTATTGTCAGGGGTTTGGCAGTACTAATCATGTTTTTAGCTTGAAACGCAGAGTTAAAATTTTATTAAAATCTCCATTTCATGTAGGACAATGGTGATCCAATTTTAATCAGACTGCATTGTGTAATGGCATGTATGTCAACCTCTTGAAAATACATTTCTGTATTTCATCAGTTTCATCAAAGTTTTCTATGACAATTTTTTTGGTTTGTTTTGTGGCCCAACATGCACCTCTTGTGAAGTACAGGATAGGCCCAATCTGAAATTAGAGGAGAACCCAGGTGTCTGCCTATTCGAGTTTTTGAGCTTTGAGGAATATCTAAACTGAGAGAGGCAACATAATAATAATAATACTGACATTCGCATTAATATTAGTCATATAGACTGTTTTGCACATCAGTGTTGGACTAGTACTGCTAAAACCAGTCACGGTAGTATTTGACATATAAAATCTGATGTATGATTAATGAGGTTCATTATTGTACTACTGACACTGCTGTACATGTATTCATTGTTGAGTGTGAAATAATAGACATGTACTATTTAATAAATAGCATTGAATCTACAACTTGTATGTTTTTCTTAGAACCCATTTTGGTCTCAAAGGGTTCCAATCTCCACTTTGTTACCGGTCTCAGTGTGCCTGTTGTTGGAAGATCAACAGATTGACTATGGATGCTGGCAATGCACAATTTTTTCTGTTGTCGTTATCATTGCTGGAAAAATCTTTGATGACTACATTTTAACTTAAAGCACAATATCTTAATTTTTAATATATGTCTGTCTGTACACCAAAGATACTCAAGGTACGCTAATATAGCATTAATAGAGAGTAATCCCTTGATAATGTTATATAATCTTACAACAGACAGCACCTTAGGAATCGACTTGCATGCCAATGTTTTTAAAAGTGACAAAGTCACTGAAATGTAAATTTGACCCATAGCGACCCCACCTTCTGATTGATTGCATGGCACTGCACAAAGTTTCCTGACCCTATTGGGGAAAATAATTTTACAAATAAAAATTAAAGGTTATGGGTCACAATAACCTATTTTTGAAACACTTGTGCTGCTTAAAGAAAACCACCCCTTCACAGCCTTTCCTTGAATAGTGCAAGGGAAATGTGTCAAGTGTGAACATTTTAACCTAGTTTTTGAAACGGGGGAAATGTAGATCACAGCAATCTGGTACAATAATGGTATAAAAGATGCATCCCATTTGCAAATCTAGAATATATGATGACCGAGAAATAAATGTGAATGCTGCTGTTGTAGGGTGTAACAAGATTTTTCAGCACACGAAAGAACCACTGACCCACAAGAAGTTACTGGCAAGCTTTCTCACATAAGCACATTGACTGAATTCGAGAATCAAACCCACACAGAGGTGAGATGGCAGTGATCTGTAACAGAGAGTGCTTTAGACCACAAATACGAATGCAAAATTTACCCCAAGTCACTAAAGCATAAAAAATAGGTCACATTTACCCACTTTCAAACTGAACGTGTGCCACTTGTAGAGATACAGATTATGGGAGTCAAATATTCTACTATACTTACCCCATGATAACACATTAGAAAATCTTGCCCTCACAAGGTAGGATAAATGTTCACCATGTGTTTGCCTTTTTTTTGGCAAGAAAAGTGACAGTCTAGTGCCTGTTGAATATAGGAACTGGCACTGAATTACATCAGTTGTCAGTTAATACTGGAGCAGTTGTCCAGAACTGTAACTGTAGGAAGGGCTTGAGAATATACAGAATATACAGAGAATATTTACTTTTAAAACATTAAATACTAGGTACAGTGGGACCCGCCCCGTTATAACACGAATTCGGATATGACCCGGTCGTAGCATGGCTCCCGGAATTTCGGGTAATTGAGGTATTTTTCTCAAAGACCCACAAAAAAAAAAAAATTAAGTATGAAAAAAAATTACGTAGAGTTTATGTATCATTCTCATATTCATCTAAACAGTGCGAAAAAGAACGTGTAGAAAATGTATTATCTGCCTGCTGTATTTATTAGAGTACATCAAAAGAACATGATGCAATAGCTGGAGAAATCAAGTTTAGAAAATGAAGCTCGCTCTTTGGCGAAACATGTTCACTCCCACCCTTTTTGTGTAAATTCACCTCACTGTCATAGCCTGATGTATACATGACAAAAATGGTAGGATTAGTTTGACCTAATTTGTCACAGTAAATTACATTTTTCTAATTTTGTGAACTATGTTACCCTATCTGAAAACAACGCGTCTGATTCACCAGTGCATCACAGCGGGTTTGTTATTTACAAAGGAAGTAAGTGGAAATAGCTGGAGAGAGATGCAAATAGCATCTAGTAAAATTTCTCTATCAAAGATTAATTTCTGTGTCAGAAATTTAAGGTTGTTTCCATTTATTTGTGTTAGCTTACAAAGTATTCATTTATATTGCCACAGGTACAACTTTTTTAGGCACGCTTAATCAAACATCACATGGCATTATGGATATCTTATATTTTCACACGTGAAAAATATTAGGATATATTTTTCACATGGAAAAATATTGGAATGAAAATGAAATTTTTTTTGACAGCAAGTCTTTATTTCACTCTCAAGTTGCAGTTTAAACCTTTATGGGCTAGGATGAAAACCTGCATGTGCAGTGTCAGCAGGTGAAGAGATTGCAGGATTTTCCTGGGAATATCCACATTTGTCTATGCTGCGTGTTCCTGCATTTTATAGAAAAGTGAGGAGGTTAAATTAGGTCTTTTCATCTTGCCATCAATCTCACTAGCCTTTCCACACAAAAATTCGTAATTTTTTAGTTGAACCAAATTTGGTATGCTGCTTGATTACACACAGTAATAAAGATTACAACATTCCATTAATATTACAAAGGATGTTGAATCATACACATACTTAAATTTTCCACCAATAAACAAGTTTCTTGTACCGTGGTAAAACTTGCCAATAGGCTGATGTAACCATTGCAATTACTAAGAAAGATTAATATCTATCAGACTGCACATTTCAATGTAAACTTTTCCTTAGTGGCTGCAGCCAATAGACCCTAAAGTACATGTCACATATTAGACCTTGTTTCTTCTTAGTTAATAAATATGACTGCCACCCTATAAAATACTTGTGAAATTTATTTCAATTTGAAAATTTGCTGCTAATAACAACATATCATTAGTTGCTTGCAACTTTCTGTCAATCCTAGTTTTGTAAACGGCAGATATAGTCCAAATAGCAGCATTATTAAAAGAATGTGTAGGTTTTGACATTTAATGTAAAGAAAAGCACACACAAATCGGCTATTGGAAGAGGTAAAATGGTCTTTATACAATAGTATAGTCTAATTGATTTTGAGGTGAGAAGGTCAAAGAGAAAGGTCATTGTGGCTCCAAGAAAAAGTTTCTAGTTCTAGAGTAAGTTCTTTGACTGAATATTTTGAATGGTTTGCATTTGCAAAGGTATATTAAAGAAACCTATAGTTATCGGATGTGAAGGTCACACAAATTCTACTAAAAAAATTTGTTATGTAGACGTACTGGTGACAGATTTCAAATGGGCATATATCTTGGCTAAATGCAAGCTCAGGCTGCTTATCTAGTGCATTTCATTTTTCATGCGGCCACATTTCGGCTTCACAGATGTTGGTAAGCATACAATTCAATCCTTAGGGTTCTCAATTTATCAAATACCATTTCTAAAGTGATTTTGTTACATGTGCTACATTTATGCAGTTCATGGAAAAATGTCAATATATTTCAAATTTCCACAATCATACTAAACTGCACCTGTAAGCTTAAGACAAGATGCTTCCACCACCAGTTCTCAATGGAATGCACAATTTTCAGTAATTGTAAAAATAAAAAACATGTAACAATCACCTGAGTATATGCCCATAGTATGCAGTATGTATAAATGGTAAAATCTACCTTCCAGACCTTAATGGTTTCCAGACCCTAATGAGTGCTCAGATGAACACAAACGACACTTGCCTCAACCCCCTACTGAACATTTGAGAGCAGCAGACTGCATCTAATTAACACAATTATACCATTCAAGTATTTTAGAAAAGACGGCTTCTACGTAACAGTATAAGAGTTTGCTTGTCTGTGGACTTTCCTAACAGTATGTTCTATTGCAATCTATTTTTAGCAGCAGTATGGCTTGGTGCGGAGATTACAGACTGGTTTTCTAATTTAAATCTTTACAGGCAGATTTTTTTGTTGTTATAACTCATATTTGGTGGAGAACCAGTCTAAAGGTATTTGGCGCTAAAAAGTATATTTTAATTTAGTCGATGCGTATATGAACAAACATATCTCCTTTAAAATAACTTCACAGATATACATGTATTAGTAAAAGGCAAAAATAAATGAAAAAAAATAGCTGAATCCTCCAAATATGAAGACATGATAAGCATCATGTGACGTCTATTACAGGCCGTGTGGAAAGAATTTTAATATTTGGCACTAAATGTCTTCAGATGGATTCAAGTCGATGTGTGTGTAAAGCTACAAAAAGTGCTACATATGAAAACTTGAAGCAGTAAATGATGTTAAAAGACAAGAGGGGCAAATAAATCATTGTTCATTAAAATTTTAGCATGTTATCTGTGGATTCCGCTTCTTTTGCCTGGGTTCTGCTTTTTGACCACTTGGATTACGTTTTTTCCTCATCAGGGGTTGGCATGTATGCCTATACTGTCCACAGCATAAATCTGTCAATTGTATTTGTACAGCCATCAATAAACTGTGATTGTTACATACAATTGGTAAACAACAAAGAGGTTTTAATGACACGTTTAATTTATTTACCATATGTTATGTCAAAAAGTGTGTACGATTTGATCCCAGTGTGTTTATTTAATTATTAACACCCCCATCATAGACTAGCTAAACCAGACATTGTTTATACAATCACTCGTTACAATATGGTCACACTACTTAGTTATTGATAGTGGCCATAGATTCTCAATGGCTCCACTATTGTATTTTATATATTATTCTATTGACTGTATTTTCATACGATTTTTTTGAATTTTCGTATTTTTGGACATTATTTCAGGATTATCGAGACAAGTTTTAATGTAATTTACACTTTGGTCCCCAATTTGATTTCTGGATCCGGAATGCAGATTTCTTGATTACGGAGAAAATTAACGTTTAGGAATTCCATTCTCGTTGAATTATGTCCAGATTGCGAGGCTCCACTGTATATTTACACACACACACGACATAACCATAAACTCAACCTTATGAACTAAACACAGAAGAGCTAATATTGCTGATACGGTATGTGTCATGCCAGACACTGTTGAGAAAAGCAGCTTGTAGGTTTTAACTCTTTTACACACATGAAAAACTTTAAACATTGATGGACCTCAATGCATTGCACACTACAAATACATGACAATGTGGCTAACATCAGATACACAGACTTTTAATCTAAATGTAGATTTTTCAACTATGTTTGATGAATGTAAAAAAAATAAACACAATCTTTGCCTTTTCAACTTTATTACCAAGTACAGCATACTTATGTACAAAAGCAATATTATAAAAAGTCTCAAGAGGCGACTTGCAAGATACGATACTAATGTGTCCTTAGTCATGAAGAAAAACTTATAGTCTATGCATATATAGTCTATAGCCTATTTTCTACCTTTTTCTTCAGAACATAATGTAAAACTAAGCACATCAACAATACTACAAATAATCAAACTTAAATACACTTCCTATTATTTCCTAGGAAATATCCAGTTCGGATGTTCCCTTAATTTCACTAAATCTTGATGAATAGATGGTGCTTTTTGGCTGAGCATTTCTTCCCCATTTTAGCCATGGCAACCGTGCCCAAATTCTTTTTTTTATATATATATAACAATATTTAAAATTAAAATGGTTTTGATAAGCAAAACTAATTCTTTAACCATCAGAAAGGTAAGGATGATGAAACTGGAGTTGTGATAATAAATGATTCTTCTACACATGACAATGAAAACAATAAACATTTGGCAAAACAAAGGTAAACATGTTGTACAGTGACAATTTTTTTAATACATTCATAATAGTAGATAGAGGAACACAATGATCTGATAAATGAAAAAACAAATTTGAACCAATTAAAGCTGAAAAATAATATATTCTGATCCAATTTCTTTATCTTTTTCCAACCTCAAAATGAAAAAAAACTCAATAAACTGACCCCAATAAATGCAACTCTGTCTCTGAACAGAAACATAATTTATGTGTACATGAACAATTAGGTCTTTAATGCTGAAAAGGAAGAAATGTCTGCATTTGCAACAAAAAGTTATTTTGCTGTAGAATTTTAATATGAATTATCTCTGGTTTCAAACATCTGTACATTTTCAGTTTAAAAAACCACCAGTGGCTTAAAACATTTGAACTTAATGTACGCAATATGAGAGTCATTACCTCATTCTGTAGAAGATAAACATTACAGAAAAAATCTTGAAACTAAACATTAATACTATACTATAATATACATGTAAGTTTTAAAATGAATTGATGTATATGCATATAAACATAAATTATTCATTTTATAGAAGTTTTCTCTAGCTGATGTGCTCCAGACCCACTTTCATAAAACTGCTCAATTTAAGTACACACCCAACTCACAATTATGTCCTTCTGTAAAACTAGAAGTCTTTATTTGTCACTATCTCAATGATGAGCCCACAAATAATGAGCTTGTTCCAGCAATGTAGGTTTAATGCAGTTATCCTATCATAAATAATCAGCAAGCAAAGTCTGGACTGAGATTCAAAGGAGACATTTTATGAAAGCAGGACCAATTCTCCATTGGGAAATTCTTGAAGGCTGGGCAAAGTAAGTGTCGGCTCCTTGTTCCAAGTCTGGTGTTATTCTTTCAATCCTGAAAAAGAAAACCATGAGTCTTTTAAAAAAATCTAATCACATATTTCACACTTTCTGACCTAATGCTTAAAGAGTACTTTTCATTCATTACATACCCTTATGGCTGACCCATACAAATTTCCATATCATTCAGACTAGAACTATTAAGGTGTTTTCTCCGAGGTCTGCACCCAGATATTCTTAAGATTACAGTTAAAAATCCCAATTCATTTAAATTTCAATCCACTGTAAAGCTAAAAGAATTCAGAAAGCATAAAAGTCAAAATATGTAATAAGTATAAAACCACATTCATGTTTTGTTCCATGTTGAGGGAAAAGAACTTGTTTGATGAGACTTATAAACATGTCTCGGCTTGATTGCTTTGAGGAAACACTGTCATAATGAAACATATTCTTTATGCCAACTCCAAACAAAACACATATACATCTTCCTACTTTTTTGTTATTTTGAACAACAATCCAGCAAAAATGTTTTCTTGCCCAAATTCCTCCAGCATGAGATCAACATCACTGTGTACATCTTCTGACCACCCAAATTGAATCCTGAGGTTCCGATTTTATATCCCGAGTGCTGTACTACAACTTGTGCCACACTGTGCAGATGGAAGCACCTCAACAATATGCAGACTGATAGAGGGTACCTCAATAATATGCACAAATTGACATGGCACCTCAACAATATGCAGACTGATAGAGGGTACCTCAATAATATGCACAAATTGACATGGCACCTCAACAATATGCAGACTGATAGAGGGTACCTCAATAATATGCACAAATTGACATGGCACCTCAACAATATGCAGACTGATAGAGGGTACCTCAATAATATGCACAAATTGACAGGGCATCTTGACAATATGCAGACTAACAGAGGGTACCTTAACAATATGCACAGACTAACGAGGCACCTTAACAACATGCACACATTGACAGGGCACCTGAACAATGCACAGACTATCTGGGCATTTGAATATATGCACAGATTGATAAGGGGAACATCAACAATATGCACATGTTGAAAGAAGACATCTAAAAATCCAGATGAATATCATTTTATATCTGGTCACATTGTGTGCATACATGTATCATTCTAGATCAACATACCTCATCCTCCTCATCGTCACTGATTACTGGTTTCTTGCTCCGAGATTTTCTCTTTACACTGACACTTGATTTCCCCTGCAACAAAAGAAATTGAAAATTAAAATTAAAAATTACTGACATTATAGAGTCAATTAAATGGTGAAGCTTCCATGCTAATGAAGGTAGTCAGAGACAAAAATTCCATGAAAACATGTATCTCCAACAACTGAATTAACAGTTATTTGACATCTTGCCTATTGATTAATATTGACTCTTGAGTAAAAAAAGGGGAATATATTTTGTGTTGTGCAATCCTTGTATTATTTTCTCAGTGTTTTATTGGAAAAAATGAACACTACATAGCTGGATACTGGTGTTAATTGAATGCCATGGAAGATGACACCTGAATTTATTTCACCTTATTAAAGATGTCATCTAAAAGCCTTCAACCACCTCGTTACTGCAAATATGAATCTTGTTTTGGGAGTCACATGTCTCAATGGAATACCTTTTCATTTTGAGGGGCAAAAACAACAAATAAAAAAAACCTTCAGAAATACTATTACAAGAAGTAAAACAAACCTTGTCTAACACTTTGTCTTTTTTCCTTGCCTCCTCCTTGGAACTCTTTGACTTCATTTGTTGACCTGCAAAACATTGAAATGACATTATATAAAACAGGTCATAATCTTATAAGACCCCTTTCTATTGATATTTATCACCTGGATGTCCATCCACTTCATCCTGGATCTATGTTGTACATTTTTCACAATGTTGACCTTCTAACAAGACTCCATAGCCAGTAACTCATTTAGTTTGGTGCTAGAGTTGTAAAAGAATGGTAACAGATTTAATGACTGCCCAGACCATCAATGGTTGGCTTGCCAAGGTGTACTTTTGGAAGACACTTGGCCTCCATTTCTTTGGCATGATATAGTCAATAATATTTTAAAGGTGCTGTAAAAACAAAACCAATTACTGCTGATGATAAGAAATTTTTATTACAAACAGGTCATCTCATTAGAGGGTGACAAATGTTTCTCTCACAAAGTGAACAAAAGCAACTTGGATGATTCACCGTCAAAAGACCCTACGATTTCTTCCTATGCTTATTATTATTTTTGACTTGTTAGTTCTCAATCCATTTTGTACACAGTGACCTGGGGGAAAAATATCCAAAAAGTTGTTACATCTGTGTTCTCTTGCTTTGTAAAGTTTATCCCAAAATGTCAATGTAATTAAACATTGCAGTACAGTTAACCTATTGATCCATTTCCTATAACCACAATGTAGGGAACCAAGATGAGGCACAAGTGGGCCTGATATTGCTGAACTGGGTATTTGTGTGTATTTCAGACTTCAATGTAGCTTTAACAATTTTAGTCATATCACTACAATGTCAGCAGTGCGACAGTTCATAGTGAGGCATTATCACCAATCACGTTAACCTGACATCAGACTAACAAGTCCTAATATTAACCTCTAAATGCTGAGCACCAATCAAAGCAGCTCCTAGTACCATTTTTTAAAGTCTTTGCTATAGTTTGATATAATATAATATAATTCTATAAGGATAAAGATACTATTCATACACAGTAACTTGCTTAGCTTCAACTTGTGGTTTTCACAGTCACATGGTTTAAGCATGTTTTTTTTTTTAAAAGCCAAGCATTTCTTTATGCTTGGAAATTGAATCTTTAAAGTCTTTCATTAGAAAAGCATAATGGAGTACCATTTCTTTATGCTTGGAAATTGAATCTTTAAAGTCTTTCAGGAGAAAAGCATAATGGGGTACCATTTCTTGTATAATTAAAGCTAAAGAAACAAACTATAGATTTCAAATAATCTGGGGTTTTTTTTGTGTTGTTTTAGGGTTTAACGCCTTTTTTCAGCACACGATAGGCTATACATGGCGGCCAGTATTATTGGTGGAAGAAGAACCCGGGAAAACCCCGGAAAGAACTACTGACCCATGAGAAGCTACTGGCAAGCTTTCTCACATAACTTAATTAGCTGAATCTTAGACTCGAAACCCATGCAGACAGAAGTGAGACGGCAGTGATCCGTAACAGAAAGTGCTTTAGACCACTTGGGGCCCCTTCAAATAATCTGTGAGTTGTGGCACTGAATATATGAAATGCCTTAAAATAATGCAGAATACATGTAAATCATATAAACGACACGTTTAAGAAACTTTTATATGGCAATACTACAAATGTCAACACCATTTCACCAAACACTTGCTTAATGATTAAGAATTTAATTTAGCAATGTTGTGAAAATAACTCTGGAAGTAAATTTATAAAATTAAATACTTTCTTTTTAATACAAGAAATTTTTACTGGGGTAAAATCAACACAAGAAGAAAGATTTTTGGCAAGGTGATAGACTCTTTGTAACAACAAATCTCTCAATAGTGACATATGTAATAATAATAATGATATAATGAATTATTTGCCATGTTTCCTTTCAATAAATAAACCAGGTTACAAGAAAAAATAAATTGGTGGCATGGCATAAAAAAACACGCTATTTCTAACCACTACATATCAATCATTTGGATAGATCTTGCCGACGATAAATCTTGATGATGCAAGCAAAATAATATATCAGAAATAGTTACTAATCTACAGACAGCCTGCTGGATACAAGATCACTTCATCAATATTCATTTAGTTTACTCAAAACAGGAGCACCAGAAGCAAAACTAGCATTTCCAGTCACAAGACAGCTAACTTGCTTGACTGTAACTAGTGAATACAGAATTATATGTTTCTGTGTCAGATATCCATTATTTATATTCTCAACCTAATAAATGGATATGTTTCAAGCACAATAGTGCAAACTCATTTTAATGATGAAGGAGATGACATTTTCTTACTTTCTTCTTCCTCATCTTCATCATCACTATCACTATCATCGCTATCATCACTATCACTATCATCAGAGTCTTCTGATTCCATTTCTTTCTCAAGTCTTTCTCTGGCCTCTGTAAAGACTGACTGCAGTACTATTGAATCTTCATATATCTGAAATTAATGACCATTCAAATTCAAATTTAATTAATGAGTATTTTTGAATTTATTTTAATTAATGTGAATTCAAATAAATTTTAATTAATGAGTATTCAAATTTAACATTTACATTTAGGCTTCCACCTACTCTCAAATTATGCCAATATTTAGCCTTAGTGTCACACTGCAAACATTGAGCATTTAGGCTTTCAAAATAATGACAATATTTAGGCTCAGTGTCACACTAAAAACATTGAGGATTTAGGCCTTTCAAATTATGCCAATATTTAGGCTTAGTGTCACACTGCAAGCATTGAGCATTTAGGCCTTTCAAGTTATGCCAAAATTTAGGCTTAGTGTCACACTGCAAGCATTGAGCATTTAGGCCTTTCAAGTTATGCCAATATTTAGCCTTAGTGTCACACTGCAAACATTGAGCATTTAGGCCTTCAAAATAATGACAATATTTAGGCTTAGTGTCACACTGCAAGGATTGAGCATTTAGGCCTTTCAAGTTATGCCAATATTTCGGCTTAGTGTCACTGCAAACATTAAGCATTTAGGCCTTTCAAATTATGCCAATATTTAGGATTAGTGTCACACTGCAAGCATTGAGCATTTAGGAATTTGAAATTATACCAATATTAAGGCTTAGTGTCACACTGCAAACATTAAGCATTTAGGCCTTTCAAATTCTGCCAATATTTAGGCTTAGTGTCACACTGCAAACATTGAGGCCGTTCCAATTAAACTAATATTTAGGTCTGATGTTACACTATGCAAACTCTTCCACATGAAGGCATCAACAAACCTTCAAATTATACTAATATTTAGGCCTGATGTCACATTAGACAAACTCCTCCACATGAAGGTATCAACAAACCTTCAAATTATACTAATATTTAGGCCTGATGTCACATTAGACAAACTCTTCCACATGAAGGTATCAACAAACCTTCAATTATACTAATATTAAGGCCTGATGTCACATTAGACAAACTCTTCCACATGAAGGTATCAACAAACCTTCAAATTACACTAATATTTAGGCCTGATATCACACTGTGCAAGCACTAAACATTTTGGCTTCAAACTACTTTCAAAGTATGTAATATTTAGGCCTGATGTCACACTGCAAACTTGACAAATATGGAATTCAACAGACTTTCAAACTTTAGACCTACAATTTACTTACCACAGATCCCTCCACATTGTACATTTGAGCATTTCCACACAGGAGCATGATGTCATCTTCCAGGTCATCTACTGATCGATACCTGTGCTCTTTAAAACGTTGCTGTGAAATAAATGCAGAAGAATAGAATGCCATTACTGGATGCAAAAAGAATAGAATGTCAATAATTGATGCAAAAAGAAAAGAATGTCAATATTGGATGCAAAAAGAATAGAATGTCAATACTGGATGCAAAAAGAATAGAATGTCATTAATGGATTGCTATACTTCAGACACAGTTAACTTCAGTTATGAAGGACACTGGCCAGATTATGAGGCACCAGTATTAATTATTATTTCATTAAAATAATTTCCAATCTTTCTGTAAAAAAATTAACAAAAAAAGTTTCTATTAAGTGTTTTTGTTGGAACCTGCTAGCCCATGTATCCAACTCAATCTGTTGTAAATAGATTAACAAACTGATGTGATAGTTTCTATTTAGTGTTTCTGTTGGAACTTGCTAGCCCGTGTCCAACTCAATTTGTTGCTGTCTGTAGCTGCCTTTATATTCTTTGTTACTACGTACAGAATTCTGTTTTAAACATCGAATGAAATTGCCAAGGTAAGTATTTCCATTCAATGTTTAAGATTATTCATTTTTTTTCTGCACATGTGGTTGTCAACTTCTTGGTTCTTTCGTGAAAAAGGTCAGATCTGAAATGCGAGTTATTCTGTTGCTTATTATGTATTTTAAGCTGAGATTTGTTCTATTTTCACTTAAATTTGGTTTTGAAAATAGCTGTAGAACTTCAGTGATGACAAAAATTACCCTCAGCAGTCACAGAACATTACACATCACACATTAATATGTCAGTCCCCATATTGCAATTTTACACATTAATATGTCAGTCCTCATCTTATTTTACACCTTAACAAATCAGTCCCCATCTTGCAATTTTACACATTAATATGTCAGTCCTCATCTTGCAATTTTACACCTTAATGTCAGTCCCCATTTTGCAATTTTACACCTTAATGTCAGTCCCAATCTTGCAATTTTACACCTTAATGTCAGTCCCCATTTTGCAATTTTACACCTTAATGTCAGTCCCCATCTTGCAATTTTACACCTTAACAAGTCAGTCCCAATCTTGCAATTTTACACCTTAATGTCAGTCCCAATCTTGCAATTTTACAGTCATGTTAGTCCCCATCTTGCAATTTTACACATTAATATGTCAGTCCCCATCTTGCAATTTTACATATTAATATGTCAGTCCCCATCTTGCAATTTTACACCTTAATGTCCGTCCCAATCTTGCAATTTTACAGTTATGTTAGTCCCCATCTTGCAATTTTACACATTAATATGTCAGTCCCCATCTTGCAATTTTACACATTAATGTCAGACCCCATTTTGCAATTTTACACATTAATATGTCTGTCCCCATCTTGCAATTTTACACAATATGTCAGTCCCCATCTTGCAATTTTACACATTAATGTCAGTCCCCATCTTGCAATTTTACACATTAATGTGTAAGTCCCCATCTTGCAATTTTATACCTTAATATGTGAGTCCTCATCTTGCAATTTTACATATGTTACAGCATAATGTTCTATACAGATACACATACTAAGTAAATGCACTCACAAAGGAGTATTTAACACCAAATATTTTACTGAAAAACCATAAGCTTTACTTAACCATTTATTTGCAATCAGTTTAAATTTTAACAGTTTAAAATTTACAGTGTATTTCAGCAAAAATTATTTGTGCCTTTGGTCACTTTTGATTCCATTTCACTTAAATAAATGATGTACGATTTTTTTCAGTCATAGTCAGAAAACAAAAAGTTTTATATATGTCAGTGTTTCCCTTTATTTATGATTCAAGGCCCCTCAAATTTTGTATCCCCAGTTTTGATGCCAAAGTTCATTTTTTACTCAGTCTGACTCCAGTTCTCACACCAATGGGAATTTTGACTCCCAATCTTGCAACCCTAGGGGATACACTGAGTGGATATACAATAATTAAGGAAATACTAATGTTATATTTCAGTGGAATCAGTGGCAGGTAAATCTGCTTAACTAATGGCTTAAAAGAACGATTCTTGTTCATTCAATGTGACAAATACTGTTCTGAATCCTTTGATGAGTTGCCTTTCCTTTGCTTATGAGCTGAACAATCATTTAGGTTCTGGTCGATATGCATTACATGGTATGCATCTGCATGGGATTTCAACACGCAAATAAATAATTATTATTCATGATTACAGGTTACCAATGAAATACAGAAAATAGAAGTAGTACTGTTTTCTATTCATGTAACAAGTGCTTCACTCTGCACAAGATGTTTATAGATTTATATACAAATATAGAAATAAAAAAACCGCTCCGGTGGCCTAGTGGTTAGAGTGTCCGCCCCGGAAGCGGGAGGTTGTCGGTTCGATCCCCGGCCGAGTCATACCAAAGACTTACAAAAATGGTACTAACAGCTGCCTCGCTTGACGCTCAGCATAAAGAGGTTAGTGTTAGGACTGGTCGGCCTGGTGTCAGGATAATGTGACTGGGTGAGACATCATGCTACATGTCTGCGGCATGATGTCTCAGTGCTAGACATCACTATAAACTGCCTCACTGCAGACATGGTAGCGATATGACTGAAAAATTGTTAAAGCTACGTCAAAAATCCTAATCAAACAAACAAATAGAAATAATTTTGAGGGTGAGAGACCTATGTCTAGACCAAAGCTGGAGACTGAATATTACTTATTGACTAGTGTCTTTCAGGAAGTATATCATATAAATTCCACAAATTTTCTTGTTCAAAATGTTGCAGACAAAATAGATCAACATGGTGGAAGATTTTTTTAAAAATTACATCTCCCCCTGTCAATTTCCTTAGCATATGGCAATGGACTGACTAGAACTGGAGGGGCCCTAGGCATGCATATATTGTATTTACAGCAACGTGCAGTTCTCTTAAAATATTTACCTTGATTTTTTTAAAGTCTACAGGGCTGGAGATGATCTCATAGTATTCTGGTAATTCCTTCTTTGATGGTAGTTTATAGAACACCTGACTGAGAACTCTACCATCACTGAAAATGATCAGGAGTAAAGTTGAAAAGATGAAATTTCTATTATGTAAGAAAAAAGCAACAAAATAGCTGTACAAGTTTTAAATTATAAACAGTCGAGTTTAATTTTCTATAATGAATTTAATTCTGGACCACTTATCTATTCAAAGTTATATTGTAGGAAGAAGAAATACTTTTATATTTCATTACAGTATTTATTCAAAGTAATATTGTAAGAAGGAGAAATACTTTTATATTTCATTACAGTATTTCAGAAAGATGTCTAAATGTTTCTACAATATAATTTTGTCTAAAGTAGAAGAAAAAAAAACCCAAAACAAAATAATTATAACCAAAACAAGGAAATAATCATTTTAACACCATGAAAAGAATAAATTTGTTGTGTACAATTTATATTAATAAATAATAATGATAAAATACTAAAATATTTATGGAATATAACTAAAACTATTCAACAACATTTTTCCTTGTAGAGATAGTAAATGGAAACAATGACGCAAAATTTTGTACTGCATGCAAAAATAGATAATATTTTTTCTTTGCAGTATGCATACAATAGAATGAATTCATTATGGAACATTTTCTAAAACAAACTTTGCATTAGGTAAAATATTCCTGCACAACTCGATTTTAAATCCATGCATGGTTTAAGTTTGGAAACTCACTTGTCCTTGTAGTTCAGGACTACATCCAATAATTTCTTCAGTGTGTTTGCAAGTTTAGGTGGATTGGGTTTCAGCTTCTCCATTGGAGGTCTACCCCTCTTTTTCTTGGGCTTTGGTGTCTCAGGCTGAACCTGAACCTCCTCCACTACTTCCTTCTTTCTCTTTCTCCCAGGACCACCTTTCTTTTTAACTTCTCTCTTCTGCTCTTCAATTTCCTCAAGATTCCCATCCTCTATGGCCTGTTAATAAGAAAGATGAAAAACCGTAGTTTGTTTCCAACACCTAAGTTTGCAGTAAGTGGATGATAAGATTATATCACAATGCTAAATCCAAGTCCCTTTCTGGTTTTACAGCATAGTTGCAATCAGCAGTTGTGTTAACTGCTTTCTGTGAGTGAAATTCCTTTTGAATTTCAGTAAATATCCTTATTAGGTCATACAAAATAATTTAATACATTTATTATGTCTCTAATATTCTTCAGCAACAACATGCTTTAAAAATATGCTGTTGTAGTGGCCATAATGCATGTCAGATTGGCACCATTTTCATTTATGACCATCAAGACATCGTGCAGGAACAACAAGACACCATACAAAGTTTCTGGTGGAAGATTTTAATAAAGGCTGTTATGGTAGCCATATTAGAAGTCCAATTAGCATCATTCATATTTAGGTTTGTTTTGGTGTTGTGGGGTTTGACATCATTTTTCAGCACATGATAGGCTATATATAGCAGCCAGTATATCTGGTAGAGGAAGAACCTTGGAAGACAAGGAAAAGAACCAGTGATGCAAAGGAAGCTACTGGCTTGTTTTCTGACTTAACCACAATGGTTGAGTCCAGACTCCAATCCATGCAGACAGAGATGAGATGTGAGTGATCTGTAAGGAGCCTTTAACTACTTGGTCCATTTAGGACATCACAAGAAATCTTTTAGTGAAAACCCCATGTTGCAATAAACAAATCTTCAACTACTTGGCCCATTTAGAATAACACGACATGATAAGAAATCTTTTAGTGAAAACCCCATGTTGCTATGAACAAGCCTTCGACTACTTGGTCCATTTAGGACATCATATGAAATCTTTTAGTGAAAACCCCATGTTGCTATGAAAAAGCCTTCTGGAGTAATAATATATCTTAAGATTGCTGATGTGGTGATCGTACTCAATTTATTTAGTTCCACTAAGACCATGGGATGAATGTGTGTGCCAATTTTCATGCAATGCTCCAAGAGATGTATGATGAGTATTGATAACAACCTTGTGCAAACAGTCAAGTTGGTGATGGATGAAAGACAAAAGAACATCCCATACGTTCTTTTGGTCTACGAGCTGTAGTACTAAAAAATTCACAAGCCAAGAGCTCTGCTTTAATCAAGAAAACTCTGATAGCAGTAACAACATTAAGTCCTGATTGTTTCATTGCTATTGTGCTTTTGAGTGAAACACATGAACTGGATTATTCTAGATAACTTAGCTGCAAATGGGTACCAGCATTTGCAGGCAGTTAACTTCTAATGGATTGGTGTCCCATCAAAAAAGTCATGCAGCTTACTATAGTCGCTTCATACACACACAAAAAAGGTAACATCTAGTCTTGTGAGCCAATAGTTGATGGAAGAAGTTTTCTAATAAACAACCAGGCTTATTGGACTCGTTGTGGACACAAAAATAATATTCATAAAAATCTGAATTCAGATGAACATGTTTGGGCTACAGTGTAAAGGAAATTTTTAAACATTGTATAAGTGCAGATAAACAATTATGGAGACTTTTGTGTTTAATTTTTTACAACATTAGTGGCATGAAGTATTTTACTCCATTATTTTCCATGAATAGTTGAGAAAAAAAAACCACTACCCAGATATTTTACACTATACAGTATTCCAAATCTACATCATCTGAGGATATGCATGTGGCTTGGGTAACCCCCTCCCACAATTCCAGACCAACAAGATTGAGAAAAGAAGTAATCTTGACAACATACCCTCATCCACTGTTTTTCTGTCAATGAATCCGAATAGTCTACTTCCTTACGCTGACGAGAGCCACGGCCAAACAATTTCTCCTCTTCCTCTTCAAATGTCAGTCTATCAACCTGTTATAATCAGTAACATCAATACATCTGTTACTATACTTTCATGTATTAAATACAACATTTTGCAAAATATACTGCCTAAGTTTTGTAAGAACTGAGACGACTATTAAAACATTTTAAATTTAGGCTAATTTCTACATAGAAAATATTAGTCTTGTACAAAAAGCCATATAAAGACAGAAATAAACATAAACTTCATTCATCTGAATTTTGTGAATGGTAACCATGTCTGAAGCTCGGTGAATTTTATTGTTGTAGTAGTGGGGTTTAATGCCATTTTTCAGCACAAGATAGGCTATAAATGGCGGACAGTATTAATGGTGGAGGAAGAACCCGGGAAAACCTTGGTAATAACCACCGACCCACAAGAAGTTACTGGCAAGCTTTCTCACATACCCACATTGGCCGAATCCGAGACTTGAACCCATGCAGATAGAAGTGAGATGGCAGTGATACATAACAGACAGTGCTTTATACCACTCTGCCACTCAGGGCCCCAAATTCTACTGTAAGCATCTCAAAATATTGGTAAAATTACATTTTGCATATGAATGATTTCACCATTTTAACAATCAGAGTAACATCACTCATTCCAACAACAAAAATTGGTTTATGTACATGTATCTGTCACAATGATCTTAGAGTAAATGAGGAATCAATTTTGTATACTGAGCACTTATGGCTAATGTCACATGTCACAAGGAATTAAAACAGTCTGCATCATCAAGTTTCCATTAAACTATATTAAATTTGTATTTAATATGTTCATGATTTGTCAAATGAAAGACAATGTCTAAATATGACATGCAATGGCTCCCATAACAGGTCAGTCTTGCATCGACTTTTTCATAACTTCAGGATCAGCATTCTTTTCAGCATGTATACAATGTATGCTCTCTAAGTTGATACAACTGGTGCTGAAATTTGTGTGCAAAACAAATCTGGTAACCGTTGCTACTTTTTGAGATACTTGTGTGAAATTTTACTGAGCAACAAACATGGATATCATTCATGATGCTAAGCTGAATGAACTATAATTACATCCTCTGGGATTTATAATAGTACCTATCAAGACTTATTACAAGTAACAATGGTAATTATTAAGTAAATAAATTTCATGAAAGTCAATAAATAAAAAACAAATAATAATAAAAGAATGGTTTAAATATATACATTTTAGAATTGTAACTTGTAACATAGTCAGCATTCAATCCATTATGAATTGTAGCTCACTTGAGTAGCAAAAAGCAAAAGCTGGTCATAGCTGTGTCGAATATGGTGATCTTGCCAATTTTGTTTTGACTTTTTCTATTTATGTCTATGAAGCCCACTTTCTAAATCTCTGCCAAAAGCACAATTACATCCAAGAGCATTTACCTGTCACAGTTGTATCCAAGAACATTTACCTGTTACATCCAAAAGTATTTACATGTCACAGTTGCATCCATGAGCATTTACCTGTCACATCTGCATCCATGAGCATTTACCGGTCACATTACATTCCAAAAGCATTTACCTGGCATAGTTACAATCTAGTTGAGAATCATTTAATCCCTTCATGCTGTACAAATTTAGAACCATACCTTGTGTGATCCGTCCAAACTTTTTAAGGTGGAAAAATTCAGTTGTCAATATTTACAATATTTAATTCATGCTATTTTAAAGAGATGTGGCAACTTAATATAAATAATAAGATTGGGAGTGGGTCTAAACTTGATTTTTATGCAAGAAAAAATGTACTTATACCAGTCTACTGTATACATCATGTCATATGGTAAGGTCTATAAACAACATTACCTCTGCTTCATCCTTGACTATCCAGGCTGGCAGTTCATCTTCCTCTATCAGACGAGGTTTGCGTTTGGGATTACGGGCCTCTTCCCGCCGCCTCTCTATATCCATGCGCTACAGTGTAAACAAATTAACACATTTTAATGTCATACTAGAACCTATTTGAGAGATTGGAGAACAGCACATCTTAATGTCACTGACTAACAAGGAAATGATGGATAATAGATATTGTATGGTTGTTTGTTGGATATGTAATTTCTGTAATTTAGATAAATGCTATTAAATGCAACAAGTTTGTTGCAGCAAGTGTTATTAAACAAATTTATGAATTTCATGACTAGTGAAAATTGTAACTTGTTACAAAACTTCAATGACTTGATAAAGCAAGGTCTGATTTGAGGTACTCTGCTACAAGTGACGACCTGTCCTATTATTCTTAATCCATATTTTAATCAATGTTTCTTTATTTAAGTTACAGTCTATACAGTTCTACTCATTGAAACCATTTCTAATGTTTCTTTATTTAAGTTACAGTCTATACAGTTCTACTCATTGTAACCATTTCTAATGTTTCTTTATTTAAGTTACAGTCTATACAGTTCTACTCATTGAAACCATTTCTAATGTTTCTTTATTTAAGTTTAAGTTACAGTATTTAAAACCCATACAACATGCAGAAAGTGGCTTGCCCTGAGATTTCATGATCTGTTCACACTAGTACATCATTTGCTTATCAAATGT
Organism: Unio delphinus; assembly: GCA_029339505.1. Lineage (NCBI taxonomy): Eukaryota > Metazoa > Mollusca > Bivalvia > Unionida > Unionidae > Unio > Unio delphinus. The sequence continues at coordinate 36,726,024 of JAQISU010001235.1, forward strand.
TTTTCTATGTCCTCAGTTTAATAAACCTTGGGCTTTAGTCTTGAAATAAAATTCAAAAACATTCTGGACGAGTTAATTTTGCACTATTTACGGGTAAATAGTAAGCAATGTTACATCATGTTACAATTACAATGGATCATAGACATGTTACAATTACAATGGATCATAGACATGTTACAATTACAATGGATCATAGACATGTTACAATTACAACAGATCATAGAGATGTAACAATTACAACGGATCATAGACATGTTACAATTACAATGGATCATAGACATGTTACAATTACAATGGATCATAGACATGTTACAATTACAATGGATCATAGACATGTTACAATTACAATGGATCATACACATGTTACAATTACAACAGATCATAGACATGTTAACCTTTATTCTAACATAAATTTAAATGTTTTACTACAAATGTATGGTTTTGCTGCTGTTTACAATTATTTTTATAACAATGCATGTAGAATTTTAACAAGAACTATTTAGAACAAATTGTGTGTAAAGTAACTGTAGCTGTTACAAAGTTAAATTCTGTCCCTGAAAACTGGTCCTTCTTTACAGACCTGTACCAGACTGGTTTTACTGTATTACTTGATGGCTTCATTAATGGATACATAACAGTCTGACAGTTTAATGATGTTATATGATAAAATAATTTATATGGCACTGAAACATGACACATGCCTTTTATTTACCTTTCTTTGCTTTCAAAATACTTTCTACCAAATCTATCTCTTATTCTGTGTGAGATCCAACTATTTAATAAAAACCAACAGGTTAGCAGGAAAAATAAACTGAAGCCCAAATAAGATGACATTTTAATATGCAACTCTAATCTTCAAACCTCAGTAATTTCTTTTTTTTAAACTCTTCATTATTATTTTCCTTTTTGGAATCTCTTTAAGGAAAAGTCATGATGTAAACTAGTGGCTCAATGGGTTATCTGAATTCAATATATGATTGCCCAGACCCAGTATTATGGGCAAAGAACTGCACATCCCCAGACTAAAATGTCCTATAGAGTCATGATGTAATCTAGTGGCTCAATGGGTTATCTGAATTCAATATATGATTGCCCAGACCCAGTATTATGGGCAAATAACTGCATATCCCCAGACTAAAATGTCCTATAGAGTCATGATGTAATCTAGTGGCTCAATGGGTTATCTGAATTCAATATATGATTGCCCAGACCCAGTATTATGGGCAAATAACTGCATATCCCAAGACCAAAATGTCCTATAAAATCATGACATAATCTAGTGGCTCAATGGGATATCTGAATTCACCATATGATAAGCCATAATCCAGCATTAAGGTAGACCTTGAGTTCCAGGCAAACAATCTGTCATACCTGCATATTCCCAGATTAAAATGTCCTAAAAAGCAATAGATGACTTGCATATCCTGACAGAAAAATCTACTTGCCCAAACAGGCAAATACAATTTTTTTTTTACTTGAGCAGAATAAATTCTGATTTAAGCAGATATTATACAAATAATAAATATAGAAGCTGATGTAAACTTATATTGAATCATGTGAATGGTTGTTTTCTAGAACCTATTCTGTGACCTAACACCAGTTGAAAGTAATTACAAACTGAGAACAGTCTGATCTACCTCTGGTAAGTGTTTATTACTACTGAAAAGTGAGAGCAAAGCACCTAAAAGAGCTTGATTAAAACAAACCATCCGGTAGAAAGTATGGACCTTCATTGAACAAAATATTCTAGGCAGAACATCCTTGTCATTAAAAAGAAATGCTTGACGGTCCTGAATCAAGTGGTCAAGTGGAAATTATTGCTCACCATTTTGAGCTGGGTGAGTGAATTTACAATCTCCATGACAACAAGTTAGTAAACAGACCTGATAAGCATCAAACTCCTCTTCTGTCCTGGCCAACATCTGGTTGATGGTCTCATCATCTGGAACCTCATCTTCCTCCTAAAAAAAAAAAAGTATGCTTTCAAACTTACTGGCATCATCCCAATATCACATTCCCTCAAGAATAAATCCTCATGTTTCACATAGTATATGATATTAAATCCCACTGTCCTTATTAATCAAATGAACAGCAAGCACATTCCCTGAATCCTCCTGTGCATTATGGGATAGCAGATCCTAATCGATGCAAATTAAAACAAGAGCCCCTCTATGGGACTGAGGTTTTAATGGCCCAAACAAAATCAGTTGCTGTAGTAGACATAATGAGTGTCATATTGTCACAATTTGGTGTCAATTGTCACCAGTTTCAATTACAGTCTTAATATTCCACCTCATTTGTTTGTATCCCACCACCCATCTGATTTAAAACACGAAAAGCATAAATGAAATAAAAAAAGGTGCAGAACATAGTTCAATCACTGATTTAAAATTTCAAACCTGATTATAATGAGAGAGCCCTTATCACTGTTATCATCTGTGTGTTTCACACCAAATGAAAGTTTTCAGTGTGAAAGATTACCTTATTTACTGGTCATTTCCACTTCCAGGATAAGGCCATTTTCAGTTAAGGTGTGGACTACTCATTATGTACATAGAAAGTAAATACTAGATCATCTGCTTCCAATGTTTACAATATCAAATCAAAGAAAGGTAAAGAATGACAACTACAAACTTGCGCGTTTCACGTGGATTTAAGAAGTGTAATTTTTACATACAAGTATGCAAAGGAATATAATTTTCAAACTCTTACAGTTTTTTACAGAATAATATAGCAGTTACCAAATAGGATGAACTATGTCACTCTGAAGTTTGAGGAAAACTGAATTGCCTCTGTTGATATTATCATCCATTTGAGAAGATTAAAGATAACAATATTTTAAAGGATGGAGGTAGTCTGCATCTTTTTCATCCATTTATGAGTACTGATAAGATTTTCAAGATGGCCACCATCTAGTAGCCATACTGGACATCAGATCATTCTTGACCAATATGAATTAAGTTAGATGGTGAATACATTATCCAATCAGATGCATAAATAAAATGATTTTAAAGATGGTTGCCATGGATGCCATACAGGAAGTTAGAATGGCATCATTTTCATTTTGGAATAACTAGACATCATTAAAAGTCTTTTTTGATATCCACACATCTATATTGCCCTCCACTCAGGAGGACATTGTTCATACTGATATTCCATCTGGAAATTCAAGCACCTTTTAAAGGCGAAACAAATTCAAGCACTATAATTAAATGTCCATAAAATATTTCACTATTAAGTATTTCCACACAAGGCAATCATGACACCGGTGTACATGTAATACATAATAATATAAGTGGCCAAAGAGTAATCTGAGCATAAAAAGGTAATCAGTATAATACATGCCATAACTACAGCAAACTGTGTGAAAAAAATGTACATTTAATTTTGCTACTAACCTGGTCCTGCAGCTGGTCAAAATTCTTGTCAGAAATCTGCAAAATCCATGTGGATTAGAACCAGAAGGTAAAGCATACTATGAATTATTTATAATCAATACTCACTTTACCAAGTCTAAATATCTAATTTTTGCTGAATAATCATGAATTCCATAAATTCTGCAATGCGCATGATAATATACTCAATATGAGTGCTTTTTTAAATCCCCCTCTTCTTCTTTTCAAATCTGAATATCAGAGCTGGTTTATCTTTTTTCTGATCTGACGTTTTGAAATTTAAAAAGATCCATCTGCTCAAACATTTTTCAGTTATTTAACATCCATAAGCCTGTTCTAATTAGCATCTGGTGCCATTTTCTTTCAAATTAAAGACGAATCCTCTATATTATCAATATAATGAATCCGTGATGCAATGTTTTGAATTGAAAAAATCCTATCTATTTTCTTGGTAATGTGTCATATAAAGTTGCTATAAATAGAAAATAATGAAAACACATACATCTAGGATGGTCAAATACAGCAATCTTTACTTTTTATTTTATTTTATAAAATATTATGAAATTTATATGATGAATGGGATTAAAGAGATCATGAAAAAATGCAAGCACAACTTTTATTACCTTATATTACTATATTTTTTATCTACCAGAAAAGTGTAATCCATATACAGGCAAGTGTAAGAAATAATTAGGTGAAAAAGCACATTGATGATGCCAAAAGTGTAATGGATGGCATTTATGTATTAATTCTGAAACAAGAACTCGTTAGTTTTTGTTAAGCTAGGCTTGGGTGAAGAAATAAGGTCAGTGAGTTTTGGGGAATAGGGTTGAGGTGCAGTCATCTACATAACCTTTTAGGGAGCTATCAGTTTTATTTATTTTGACAGTGTTTTCAACTCCATGAGTTTTTCTTGTTTTAAGCAAAATATCCTGAATTAATTTCTAATATTGATTTTTCATTCTTTTTATGTATTTCATCCTTGTCACAAGAGTTCAAGACTTTTACTCACTAATCTAGCTGTGGCCACTTTAGCTTTAAAAGTTCCAAGTTATATTTATTGATCTAGCTGTGGCCACTTTAGCTCACAAGTCCCTACTTATATTCATTGATCTAGCTGTGGCCACTTTAGCTCACAAGTCCCTACTTATATTCATTGATCTAGCTGTGGTCACTTTAACCCAACAAGTCCCTATTTATACTTTTGTCTGGACTTTTAATCTAAGGGCAACTGCATTGCCACTGTCAGCAGACTTGTCTGATTCCAGCAGTTTTGCAAAAGTTCCATGAAATTTCTTCAATAATTCAACCAAATAAAATATTTTCATTTTTTTAGAAGCAATCTGAAACATGTTTTGATTGAGACCAGGACAAGAAGTATACCAGTTTAAAGACTGATTTTGATTGCCATGGTCAGAATGTAAGTTGATGGTAATATAGACCCCATCAACATTTCATGTGACCTCAAATACCATTAACATCTTTCAACAAACACAACACACAGATCATTGTTTATCACTGAACCTTACTCATGTAAACAGTGACCCGAGTACCTATTGAATTTCTTATTAGAAAAATACTTCCCATCACAAAGCACTTGATTGATTTTTTTCCATTGGCAAAGTAACACAGTATTCATTCACTTACACTAAATGATTACAATCACAAACAAGGCGAAATACTAATAAGCATACAGAAGTCATACCAAATACACGTGACCCAACTGGAAGTCTTAATAAATAAGCGACCCAACCAAAAAGTTTTACTGAATATATAAGAAACCCAACATGAAGTCGAACTCAATACACGAGTGACCCTACCTGAAATCTACTCTTACTGAATACACAAGCAATCCAACCAGATGTCTTACAAAACACAGAACCCATCACGATATTAAAATCTTATGGTGATTTGGGGTTCAAATGTTTTTAAAATAGATCAATATTTTCGTTCTTTATATTTGTCTGAGTGTTTTCAAGCATTTTTCCTGTACTTCTTAAAGCTGATTTTACACGCAAAGTAAACATCAAAATTCATGCTTTTCCCAAGATTGTGCAAACCCTGGAGGAGATGAGTTAGCAAGATTTTCAAAGTGGCTCCTGTTGCAGCCATAGTCCACGCTGCAGCGAATTTATCTAGGACATATAGACCTTGGGATGAATGTGTGTGTAAAGTGTTATGGAAATCTCACAAGTAATGTTGAAGGAGTAGTGTTAACAAACTTGCACATAACAGATAGATGGATAGATGATGGACAGATGTCAACAGGCCATCACATAAGCTCTTCTGGTTGTTTTTGACCAGAAGAGCTATATAAAAAAAACACCAAACAGACCTTCAACATTGACATTGAGGTTCATCTCAGAAGCAGATGGATATATGGATATATATGCCCATGGCTGCAAAGAAGGCCATGCCCACCTTCTGCCATGGTGGGCTTGACAAAATGAAGTATTATTATGAGTATGCTAGAAATCCAAATGATCTCACCTCATCCTCATCTATTTCTTGGGTTAGTAGTGCTCTCAGGAACTGTTGTCTCTCACTGCCTGTTGACTTCTGATCAAACATACCAGCTTGGATAACCTTTTCATCCACATTCAGCTTATAACGAGCTGCAGCCAGGATTCTCTCTTCAACACTGTTCACAGTCATCAGACGTAGCACACGAACTTCATTCTGTTGACCAATACGGTGAGCTCGATCCTGGGCTTGAAGATCCTAAAAAGATTCAGAATTCAGAATAATTATTTTTTTTTGAAAATAGAAGAAAAAAACTCCAATAATTTCAAAATTTTCACAGGCCTGTTATAATAATTGAGGGTCTAATGTTATAATAATTGAGGGTCTAATGTTGGGGCAATACTGAACTCTAAAATTAAAATCCATAATGTTTTTTAACACACTTTTATTATTTAATTTGTATTAGTTACTACACTAATAAGTGTGAAATTGTACATACAGTAATCTATCAATCTCAACATTACTTTGGATTATTGTACAACCTAATCATTTAAGAGTAGCGCTGAATTTAATTTTTGGTAACTTAATGCCAGACTTGATCTGCACTATATATATATATATATATATATATATATATATATATATATATATATATATATATATATATATATATATATATATATATAATGCAACTTAACAAATTTGTGTACCTGGTGTGGATTCCAATCAGAATCAAAGATAACAACTGTATCAGCACTCTGCAAGTTCAAACCAAGACCGCCAGCACGTGTGCTTAGCAAGAAGATGAAATATGGCGAGTCCTCCTGATTGAACAGGAAGAGTAGTTGCCCTCTATCCTCAGATTTGGTAGTCCCATCAAGACGAAGGTATCTGTATCCACGGTACAGAAAGTAGTCCTCCATAATGGACATAAGCGATGTCATCTGACAGAAAAGCAGTACTTTGTGGTTGAAGGCCTTCAGTTTTGGTAAAATTCTGTCTAGCAGCTCAAACTTTCCAGCTGCTCGATAAAGCTCAGGTCTACAATGTTAAAGAAATCAAAAAATGAGGTTGGGGGTCTACATTAGACAAGTACTTGCTTTCACTCAATGTATATTCCCCTATCTTAAATTTCAACTAGATAAAAAGTCAATAAACAGTGTTGCTAATTGGTTGAGCTGTCCACTGAATACTATCTCCTATAAATCCATGAACATGTCCCCTGGACTCATTCAAGGTACAAACAAACAATAACTCAATTTGTTCTGATTCCATCAAGAAATAAAAGACCTCAATACATGAGAAGTGTGCCACAAAAAGTAATGTCTGAAGGTGATATAAATTCTTACGAAAATGTTTCAGAGATCACAAATACAAGATCTTTGCTGAACTGATAATAAAACATTAAGATTATATCCACCACTTTGCAAATCACATATTTTGCTTTGTATCAGCAAAATAAAAGTTACTAAAGGTCATCTGCTTTACTAGGCAGAAGTCAGACTAGAGTGGTCTCCTTTTAGATATTTGCCACCTCCCATCAATCGATAAAAAAAGTGCTAAAACGTCATCTGATTTCATAGTAGACTGTAACAGTGGTCTCCCCTTTGGATAGTGGGCTTAGAATTTAATCCTATCAAATGTCAATTACTGCTGGAGCAGGTGTACACACTTCTCTAACCTGTTAGATGTGATCTGACAGACCTACTGAGTCTGTTGTTGACTTTGGAGTAAGGCGGGGACCAGTGGTATACTAATTAAAACACAAAGTCATATTGTAATCTACTGTTTATATTCAAAATATATTGGTTCTGTCCACCTGTACAAAAATATTTATCTACATTGTTTCTCACTATATTTGTCCAGGTATATTCAGAATATCAATCACTCCATTATGTCCATTTGGTATCCTTTCTCTTAACTCCCCATCTTGTACATCTCTGATTCTAATTTCACACTACATCTTTATCCTACTGTCCCGTTTTCTTTCTTCTGCTTTCTGCATTCTAACCCCCCCACTATATCTTGTATCTATATACACATACTGTAATCCCCCACTCATTCCCCACATACTGGATATGTTGGCTAACCATTACTAGATGAATGACAGCTCCCTTCCCCCAGATCATACCATAACTAAATGGTGCTGAAACTGCAGGAATATGACCCAGCTCTCCAGATGTCAAGCTGCTGACCTGTTTACCCAGATTTGCCGAAGCCTTCTGGAACCCCATAACCTCACTGGCTATAGATTAGTTCTCACACCCAAATTTGTTTCTATAATGCTGATCTAGTTACCCAGATTTATCACTGCTTCCCTCACATCTATCTCTGAAATACCCATATTCACACCCACACACACCTACACATATTACTAGTCAGAAACCCGATATTGGTACTGCTATATATTTTACTTTTCCCTTTTGTTATATGTACAAAGAATCCCTTTGGTCATACATCCAAGAGAAGTAACTGCAAGCAGGTTGGGAGGTGTGTCTGTATTATAATTTGGTACTGTAATATCAATAACTTTCACGGCGTTCCCTTTTTCAGTGATTCTGTTGTTGCCACAAACCATAAAGCCTAAAGAAAAATTAGCCACATATGATAAAGAAGCTTCCATCTTTATTTTTTACTGTGTTTCATTCTCAGAGATAACAAAAACACTAGATACTCATTTCCGTAATATGGTAATAAAATATTTGCAATTACATGTTTAAATTAAACCATTTTAAGAACAATAATTATAATGCATTTTATATTGTTTCAATGGACACATCTACCAGGAGCTGTAATTTCTTATGACTGACTTTGATAGAAACTCTATGACATGTACTTGTTTGTAATGGAAGTACACATATATTAGGAGCTTTATAACCACTTGCATGTACAAAATAATTATAGCCTGAACTGAAATGTAAAGTTACTTAGGTACCTAAATGTGTGATGATGACAAAGTGTTTGTATATTGTAAAAGCAGAACTTTGATAGGAAGAGAAAATGTTGGAGATGCAGATGGAGTAAATTTTCTTTAGAAGTGAAAACTCCAATCTGTAATGGCATATCTTCCATGTAGATTCTGGCTTTTGCGAGGTCTCTCGTGATGAGAGCATGCTTCTTGGCATACACAGAATAAGTATCTGAAGGAAGCTTCCAAGTCTTATACATAAGGGAAAATCACTCTGCCTGACCGCCATATAGGTCGGCAGGCAATTTTTAGCTCCAGTCAGTAAAAACAAAGTAGTATCTGGAAGGGCTGGATTTGCGAGGTAGTAGTAGTTCTCCCTAAGGTATTATGACTGGGTAACATTTATTTAAAAACTAAAAACTAAAGGTGCAATACTTCAAAACAAAAATCCTGTTTTAGAGATTATATCATTAAATAGTATGCATACTGTCGGAGATGTGTATTTTTAGTAACAAGTTTGGAAGCAGCTTATTAGCTCTCATATTTATAATCCATAAAATGATGGAGGGGAAGAAAAAAAAAACATTCATAAATACTTTTTAAAGGTTGCTTTGTTTATTAAAAAATAAATGGACAAAAATACATATTGCAAAAAACAAAAAAAGAGGGAGTAATTCTATTTGTACAAGATTCATCTACATCTGTTTAGGAGCCTAAACTGACCATTACCCTATCTTGCCCTTTACACTGATTTCATAAGTGAAAAATTCAGAAGGGCACAAAACAGATATTCATTGTGAGGCCTGAAAGAGGTGTTGCCTAGCACACGTGGAAGTAGTAATTTGTGATTTTTAGGAAAGGGGAGACTACTGTATTTTATTTTCCAATAATGCTAGCTGATGATCGTTTAGCATTTCTGAGCTAAAACAAGCCAGGAGACATAGTGAATGTCTTTTTTAGTTTGGGATTGATGGATTTGCACTTGTGATGTATTTCTAGCAGGAGTGGATCTGTAGCTGGAACAGATTTCTAGCAGGGATGAATTTGTAACAAGATAGATTTGTAGCAGAGATGGATTTATAACTGGATATATTTCTAACAGGGATGAATTTGTAACCAGATAGATTTGTAGCAGAGATGAATTTGTAACAGGATAGATTTCTAGCAGGGATGAATTTGAAACAGGATAGATTTCTAGCAGGATAGATTTGTAATTGGGATGGATTTGTGAGGCAATTGTCATACTCCAAACACAAGTGATCAGGAAATGTATCTGACCAAGAATAAAATATATTCAAAAGGTGTGCCAAGCATGAATTTTACAAGGATCTACTGATCTTTTTGACATGTCTGAAGCCAAAAATTTACCATTCTAAATGGTATACTATACATTTCAATGTCCAACTGCAAGTGTTTTTGCCTTGTCCTATTTCTTGTTATAACATAAATAAATGTGTGTGTGTGTGTGATTTGGATTTTTAACGTAGCTTTAACATTTTTTCCAGTCATATCGCTACGATGTCTTCAGTGTGACAGTTTATAGTGATGTCTAGTACTGGGTCATCATGTCACAGACATGTAGTATGATGTCCCACCCAGTCACATTATCCTGACACCAGGCCGGCCAGTCCTAACACTAACCTCTTAATACTGAGTGCCTAGGGAGTCAGCTGTTAGCACCATTTTTGTAAGTCTTTGGTATGATTTGGGCGGGGATCGAACTCACGACCTCCCACATCCGAGATGGATGCTCAAACAACTAGGCCACAGGTGTGATCCAACATAAATGAAAATAAAAATCATTCAATATACAGATGAAATTATTTATAAAAACTTTGATCGAAAGTAACCTGGAAAACATATTGGATGAATTAAAATTATTTATATTTGACTGGCATGTTTTAAATCAATAATATCTGCTGGCTCTCCCTCAGAACACTATGAATCTAACAGTTATGAATTTTAGTCCAAAATTAAATGGGTCCATTGAATTATGCATAAGCATAGTGTTAGATATCGTGCTAAAGTTCATTTGTTCTTCTGTATATTGATTCTAATCTTTCTGCTACAAGACACAAATTTTTGCCATGTTAGGTCATCCATAAGGTGAAAGTTTCCACTATCTTACCTAAAAGGATGTGAAGAAAGAGTCTCTGTCCCGACAGGAAAACTAATGTTAGTGTAATATTAAATGTGTGTCTGTCTGTATGTGCAAATACCCAGAGAGGATTCCTCCAGTGTAACCAAGATGGTCAGCAATGGCTTCTTCAATATGCTGGAACATGAAGGGATGGTTACAGATCTTCCTCAGCTGCATAATGGTGTTCATCAGTGCTTTGGCACCACCCTTACCCTGTAAAAAATAATATGGGCATATTTCAATCTTATTTCATTGGTATCAGCAACAATAAACATGTCAAGTCATTCATTTTTCCTAGTGGTTGGTACTTCAGACTTAGAAAGTCAAGGGATTAAGTCCAACCACTTTCATTTCTATTTTATCCTGGAGCAACGCATTTGAACTTCACTTCAACAGTTAATACAACTTTGAAACCTGCGATGGACTGACATTGTCATCCCATCCAAATGGAAACTGCAATTTCCATTATTTTCATACACTGTCAATGTGAGAAAGTCATGTGGGATACACTCTGCCCATGTGAGAACCTTGTGTGGAATATGCCAAAGTACTTAATGACAATGTAAAAGACATCAGTAACCTTACAGTATCATCAGTGTCATTAGTGTCTGTTGTGGCTTTAGTACTTAAGGGCAAATTTTGCCTATAAGCAACGATTCCTGTTATAAAAGAAATACTAAACTTCTATGTTCTTTCTAATGGCCTTAAAAAAAACTATGAAATACTTGGAAGTTTGTTTAAACTGTATCAATACTGATAATATTGTATATGCTGGGACACCATATTTGTTGGAACACCATAAATATTAAAAGTATTTTTTGTGTGCTCTGTATGTTTTGCGTTCCTGAGTCATAAGCTGTGGGACACCATTTAAATGTTTAGAAAATTACATGATAGAAATTGTACTCCAACTCAAATTTTATTTTAAAAACTAGAAAACTCTTTAATCAACTTCTGCATCATTTCACCAACACAACCCTACTCCTGCACACTTATGATCCATTCTTTTGGTGCATGAATATTTATTTTAGCTTTCTTTTACTGTGAAAAATTATCGTTAAAGACAACACATCACCTAAAACATAGACTGCAAGGACTAAAGTCAGATATTTTTTCAAGTCTGCATCAGTCATTTCAAACTCTTCTACTTTTGACCCCCTCCTACTGTCAGTCCATCCAGGAATGAGATCTAAGTACACTAGAAAGTCATCCCAGTTAAAGATCATATTGTTGGTAATATCATCTGCTTCTCTTCTGACATTCATGAATTCATCAAATTTTATTTTCTCCAAATCTTCTATGTGATGTATATCCGTGCATAACAAACTGTACTGTGTCACTTTGAAATTTATTCCATTGTTTCAATTTATTTTAAAAAATTCCATGAATGCTGGTGAAATGGAATCAAAGTTATATTCCATATCACAACAGTCTTTGTATATTCATCAATATCTAAGCATGAAGCATTATACTGTGTCACTTAAAAACTGTTCTATTGTTTCAATTTACTTTGAGAATTTCCCTGTGAAAAGGAATCAGAGTTATATTCCATATCTTGGCCGTATTTGTATATCTAACAACAACAAAGTTGGCACACTTAAAAAAATCCAAAGTTGGCTTCTGAGGCTGGATTGCTTTGCAATAAATTAACTTGTGTAATGATATCCTTTTAAAAAAAAAGTAAAACAGGCTTCAAAGTATCCAAAGTTGTTTTTGTCTTTGATGTCCTTTGCTAAGCTACATTAATCAGTTTACTACTCGCTGCCAGTTGTGCTTATTCACCACCTGGGCTTCTATGTGCTTGGCCTCTGTAGTAATAATTAATGACCAGGATAAAATTCAATCTTAGTTATTCTGCACCTAACACCGTGTCATGCATGAATGGAAGTTGTCTTCAAGATATTGATTTATTATTTCCCTATCATTTGCAAAATCTTCTTCTCTTCTGGCATTCACAAATTCATCAACTGATTTATTTTCTCCAAATCTTCTGGGTGACATTGATGTCTGCTTGAAGCACTAAACTGTGTCACTTAGCACCTTGTCATGCATGAATGGTGGTTGTCTTCAAGATATTATTTCCCTTTTGTTTGCGATTTTGTTGTATCGAGTTTTCAGTCGGATAACATACTCAAATCTTTGAGCACAACCACATATGAATTGTTTTTCAATGATCATGTCAATGAACGATGTATCGTGTTATCGGACATAAGCGATACATGCTACAGTATGGATGCTTACACTACATACCGCTATACAGAGTTCATCGATATATTTAATTCTTAAATGCTCATGATGAATAAAAAGGAATAAATGATAATATTACAAGGTTAGTTTCTTTCTTTTCATTATCTGATAAGCGTTTTTTAAAATCTATTTAATTGAAACATGCAGTGGGTGGGGACACAAATTCAATACAAATATATTTAGTTTCTAAGTCGTGAGACATATGACTTAGGTGAAAAAAGTTTCACATAAATTCTGGCACAGGGAAAAAAATTATTGTGTTACAATATATATGGTAAATACGGTATACCATATTGTTTTCATATCATATATGCCAGTGTAGGATAAGGTAATACTATAAGGATATATGCATAAGAAACTCCTGCACTCAGGATATATACATAAGAAACTCCTGCACTCAGGATATATACATAAGAAACTCCCCCACTCAGGATGTATACATAAGGAAATCCCACACTCAGGATATATACATAAGAAACTCCCACACTCAGGATATATACATAAGAAACTCCCCCACTCAGGATATATACATAAGAAACTCCCCCACTCAGGATGTATACATAAGGAAATCCCACACTCAGGATATATACATAAGAAACTCCCCCACTCAGGATGTATACATAAGGAAATCCCACACTCAGGATATATACATAAGAAACTCCCACACTCAGGATATATACATAAGAAACTCCCCCACTCAGGATATATACATAAGAAACTCCCCCACTCAGGATGTATACATAAGGAAATCCCACACTCAGGATATATACATAAGAAACTCCCCCACTCAGGATATATACATAATAAACTCCCCCACTCAGGATATATACATAAGAAATTCCCACACTCAGGATATATACATAAGAAACTCCCACACTCAGGATATATACATAAGAAACTCCCCCACTCAGGATATATACATAAGAAACCCCCACACTCAGGATGTATACATAAGGAAATTCCACACTCAAGATATATACATAAGAAACTCCCCCACTCAGGATATATACATAAGAAACTCCCCCACTCAGGATATATACATAAGAAACTCCCCCACTCAGGATATATACATAAGAAACTCCCCCACTCAGGATGTATACATAAGGAAATCCCACAATCAGGATATATACATAAGAAACTCCCACACTCAGGATATATACATAAGAAACTCCCACACTCAGGATATATACATAAGAAACTCCCCCACTCAGGATATATACATAAGAAACTCCCCCACTCAGGATATATACATAAGAAACTCCCACACTCAGGATATATACATAAGAAACTCCCACACTCAGGATATATACATAAGAAACTCCCCCACTCAGGATATATACATAAGAAACTCCTGCACTCAGGATATATACATAAGAAACTCCCACACTCAGGATATATACATAAGAAACTCCTGCACTCAGGATATATACATAAGAAACTCCCACACTCAGGATATATACATAAGAAACTCCCACACTCAGGATATATACATAAGAAACTCCCACACTCAGGATATATACATAAGAAACTCCCCAACTCAGGATATATACATAAGAAACTCCCCAACTCAGGATATATACATAAGAAACTCCCACACTCAGGATATATACATAAGAAACTCCCACACTCAGGATATATACATAAGAAACTCCCCAACTCAGGATATATACATAAGAAACTCCCCCACTCAGGATATATACATAAGAAACTCCCCCACTCAGGATATATACATAAGAAACTCCCCCACTCAGGATATATACATAAGAAACTCCCCAACTCAGGATATATACATAAGAAACTCCCACACTCAGGATATATACATAAGAAACTCCCACACTCAGGATATATACATAAGAAACTCCCCAACTCAGGATATATACATAAGAAACTCCCCCACTCAGGATATATACATAAGAAACCCCCCCCCCCACTCAGGATGTATACATAAGGAAATCCCACACTCAGGATATATACATAAGAAACTCCCACACTCAGGATATATACATAAGAAACTCCCACACTCAGGATATATACATAAGAAACTCCTGCACTCAGGATATATACATAAGAAACTCTCCAACTCAGGATATATACATAAGAAACTCCCCCGCTCAGGATATATACATAAGAAACCCCCCCCCCCCACTCAGGATATATACATAAGAAACTCCCCCACTCAGGATATATACATAAGAAACTCCCCCACTCAGGATATATACATAAGAAACTCCCCCACTCAGGATATATACATAAGAACCCCCCCCCACTCAGGATATATACATAAGAAACTCCCCCACTCAGGATATATACATAAGAAACTCCCACATTGGATAACAGTCATGAAATATATATTAGTCCCTAAAACATTGAGTACCATACCTTCTTGTCCTTGTCATCAGTCAGCATAACTCCTTTATTTTGCATGTGACGGTAGATTAATCTCTGCAGGGCAGACATGTCACATTTGATCACATACTCCACCTATCGATATGAACAACAACCATCAATTAATTAATGTTACTATAAAGTTACATAATATACATCTGACTATACACACACCTGTCATCAAGAGACAAGGTTGGAAGCATATACACTGTCTATAGATGAAAGGTCATTTATATTTGTTCATTATGTACTCTCTCTCTCTCTCTCTCTCTCTCTCTCTCTCTCTCTCTCACACACACACACACACATCCAATTAATTGTATGGATTTCTTCAGTTAAAAGACAACTGGAGACTCAGTCAAGTTTAAAAATTAAAGAGCAAAAAATATACTGCAAATATAACTCATCTGTGATAAATTTTCACAAACTCAATTTGATTTATAAAAAAGGAAACATTGTCAATGACTCTTTCAATTGATTCACTAACTAAAGAGATTTAAGATCTTTAAGTCTTACAGTTGAAATTCCCTCTCTTTATGATTAAAGGATACAAAAAATGACAAAAATTACACCAAACAAAAAGATATTCAAATACTAAATATTCTACCGTGAGTTAAGTCTTTTCAAAATCAACATAGGCAAATAACAATTATTTTCATTCTGTACCTTCTCAGGTAACTGTGATTCCACTTCTTTCTTCAGACGTCTTAACAGGAAAGGTCGTAATACTTTATGGAGACGGCGGATAATAAGTAAGGTTTCCTCCTGATTTAATTCAACCTGTGAGAAAATACAAAATATTTCAACTCGCATTACATTTAAAAAAATCCCTCGAAGTGCCTGACTCTCTATTGTTCAACAAATTCTAGGTAGATCATTTCTACTTTTAAACTGATATTCTTGAGCTATAAGATCTTCAAATTAGACAATGTAGTAGCCATATTGGATGTAAGAAGTGTGTAATTTTCATTTTGGTCGAACTTGACACCAAAGTTTAAGTTTAAACCATGCTGATAAAACCATTCATTCAGTAGAGTTGGATACAAGATTTTCAATATGCGACCATTCATTTAGTAGAATTAGAGACAAGATTTTCAATAAGCGACCATTCATTCAGTAAAATTGGAGACAAGATTTTCAATACCATAAATGCAAACTTAATAACTTACCTTTTCTCCAGTCATAGCGAATGGTGCATTAAACCACTGTTCAAATGTAACACAGGACTTGAAAATGCTAGGAAGCAAAAAGTTTAGTAAAGCCCACAGCTCTGGCAATTTATTCTGAAATACAATTATAAACGTAACATTTAAAAATATTCTTATAAGAAACTTGTAATAATCCTGAAAATCACTTGTCTGAAAATTTACTTTAAGAAACATGTCAATGTAATATGTTCCTTTGTGCAAAAGTTCAATACTGACTGAATTTTGGAACTTGTCCATTTTATCACTGTCTATTAACAATTATACAGGCAATCCAGTCACAGGAGTATAATGCTGAACGACAATAGAAAACTAGAAGAAATAATGAATGACCTGTTATTATTAAACATATTACATACAATGTTTTCTGAAAGAAATTGTGTACACAACACAACTTGATAGGAAATTACAACAAATCACTAAATGGACACAACTGTTGCTGCAAGGTCATGATAAATCAAATAGCAAGTTACTCAAAAATCTACATTTTACAATCGTGTCCACCTCCATATATGCTAAGAAAGAGAAAGCTATATAACAACAGTTTGTGTTCATCCCTTCATTAGTGTTCACAAATGGAAGACAATGGTTGCATTTTAAAATCAAACTGATCACTTATTTCACTAAATTTTGGGCAAGATCAATTTAATGCTAGACAAAAGACCACTAATTATTAAAAACTTTCACACCCATACTGTTAAAAAACAACTATACAGCTCATTATTCAAATTTTCCAAAACAAAATAAATGAAAGCAATACAGAACATGGAATAATAACTGTATTTGTAGAAAGTTAAGGTATTTAATATCTAAGCATTTTTCTTTATGGAATCAGCTTCATTTATAATTCTTTAAAAAAAAGGTAAAGTAAATACCCACACCACCTACATTTGTCACATTACCTGTATTTGAAGACACAAACCCTAACAATGATCAAATAATCAATGTCTCTCTATGCATAAAATAAATTTCAGGGTCCTTTCATTTCTTTGCTTACCTCCTCAAAGAAAGAAAGATATCAATCTGCATTTATGATGCTAAAATATGAAATATAATCCAATATATCCACATATGTTGAGAGTACCAATTTTATGTTGACTGCCCCAGACCCAAATGGGGTATATCTATAAACCTGAGAGTTCAATATGTTCAGCAGTAACTGATATAATATTCAAGTAATGAAACTATATTACAGTAGAATAGTTCAACATGTAAATCACTGTTTAATCCATGGCATGATCCTGGTCACATGGATTTAACTCGGCATGGTTATGTGGGTCTAGTATACATGCCATCAGAGGAAACTCACAGCAGTCTAATCAAGCCGATTGTTATATCTCAGACCCTAATGATCTGCTGGAGTTTTGGGAATTTCCCCAGCCAGAAATGATAAGTTAGAAATGTAAATAGCAAGTGAAAAAGTTCTTGCTTTCTCTTCCTCTACAGTAACAGTTATGAGCTGTGTTACCTGCAGAGGCGTTCCAGTTAGCAGAACCCTGTGAGGGGCCAAGTAGTGGGTGTTGAGAACTTGTGTCAGCTTGCAGTGATGATTCTTCATTCTATGACCCTCATCCACTATCATGTACTTCCAGCGAATCTAAAAACAAAATAAATTTCCATTATTGTACAAGGCCTCATGATGACGTACACCACTGGTAAAGTTATTCACCTTGAGAGCAAAAAGCCATATCTAAATATTGTAAATTGGTAGTCTTTGTTGAAAATTCACTGTTCTAATAGTACCCCACCACCCTCTCTTCTCTCTCTCTCTCTCTCTCTCTATATATATATATATATATATAAAAAGTGTACCAATTAATTCAAGTTACACAGCTTAAGAAATGACAAATTTATTGTCCACATATCAACTTGATGGTTTTCCGATTTTTAGAATGTCTGCAGGTGGTGCCCTTTCATGTACTGACATACTTTATTTCCAGTATGCAGATTACAGACAGATGTGTACTATGCATCAATTGATATGTCATTCCCTTCATTAGATGTGTACTATGCATCAATTGATATGCCATTCCCTTCATTAGATGTGTACTATGCATCAATTGATATGCCATTCCCTTCATTAGATGTGTACTATGCATCAACTGATATGCCATTCCCTTCATTAGATGTGTACTATGCATCAATTGATATGCCATTCCCTTCATTAGATGTGTACTATGCATCAATTGATATGCCATTCCCTTCATTAGATGTGTACTATGCATCAATTGATATGCCATTCCCTTCATTAGATGTGTACTATGCATCAACTGATATGCCATTCCCTTCATTAGATGTGTACTATGCATCAACTGATATGCCATTCCCTTCATTAGATGTGTACTATGCATCAATTGATATGCCATTCCCTTAATTAGATGTGTACTATGCATCAATTGATATGCCATTCCCTTCATTAGATGTGTACTATGCATCAATTGATATGCCATTCCCTTCATTAGATGGTCTGTCAGTGTTAGGTGATGCCCTTTTGTGTTGACATACTTTATTTCCAGATTATTATCATCCATGATAGCAAAAATACTTTCAAACTGACTACCTGTTTGTTGTTCATGATTTTAATGTAATTGACTAGGTCAATTCAACCAGACCCATTTGATCATATCCATGACTCATCTTATTCAGTTAGTTCCGGTTTTCAAAACTCCATCAGAAAAGTATGTATATTTATTAAATGCCATGTCCATGCCAATATTTATTAAATGCCATGTCAATGCCAACATTTATTTGAAGTCACGCGGTACTAATGATAAAAAAAAAATGGGAACCAGCCTGGAAATGGGTGAACATAAAATAGAGTTTATGTGGGTTTGGCTAATCAGGATTGGTTAATAATGTATGTTATGTTTTAGGAAAAATAATATTTTGAGAGCTTATTTTAGATGTAAATGGGAAGAAAAAAAATAGAGACATTGTTTTATTGATGGAATGTCAGTCTTTTAACAGTCTCGATTTTGGAACACTCATTACTAAGCTTAGCACCTAACTCTTTGGAGGGGAATTGAAAGCACATGTTTCAAACACATGCAGGTTCAAAAAATGCTGCAGCTCATAATATCCTTTCCTCTACACAGAAGCCGACATCCAGGTTTCATCTATACTGATAAATATAGGTTTGACCATGAGCACTCAAAATTAAGCTGGATTCAATTTTCATTCCTGACAAAGTATACTTATTATGAAGTCTCAGAGTGAAAGTCCCAAGCCAACATGACTATCTATTTGGAAGATTGGAGGTATGATGTACAATTTTTATTAAGGAACAGCCAGATGTGATAAGAAATCTTTCATGAAAATATCACATCTCTATGACAATCCATTCCGAAGTAACAATAACAAGATTTACAAGATGGTCAGTCGATACAGAAGTAGAAACAAAATCAGGTAGTCACATTAGACATCAGATCCACATCATTTTCATTTAGTACCAATTAAACATCAAATGTTGTTTAGTAGAAAATCTAATGGCAATATGATTGTCTGTTGAGAGAGAGAGAGAGAGAGAGAGAGAGAGAGAGAGAGAGAGAGAGAGAGAGAGAGAGAGAGAGAGAGAGAGAGAGAGAGAGAGAGTACTAATAACAAAGAGGTTTCATTTTATACTGGTTGTCAGAAAACTCAGACATCATAATAAGCAGTTGACAGAAAACCCCATTGTCACGTTAAAATCTTAGGTCTGTTCCACTAAAATATACATGGGACACAGGGAAAGCATTTTTAATATAGAACAGTCACCCATAGATGCAATGTAGAATGTTGTATTGTTTTCATATGAAATTTGGATAATCTGAGTACCTTAGCAAATATAATTTTTAGAAGTGCCTTCCTTGTGTATGATGCATGGTTAAATGGAATAGCCCTATTGTTAAATTTTATTAAAATCTGATAGAGTTTTAATAATAAGTTTTAAAATTGGTCCTACTCTGAAGGCCCATTATGAGACAAAAGATGTTGTTCAATTTTTCGTACAGTTTTCATACAAGTACATATGGTATGAGAATAGTTTAAAGATACCTTAGATAGTGTGCCCTTGTCCTTGATGATGTATTCATAGGTAGTAAGCAGAACATTGAATTTTCCAGCCTTCAACTGAGGTGCAAGAGTTTTGCGGACATTAGGAGAGCCTTTGTATGGAATCTTGATGACAGATGGAGACCACTTCTCAAATTCAATCATCCAGTTGGATAGTGTTCTGCAAACATAGAAGTTGTTACACATAAGATAAAATCAATGCAAATCCTATGGTTGACCAAAAAAGCCAGTTGTGAAATAATGATCCTAAGGTAAACATGGGTTATCACATCAAAAGAACCAGTTTTGGACTAAAATTTATGTTTCTCTGAAAATATTTACCTGATCGAACTTCATAAGGAGTACATAAACTAATTCACAAGTCCAGCCTCTAAGCTAGAGAAAACATTCACAAACTCTTTTGGCTTGTGTTTGATCCAAAAGTGCTAAAGAGTTATCCACTTAAGAGTGGTCTTCTCTTGGATACATGGACTGCATACATGCCAACCCCTGACGAGGAAATGGCGTAATCCAAGTGGTCAAAAAGCGGAATCTAGGCAGAAAAAGCATAATCCACATATAACATGCTAACATTTCAATAAACAACGATTATTTGCCCTTCTCGTCTTTTAACATCCTTTACTGTTTCAAGTTTGCATATGTAGCACTTTTAGCTTTACACACATAGACTAGAAATCATCTTAAGACGTTTAGCGCTAATTTTAAAATTCTTTCGACACGGCCGGAAATAGATGTCATGTGATGCTGTACTCTTTTCTTAATATTTAGAGGATTCTGTTACATTTTGTTTCGGGGGTTTTCGGTTGCCTTTTTCTAATTTATCTGGGAAAATTTGGAAAGGGGATATTTTTGCTCACATAAATGCATAGAGTAAAATAAAATATACTTTTTAAGCGCTAAAATATCTTTAGACTGGTTCTGCAAGAAATACGAATTAGAACATGGAATCTGCGAGTAAAGATTAAGTTTGGAAAACCAGTCTGCTCTCTCCTTACTAAGCATGCAGATTCTATAAATATAATTCGAGGTCAACAGTAGAACCAGGTTAGCTATAAACAGAACATGATACTGTTACGAAAGTCCACGGTCAAGCGTACTCTTATATTGTAGTTAGTAAAAGCCGTCTTTTCTAAAATACGGTCTGTGGGATTAATGGAATTTTAATAATAACGAGAAAACAAATAATTGATTTTTTTGGGAGGTGGATATACCGAAAAAGCGTAATCCATATATGTTTAAGCGTAATGCGTAATTTAGTGACAAAAAGCGTGATGATTACGCCAAAAACGTAATGGTTGGCATGTATGGGACTGGAATCAAATTGTGTCACTCTTCTGATAGTACTTAAAAGCAGGTGCATGTTCTTCCTGATAGTGTGTGCCCTATTATGAATGGTAAAGTATTACTCAAAACATATACTACTGAGGTTCCAAGGTGACAGAGTTGTCAAAGGCTCACCTCTATCTGTGTGGTTTTCAGTCTCAGCTTGTTGAATGTGGGTATCTGAGATTGAGAAAGCCGACATTGGTTGTACCATGTCAAACTTAGGGATGAAAGGTCCCTGAGCTAAAAGCTTAAAAATGTCTGATCTTCATACCAATACCTGGTAGCCAGTTAGGAAGCAGCTGTATTCAAATACCATACAAGGTGCCATACCATTCTTCGCTAAATTTTCAGTAGGCTGACCAGACTGCCATGAGCAGATACTTTGTAAATTTATCAGATCATCACTATGTTTTCAGTAGGCTGACCAGACTGCCATGAGCAGATACTTTGTAAATTTATCAGATCATCACTATGTTTTCAGTAGGCTGACCAGACTGCCATGAGCAGATACTTTGTAAATTTATCAGATCATCACTATGTTTTCAGTAGGCTGACCAGACTACCATCAACTTGTGAGCAGATAAGTTGTAAATTTATCAGATCTCAGCTAATTTTTCAGTAGGCTGAGCAGATTACCCAGCACAGCCATATCCTCCCTTAATTCTATCATTGGTAAAAACAAACAAGGTCTGGCTCATGCTGTTGTAACTTCAAAATCTTAATGGGGTCATGCATGTGCTCCTGGGATGAATGAGTTATAGATTCAGGTACCACTTCTGACCCATAACAGGTTCTTGCATAAGCCCTGGGATGAAGGACACCAGTTTTAAGACAAAGGACTGATTTTCCTTGAGTGGGAACAGGTTCTTGGCAATGACAGCTGGACCATCCATGTCAAGAGGCATATGGTCTTAATATAACTTTTACCTCAATGACATACATGATAACCAATGGCGAGAAAAAAAAGTGTAATCCAAGAGGACAAAATGAGTAATCCACACATAACATAATAAAAGTAAATGAGTATATGTACAAAATGATTTATTTATCCTTCTGGACTTTTAACATCAATTACTGCTTCAAATTTTCATATATAGCACTTGGAAGTTTAATAAGCGACTGTCTCTCATATTGCATTTCAAAATATTTTGTATCAGCCGAGATTATGAATGTTTTGCTATGTGTCGGGTTACAGAGCCTGAATCTGAATTCAGTTTTATGTTTGCTAACAATACTGAACAATCTCTAACAGCTTCAGAATGGTAAAATACCAATAATCCTTTCACAACCTGACAAAAAAAGAGGAAACTTATGTCTTTCAGTGATTGGATCTTTTTTGCTGGGAAATAAAGTGTCATTGCATATCAACTCTGCAGACATGAATTACATTTTAAGGTATAATCCAAACTGATACTTCAGGAGTTCTCCTTCTAATTTATCGACAGCTTTTCCATCAGCAAGGCGCATATGACTGGGACAGCCCAATATGTACAATGATGGAGACGTTTTTCAAAATATAGAATGTAACTCCTTTATGAATTCGTCATCACTGACGCATTATCAGCTGAAACCCCATAGTTCTGACTACTAATGTTTATTCAAAACATTATCAAGTAAATAAAAAAAAATGTTTTCTCCAGTAGAATATCCTGCTAATTCTGAAGTCCCTTATTGTGTAATGGCAGTAAGAATGATAAACGACTAAGCTAGAGTTAAGTTTTGATCTTACTTGGGCACGGTATAACTTGAGTAACTAGTCTGTTACCCAATCTGTGTTTGCCACAAATCTTATCAAATCGAGAGAATTTTAAATATTATTTCCTACTACAAAACGTCGATTTCGAATGGATCCTGAAAATAATCTGCAGGCCATCTGAGATCCATGTCATCAGGGCTGAGTCCCTTCCATTCTTCAATTCCCAATGGGATGTTTGACAAAGGCAAGTAATAGCGTGGAGTTATTTTCTGCGCAAAGGCTTTCAATGAAAGATGGTGGGTCAAAATCAACACACAACACTATTAGACATGTCCTGTGGGATAGTCAGTGAAGGGATCAAGACAATGCTCAGACTGCTGAGATATAGTAACCAAGAACAAGTACAGAAATGAGCCAATTGCTGAGCTTTGTAAACCAGCTCATGCAAATTGAGAAAAGACTTCTGGTTCACGCACGTACAAAAAAAAAATGTTGACATTCTAAGGTCAGATGCTGTCCAACATGGAGCCTCTTGGGAAGATTGATCTCTGGATCTAATTCCGGTACTGGACGGTGTTGGTCAAGACTGTGCCAGAGTTGGAGCGGACAAAATCCTGGACTGGCCAACATCCTGTACCAAAATCTGGAACTGGCCATTGAGGTAATGATCATCATAGCCAGTATCATGAACTTCATGTTATGGACTGTCATTCAAGTGACCACTTCACCATGTAAATACCAGTCCTGATTAGATTAATAATGAACTTCATGTTATGGACTGTCATTCAAGTGACCACTTTACAATGTAAATACCAGTCCTGATTTGATTAACAATGAACTTCATGTTATGGATTGTCATCCAAGTGGCCATTTTCCATTCAAATACTGGTCCAGATTATATTAACAATGCAGTCAGAGGTACAAGTAGAGTGTATTTGCAAAGCTTCTTTCTAGAGCCTTGTTATCATGCACAAGTGAAAGTAGTGATGAATGTCGAGATTTGGCACCAATCACTGTATCCAAGTGAAGACTACTCACACTTGATTTCTGTCTCAGTAAGCTTTTAGATCTATTGATGACTGATACAAGCCAAAGTTATTGCGATTTTCTCTTTTAGCTTGAGGTTGTAAATGTACTATGATTTGTAAAGAAAACTGAAGAAGGAACCAAGTCTTTCCTTTCTATAGCAGTATGGTTGTATGAATTTCAAAATGTACGACAAGCACTGCTGTCAATAGCAATGACTGTCTCACTACCAAAATATACTTATTAGACACAAACAAAGCAATACAAAATGATTAATGATGAATAATAATACTGTAAACAATGACACACTCTGGTCAATCCATCAAGATCTCAAAATTATTTTAGGCAAAAATTGTTACTTAACAAAATTATTGTCGTGTAGTCAATAATATGAAATCATGATCAAATGGCTAAAATGACACAATTATCAACTAAACAAATCAAATGGTAACACTAATTATATAAGTACTTACGAGAGAGGCACAATGATAAGAAAGGGTCCATTAATTTTCTTCCTCTCCATTAGGTAGGTGATGAGTCCTATGGTTTGAATGGTTTTCCCAAGACCCATTTCATCAGCCAGGATCCCGTTCAGATTGTTGTTGTACAGTGATACTAACCATTCCAAGCCCTTCAGCTAGATGATAAAGAGACCAAATAAATAAATAAATCTGAGATTTTCTACTTAAATATATTTTTGAGGGATGTAATGCCTGTACACAATTTATTTAAAGCAGCTAAAGAATCCTTGTTAAACCAGCCATTTATGTTCAAAGAACACATCAGTAGCAAATTCAAGTTCCCGAAGTACTGTAAAAATGGCATTACAACCCCAATCCAAGTTCCCCAAGTACTGCAAAGACATCATTATAATCACAATCCAAGTTCCCTAAGTACTGTAAAGACAGAATTATAATCACAATCCAAGTTCCCTAAGTACTGCAAAGACAGCATTATAATCACAATCCAAGTTCCCCAAGTACTGCAAAGATATCATTATAATCACAATCCAAGTTCCCTAAGTACTGTAAAGACAGCATTATAATCACAATCCAAGTTCCCTAAGTACTGCAAAGACAGCATTATAATCACAATCCAAGTTCCCCAAGTACTGCAAAGATATCATTATAATCACAATCCAAGTTCCCTAAGTACTGCAAAGATATCATTATAATCACAATCCAAGTTCCCTAAGTACTGTAAAGACAGCATTATAATCACAATCCAAGTTCCCTAAGTACTGCAAAGATATCATTATAATCACAATCCAAGTTCCCTAAGTACTGTAAAGACAGCATTATAATCACAATCCAAGTTCCCTAAGTACTGTAAAGACAGCATTATTATCACAATCCAAGTTCCCTAAGTACTGCAAAGATATCATTATAATCACAATCCAAGTTCCCTAAGTACTGTAAAGACAGCATTATAATCACAATCCAAGTTCCCTAAGTACTGTAAAGACAGCATTATTATCACAATCCAAGTTCCCTAAGTACTGCAAAGATATCATTATAATCACAATCCTAGTTCCCTAAGTACTGTAAAGTCAGCATTATAATCATAACCTAAGTACTGTAAAGACAGCATTATAATCACAATTTAAGTTCCCCAAGTACTGCAAAGACAGCATTATAATCACAATCCAAGTTCCCTAAGTACCGTAAAGACAACATTATAATCATAATCCAAGTTCCCCAAGTACTGCAAAGACAGCATTATAATCACAATCCAAGTTCCCCAAGTACTGCAAAGACAGCATTATAATCACAATCCAAGTTCCCTAAGTACTGTAAAGACAGCATTATAATCATAACCCAAGTTCCCTAAGTACTGTAAAGACAGCATTATAATTACAATCCAAGTTCCCTAATAAAGACAGCATTATAATCATAATCCAAGTTCCCTAATAAGGACAGCATTATAATCATAATCCAAGTTCCCTAATAAGGACAGCATTATAATCATAATCCAAGTTCCCTAATAAAGACAGCATTATAATTATAATCCAAGTTCCCTAATAAAGACAGCATTATAATTACAATCCAAGTTCCCTAAGTACTGTAAAGACAGCATTATAATCACAATCCAAGTTCCCTAAGTACTGTAAAGACAGCATTATTATCACAATCCAAGTTCCCTAAGTACTGCAAAGATATCATTATAATCACAATCCAAGTTCCCTAAGTACTGTAAAGACAGCATTATAATCACAATCCAAGTTCCCTAAGTACTGTAAAGACAGCATTATTATCACAATCCAAGTTCCCTAAGTACTGCAAAGATATCATTATAATCACAATCCTAGTTCCCTAAGTACTGTAAAGTCAGCATTATAATCATAACCTAAGTACTGTAAAGACAGCATTATAATCACAATTTAAGTTCCCCAAGTACTGCAAAGACAGCATTATAATCACAATCCAAGTTCCCTAAGTACCGTAAAGACAACATTATAATCACAATCCAAGTTCCCCAAGTACTGCAAAGACAGCATTATAATCACAATCCAAGTTCCCCAAGTACTGCAAAGACAGCATTATAATCACAATCCAAGTTCCCTAAGTACTGTAAAGACAGCATTATAATCATAACCCAAGTTCCCTAAGTACTGTAAAGACAGCATTATAATTACAATCCAAGTTCCCTAATAAAGACAGCATTATAATCATAATCCAAGTTCCCTAATAAGGACAGCATTATAATCATAATCCAAGTTCCCTAATAAGGACAGCATTATAATCATAATCCAAGTTCCCTAATAAAGACAGCATTATAATTATAATCCAAGTTCCCTAATAAAGACAGCATTATAATTACAATCCAAGTTCCCTAAGTACTGTCAAGACAGCATTATAATCATAACCCAAGTTACCTAATAAAGACTGCATTATAATCATAACCTAACAGATTTTCTCCTTAAACATATTTTTGAGCGGTGTGATGCCTGTACACCATTTATCTGTTTATAAAGGTCATCAGGCTTACAAAGACCACGTTGTAATCATTCTTTACAGAATGATTATGGGTCAGTTCTGACCATAGCTGGGTTTGGGGGGAAGAGAAGGAAAACTTAATCTCAGTAGTATGGAGTTACCTACCATCTTTACTTGATAAATAATGGGGTTTCAGTATCTTGGTTAACTTGCAGACTGACTTTTGGCTCTTGACAACTGTTTTAAAAAATTATGATTGTGTATCAAACACACTCATTTGCAAGGACCTGATTCTACATTCATGAATCAGTTCTCTTTTTAAGTAAAAGAAAAAAAGAAAACAAAGTGCAGATATTTAACACATTAACCCCTAGCGATGACTTTACGGGGTATGAGGTAGTAGCCTACTTCCATGGTCTGTAGCGTCAAGGTCATACATGTATACATGATACACTAAATTGGGTGGTATTATTGAAAAGTAGACAGATGTAGCTTTACAATGATAGCAAGTAATCTGGATATTTTAATTTCATTACAAAATACAGAGGGAAAAACCGAAGTTTTTGGACCCGTTTTTTTTTTCATCCAAAAATCGCCCATGGTCAGATTCCGAATTTGTGTCCAGATTTTAGACTTTATGACCTCAGATCTACGGAAGACCGGTCTGAGACGCACACAGACAGGTGAACCTGTGCAAAAAGTAGGATAAGGTGGACATTTTGAATAAAGAGTCTTCTACATACGAAAACTTAGGGTCCGTTTAGCAAAAAAAAAAAAAAAAAAAGTCCGATTTTTGCCCTTCTGCTCATGCGCCAGCAAACTAACCAATGAAAAACATTTCCTGTATCATTAGCAACCATTTGTCTATCGGTTTATTTATTGGAAATCAATGTATTACGATGTATTCCGAAATAGTCCCCAAAATGTGTTTCCTACTCGCATTTCATGCGAAAACAGCAAAAACCTCCAGGGATTAATGTGTTAAGAATACATTTCTAGTCTTTGTATTCACAAGGTCAATCATACTATTACTTGTAGTTTAGTGTGAAATAGTTTTCTCTAAAATGATTTGAAGTGAGTTATTCAAGATCAGAGTAACTGTTAATTTCCCTTTAAGTAGTATCATGACAATTAAAATTCAGAACTAGAGAGCTTGAGTCCGAGTTTAAATTATCAACCAATCAGGAACACGCTTTCATAATGTTTTTTGTAATTTGTAAAAATAAAACTTCAAGCTAAAACTGAAGCTCAAGATTTGAATGATTTTTATCTAAGCTTAGCATATTATTTAGGTTCGATGTTATTTTAAATAAAAAATTTGTATGTCTTTTCCGTATGAGGTTTTATCATATGCTTTCTCAAAAATTACTTGAAGTTGTCATTAAGTTTTAATGGATTTAAAATCAATACATTACACTTTTAAATTAAATTCATGTCCTTAAGTTATAATTACAAGATCATTTTTGTGATGTACTCACCTGAAGTCATATGTTCCAAATTAAAAGTATAATAACCAAAAAAGCCGAAATAAAATCAAAATAAATTCACGAGTATACAGGATTGTTTGATTCCATGTTTCATAAGACTACTAATTAGAGTTGCAAGTGTATCTGCCATATTACAGATATGAAAACACAACCCTTAGCAATATGATGTCTACAGACCTGATATTCTTTAAGTTTCCCATTGATCATGATCGAGGCCTGCTCCGTGATCTCTTCCCTCACAGTATGGGCCAGTGTGTAGTAGTTCCTGGAGTCAGTACGATACTCATCATCCTCTGTAGCTCTGCCAAATATAAGTCAAAAATGCAATTTTATTTTTCTGTGACAAATCTCGAGTGTGTGTGCGATGTGGAATTTTAGCACAGCTATAAAAAAAGTTTCAATTATATTGTGACGATATATGCCGAGTGGCAGTTTATAGTGATGTCTAGCACTGAGGCATCTTTGCACAGCCATGTACTCGCATTATCCTGATGATAGGTTGACCAGTCCTAACACTAACCACCTAATGATAAGTGAGGCAGCTGCTAGCACCATCTTTGGTATGACTCAGCTGAAGTTTATATTAAAAAAAAGTGTGACTTTAAACATATACAAAATAATGAATATGATGAAAATAGAATGAAAATGATAAAGCTGTCAACATACACAACTGCTACGCTGTCTGCTAATTTTTCTCTTTTCATCTCCTCTTCCTCATCATTCTCTGTACCCTCCTCATCCTCATCAACAGATACATCTTCAGAGTCATCTTCTCCCTCATCACGAGGTGCCACTTCATATCTGCAACGAGAATATAGAAAAATATAATGTCATTTTTCTCTGGTGCAGAAATGAAAAATTCAAAAACCTTTGCTTAGGTTGAAACAAATGTTTGAAAATAAAAAAGGGCGCAGACCATAGCTTACCCAAGCCCAATATGGCATACATGGATAAAGTTTATCCACATGAAAATGAAATTTGTAAAAAAAAATATTAAGATTTACACAGTTATAAAGTGGAAATGTGAACATATGCCAAGATGCCCATATCACTTTTCGAAAGTTTTTGAACTGAAAGCAAATTTGTTAGTAAATGTTTCTCTTGGAATACTTACCTGATCACAATATTATCAGGAATATAAGCCATAGTACATCTTGAATCTCCAAAAAGACAAGAATTCATCTTTCCTGTCTAAGTTATACAATGGGAAATAATTCTTGCACAGTACTTTCCCTCGCTCCATCAGATGGCACTACTTTTAAGCATTCTCTGTTATTTGACAATACATTGTTCACTTCACTTCCCAATATTATTTTCAGATATATTGAGGACTATTCTGCCTCTTCTCTTTGCTGTACAGCCAGCCTTATAAATCATCTTTGACTTATTCCCGTTTCAATTAGTCATCAATTTTCAAAATGAGATTACTCTGTCACTACAGGAAAGGAACAATACATCCAGTTTAATATATCAATAATGATGTGTGTCATTTGATCAAACTAAATTTTATCCAATTTTTAGAAAATCTGCAAATAACAAATTTTTGAATTTAAAAAATACATTTTATTTAGTGTTATCATCTTGCATTCGCTGTGATAAATTCCTGGACTTTTTGGCAAAATTAATGAGTTTTCGAACATTTTTTTTTTTTAAATCAAGAAGAAAAAAAAAACTTTTAAAATTCAAGGCATTTTCAATGAAGACCCTTAAATTCAAGGATCATCAAGAGGAAGGGCAAGGTAATGATGGCAAACAGGAAACGCAAAAAGTAGAGGGGAGAGGCAACTATCTATTTCTAATTAGCTGGTGCAGTGCAATGTGCAATCCAGACTACAATTCTTGCTACCAATGCCACTGACATGACAACCTACCCTGGATTCATCTCCAACCACGCATCAAGCTGACTTGCCAGAGGAGCCTCTTCTCCTGTCAGAACCTTGCCAGTGTCTGTCTCAATAACCTTGATTCTTATCTCACTCATGCTTGAAGATTCATCTTGATCCTAAACAAAAACAAAAAGGCCACATTTTTTAATCAGGGACGAGTAATTAAAGAAAGATGAATTGGGGAATTGACTATCAAGTCAAAGGTATTTTTATATGCAGAGATGACATATTATAGTGTTGTCTTTTGGTACTTTTAACACAATTTATTGTAGGGGTTT
This sequence comes from Unio delphinus, assembly GCA_029339505.1. Taxonomy (NCBI): domain Eukaryota; kingdom Metazoa; phylum Mollusca; class Bivalvia; order Unionida; family Unionidae; genus Unio; species Unio delphinus. Next base: position 36,757,452 of record JAQISU010001235.1, read on the forward strand.
TTTGCATACTAAAATTAAAGATCCAAGATAAAAGAAAAATAAATCTTTCATTTATTTAAAATGCATCCCAAGACAAACTAACAGACAAACATTAAGTGTAATGCTACATACCCCTTCCACAATATGGCAAGGCATAATAAGTTTTCTGGTGGCAACAATCAAACATGAACCTGACGTATGAACTGTGAAAAGTTTAGTCCAGAAAATTTTCAATTACTTAAGTATAAATGTGATTTGAATTGAATCAGTCATTCCTTGACCAACGGCTTGAAAAGACAACCTTTGAACCAAAATTAAGGGAGTCATTTCTTGTCCAATGGGCTGATATCAAACCATGTGACCAAGATTGAGGAAGTCATTTCTTGTATGTTGACCTGACATCACCATCTTGAGACCAAGACTGAGGTGGTCTTTTCTTGTCCATTGACCCGACATCACCACCTGGAGACCAAACTTAAGGGGGACAAGAAGGCTATAAGAATGATGGATATTCCTTCCTGAAATTCTGATCTACTTCATATTCCTACCTTGCTAAACTGAAAATTTCTTCAACAGTTCAAAGTAGACTCCGCTTTCACAACCATCCTGTCGTTTTTGTCAATAGCAACACGACTTTACACTAATAGAGCAAATGGAATCCTGACTTACTAATGATGCAGTAATACTGTTCCTCAGATGTAATAATATTGGCATCCTAATATTCCACCAATTTATCAATACTGGAATCTTGACATACTAACTATGCAGTAATACTGTTGTCCCAGAATTAGGCGAAAATTGAATTTATTTCTTCTTGAATTACAAACTAATTTCACCATTTTTTTTGTTTCGTCGTACATGCGTTACCTGGGGTGAATAAGTGTTTTTTTTCAAGGTAAGCGACGTGTAATGATTTGCATGTACCTGACAACGAATTACTTGAAGTCAGGAACATTAGAATCACGGGGTGCACGGGAATTTTGCCGTGAATTCTGCTCACCTATCTGAGGATATATAAGGCAGAATAATTCTGATTAAATTACAAGTCCAGAAGTATCTTATCACAGGAGAGATAGCTCGTCATTCTCCAGCCAAAGGGGTGAGTGTTAAATTTATATTTCGTTTTATTGTGAATTTTATTCAGTTGATTATTTCATGTAATGATGCCTTTATTACAATGCAGATTTAAAACGTGGAATATTTGGAATTACTAGTCACTATTAGACTTTAAATGCCATAGCGTAATCTAAGTTTTAGATTGTTTTAGAAACAACTATTATTAGTTTGGTTTCTTTATTGTAGCTGAATTGTTGCTGATTTGTAGCGGAACGTCTTTGATTTGTAACGGAACATCTCTGAATTGTAGCTGAACGTCTCTGAATGTCTTTGAATTGCTGCTGATTTGTAGCAGAATGTCTCTGATTTGTAGTGGAACGTCTCTGATTTGAAGCGGAATGTCTCTGAATTGTAGCTGAATGTGATTTATTGTGCCGTGATTATGCTGTTTAATTGTGCGATCAAATTGAGGTATCTGACTGTCTGTCTGTCGGATTGTCTGTCCGTCTACATCTGCCGTGATGTGTAAATATCTGGAAATCTAGAAGTCTTAATATCCGAGTGTCGGAGCTGTCTAGAGGTGTAAACATCCAGGGTGGCATCTAAGTATTTGGGACCGTTGGTTCTAGTAGATGCTGTATGCTGTCTGTACGTATAACTGTGGTGGATCCGTGAAGGGCAAGTGACCAATAAAAGTATTGGACCAACCCTAGGTATTCGGAGAAGCTAGGCGGCGATTCAACAATTGGTGAATTGTACGGTTATGCAGGGTCGAGACACGTGTGTTGCAATTGTAGTTACAATTGAATACATTGTTATATTTACACATAGTTACTTTGAATCACAGTAGTATTTCAAGGGATTACATGAATCTCAATAAAAGTTAGCAACTTGATTAAATACATGTATATGTTTGTGCTAGTTGTCGCAATCCATACGTGCGATAGTATAGTTTGATGTTTGTATTTGTTATCGCAATTTATACTTGCATTAATATAACTTTTGTAAAGGTTCCTTGGATCTGTGTTTAGTCCAGGAGATTCCTTGGATCTGTGTTTATTTTGTATTAATATTTAATTTATTTTTGAATTGTGAATGGTAGTGGAATGTGATTGTGGGTTGAATGCATGAGTTATTGTGTTGATAAATCATTATTTTTCATTAATAATTTATTTCATAAATTTACATTATCTTTCACATGTTGTGTTTGTGTTGTTGATTTAATCCACCATCCACTTGGTAACAATTCTGTTACAACTGTTCCACCAATGCAGTAATATTGGAATCCTGACATGCTATGGATAAATACTGTTCCACCAATGTGATAAAACCAGACTACTGGTATAAAAATGACTGAGTCATACCATTCCACCAATATAACAATACTGGAATCCTGACATAATAATGATGCAGTAATACTGTTCACCAATGTAATAATACTGGAATCCTGACATAATAATGATGCAGTAATACTGTTCACCAATGTAATAATACTGGAATCCTGACATAATAATGATGCAGTAATAATGTTTCACCAATGTAATAATACTGGAATCCTGACATACTAATGATGTAGTAATAATATTCCAACAATGCAGTAATACTGGAATCCTGACATACTAATGATAAGTAATACCAATCCACCAGTGTAATAATACTGGAATCCTGACATATTAATGATAAAGCTGTTCCACCAATGTAGTAATACTGGAATCCTGACTTACTAATGATGAAGTCGTACTGTCCCACCAATACAGTAATACTGGAATCCTGCTATGCTAAGGAACACTTTTCAGCTGATACACTAAATAAAGTAAAATTCATGCAAACCTGAAAACTTTTAATACCAAGCTGCTGCTTAAAAAGTAATACTAATGTCTGACTTACTATCCACTACATAAACAGCTGACAATTATTACACAAAACTATGATATTTTCTTGTGCAAAATTTACATTATGAAAAACTGCAGCCTTCCTTGTGGATATTCTAATGGTCAAATTTGAGTGATTTTTTTTCCTTCTCTAACCTAAATCAGCTTTGTCAACTGTCTTATTTTTATTCCGACTTCTTAGAGAAATCTTAGCATTTGATTGAAGCAAACTCTTTAAGCCAATTAGAAATAGAATTCATTAGCTAGTTACATAATAAAGTCTTCCAACTGGGACTTGAAAGCATATATACCTGTATTTCTGAACCAGTCTCATTATCTTTCTTTTCCTTCTTCTTTTCTGCCTTTTTCTTTTTCCTTTTTCTTCTTTCTTCTTTGACTTTCTTCTTTTGCTCAATCTTGTGCTGCTCTACCAACTGGCTAAGGTTGGCTACATATTCATCTGTCTGGTGTAGCAAGTAAGCCAGACGTTTGTCTTTCTTCTGGTCGATGAGTTTTCTGTAGCCTTCTTCATCTTCAGCCTAAGACAAAAATATTGAAAATGCTACTGTCTTATCTGTGATATAATCCCCACCCCAATCCAACAATAATCTTGATCATATAAATCATGTATTTTCTTTATGGACCCCAGTAACCAAAGGGTACCATTCACAAACTATTTTTACCTCGAGAATCATTTAGCACAGAAAGACTTTAAAATAATCTCTCAGTAACTGTCAAGCAGAATTTGAGCAAAAGCATTCTGGAATGGAGGCATTACAAATTTGTTCAAATGATTTAGATTTGCCATAAAATATGGCCACAATTACTCAATTCAGAAAATCCTTTGAACAACTTTCTCAAAAAGCACTCTAATAAATTTGACAAAATGATTAAATACTCTACAGATATTTGCACATAAATGTTTCATAACTGCAAAAAATCTTTTCTGACTATCTTTACCATGAGCCTTCTCATTCTTTCTTTCTCCAGTCTCTCCTGTTCTTTCTTCTGTTCTCTCTCTGTGTTCATGTGATGGGTTGCAACTGCCTTGTTGATCTTGCCGATCTTCGAGGAAATATTGCGGTGGAACTCTTTGAAGTCTTTGGCATGCTGCAGAACTGCATTCAGATATTCCTGCAGAAGCAAGCAAGATGTGAAATTACACTTACAAAATGAAAGCCTTCAACACATGTGCACAAACACACACACCAATCGACATAAAAAAGTGGATAACAACACTAGCATACAAACTGATACACATCCACAGTACTCTTCAATGCACACTTGCAAGCATAAAAATGACTTCAATATGCATTCATACACACCCCCATACTATTTTAAAGTGCATAAACATGTTCTAACATCACCACCCATACTAATCCATAATGTGCAGAAAAATACCAAAGCATATCAACTTGCTAGCATAATATTCACTAAAATACACAATCATAAACACCCATGCTACTCCTACATGTGCACAAATACACAAAAACATATATACTTTGAAGCATAAAATCCACTACATGTGCATAGAAGTATAAAAGTATAAGCATACAATCTTGAATGCATAAATTCCTCAATCAGGGTTTCATTTAGAAGAGAAAATAGGAGATGGAAAATTCACATCTTCATTCAAAAATCAAATCAGGGACACAATTAGACATATATATATATATATATATATATATATATATATATATATATATATATATAATTACTCAACATTTTATTTGGGATTTTTCTCTTCATGTTTTGTTAATTAGCAGCACACATAAATTACCTATAAAGATGCATTTTTTTAACCAAATCCAAACATTTGGTACCATACCGAAATACACATTCAATTACTCTATTCATTCATGTTGTTGCTACAGTCACAAATTAAAATCTGCTGTAGTTTCACTTCTCATCAGACATTTCTCAGTTATCAGTTACTTAAAGCTCATCCCCAATTTTCACTTGTTCAACAAAAGACCCACTTGTGAATTACAATTGTGAAATAAATGCAATAATAACCATGTCACATATACTTTAAAATCATATAGAAAAACTTTTTAAACAAGAAATTAATTCATAAGCAAGTAATGAACATAATGCATCCTCAGCTGGATAAAATATTTGACCCCACTCTCCACCTTTTGTCCCCAATAACATACTAGTGTGCAAAAAAAAAAGAAAAAAAAAAAAAAAAAAATAAGGATAAGAGAATGGTGGATGAGGTGATATCATTCCAAAAATCATGCCTGATGTTTCTGCCGTTTCTTTCTCTCCAATTCTAATTTCTGTTGCTTCTCAAGCTTCTCTGTAACTCTGGCTTCCCTCAGAGACTGCCTCTTGCTCCGTCGATAGGCTTTGGTGTTCAATGCAGTCTCTAGTGTTGTGTCCCTTCTCATGCAGGACACCACCTCAGCACGCAACTATAATGGGAAAAATCCAATTGATTCAAAACTTTAGATATATTACTCATACTGTGATTATACGATTATACGATTTTTCATAGATACCAATTTTTGTGCATCTCGATGATCCATGTGGAAAAAAAGTGACTTTAAAGTACAGATGAAAATGTAATTTTTCGCCAAAGCAAGACACTGATACCACAAAAAGAATGAATTAACAGTATGTGGTCTTATCAAAGTTTCTCTTCCAGTGACCTATTAATTACAATTGTTATGAACTAACTGCATTTTCTACCATGTGATACTGATCAGGAATATCCTGGGGACTACTCTCCACCCAGTGTAAATGGTCAGAAAATCCATGCAATAAAACATAATAACAACAACAACCCCCCGACTCTGATCACATTTTGCAAATTCCAGTTTAAAGTTACAACATTGTAATCAGTCCTTCTGGCAGTCCAGCACTCACTCTTGTAGCCAATCAAAGTGTACAGCAACTCTGTCTTCATAAACTTTATTAGTTTTGCTTCAACATCATGCTTCTGTTCATCAAGGGTTCCTGCCACAACTTTAGAAAAATAATTAAGACCTTTTCCCGACCAAAAGTGTCCAGACCTAATAATGTGGTAAGTTTATTGACTTCACAACTGACATGATGCTTAAGTCTTAAGTATGGAAGGCCCTATCCGGGCTTTGAAGTCATCTTTCTTCCCACAACGGTTTTAAACACAATGTCTAGGCCTTCTTTAAATATCAGGTCCACAAAGGGCACACAAAAAGATCAGTCCAAAAATGTCAAATAAAAAAATAATCTCACACAATTGGCAGCCTATATTGGCGCTTTTTTTCAAATTCAAGTTCTAATTTTTAGTCTGATTTTACTTACTCTGATGTCTTAATCCTACAAAATTTCAATTCTCACACATGCAAATGGAAATGTTTCCAAAACATAAATATCAGTGTTGAGGTCTTACATGTTGTACTAAGTTCTTCCTTATGCCAAATACATGCCATCCACAAAGTTTGGTAAACCATAGATGGTATGTAATTCAAGTTACTGTGTTGATACAAAATTGGCAACAGACTGAGAGACAGATGCGTAACAGCATAACAAAATATTATTCAACTAATGGCAGGCAAGCTCGAAATGACAAGAAATGAATAATGATGCTACGACCTTAATGTCTTAACTTTGTAACATTTATCAGAAAAAAGAAAATAATGTGCCTACAAGGAAACCAAGTTTTACTAGTAAAATATGCTTCTTCAAGAATAGTAGTAGTTCTCCTAAGGTATTATGATTGGGTAACATATTTAAAGAAGAAATAAAGGAGATAAGAGTTAAATTTCCAGAGAAAAAGAAACCTATTGGAAATAGGGACAAGTTAGGGGTTACTTAACAGTCTTTTGTACGAAATATTGTTTGCTTGACGGGAATCTTGAATACATTTCAGCAAAGATATTACAGTTATATATTGTAGGAGTCAGTGGGTAAGCATGCCAGATTCTGGACTGAATGGCTCTGGGTTTTGGATCAATTGTTGGCTCCTGTCCTAGGGCAAGATGCTTTACTCCACTTGCTTCAAAAATAAATAATAAGAGACTTGTATAAAGCATGCACCACACTAAACTTGACGATAGCTTTAATCTTTTTGTTTTCTTTGGTGCTCTGATGTATGAATTAATCTTCTTGAAAAAGCAGATAATTAATTGATAAAATGACCGACCATTAAAGTACAGTTTGCTGCATGTGTAAATTAGTTGTCATGGAAAGCATTTTAAAATGCTGGTTCTATGTCTTACTTGCAGCAAGAGTTATACCTGGACTAGAATAAAAATATGTATCTATGGTAAAATATGAAAATGCCATAATACAACCTATAAACAAAATAATTCCGATCCCATGTACCTGTCTCTGGAAGTTAAGAAGACGGAGCGCCCGCTGCTCTATCATTGCCTTCATTTTCATGTCTTCAGACAATGTTGCCGGAAGGTTTGACAACTCCTTTATTCTCTGTCCAATGCGATTAGCTATCCTGTAAAACAGAAAATGATTGCTCATATTGCGCATTTCAATTAATCATATTGTGCTGGGGTTCCATGTGCACTCTGTGATTAAATAAGATATTGATTCAATTTTTTTGCATAAATTATCCAAAATCTTTATTAACAAAAAAGAGGTCAAAGCTGGCCTGAGACGGCTCACCTGGCTTACATTATAATTAGTTACTCTTCAAGATTCTAAATTGGAGAATAATAACAAATGACTCCCCCTGAAAAATGAATATACTGTTTACTTACTCCAAAAAGGCAAAGTTCAAAATGAAAAACAAAACAACCAACCTGTTTTCCCTCTCATTGAGAAGCTCTATTGGATCCAAGCCAGTTGGCTTAGCAACTGGTGCTATACGGTTTTGCTTTTGCTGTATTGTCATCATAGCTTGGACTGAGGGAGGTGGTGGCTGAGAGAAAGATGATTTCTGATGTGATGGTGAGGTCCCCAAGGGTTGCTGGATATCTCCCATGGACTGTGATCCTGTAAATGTCTCACTAGCTAACATGGGGGTCTGAGACGGGGGCATCTGCTGGTGAGGAGCCTGTGGAGGGGGTGTGGGCTGATGCTGTGGAAGATGGGGTGGCTGTTGTTGTTGTTGTTGTTGTTGCTGCATGTGCTGGTGTTGCTGCATCCTCATCTGTTGCATTTGCTGTATGTCTCCCACACCTGCTAAGAAAAGAACTTCAGGTAGGTTTTCATCTTTATAATAATTTTTTTAATTCTATAACTATTCCCATGCTGTAGTATGATATATTGTGATACCAAAAGTCTGTCCATCAATCCACCTGTAAATTAATTATCTACATATCCACGCTTGTTTATAATTTTTTTAATGTAACCGACTGTTCAGATTATAGAATGATATAGAAAAATATTTTATATTCTTGTATTTTCTTTATTTGTCTGAAAAAAGATATGAAATTTATCAAAATTTATGTCTCTTTATAGATGGCTCTTTAGGTGTGGATTTATCATCTATGTTGTGTAGAGGTCTTGTGGCCACTCTAAGGCATATTCTATGACCCAGCAGTCATGGTTTGAGAAACAGACTTAAACATTCAGCTTAACCAAAGCCACAGAGTCATTACATATTGGTCATAGTTACTGTAACAAAGTTACAAAACTGTGCAAGAAACAATCCCTGAAAAACTGAACCTACTGCAAATAACATGCATTACAAGACCATCCAATTTCTGGTACAGCAAGATTTCCCCCAAAAAATTCCCAATGAAAAATTGTTATTTTTGGTTTGAATATAAACTTTTAAACTAAGGAATGCTTACATATACTGAAAAACTGTTAACTGAGTTGTAAAATATGAGTGGCCTTGAAAATGACAGAGTATGTTGATTATTACATTACATTTACTGAAGGTGTTGTCAGCAGGCAGTGATAAAAATAGATCCACAACTAAAGATTAAGTAGTTCCCAAAACAAAGCATCTTCGCTAATGAAGGTACCAATATAATAACCCTATCCATACCTTAGCTGATTGGTGTTTTGTCTATTTGACCACGAGTTGGCATAACTTAGTATGTAATGCCAACCAACCAATAGTGTTGTTCATCAGCCGAAAATGGTGGAAACAATTGACCTGATACTTTTAAGTTTAACATCGAAAGTATGACTATGTACCTGAGTAAAGCCATTACAAGTCTATTTGAGCAAATACATCTTGTAGAATCTTATATCCATGCCATAGCTGCCAACCCCCAAGCACAAAAATACTGATTACTTGTGACAAAAATACTGATTTTCAGGAACAAATACTGATTTTTTAAAAATTTTAATGCTTATATAACTATACGTATACAACCATCAGTAACTGTGCCTTACATAATTTTTTAATGTCAAAGATGCACGTGTTGCACACTTGTACGATTTGGAGTTGCACCATGTTCCATTCGGGTGCCCATTCAGAAGGTGCAAGAGTGCAACACACTCAAATACAAACTGTTTATAGGAGCCCTTTCCACGCCTTGTTTCATTTTCAATTATTGATTCCAATGTACCAACTTTCATTGATTATCTCAATTCTGAGATTTACTTATTGATCTGTTTTCGTTCAAGCATAAGAGTGATCCTTGCGATTTTAATGTCTGGAAAACGTGTGAAAAATAAATCGCCAGCAACAATAGTAACTGAAATAGGAAGGTTTATTTCTAAAAGAAATTTAATAAATCAAATTTCGATCGATGTACATTAAGGTTCTCTCTGCATTTATCTACGTCGTAAGTTCAGGCTGAGCTGTGTGTGATGAAACAGAAAGCAGATGTTTATTAGCTTTATCGTGCTCTTGCATTTCATGGGCGTCTCCATGCCCAATAGCGAAATCACGTTACACACTTTGCAAAACATCAAGTTTTCTCCTTTTCTGTTATGTTTTCACAAATCTAAAAGACGGCACAAATGTCTTTCCAGTTGTTTCTTTCTATTTTTCCTGGAGAAATTTCTGAATATTCTGCTTTCCTATTTAACATGGTTAGAAGCTGAATATTACGAAAACGAGATACAGCAACAGCGGTAACTATTGCGAAATCCAATATGGCGGATAACAACAGGAATGGTAGCCTCGATTTCGAATGAACCAATCGTATTGTAGAACTTGACTCGTATACACAAGTGATATATTATATCAAAATAGAACCAAATGCCCGTTCTAAACGGGACAAATACGGAAAAAATGGGACAGTTGGCAGCTATGCCATGCTCATTTCAAAGAATATTTATGAAATTAATTTAATAATGTAAATGTCTTGCTCAAAGAGATTCACAAAAATGACATAAATATAATCTGCGATAAGCATTCATGCAAGACTGCATATTATGTTATGCCAGGTCTGCATAGATACCAACCCCCAGTACAAAAATACAGACTACTTGTGACAGAAATACTGATTTTCAGGAACAAATACCGATTTTAAAATTTCAATGCATACGTAACTATTTACAACATATATAACCATCAGTAAAGTAGAACAGTGCCTTACATAATTATTTAATGTCAAAGATGCACATGTTGCACACTTTTACCTTCTGTAGTTGCACCATGTTCCATTCGGGTGCCCATTCAGAAGGTGCAAGAGACTCAAACACAAGCTGTTTATAGGAGCTGTTTTCACACCTTGTTTCTTTTCCAATCATTGATTCAAATGTACCAACTTTCATTGATTATCTCAATTCTGAGATTTTCTTATTAAACTGTTTTCATTCAAGCATAAGAGTTATCCTTTGTGATTTTAATGTCTTGAAAAGGTGTGCTAAATAAATCGCCAGCAACACTAGTAACTGAAAAAGAGACCAGTGCTATGAGAGACCACCTGTCTTGAGAGACCAGAATCTCTGCACAGATTTATTCATTATATAGTGTTATGACTTGTTACGAAAGACCACCTGTCTTGAGAGACCATTATTTGTCGGCAGAAGGGGTGGTCTTTCAAGACAGGTTCTACTGTATAATATTAAGATTTAAGTACCTGGAGGTCTAGGCATATGTGTGAAAGGTCTTTTGCCATCGACTGCCATCTTCAGCTGATCCGGTAAAGGTTGGCTGCGAGCTATAAACTTGTATGCCATGATCTGGGCACGAAGCTGATGAAGCATGGGTGGAGTAAAATACCTCTGGGAAGATTGACCCTGCATACTGGAACCAGGTTGCTGACCCATACCTGGATAAAAAGATCATAAAGTTATCATTAATGGACAGAGAAATAAGCAATTTTCCACTGATGGTCCAACACCTTTCACTCAATTAGACCTGCTGAATACCCATGGATAGAAGCCTATTCTTTTTAGAGAATGAGGGTACTGCCATGAGTGAACTGACCTGCCTTTTTTGTCGGAAATGCACTGAACGAATTTTATGTATTACTTCGTACACAAATTTTTAAAAAAAATTCTTTTCAGAGTACAAAATATTATTTTGGAGTACTTATCATGTACAAAAAAATAAAGGGTTTATATAATGACACATGATTTCTGGCAACCTAACAGCACTGATGAAAAACACAACAACATAACATTATTTTGTTGAATGTTGCTTTAAACCAAATTTGTGTTTTTCAAGGACTCAATTTTTTATAAAAAAAATTAATGTGTGTATGTGTATCTGTGTGAGGGCATTAACATGTCAATTTGCAAAATTATGTCTATGCTGAGCATAGGCACTATTAAGTTCCATTGGAAATTAAAACCTGAAGAAGAAAAAAAATTGTTTGTTATTGTAATTACAAGATCAACTGTTACTTAATTAAATATGTTTTGACCTTTAGCTTAGTCTTTTCCAGTAAATACTGGATTGAAGACCAGATTCGCCTCAACATATCAAATTAGTGAGGCTCTATGTAGGAAAATGCGGCTATCCATGGGGTATTGAAAATGTGTCCGACGTGACCATTAGCTTAGTTAAACATTACAAGAAGTTAGCTGAAAATTCAGATTTGTTTTACAGTGAGGAAACAAATATTTATATTTTATTGGGATTATACCAAACATACTTGGCAAACAATACGCGGATCATTCTGTGTATAAAAATAATACAAGACTGTTGTGTGATTTTCTGACTGCTCTAAATCTACAAGACAAAATAAAGACCCTCTAAATCTACAAGACAAAATAAAGACCCTCTATGCCAGTAGTGTAGTGAGTGTTCTCTTTAATGTGCATCATAGCAGAGTTACCCATAAAAACAACTACCAGTAATAAGTTGTAGTAAATCAGTTAATAATGCAATGAAATGTCCAGGTATAATACTATCTGTAGGAAGGTTCAAGGGCTTGATGTGAATGATATGGTAAAAAGAAACTCACAGGGAAGGCCAGAATTATTTATACAGTGGAGCCTCATTAATCTGAACACATTTGTTCCCAGTGAATATGTCCGGAATAACGAGTTTTCCAGATAATTGAATCATGTATTTTTTATTTTACCATATCTACACACGTATATATGTACATGTATATGCTAGCTTTAAATGTAATTTACTGTATATTCAATAATGGTTGAAATAAATTAATGAATACATCTATTAATTTGTTTATCTTACATTATTATAACATGCACCTGTACGTACATATACAGTAAATATAAGTTTAGACAACACATCACACTATGTACCTTTATGTAATGTACACACATTTATCATGTCCTGACAAAATCTGTAAACTTTGTTTCTTTGTTTGTGGCTTAATGACATTTTTAATTTATTTACCATATGTTATGTAATAAAGCATGGACGATTTGATCCCAGTGTGTTTATTTCATTATTAACACCCCCCATCATTGAGTAGCTAAAACAGATATTGTTTATACAATTGCTGGTTACAATATGGTCACACTTCTTATACTTTGTTCCCCGATTTTGATTTCTGGGTCAGGAACGCGGATTTTTTTTATTAACGGAGCAACACAGTATATAAAAGCATAAAGACTTGAATACATAAAAAATTCCGTACAGAACCTGTAGAAGTCACATTGTCTACCCATGCAAGTTATTAAGTGATCTTAAAAATGAAAAGATGACAAAGTGTTAGCAAAGTGAAAGGCAGAACTACATTAATTTATTATGGTATGCTTCCAAAGCTGAAACTGGCCTTGCGTGTTCTCTCATGTGAAAGAGTATACTGCTTTGTGGAAGCAGTATCAGAGAGATTCACAAGTTCTGCCACAATTCCTTATACCCAGGAGAGATCATTTTTCCTGACTACCATCTAGGTTGGCTGACAATTCTTAGCTCCCTTGAGCTAAAAGGATTATCTGGGAGCTCTAGGTTTGCAAGGTAGTAGTAGCTCTGAAGTATTATGAATGGGTAAAGTATTTCAGAAATTTAAATATGCTGTCCAATACTAAATCAAATCCAGATTTATTAACAAAATTTATGCACAAAATAAATGTACAGGTGTTTGATTTGTATACTGAAATAATGTAAACAGTCATAAAATTTATCAATATTTTTTTTTATGGGGCTGAAAAAGGCCATTATTCAATATATTCATTTGGAAAGAGAAAGTGGTCCCTCAACAACTTTCAAGTAAAGTAAATACCAGTGAACTTGATTACAGGCAATGAAAGCAAATATACATTCTAAAGTAGAATCCAAATAATGTTTTAAGGACACCCCATCAATGGAAATACTCAATGTACAAGTACTAAAACTGTTTTCACTAACCTTGATTGTAGTTCCCAGGCTCTACACTTTGATTTGGGGGGCCTCCCATATGAGGGCCTCCTGGAGCCTGACCCTGGTTAGACACAGGTGTATTTCCCATCGATGTACCTCCCATACCAGGCCCCATCATTGTCTGGCCTCCCATTCCATGGACATCAGTAACTCCACCCATCTGCCCCCCTCCAGCCATCACTGATCCTCCCATGGCAGGGTTATTTATACCATGATTGGGTCCACTTCCACCTATACATTCATTTGATATGAACAAATTGAGTGCTTGACAAAATTATGTACAACTATTTGTGAATTTCTGCTAACTGAACACTTTAACAATTTTCAGCGAAATATAACATGAATATTATTAAACAAAAACATCAAAACAAATTTCAGAACCTTCTAAAAAAGAAAATTTAATCTGTAAAAATGCTGTGCATCCTAAACTTATTGTAAACACATTCATAAATTAAGCTTTTTCTGTCTTAATGTACTCAAAATGGCATAACCATGAATTAACTTATATGATTTGATTTTCAATATCACCCACAAAGTACAAGTTAATACTCTACAACAATACAAGTTTTTTTTACATTTGGAAAACTATATATATAAATCTTTATGATCAACATCTTGAACTCTCGTCACACTCACAAAAGTCTAGGATTAATGAATATTGACTATTTTTAAAAAAAGATCAACGAAACTGGGTGCATTGTCAGTTGCAGAACTAGACTGCAGCTACTATGACCACACAATTAACGTCTACAAAAATAAATAACCTAACAAACGGAAACCAAATTTGGCATAGGTAAACCCACAATAACGACTGCTCAATGATTATTTTATTCAACAGCACCACTACTGCTAAACGATTTTTCGATGTACCCACCACCTTACAAAAGTTCACTGAAACAAGAAACTATAATTAAATTGAGCTAAGTTTGATTGAAGAAAGTAAACGATGCATTGTGCATACCATTAATGATGTCATTCACCAGGTGACTTTACAAAGCTGGTAGAGAACCAAGATAGTAACTTTGGCCACAGGATACATAAACTACAACCGTAGGCTGTATATAAATAGCTGAGAAAGGCTAACAGATTTTAAGCAGTGCTGATGGTAATATTTTTCACTCTGTTGCCAAAAACTTATAAGACAGCAAGGAAAATATTAATGAAAGTAAAACTCCTCTTGCCACAAACCTGCATGAGGTCCTGGTCCTCCCATTGATGGAACTGGTCCACCCATGCTACTCATGTGTGACCCAGCCCCTCCCATGTTTTGTCCACTATGCATGCTCATATTTTGTCCAGGTCCTCCCATATTATGTCCTCCACCTCCCATGTTTGGATTATGACTGCCTGGCATCATGTTAGAGGAGTTGATGTAATTGCCCATATTAGGACCCTGCATTCCTGGTCTCCCCATATTGGGCCCCATTCCTGGACCTCCACCACTTGTGCCCATGGTAGGAGCTGTCATATTAGGTCCACCCATGGCTGGATTGGACATGTTGGGTATTGGCCCAGGCATCCCCCCTGAGGGTCCACCTGCCATTCCCTGTGGATGCATTCCACTCATTCCCTGTGGTGGCCCTCCCATTCCTTGTGGGGGACCTGACCCTGGGCCTCCCATCCCCTGGGGATGTATTCCTGATGAGCGAGGTCTGTCAGTCATATTCATCATAGGGTTGTAATGAGACTCATCTGGAGGTCCCCTTTCTTCCATTTAATGAGACCTAAGAGTAAAGAAACAAACTGTGAGCAGATTAAAAATAGAATAAAAGCAAGAATTTGCAATGTGTTAAGTTTATCTGACAGGGAAGGACAAACAAAAATATGTTTCCTATTGCAGTGATTTTAAAAATCCCACTCAAAAGAAGATAGCAGAGAAACCTTGTGCCTACACCCAAATAATAACTGCTAAATAAAAGGTTTGTTACTGTAGCTCAACATATCAGCTACTCACACACCAGATTGATATGCATAATATTGTAACTTTTCGGACTGGTCCTCTCTACTAAGCATGGCATACTAGTGGCCTTTTTATGAAACACAAGAATCAGCATGCCACAAATAGGTTATAGTTATACAACAAAATAAATTTATTACAACGCACGCCCATCAGTATTGTATAAAATACTTCTGGATCAAATTTCTAGAAGTTTTGATGTCCAAAACCATGAAATCTTTCAAACTTCATTATATGGCCTTGCTTGATGCTCAGCATAAAAAGGTTAGTGTTATGACTGGTCGGATTGGTGATAGGATAATGTGACAGGATGGGGCATGATGTTACATGTCTGCGGCATGATGCCCCAATGCTAGACGTCACTATAAACTGCCACTATACAAACATCATAGTGATATGGCAAATTTTTTTAAAGCTACATTAAAAACTAAATCACACAAACATACACACACTTATTTTAATAAATGTTCATTATTGTCTGTAGATCCTTCAAGATCTGCAAAACATCTGGAATGGATTCCAATTGAGAAGCATCAACAAACATTTTAAAGTAACACAGCTTATTTTTTGGATGCAGCCAGGCATGCAACACCTGTGGACCATTTTTTTTTTTTAAAAAAAAGTTAATATTATTAATCCTTGATAATTTGATCATTTCTGCATGGATGGGGGTTATTGGTTATAAAAAAAAAAGCATGCATGTGTGTGTGTGTGGGGGGGGGGCTATATTGTTTGTCCAAATTTCTTTGTTGCCAATGAAACTTTACCGGTACTGTTCATAAACAACACAATGAAGAATTAATGTCAGTATATGAATGAACTAAATCCATTTTCAACCCATCTGACACAACCCATTCTTCAACCCAATTGACACAGCCAACATGCAGGTGCATCACATCTATTTTTTGAAAGAAGGGTTTTCTTAATAATAACAACTCACTTTACAGCTCTGTTACAATAGTCCATTGACAGGATTCTAAATGAAAGGTTTCATTATTCATTTAAGTGTTGCTACTTAACTGTTTTCCATTTCTTTGTATTTTCACAAAAATGAGTCAACTCAGTGTACAACCTTGATCACACGGCATCTCTCAAATTCCACAATATTACATTGTCCTGTATATTTCTGACCCACATAATTGCATTTAAATAACATAATATTTAGATTCTGCATTATATTCATTGTTTTCCTGAATATATTTGCCCAATGGTTTATGAAGAGAGATAAGTGGTACATCCAAGATACAGAGATGTGCACCATTATTTCCCCATGATGGATTCACTTACAGTTCCAAACTTATTTTTATAGAGAAAATAATGTACACATGGCAGTTAATATATTTGTGTTACCGATTCTGTTCTTAAAACATAAATTGCCATTTACATAAATTTCAAAACACAAATTTTTTTATAATTAAAGGAAAACTTCTGGAAATCAGGCATAGATAGATAGTTGATAACTTACTTGGGAAAGGGATAAAGGCCAATCAGCTATCAAAACAGTGAATCCCATAGAGGTGCAAGACAGAGTCAAAAGTCCCCATGGTGTCAAAACTGTGGGTCTGATGGAGTAAAGAACAAACACTGGTATCAAAACTGGGGGTCAACTTAAACATTTGGAAGTCTCTGAAGTGCAAATGAGGGTAAAGGGACACACTGATCAAAAACATGCCTGAGAATATGCATGAGTTTGTTTGTTGGAATTAATACCACCTAGTCACATTTATTCTAACACCAGTTCAACCAGTCCTAACACTAACCACTTAATGCTGAGCACCTAGCAAGGCAGCTGATAGTACCAATTTTTATGTCTTTGGTATGATTTGACCAGGGTTCAACCAAATAACCTATCGCATCTGACGTGGATGCTCTAACCACTTGATCACTGGAGCTGTACTGGAGAGAGGCATTTATTACTGCTATATTACCATTCAATTTTTCTACAAAAACAAACATATCTTGTGATCAGACTGCATAATGGAAATTACTATTTTAATACTAACCATGTTAAAAATAAGCAGTAATTATTGCTATCTTCATATAATGTGCATTGTTACACTCGCCAAAAGAGGGCCTCAAGGGAGACTGTCCTCGACTAACGAGTTACCCTCTATAAATAAAGCATTTTTATTATTAATATTATTATTATAAGATACAGTTTTGACAATAAGTTAAGATCATCCAGAAAAACTTGGTTATGACGGAATCCAAGATAAGTTTGAACACCAGTACCATCCAGTCTTTAGTGATGAATACTAATGACACCTGCATTACCTTCAAATCGTTTCCTAATTCATTTTGAAGTGTAGTTGTGTGGTTCACAAATAATATTTTAAAAAAAAGACATTAAGGGCATATGTAAATCCAGAATCTGTGATTTTATATTTATAGTCACATGCCCCTTAATGACGAAAGGGATTATGGTAAAAGTCCCATGGGTCATGAAAGAGCATTTATGGATATAAATTTCAAATGTAATTTTAGTTTTAAAATTTTATTGTAATTTATTCATGATTTTTTTTTATTTATAGAGATCTGAACATTAATCGTCATAACATTTCCTGACAAAAATTACTGATCGCTATCAACTTTTAAAATGGTAGTCAGGCACTTGACTTGGGTCAAGAATGCTGATGAATTTATTGCTAGTGCAGGGGGAATCAAAGGTATAATTTGCATGAACAAGAAGTTGTGCGCATTTCATGCATCTCCTGTAAAAATTTCGAAGCATGTTATCACTGAATTTGCAAAGAACATTTTTCAAGGGATTTATACAATAATCTTCAATGGAATTTTGATAGACAAGGAAAGAAATAACGTGAATATACGCCATTTAAAGGTATGTGTAAATAAATTCTCAAAATGACACCTATACCTAAAAATAGTGACTTACATGTGATGAGCTATGTGAGTACTATAAACTAAAATACATTCTTACCCTTAATTTTCCTTGTAACGAGCCGGTGTGTACACGACCACCATAACTTTCCAGAACATATAGCAGAGAGAGAGAGAGAGAGAGAGAGAGAGAGAGAGAGAGAGAGAGAGAATTTTGCAGGTTTTAGACCCATGAATTAATAATCAAAATAAATGCAAAGATCACTGAAATAAAACAGACGTAGAATAAGACTCCACTGTACTGTCTACATTGCAGGACTCCAACAGCATGCGAACCCACCAAATGCCATCACGCCAATGGAATAAACAAAGAATACACGTTAAAACACACAAATCGTCTATTGGCGTACCCTGTGAATATCATCAATTGTGTACGCGAATACACAGCAGCGGGTTAAAAGCTTTCTTCGAGGTACCGTTCACTTACGATATCAATCCCACTAGACGGTAGTGTGAACAAGCGAATAGGTCAGACGCGCACTTTTTTTGCGCATGGAAAGCGCTTTGTTCGTAGGTTATAGTCAGTTTCACAAATGTTAAAGCGCATCAACTGGTTCACATATTTGTAAGGTGGCGCTAACAAGTTTTGTATTTTGCATTTAGAATCTTAAATAAAAATAATTTCCCCGGGTGTCCTCACTGTTCATACTGGCTATTTAAAAATGAACTTATATATATTCTGTATAATTCAAAGAACCTTTAATTCACTTCATTTTTGTATATGATTGATTAGTGAAATATGGGTTATAGAGTATACAGGTTGGCCTTACTTCGAATGGGTATTTTTACAATAAACAGCTAGCTCCGCTTGATCATTTTCACTTTCTGGACTTCCGAGGTAAATTATAGAAAGAGAAATAGCCGATAACATTTATTTCTACATGTTATATATTTGGTAATTCATTTATTGCACTCTCAGAAGCTGTTATTGTCTAATTTAGCAAAATGAATTTTCACCATTTTAATAACTGCTAAAGATAGTGCATATTTTACTCATTTTTTTTTTTTTAGCAAAAGGGAGCAGTCATTTTAGTTGTGGGCTGCGATCATTTACAATTTCTACAAGTACAATATCCAATGAAATTTCAGCCAAAGTACATGAAAATAATATAGAGGTATATCAACAATCTCTCCATTGTACATGCTGCACCTTTACCTTACACCCACCACTCTCAGAAGATATAAATATATGGCGCCCCCTAAAGTGTTCAAGGCAACTCCAACCTTCACACCCAAAACGGACAAGATACAAATAGTCTTGTACTTTATTAACAATATAAAAATCTGGAAACAAATCTAAAATAATTTGCAAGTCGTGGAAGTCTCATATTATGGACATAACTGAACATTGAACATGTAAAAGACAGTCCACATACATAATAAAAAGCCACAGTATGAACATAGTATGTATGTATGTATGTATGTATGTATGTATGTATGTATGTATGTATGTATGTATGTATGTATGTATGTATGTATGTATGTATGTATGTATGTATGCATGTACGTACGTACGTACGTACGTACGTGTGTGCGTGCGTGCGTGCGTGCGTGTTACGAGAAGTAAACAATAACGTGACATACACTATACTGTGACTGCAAATGAAGTGTTTGCATGAAACTGTGGGGCAGTTCAACAGACTTGCGCTAAAGTAATAAGAGTGATAAAAGCTTGCTCAGATATAATCACTGTTTTGTGTGATTTGATCAGAACATTGATCTTTACTCTGTGTTGTAGTTTAAATACACATTAATTAAAGCATATATAGATAGTATGGTACTTTGCATAAAATCAGAGCGAGAGACAGCATCATGATCGCCACCTCACCTGGAACATTGGAACTCTGGCGCAAATTGGAAGACTTCAAGAGTTTACACAAGAGATGGAACACTACACATGGCACATTCTGGGACTCTGTGAAGTCAGATGGAAAGCCCTAGGAGAACACCAAACTGAAGATGGGCATATATTCTACTATAGTGGAGAGTTGGACAAGTCCATAAATGGTGTAGGCTTCCTTGTAAACAAAGCCATCAAGGGATCTGTGCTTGAATGTCGCCCCATATCTAGCAGAATCATTTCCATTCGTCTGAAAGCATCTCCCTTTAAAATCTCAATTGTACAAGTCTATGCTCCAACTATTGATCATGATGATGAAGAAATAAAGGAGTTTTACAACAAATTCCAGAGTATTAAAACATGTTAAGTAAAAAAGACATCCTCATCATCCAAGGAGACTGGAATTCCAAAGTTGGCAAAGATACTTTAAAATACTGGGATGATCACTGTGGACTTTCTTGCAATGAGCTTACCAATGAAAGAGGGAGACTGCTGCTCGAGTTCGCAAGCTACAACAACTTGGTAATCTGTGTGATGCCCGAAGAGACCTCAAAAACACCAGACACACAAGAGAGGCAATGGAATACCTAGAAATAAATAAAAATATCAGGGGAAAAAACTTGAAGAAAGCAAAAGAAGATTGGATTTGACAAAAGTGCACAGAACTAGAGAACAGTCTCATTACGAATAACAGCAAAAAGGTATTCCAAAAGTGAAAGACCTCAACAGACAGAAGCAAACAAGAGTCGGTACCATTCAAGAAGAAAATGGAAAACGCCTCACAGAAGCAAGTGACATTGCAGAAAGATGGACTGAGTATTGTAACGAACTCTACAACCAACCATCCACGAAAGACACAGATGTGCTTGAAGTTCCAAACTCCACAAATGATGATGATTTCCCCATTCTCAAAGAAGAGGTGGAGTAAGCCATAAGAGCACTGACGAATGGGAAGGCAGCTGTGGTAGACAACATCCCAGCTGAACTTATCAAGAATCGTTGGGATTCAGTGATAGAGCTACTAACAAAAATCTGCAGCAAGATCTGGCAGACAGGCAAATGGCTAACACAGTGGACCCAGTCACTGAGATTATAACACTCCCCCAAAAAGGCAATCTCCAGCTGTGCTAAAATAACAGAACTATCAGTTTGATCAGCCATGCTAGTAAGCTGATGCTGAAGATCATCTTGAACAGACGGGGAGTTATGACAATCTTTTATCATCAAAGATTATTGTGCCCCATTCTGGTGGCAATTTTTCCAACAGGATAGGATCTGCTTCATCGGAAAGAGAATGATAACTATTTCGTGTCTACACGGCAGTCGACAAATCCATGTCTTATTCCTCCTGTTGATGCTGCTGATGTTGGCTGATGCTCTCGCTGCTCTCTCAATTTTCTTTGCTTCTGAAGTCTGTACTTCTTCGTCCACTCTTCTTGTTCTTTCTTGATATCCTCTCTGAAGATCTCTCCTATCAGGTCTTCTGCCGCTTTCAGCATTCTGACATTATCTATCTCTTCAGCTTCGTTCAGCTTGGCTAGTCTTGAACACAATCTTCAAAGGAGGATAAGTCAACAATGGATGGTCAAACTGCAGTTACGTGAATTTAGGTCGCTTACGGTGTTTTTGAGACCGAATAATTCCCGATGGTCGGGCTATTTAACTGCTCAGGACTGTAGGCATTATTGACAACACCTCAGCATCCGTGTTAAGTGGCGACTTCGCCTTGAAAAACATGTCCGGGCGTAGCAAAGGAGGCAGGTGCCTGGCGAGGCGATGACCGTCGGAAGATGCTGAGATGTTTTTACGCCTTAAAACTCCGGAAGTCTTGTTGTAAAATTTAGTCCAGCTGTACTTGTGGACGATTAAAATTCCAATTACGTGTAAGCCACCTTTGTGATTGATTTTCTTTTTCTGTGACCTGGTCTTTTTTTTGGGAAGGGGGGCTTTGGCTTTTTTAAGGCATGGCTTTTGTCTTGGGGAGGAGGACTTTGGGAGCATTGGGATCCCATTTTAGCAGGAAGCGAATGGTGACACCTTCTAGAGAACCGCTACCTTTAGGTTTCAAAATAATTTGCAATTTTGTTTGAGTGTCGATGGGAGGATCGACAAGTTGCGTCAATGTTACTTTGTTTCTCTCAAACAGGGGTTTGGATTGATGAGGAATGTGAATGATGTCTTGTAGTAATTGACGTGCTGTCACTGTAAATCATCGTAAGACCTCTTTGAGACTGGCTTCTAAGACACGAGGATATATTTGTTGAATTTTTCGCGACTGATACCGTACAAAGCAAGAATCAATTTAACGGGAAGAAAGCAGAAGGGACGTCATGTTAACGCTGTGTTAGAAAGACCCAAAGTGCCCGAAGTTTTAATATATTTGTTATTGTTGTGAAGACGACGATGGTGACGTGCACACAACAGGCCCTCCGTTTCGACACCAGTGATAAAACCAATGAGTCAGCGCCGGATTAAGCACCGTGGAGGCCCATAGGCAGTCAAACTTTTGGGGCCACAGACCCACGGTCACGGTCTCATGGGGGCCCCTGATGGGGCCCATAAAAGTCGCGGGGCCCATAGGCAGTTGCCTACTCTGCCTAATGGGTAATCCGGGACTGCGATGAGTACGAAATCGTAAATAATCGGGGTGGGGGTGGGTGGGATTTAAATCCACGGGTGAATAGGCGTGTGGGGGTTTGGGTGGCATCGTCGTTCGCATGAGTCAGTCAAGGTGTGCCTAACTGTTTGGCTAAGACTTGAGCTTGCGATTTAAACAAGACCACGTAATGAGCATTGAGACTGATCATGCGATGGGTTTCACTTTGTTGAGAGAAATTTTGAATGATGTAAATGGCACTGACATTACGAAGTTGTCGTTTCGCTTAAAGCACAGTATAATTTCTTCTTCGTCTTCTTCTAACATGTCGTCGAAAATGACCAGATGGGTTTGCCTAGGGTCAGACACGATCACACCAGTAATGCCTTCCTTAAACACAATGTAATCGCCTTGGCTTTCTGGGAAGAAAATATACGCCGATTGCCACTCTTTGTAACACCACACGATCCATTCAGGAAGACAATAGATCAAATGATGTTTATGTTCGATAAAACGTTAGACAAATTCTGTTTTGCCTGAACCGCTGGGTCTGACAGCTAACATGTTAAAAGGATAGCGAAGATACAAGGCCTTGCAACTGGCACGAATTAAGTTTTCGTTGTGAAGGTTTTGACAATACTGACACGAAAACAGACAAAACAAGAGTTTCTGTACATTTCTCAGGTCAAGTTTATTTCAAAACATGTTTAAAATGGAACAACACGAAAGACAAAAAATACATAAAAGACAAATATTTAAGTACAACGATAACATACACATCAATCGATCAAAGTGCAATATAAGCAAATGACTGTACAACATGATTTTAGGAACAAAAGTGTCATAGGAACAGTGTGTAATGTACAGTCTTTACACCACTTAGCATAGTCACACAGGTGTCCTCTCGGAATGTCCGTGACGGTCCTGACCTGAAGGGAGTCGTTGTCCTTGGTGACGTGTTCTTCTTCTGACACTGTCAGTAGCACAAGATTAAAAGTTACTTATTTCACTGGACGTTTGAATTTGAATCACAACTCTTCGGCATAATTGCCAACATCTTTGGTCTAAGCCTCGAAACCCCAATTTTTCCAGTCACATACATTTGTCATGTGATGATGCAAGTCAAAAGCTAAACACACATCGTCGTACAAATTTTCAGTACCTAAAGTTTGTCGAATATTTTTCCCGTAGAGGTCAAGAAGTATCGAGCTGAAAATGCAAGGCTTTTAACATTTCTAGTCTCACGTGCTCATTTGAAGGGACCACATTCATGTTTT
Organism: Unio delphinus; assembly: GCA_029339505.1. NCBI lineage: Eukaryota > Metazoa > Mollusca > Bivalvia > Unionida > Unionidae > Unio > Unio delphinus. The sequence goes on from JAQISU010001235.1 coordinate 36,781,562, forward strand.
GTTGGGTGGTAGGTACTGCTCCTAAAGAATCCACAAGGAATCGGCTGGTAAATGAAATGACAGAAAACAAGTCATTAAGACACATACCGCACGACGAGCCCAATTCATGGGGCACAGTTCTCGTAATAAGTGATGGTAATCCTTCACAGTTTGATCACTCGCATTAAAGCTTTCCACGGAATCTATTGTATCACGAAAGATAAAGGTCGTGGCATGTTAGCCCGTTTTTATACCCTCTTATGTGTCAGGAAATATGTGAATGTTTTAAACAGCATAGGTTTTATTTTAGTTCCATACTAAGATTGTTTAGTCACTAACTCACACACCACACGTCGTATAGAAGTTTCCACATGAACCAAGAGTTGTTGGTGCAAATGAGTTGGTAATCCTCTAACTCGTCCGTTGGAATTTTGTGTATTAGGTTCACCTTTTAAGTAGAATGAGTGGCATCCAAAACTCACACAATTCATAAATGTCTGACCAATGTAACGTTTTCAAGTGAATCAGTCCTCTTATACCCTTCAGTTACAAGTGGTTCCAACATTGATAACGTAACGGAAGCAATTGTTCTTTGCGCTTAACTTGTATTTTGACCAACTCACGGTAATGCGTTCTCTTAACTGCAGAGGCAAATCACCAATGCTCTCTTGTAAAGTATCCATGACAATGTCAGCAAGTGTTTATACCCACGTTGAGGGTTACTTCTGAATGCAAGTTAGTTTTATTCAAGTTTTCTTTTCTTTTATTGGATGAATTTCACACAAAAAAATGGTATAGTCTCTTCTGAGTCACCTTTACCCTATAGTGCACAAAGGCAGACTGATTGGTATGTGGATAAACGTTCAATCTTGTGCGGTGGTCACTTTTAAGTTTTCATGCTTTCCAGACTGCAAGGCTTCTTTCACCACGTCAAAGTTCACCACCTTTTGCGGAAAAGCGGGATGATCAATCAGAGGCAGGCAAGGCTTTGCGCTTGATCAATCTTTTAAATTGTCCAATGTTGTCCAGGTCGATGTTTTCGGTCAGCATTTGTGGATGTCCTGCCAGAAAGTGACGATATTTGCACACGGGAGGACACAGCGAACACACTTCCAAGTATCAGATTTCTTCTCCTTTCTCCTTGTCAGCATGGTACATCAGACAGGTGGCATTCTTCAATACACCGTACAAACTGTTTCGCGAATTCAATGTGTCAATCACGATGCGTTTAATTTCGGGATCGGTTTTTAAACGGTGATCATACTCGTGTTCCCACATTTCAACCACTTAGTATCCTTGCTGTTTTAATTTCAAGCGGCATTGACACGTAGCCTGGTACAAGTCTTCAATGGTAAGTTGTACAAATCTGATTTTTGGTGTCATGTTGAGAGCATCAGAGGAGACATCCATGAAATAAGTACCCGTTAAACTCGTACACGATCTTGGGGTCTTCTAAGTACCAACCATACACCGAATACTTTCAGATGGTCTGTTTGCCTCCTCCGTTTTGGTATGATGAATCCATTTGTCTTCCTAATCGCACAAGTAATGAAGCTAGCGTAGGGCTTTGCCCGAGTATAGATGTTTGACATTGGGGGCTAATGATAGCCATGGTGTTTTCGGCGGTCCGTGACGTTATGGCGCCGCCGGTTTGGCGCCGGCCGGTTTGGCGCGACCGTTTTGGTGCTAGGATGTTTTGGCGTGGGCCGTTTTGGCGCCAGACGTTTTGGCACCGACAAAAGGATTAGCATCAAAAGATTACACATTATCCTTAAGATAATTAGAGGCCATGTCGGAATTTACAAAAGGATTAAGAAATAACAATATAAGCAGGATGCTTAAGATAATTGACTCTATTGGTATATTGTCCTGTGAGTCAGGACCATTTAAAGATTAACAATTTAATATTTTGATGTCTAACGTGTTATTCATATTTGAAAACGAAAGCAATGATAAGGTAAAATAAGTCCACGCATAGGATTAACGATTTAGCCATTCAAGCTTAAACCCACTTCTATATAGTTGTTTGTTTATACAAGTGTGCTGTCAAATGTATTAACGTAAAAGTGGTTTTTTTTCCGGAAATAAGCATTATGAAATCGAAGCGTGGCCAAAAAAAAAGTACGCGCACGATGGATATCAATACTTATGTGATAAATACAGTGCCGATAAACTTCAAAGATTTTTACGATGCGAGTTAAAAAAACGAATGTTCAGCCCGTCTTCACACCGCTGCAGATGAAGGCCAATTCATTCTACTGATGAATGAACATAACATAGGTTTAGTTAAAGTTATTTTAATAACACACATGCTGATAATTTGAATAATTTTATATTACACTTACACACTACATCTCTTTGATCGCTGAGGTAATCCATGTTGTCTTTACCTACTCCACTAATATATGGTTACCTCTCAACAGGAATAACAATTGCTCGGCGCCAAAGTGGCCGGCGCCAAAACCGGCCCGTGCCAAAACGGCCAGCGCCAAAACGGTCGCGCCAAACCGGCCGACGCCAAATCGGCGGCACCAAAACGTCCTTCTTCGTGTTTTCGGGTACGAATCGTTGTCAGTATACAAAGGAACATAATTTGGTGATGGTGCTGGCTTCTTTCAAAGGATCAATCCCGTTCTTGTTCGAAATTGACTTTAACATTTCTTCCTCTGAAAGTCTAAAGGGTCCGAGACGTAACTGTGGTACCAAGCGTAGAAAGCTTATCGTTGTTCGGTGCGCATAATGTTGGGGGCGTAGTACTGAGCATCAGGCAAATGTGGCAGAACATCGTGCTGATTGGCTTTAGTATTGAAAAAGTGTGGGAAATGGCCTTTGACCATTTGTGCCATTCCAAACGTTTTAGGCTTTCGAATCAAAGGCATGGCCATGTTACTCAAAGAATGTTTAAACTGCACTTGTCATACTTGCGTTGAAATGATTTTAGCTCCGTTCAAAGTCACTTTCGGACGTTATGTACTTTGTTCCGTATAGTATCTGTGAAGAATTTGCCCATCGTATCCCCAGAAACTGTGAGCCATCACCGTGCCATGGCTCTGACAATCTCCGTAACGATCGATTTCCTCTTGGCTCCATGTCTCGTCAATGGGCCTTTGGGCGAAATTGGCTAGCGTGTGTGGTCCCCGAAAGATTTTTTCACGTCCTCCAGGAATCTTTCTGCAGTAAGGGAAATGACTAAAGATAGGCTTTTGAATGCACTTCTCGCACGCTCGATGAGAGAGAGAGAGAGAGAGAGAGAGAGAGAGAGAGAGAGAGAGAGAGAGAGAGAGAGAGAGAGAGAGAGAGAGAGAGATTTGAAATCAAATGACAAATCTAAGATGACACCACTCTGAATAGCAGTTACTTGCAATTGAAAGTCAAAGTTCTGAAAGGGAACGAAACCAATCCAAAGGAAGATGTCAGAGTAGACCCGTGAACATTTTCATGCGTTCAGTATTCATCAGAGTGGATTTATACTTGAATAGCAAACTGATCAACAGCAGCATGCATCATGGATATTTCCTTACTAAGAGTATCTTGAAAACCTCGTCGTGTACGGTAAAGAAGCGATGACAACACACCTGGGTGCTTCCGTGGTATGGAAACGTGTCACTTCGAACGTCTGCAGCCTGCAGCGACACAGAATTGTCAGATGATCTTCACTATGTTGGATTTAACACCGTCGAAATAAAATCAAACAAGGGCGTAGCTTCGGATTGATGGATCGTTTGCATTTGTACATATGGTTGCAAGATATTTACGAAATGGAGTGGATGTGCGCCTTAGACTGAATTGATGTAATGTCTTCTTCCATTTGATGGATAAAGCTAACGAGTACAAAACAATCACTGAGTAAGCCTGACTTTATGTGTGCCATGAGGACATTATACCTAAGCGTTAAACGAAATCAGTAAAACAGAGCAGAACGACAGCCAAGGATCCACTACGACGAATGGAAGTGAAAACTTCATCCTTTCCTCTGAAGTCCGATAAAGATGGAATATAATGTTTTCGAATGACTACTTCCCACACGTTTACTCTCTGGTATCGTCAGCAATAGATCATCAACGAGCCATAGATCAAAATCCTTTCGAGTTCAAGCTGTTGTGTACCAGACCCTGTGAACCTAACTTCGCCCAGAACATTTTTACGTTAGATATTACTAGACACTTTGTAACACAGGACATTTAGGTACCAACAGCAGCCACGGCATTTCATACGACGAATCCGCAGAAGGATATGCTTTGTGGATCCTTGATTCCTCTCTAGACCAAAGCAGAGAGGAAGGACACTTCCACTGTATGAAATCGTGACAACTTAGTGTCTGGCTTCAGGTTACTGTAGCTCTTGTCATCTTATAGGTTGAAATTGATAATACTCTGGGAGTCAACATTATATATTTGCTGTACCGAATCGAATGAAGGAGCAGAGACCATGGTGTATCAACAATGTTGTATTATTTTTTTCAACAACGCCGTTTTAAATTTTACTTAGAATGCTTAGTGACTTGTATTGTTCAAGAATCTGACTCAATACAAAGATTCGCTTTTTCGGAATCCGGCGTGCTCTTGGTGAGTGTGATCTTCGACGGCGACTGTGAGACTTTTCAAACTGATGTGGCTATAGACTTTGCTGGTAACAGACAGTTTGGTCATCCCTCTCAACTTTCCGATGCCATCTTTCTTTGGGAGCTTTTCTAGTGTGGTTGTTTTCTATTACTTTGGCATATGTTCACTGTTCCAAATCTTACGAAGAATGTGGCACATGATTTTTTTCCGGGAAGGGGCGGGGGTGGGGTGGGGTGGGGAAGGGCCTCTCCTGCTTTTAGCATTTTTGTGCAAACTCCGTCTTCTCCACGCATCTTGTCCTTATTAAAACTTTTGATTGCTTTCCTCACGCATCTTTTGTGATGTCATCAAGGCAGATATTAAGGTATTCTTCAGCTTCTTTGATGGCCGAAATTGTAGTTGGGTAATTGTTGAGTATCAATAAAAAGTCCTGCTTCCAACATTCCAGTTTCACCTTTTCCTCTCAAAAGGTACTGTTTTTAGTATCTTTCACTGGGACGTCCTGTTACTGCCCCATGTCCACTAGTGTTCCAGTTAACTTTGGTTTCGTTTGAGGATGCTGTAGTCTCAAGATTCCCCACGTTATTTCTATTGTATTTTCAGTGTGACTTTTATCTCATCTCGGAGTCTCTTTTGATGGTCATACTTGATCTTGATATATTTATGTTGTAATATATCGTACACTGGCTTTATTTGGTGGTCTTCAATCCTGGCTTAAATTACATCTTTGCGAACACGAGATTATGGTCTCTGCCAACATTAGCGTGTCTCGTAGTGTCCCGCATTGATCCCCTCTATTTCCCATTGATTGGCGTAAAACCATATAGTCGTAATACTTTGATGATAGTGTGGTCAGTCTCGCTATGTATCCTCCTCCCATCTGGTTATTTCCAGGTCAGCTTGAGAAATTCTTGTGCGTAAAGCAGGCCCGCACCTGGGGAGGGGGGGGGGGGAGACAACCATGGCACTTGTCAGGGGCCCGAGCTATATAGGGCCCAGAATTTCCTAGGTGCGAGCCTGCGTAAAGTGTACGCCACCGATGGCAACGCTGTATATTATCTTCACATAAATCACAGAGTATCGCTTCGTTGTTTTTCCACATTACCCTCGTCCTATTCTCCGTTTTGTCCCCAACCTTGACGTTAACTTAAACAATATACAGAAGGACAAAAGTCTTTGTGATGTTTCACATAGCTTATTGACGGCCAATTATTTTCGTTGTTGTTAAAATGGAAAATGTTAAGTTGCAAAATGTAATAATTTGACAGATATGTAAATTTAAAATTACATTATATGCTTTCACACACTCGTAGTGTGTGAAGTGCAGATTTAACAATTTATATTTCTTAATGGTAGCAATTTGCTGTGTAATACATCTTCCTCCATAAGTCAGTTACTTTTTAAAAAAAATTGTTAAATGTCATTGTAATCTGGTATTAAAAATTGGCGATTAAGCTACGTAAAGTTCACATTAAATTCGATTGTTAAAGGCCCCCCCTCCCCCGGCTGGTAGAATGTCGGATCCAAGGGTAGCGGATTTTATACATGCCTATGCTGTCTCGGTCTGTGTTTGGAAAAGGCACATAGATCCCATCTCTGTCGCATACTATAGCTAGTAAAATGTTAACGTAATGTGAGTGCTATTATAATCCAACCAGTTAACAACACTCGTCCGCCCTACCATTATTTCCTTATTCTCTCATAATGTGTCTAAATGTAACCTTCAAACTAACCCAAACCCAACACACCTCTTGACCCCGTCATGTCTCTTCGTCCATCTTGCATTGAATTTCCGCACCCAGGCATCCGTCGTGTTTCCTGTTTTATTATATATAGCGTTCAATTCGGATTGATTTGTCTTCTTCCTTAAATATATTGGCGTCCATGGAAGCGGGGATTTCGACGTGATCAAGTTGCTTTCATCCAACGTACGTTTCTTCCCAGGTCTTCTTCACTTAATTACTTCTAGACAGTGCTGATTTTGCAGTATTTATCATAAAATTTAAGCGCTTCTTGCAATGTTAAGATTCGTAAAACTTTTGTTGTTGTTGTAAAAGCAGGAGCACCTGTTCCGCCAAACAAGATTTGACAAGAAATTTGGCCAAAGATAGGATTTGAAAATTCGTAATTCGGTAGCAGTTTGTATTTATATTTTGTCATCTTTTTAATCTTATTCTAATTTAAAGCCAAACATTTTTATTTTATTTTATTTGTTAGAGTTTAAGTTAAAATTTTTGATAGGTTTTATGCACCTCTCTCTTTTTTCGATATAGTCTTGTAATTTCGCGACCAGCAGGACATACACCACAATTAATTTTACTATATGTTCTCTACATATATTTCTCAGTACTGACCTTTCAACTTTGTGACAATCGATACAAATCATATGTTAATCTAAAATACATCCAAAGATGACTTCACAGTGAAGTTCTTGTCAGGGGTTGATCAGCATTTTTTTGAGCGGCTGCAATGTAAACAGAACAGCATGTACACAGACCACATATTTCACTTCCGGATCATCACCAAGGCCTTATTACTCCATGTGCACTGTCACCAAAATAAACAGACAACCAGTCTCTCAGCTCATATTCTCAAGAATAAACAATTACCTTTAAATCCCTACAAAAAATGCATCAAAATAACTCTTCTATCACCACCAAAATGAGAGAGGAAAAAAATGTTATAAAAATAGACTAGAACTACATTCGTGGGTACTGAACTGGAAATTATATAATTGTGATGTGATTCCTGACAGGCCCAACTTTTGGGGCAAATTTTAGTAAAACATGTATATTTGCAAGCCACACCTATCTGAACTTTATACATGAAATCTTTTTGAATTTCCTTGCAAACAAGACATGTGACACCTGTTGGAAAGTGTGTAGTGCTGGTGTTCCACAGGGTGCACATGCTGATTCCAAGTGCTCTTGAGAAACCAAAACTAAATTTGCTATATCTTCCTTAATAATAGGACTTTTTTAATGCAGTACAAATATAATTGTACTACAAGATAAGGCCTGTTTGAAAATATGTTTGAAGTTTATACATATTGATCAATTAAAATTTTAATTGAAATTTAAGTAAACATTTTAATTTATAAACTAAATTTTATTGAAAAATGAAATTTTCATAAAAGTTTGAAAATAGAGTTTGACAAATTTTAGACAGAAAAGTTGACCAATCAATGGTATTTAAAACAAATGGTAGTTTGGGTTAGTATAACTGAGAACATTTTCCCCAGGGGTAGTGAAGTAGCATGGCTCATAGTGATTTTGGGAACAAACCACAATATTCCTGTCAAGGTGCATATAAGTGTACACACTAAAGAAGCAACAGCAGGTGCTATGTTCCATATTTATTGTGTCAGGTATTTAGGCAGTTATTTGTATAACTAATAGTGCACTCAGATTTAAACATTTGATGGGACCACTTCCATGTTTTATAGGAAAATTGCATTACATTTCAGTGTTGATAACTACAAAAAGTGACAATGGGATAAGAAAATACAGTTTCTAGGCAGGCTTTACCTTACTGAACAATGGTGCTAATCTCTCTCATGAAGATCTAAGCCATGTCTTGAGGTGCTATATATTAGTGTGGTGATATCATGATCACTTATAGCAGTACACTGCATATGTCCATATGAAACCTTGCTATCACCATCAGACTACTGGAGAGCTTCCAAGCTGATCCAACTCTAGCACTTTGTTCCAGATACCAGGCTAGACCTGAAAAGATACAAAATGTTTTACTTAAATCTAGAAAACAGTAAGATGTATGTAAATGAAGTTAAAATGTGTTAGGTATAGTGATTTCCAAATAACATTCAGGTTGCAAGAATAGGAAAAAGTTATTAAACTTGACAGAGTGACACTCAGAAATGTGAAGTAATAGTCATGTATTAAAGTAATAAATTCATCCTAAAAGTATATGAGGTTTCTATAGGCATATCTGGTCATTTACAGGTTAAATAACTACTCAGGTAGACTATGCATCACAAAATTTAAGGAAATGCTGGGACAGTGAGGTTTGATCATTGGTGGAAACATTAGTACATGCCAGTATACAGGAAAGTCAAGCAACAATGTAGTAAAATAAAATATATTACTATAAGCAATCTTATTCATGAGGGAAATAATAATTCTGGATAATGCAAGAGAATACAGCCAAATGTGGCCACACATATCAACAACAGGTACCAATACATCCTATATCATAAACTAAATGTGAAATTCTGATCCCCAAAACTTGTAAACAAGAATGGAAATTTGCACATGTGGGACATATACAATGTACTTGTTATGATCAAATGTGCAAACATAATTCAAATGATCTGTTGGAACATTTAAAGTGTATTTTTGGGTGTTTGATAACAATTATTAAGCTCAATGGTTCAATAGAATCAGATATTAGCTGATACTACAATACCGCACTCTGTCCAAGTACTGAATTGAAATATGTTACCATACATGGGCATATTAATGAAGAAAATAACATTTTGGGATACTTTTAGTGCACACAGCCAGAAATGTGTCTTACAGATTCACTATAGGTACAATGTCATCCTATATGATATACTGAATGTGAACATTGGATCCCAAACATTCTAAAATATGTGGATATTTGTTCATGTGGGATATGTAACAATGCTAAGATCAGTTGTACACAGTTAAACTCAAATTATCTGTTTGAATATATTTATGCATTCTTTAGAGTGTCAGTTAACAAATATTAGTAATTAACAATGCATAAATTAAGATGGATCATTAGAATTCCTATAACATCATACAGGCCACAATGGCGCACTTCACTAATCAATATCTGAACCAAATTGAATAATAAAATTGACTGCATTTTGTGTTCAACTTACATCATTTTGCTATTTTTTTTTACATCCAAGGGTAAATATACATGTGGAAAGTATATTTTATCCCTTCAACCTGCATTTCATTTTCAGAAAGTTTAAACTGATTTAGTAGAAAACTTGAGTAGGTTCTAGTATAAAGTTTTCATCACTGTGCTCTCACTAAACACCCTGTAACTATGTTTGTTAACAATTACTAAAGGTTATATAAGCAGATATGTGTTACTCAGGAAGTCACCCCATCATAAACACATAAATTAACTGCTTGGACCCCTAATAAATAGTTTGAATGATCAATACAAAATAGAATCTGTTTTCACATATTTTAAATGTATGTCTCATTTTGACTTACAAAGATATTTTCTCAGATAAAATTTGACAAATATCCATCATTGTATCTTGTATATGGTGTAGTATTATAAAGATGCTGATATCATTTGATATAATTTCCAAAAATATTATCTATGTGCATTTTAAGGGGCAAATTTTAATTTTTTATTTTTTAAAAAAATTTTCATTAAAATTTGAAAAATAAAATTAATTTTTAATTTCTAATGTCATTTTTATATTTTAAATGTCAATATATATAACACCTTCAAAGTTCATGTGTTTATCATTAATAATAACATTTTTATAGCAATTTAAAGTTGATTAATATCTGCCTTGACAGGACATACACCACAATTGATTTTGCTATATGTTCTCTACATATATTTCTCAGTACTGACCTTTCAACTTTGTGACAATCGATACAAATCATATGTTAATCTAAAATACATCCAAAGATGACTTCACTCTGTGAAGTTCTTGTCAGGGGTTGATTGGTATTCTTTTGAGCGGCTGTGCTGTAAACAGAACAGCATGTAAACAGACCACATATTTCACTTCCGGATCATCACCAAGGCCTTATTACTCCATGTGCACTGTTGCCAAAATACACACAGACAACCACTCTCTCAGCTCATATTCTCAAGAATAAACAATTACCTTTAAATCCCTACCAAAAATGCATCAATATAACTCTTCTATCACCACCAAAATGAGAGAGGAAAAAATGTTCTAAAAATAGACTAGAAGTACATTCGTGGGTACTGAACTGGAAATAATAATTGTGATGTGATTCCAGCAGCATGAATTAAAATGCGCCAAACATAAAATATATAATTTAGATCGCCATACCCTGATGAAGTAGAGTTTTGAAGGTTCATATTTTTTTTTTATTATTGACAGACGATATTTAAGGAATGCATACGATGCATTTGTTACATTTTAAACCTTGTAATATTTTTTGGTCATTTTGGCAGGAATTTTTTACTTCTTTCTAAGCATAAATAATACCCTTGCTAAATCTACTTGTGCATATCTGATCATTATATTGTCTTTAGTAAAGTTGATATCATTGTGGTCTGAAATAAACAAGCACAGATAATGTGTATAGTAAAGCATACTGATATAATATGAAACTGTTGATGTATTTAAAAAATAGAGTTAAACTGAAGAAAATCATTAAAAGAAACTCATTGAAAATTGAATTAAAAGTTGTACCAGATAGAAATTGCTACCCAAAATGAATCATTCAAGAAATTGAAAGCTTGATCAGAAAGAGTCCATAAGAAACATAAGAAATCAAATAAAGCATCTGAATGAAATCATCTCATTTAAATATGACATCTTGTCAAAAAATATATCAAACAAACATAAAATAATTATCTAGCAGATAGTCTTACAAAGTATGATAAAAGATGTCCAGTAATGAATAAACATGTCCAAAATGAGCAAAACAAATCAAAATTTTCATTAAAAAAATTTATAACTTATAACTCAAGGTAGATTAGTTCTTAGCTAATTGTGTTACCCTCTTTAAATACAGTCATTATTATTCTTCTTCTTCTTCTTCTTCTTCTTCTTCTTCTTCTTCTTATTATTATTATTATTATTATTATTATTATTATTATTATTATTATTATTATTATTATTATATCTCATAAAAGATGTTTGCCAGGACTCTTGAGGTGTTGTTCTACTTAAACAATTTGCAGATTGGTCCAAAGCAAATGATGCCATTTGTTCAAAAGAGATAATGAAAGGGATACACCCAACAGCATACCAATTTCTCATGCATGCTTTTTATGTAAATTGTTGGGCAATCTTGTTTGCATCAAACTTGATGAACCACATCAACAAACATAACATACTGTTAAACTTACAACATGAATTCAGTGAAAGAACAGTAATGTGCAATTCAGCTGATATAACAAGTCAAAGCTGGGTTTAAAACTAACTTTTTTATTAACTAGTCAAGCAGACTAACATGACAAAAGACATACTAGTCTGCAGCAAAATCCATTAGTCCATAAATTAGAACATCCAATTTCAAATTAGCATTTTTTCATCCACCATTTTTGAATGCTTTTTGCAGATGCTGCAAAACATGGTATTTACTTCAGGGTTAAAGTTAAGCCACATCCGACATTATTTCCACTTTTCTAGAAAAGTTCGGTTCCTACTTTCTTTATCATACTGTTTGTCACGTTCCCTTTTGTCCTCATTTTGTCAGTCTTCTGTCTTTGGGCTTGATTTTCCACAACTTGAACAAATCATCACATTGTTCTCTTTGTTTTATTTGCTCAACTATGATCTTGATCGGTGCGACAATAACGCTTTGCACATCATTTATAATGTTTAATATAAAGCGCCTAGGTGATCTGGATTTACATATGGGAGTTGCAACAAATTCAATAACTAAAAATAGCAAGTTTATTGCCTGCATTTCTGTTAATAAATTCATTAAAAAATACCAGGAAGCAAACTTTATAATAATTACATGCATTCAATTTTTATTAGTCAGGCAGACTTGTATTGGAACATATTTATTAGTCCTGGAGAAAAACTATTAGTCGCGGACTAATGGACATGCGTTAGTTTCGAACCCTGCAAATAATATATGTAATTTTCTGCTAAGAGACCCTTTCTTTTTTTAAATACTATATATCAGCAATCAAACTGAAAACTAATTTTACAGTAAGACTATTTGCAAATGATTCAGTCCTGTGTCTTGCTGTTGGTAATAACTCAGACTTCATCAAGATCTTTCAATTTTCGAAAAATGGAGAAATTGTAGGAAATAATTTGATTGCTCTTCGGTCTTAAACTTAATAGAAAAGAACAATGACCAACAGGTTTGGTAAAATTCAACAAATAATTAATTTTTTTAGAATACAGAGTGAAAACTGAAATAGAACTTTCAGTATTGTGAATTTTATCTCGAATCATTTTCAAAAAGATGTCACAAGTAAAAATGTATGAAGGTCCAATTGAATTCCAGTGGTATTCTTATAAATTCCAATATTGAATGTGTTGATGTACATATTGTTGTTCCGATTATCGATTATAATCGATCATCAGTTGGTTTAGCAGATAATCGATTGTGAACTCCATAATCGATTGTGTGTAAAGGGAGACTACTTTTTAGGTGTATGCAAAGCACAAAGGTTAGTAAAACTCCCAGCCACTAAAGTTGACCTGAAATTTATTAATTAACTTCACAACTACAAATATGAAATATTATGATTCATAATTAGGAACATATAGTCATTATTACATGGTCAAGTTGTTAGATTGTTGAGTTAATACATTTAAACACATTTTGTTGATTTGTTTCAGTCAAATTGCAACATCTTTTGTAGTATTTATAAACAATGACAAACATGTTCCTCTATACTTTAAATTATAGACACATCACATGTGAATGAAAGAATTTCGGGGGATTGTAGCAGTATTTCAGTTACATATGATTAATCAGCCATCAAAAATTGTGTTCATTTAACAAAGTTGTAGAACAAAAGTAACACACAATGTAATATTATTGTCAGGTTAAAGTATACATGTCATTGAAAGAGATTACTCCTGTACATTTATAAACATTCTGAACTCCAAAAGATATAACTGTTTAAAAAAATTAAAATTTGCTCTTAATAACCGATTATAATCAATGATCAGTTGGTTAAGGGGAACCGATTATCGATTATGAATTTCTGACTGATTCCCATCACTAGATGTACATGCATTCTCAGACATGCTTATGCCAATGGCCAGGAGTGTGGCAATGTGCTAACAGGCTTTTGATGTATCACAGTAATATAATCCAAAATATCCTTGACTAACTTCACTATAATTCCAAATTTGAACTTTTAGACCAAGAATATTATTGAACATTTTGCAATTCCTGTGAATAATAATTGTAATAAATTAATCCAGCCAAATTAAAAACTGAACACAACAATAAAACTGATTCTGCTTCAGAAGTTAAGGCAAGACTGAGTAAGTATTAGGTAAACAAGATTATATACCCATCAACTTGACTGAAGATGCGGTTACCATTTTCTGAAAATACTCTATCAACTGATAGGAAATTTCCATTCTGGTAGTTTCTAAGGTTAGAATCAAGACTATATTGACTCAAATTAAAGTAAACATGTTTACTATTAACAATGGTTTGAATATTTAATCTATTGTCATGGAGAAATATTACACCACTCCCTAGAAAAATCGTGCCCTGTTAACTTGCAACCCTGCTTATAACGCAGGGTCAGGCATGGATCCCATTTTTTAAACCAGAAAATAACCCCAAAAATTGATCCTTATTTGTTGTTATTTATAGGCTCATATTACGAGTACATATCTCTAAAACCAGATGCTTATTTCAGGATAAATGTACATTATATTGTGAAAAAGTAGATCTTGTTATGTATAGTGTTGTAAATATCAATGATGATGTGATTAGGAAGAACAACCAGTAACAATAGCTCTCTTGACTTTCTCCAAAGAAACATTGAAATAAAACATAAAGGAATACACAAACTGTTTATAAAGTGTTGGTTAAATTACATGTACAACTAGAACATGCTTCATTGTCTAGAGCTCATACATGCACATGACACCCACAAGAAGGAAACAGTTGAAACTAAAGCAGGTAAATTTGTTAGAAATAGTTACTTGCCAACTATTAGTGGAAACTGATATGCAGAATAAATTAGACTGATGATCCTTTCCAGGCAGATTTACAGATGTTCAGTTTGTCATGTTATATTGCACATGAACTCATAGATATTCACTTACCATCTTATAAAAGAAAACCAAGCATGAAGTCATGGATATTCCATTGAATACTTTATATAAGAAAACCAAGCAAGATGTCATGGATATTCCATTAAATACTTTATATAAAACAACCAAGCATGAAGTCATAGATATTCCATTGAAATCTTTATATAAGAAAGCCAAGCATGAAGTCATGGATATTCCATTGAATACTCAAAGAAAACCAAGCATGAAGTCATGGATGTTTCATTAAATACTTTATATAAGAAAACCAAGCAAAATGTCATGGATATTCCATTAAATACTTTATATAAAACAACTAAGCATGAAGTCATGGATATTCCATTGAATTCTTTATATAAGAAAGTCAAGCATGAAGTCATGGATATTCCATTACATATTTTATATAAGAAACCAAGCATGTAGTCATGGATATTCCATTAAATACTTTATATAAAAAAACAAGCATCTAGTCATGGATATTCCATTGAATGCTTTATATAAAAAAATTGAGCATGAAGTCATGGATATTCCATTGAATACTTTATATAAGAAAATCAAGCATGAAGACATGGATATTCCATTGAATACTTTATATAAAAAAACAAGCATCTAGTCATGGATATTCCATTGAATGCTTTATATAAAAAAAATTGAGCATGAAGTCATGGATATTCCATTGAATACTTTATATAAGAAAATCAAGCATGAAGACATGGATATTCCATTGAATACTTTATATAAAAAAACAAGCATCTAGTCATGGATATTCCATTGAATGCTTTATATAAGAAAATTGAGCATGAAGTCATGGATATTCCATTGAATACTTTATATAAGAAAATCAAGCATGAAGACATGGATATTCCATTGAATACTTTATATAAAAAAACAAGCATCTAGTCATGGATATTCCATTGAATGCTTTATATAAAAAAATTGAGCATGAAGTCATGGATATTCCATTGAATACTTTATATAAGAAAATCAAGCATGAAGACATGGATATTCCATTGAATACTTTATATAAAAAAACAAGCATCTAGTCATGGATATTCCATTGAATGCTTTATATAAAAAAATTGAGCATGAAGTCATGGATATTCCATTGAATACTTTATATAAGAAAATCAAGCATGAAGACATGGATATTCCATTGAATACTTTATATAAGAAGCCAAGCATGAAGTCATAGATATTCCATTAAATACATTATATAAGAAAATTAAGCAAGATGTCATGGATATTCCATTAAATACGTTATATAAGAAAATTAAGCATGAAGTCATAGATATTCCATTAAATATTTTATATAAAACAACCAAGCATGAAGTCATAGATATTCCATTAAATATTTTATATAAAACAACCAAGCATGAAGTCATAGATATTCCATTAAATATTTTATATAAAACAACCAAGCATGAAGTCATGGATATTCCATTAAATATTTTATATAAGAAAATTAAGCAAGATGTCATGGATATTCCATTAAATACGTTATATAAGAAAATTAAGCAAGATGTCATGGATATTCCATTAAATATTTTATATAAGAAAATTATGCAAGATGTCATGGATATTCCATTAAATATTTTATATAAGAAAATTAAGCATGATGTCATGGATATTCCATTAAATATTTTATATAAGAAAATTAAGCAAGATGTCATGGATATTCCATTAAATATTTTATATAAGAAAATTAAGCAAGATGTCATGGATATTCCATTAAATATTTTATATAAGAAAATTAAGCAAGATGTCATGGATATTCCATTAAATATTTTATAAAAGAAAATTAAGCAAGATGTCATGGATATTCCATTAAATATTTTATATAAGAAAGCCAAGAAGAATTATTAGAACCATGTTAATCACCATCTTTCTTTTATCCAGTATCAGGCAATATCCATTCATAAAAAAACCCCATTCTTTTTTCATCAGGCCTTTGCCTCAGTTGAACAAACTCATGAAAACATCATTTTCTTGACAAAACTAGTTTCATTTAAATTAGCATTTTGTACAGTCCATCATTTTATACCATAATTTTTTGTGTCTTTTATTTAAAAATTCTTTTAACATATTTTTTTTAAAGTAATTTTGCCATTTAATAGTGTAATACTTTTGCTTTAGTTATCTTTCCAGTACATTTTCCTCTTTTTGCACAACTGCACATAGTCTTTACGAGATTTGGTGCAATACATAGGAAGTTACAAGTGTTATTGCAAATGTAAATAATTTGTGATGCAGTTTACTTTAAAACGACCTTTCATCTGCTTGAACTCTTTTCTCTACTCACAGTATATGATGTAATATGCATGCTTGATTATGTCTCATATCATTCTGTCCAAATTAAAACAGACAATTTGCATGTTAAAGAAAAGAACATGAATATTAATTTTTTTTACAACATTTGTATATTTATTATTTGAGATGGTATGCTTATATATGTGAGGACAGGCATATTATTTCTTTATGGTCTTTTTGCAGAATTTACAGTTGTTTCATATTCAATGTTTCCCTTTACCTTCATTTGCGCTTCAGAGACCACAAAAGTTTTAATTTGACCCCCTGTATTTATACCAACATTTTTTTTTACTCAGTCTGGCTCCCAATTTTGACACCAAGGAAACTTTTGACTCTCAGTCTTGGACCTCTAGGGAATACACTGCATATTATCCTATTTCAATTATTGTTCCAGTCATTGGTGACCTTGTTCACCTTAACCTTCAAAACTCATTGAATACCTACAAAAGAATGTGGCTCGAAGTATTAAACATTCAGTGAACCATTATATGAAAAAATCAAATGGCTATATTGTAAATATAGTATAAAATACACTGTTATTAAGTTGTCTGGTTTAATGCCGTTTTTCAGCACAAGATAGGCTATACATGGCAGCCAGTATTAATGGTGGAAGAAGAACCCGGAAAACACCGGAAAGAACCATCGACTCACAAGAAGCTACCGGCAGTCTTTTTCACATACCCACATTGGCCAAATCTGTTACTTGAACATATGCAAAGGTGAGATGGCAGTGATCAATAATGGAGAATGCTTTAGACCACTCCAGCACCGTGTTGTTGTGAGTTTAGGCTCAAATAAATGGTAACAAAGAAAGAGTGAAAACAACAAGCTTTGTAAAACTTAACAAATAATTTATTTCCTGGTAAAGGTTGTGAAAATCATAAAAAAGAATTTGCAGTTTTAAGAATCAAGTTCAAAAATAATCCAAGAATGATCCATTAAAAGAAAATGACTTAACATCATTTGTAAAAGACCAGAAATAAACTATTTGTAACTAAAACAAAGATTATATTGTATTCTAATATGCAGTTTTTAAAAAAAATCCGCAAATTGAAAAATCCAGAAAAGAGGGAGGGAAAGGAGTCATGTGATCACATACTCCTAACATGACCCTGACGAGAAGCAATCATTTTTACTTGAAAAATAAAAAGTTGGTTACTTATTCACTAGTCCCATCTTGACTTAACAACCAATCATTTTAAAATTAAAATAAAACCAGTTTACGTTTCTGCCACTAATCTTGAATCAAGGTCAGGATCTAGGTCAACATTATATGTTTACCAAACAATAATTCAGGCTAACTGATGTTCTAAAATGAACATCATCTCTAGTGAAAAAATTTACATTACAATAGCATGTAATGAAAAATAAAAAAGAATTTAAAACTGACAAACGATATTAAATTAAAACATATATATATATATATATATATATATATATATATATATATATATATATATATATATATATATATATATATATATATACATGTATAATCAGATATATGTAGCAGTGTTATTCCTCATGTACAGAGTTAAAAATAAATTGGCACATTTTTATGTAAGTACATGTACTTTTACTTGTGTTTCTGAGTTCAATCACATCTTCTTCTGCTTAACATCAACCACATATCCCAAAATACAAAGGAGTTTTGCATACAATGATATTTTTATAAAATATCTTACCTAATGATATTAAATTATGTATAATCTTGGGTGTTTTTTTAACACAACTGTAAAATATTCTTTTTTTAACCCAAAATATAATTGTATAGCTTTTTTATTAACTTGCTTGTTTTATTGCTTCTAGTCTGAGATATAATTTATCTTACTTACTTCATGAATTTTTGTTTGTAAATATTTTACATTTGAATATATCTTGACCCAGTGTGAGATGAACCTTTGGTTTTTGATAAACCATGCTATTTGGGCTATATTGTCTTGACTGTAGATAGGTTCGATAGTGAGTGATGTCCAAATGTAATAATGAGGTCAGGCAGACGTTGTGACCAGTCCACAGATCAGGTTTTGATTGATTTGAATCAAAAGAAAGATATGTTTATGTGATGAGTTCTTTAATGAACAAGAATTTCAATGTTGTGATTTTGCATTTGTTTGACTGAGCTAGTTACCATTCATGATGCAGTGTTTCTGATCCAGTTTGATCAGACATGGAATATTTGCTTATATTGTCAAGATTTTCTCTAAGCTGGATAGTGAGTGATATGTACACACTGAGTTGATCTTGGATGGGATTGGATGCGCCTGTTGCCACTCTGGAAATTATATTTTGATCAAACTTTAAATATCTTTTTAGATCATCATGATCTTGGATAGGTTCAGTAATGAGTGAGATCCATATCTGTTAATGATTGCATTTATTGGTTGTATATGTACTTGTTACCATTGTGGAAGCCATATTTGTGATCGAGTTTGATTAAACTTTGCAATATTTACTAAAATCATCAATATCTTTGACTGTCACTAATGAGCAATTTATGAGGTGATCTTGAATGTGAATCTCTGAGATTATCATCACTGTAATCCATAATTCTACTTTGATTTTGATCTAGTTTTTGGGTTTATATCTTTTAGGTCTTTGGCAAATTCGAACATATGCAGATATATGCATATTAATGTGGTGATTTTGCACCTGATTTGATGTCTGTGTTAGCATTCTTAAAGTTATTTATTTTTACATTCATCAAGATTTGGATACCATTGATTTTCAGGAAGAAATTGATCTTTAAAGAAAAGTTTTATTAGGACTTAGTAAATAGGTACAGTTAAAATGATATAAAATGAAGATAGTTTATATAGGATGTATTCTTACAATGCTACATAAGCCAGCTTAGTGAAGGATCAGTTGTTAAGTTGATGCAATACAGCTGAGCAATATCAGGCCCAGTTTGTTCTCTTGTTTCTTTGACCCCATACAAGGTGTACATTATTCCCAGAAATGCATGTAAATAAGCTTGAGACTCATCTTTGAAAGTGCTATTAGCATTAGAGAACTCCTGATGGGATTCCTAATGTTGAAATCATAAGAAAACAATGTATGTTCTGTTTTTTTTATATATTATTTTTGTTTATTTTTTATTTTTTTTACAGGGAAATGTCCTTTATAAGAAAATCACATTCATCAAGCATGCTGGCAAAGAAAAAGAGGACAGTGAAGAAGAAGCCAGAGTGGGATGTAAGTCGGTCATTAGTATTAACTGAATACTTATACAGCTACAATGTGACATTGTTTTTAGTATGACATAATATGTATCTGCCACAATATGACATTGTTTTCTAGCATGATGTAATGTGTGTACTGCTACAGTGTGACATTGTTTATTAGCATGATGTAACATATGTACCCTAATGAGTTGTTTTAATCTGCAATATAAGTGAAAGTATAAACAGTGTTTTCTATAGATTATATAGGAATGGTTGTAAAAAACAATATATCATACACTCAAACAAGGAACTTTTAGTGAGAGGATGTCTTTGAAATAATATTAATATTAATAATAATAATAATAATACTGGTAATAATAATAATAATAATAATAATAATAATAATAATAAATTAAGAATGTCTTTTTTTAGGCATGTGACTCAGTTACATAGAAACTAATTACCATGGAACCATCTGTTACCTTCAATATTTATGAAAAGACCTACTTATCATTAATTAAAAATGGACAATTTGGAGGAAGGTGTTGGCATTTAATGAGTGGACACATTGCAATGCACATGCAGTCAACCATGTGCTGGGAAGTCATGAATGAAAATCAGGCATTTGTAATGTTTACAAAATTTCGTAACTACATTTAAAATCAATTTGCCAATGTTGACAAGAATAGATTCTGCTAATAATCTATAGATCACAGTATTATGATTGTAACACATTTATTGTTGATAACATTATGGTTTGGCAATTTGCATGTTGAAAATAAATGCATATCTGAACTCCCCCAGGCTACAATATTTTTGTATCAGGCTAAAAGTTGCAATGTCTATGTTTCCACATACAAGACAGATAAAGTTTAAAAACAATACAATTATGCATTTTGTTAGAGCCTTGCTGGCAGAGTCATATAATATCATGTCAGTCTATCTATTAAGCTATCATCCATGCATCAATAATTTGTTTTCCGCAAGATAACTTTATCAGCATTTAGAAGACTTACAGCCCTTGATAGCCCATTACCACCACCCCTACCTTTGTTTCTGGCGCTCAACCTCCCAAGGATTTTTGGACTTGAGTAAAATTTGGCATTCAGTTCAGTATTGATGAAACCTTGAATGAGTATGATTTCCAGTTACAGGGGTTATGTCCACTGATTACAAATCCTCCAGAATTTGTTTCTGGAGCTTGATGTTACCAAGGTGTATTAGATTTCACCAAATTTGGTATGGAGTTTTACATTGATGAGAAATTTAAGGAAAACAAAACTGCTTTCCCTGAAGAGCTATTGTTTGCTCAAAAGTGGTTTATTGAGTGGTGGTGCTTTGCAACTTTTCTGTTTTGATTTTTAATTTGTGGAAGTTGACTTTTACATTCTGCATGGTTGTGCCATCGATGTAAATACCATATGTAAGTTTTATAGTTGCTATGGATACTTTATGTTGTAAAAAAAGGTGTACACCTGGAATGTTAAATCTTCGACACTTATTATTTAATGTGGCAGAATTAACATCTATGGCCATCTTTGGGGTTACTGAACTTTAATGAGATAAATGCCTCCAAGCCAGACTGTGCAGTAATGTTTTTGATCTTAAAGTTAGACGTTGGTGGGACACACACTCACTTAGTATGATTTGCAATCAATTAAACAAGTGATTCAATTCTGAAAAAGAATGAAAACTAAAAAGGCATGTTGAAAATGATGGTGCTTATAATGGCAATAATTTTACAGATGAAGATGGCAGAGGTGCATGCATTGGGAGCAAAAGGATGGACCTTTTTTAGGGTTGTGTTGTGGTGTCTGTTTCTTTCAAGTTGAAACATATAAACATACAATAGTAGGTACTTGTGCATACATACATTTACATATAAAAACATACAGTAGTTAAATTATATGTGATTGGTATATGTGTGTGTTTTGGATTTTTAACATGGCTTTAAAAATTTTTTTAGTCATATCGCTATGATGCCTGCAGTATGGCAGTTTATAGTGATGTTTAGCACTGGGGCATCATGCCACAGACACGTAGCATGATGTCCCACCCAGTCACATTATACTGACACCAGGCTGACCAGTTCTAACACTAATCTTTTAATGCTGAGCACCAAACAAGTCAGTTGCTAGTACCATTTTTATAAGTGTTTGGTATGACTCCGCCGAGGTTAGAACACACGACTTCCTGCATCTGAGGCAGATGCTCTAACCACTAGGCCACCAGAGCAGTACTAAGTGATATGGTAAATGATTTACCACCCAAACCACGTCTCCAAGTGTGTTCAAACTTTTGACTCTTTGCTTTTGCATAGAGAAGTGACATGTGACTGACAAAGCTTGAGTCTGTCACTAATAGCTCTTGATTCTATTTGAATCTGATGATTTAAGAAATTTTTAAAAATTTGTATTGGATGCTAAATTGCAAGATATGTTCAGTCCATTCATTTTTTAAATATTTTTTTCAGGATACAACAAATGATTTGACTCAAATGAGAGCTACGCCAGATGAAATTGTAAGTTGTATTCACAAAGAATTAAATTGTCTCAGCTTAGTTTTCCATGAATTTATTTGAGTGGGTAGAGGTAATTGTAAAAACTATTTGGTCTCCAAAGGAGTCCTCATTAACTTGATTACTTAACAAAAATTATTTATCAATAAATGTAGTAAAATAACTGTTAAGAAAGTAAATTTTGTGTTGTGATGGAATCTTAATATAAGATAAGTATGAAGGTATCATGGTAACTTCATTTGAGGTCTAGTGGGCCACAAATGTGTGGAGGAACTTAATTTAAGGTCTAGTGGGCCATAAAGGTGTGGAGTAACTTAATTTGAAGTCTTGTGGGCCATAAAGGTGAGGAGTAATTTAATTTAAGGTCTAGTGGGCCATAAAGGTGTGGAGTAACTTAATTTGAAGTCTTGTGGGCCATAAAGGTGTGGAGTAACTTAATTTGAAGTCTTGTGGGCCATAAAGGTGTGGAGTAACTTAATTTGAAGTCTTGTGGGCCATAAAGGTGTGGAGTAACTTAATTTGAAGTCTTGTGGGCCATAAAGATGTGGAATAACTTAATTTAAGGTCTAGTGGGCCATAAAGGTGTGGAGTAACTTAATTTAAGGTCTAGTGGGCCATAAAGGTGTGGAGTAACTTAATTTAAGGTCTAGTGAGACATAAAGGTGTGGAGTAACTTAATTTGAAGTCTTGTGGGCTATAAAGGTGTGGAGTAACTTAATTTGAAGTCTAGTGGGCCATAAAGGTGTGGAGTAACTTCAGTTAAGGTCCAAGAAGGATTAGTATTAACTTCTGTTAAGGTCTACTCGCTAAGTAGATGTATGGGTAACAATGGAGCTGACAGGAACCACTAAAGATTCTGTGCATACAGGAATGGATTCATTGTGCATCATTTTATGTTTGCAAAGAAATGTATTCTTGCCAATGATTAGGGTGCAAAAGAAATTGCTGTACCGTAGAATGTAGCAAATATCAAATAGTAATCTTTAGTCATTGTGATGTCATCTTTAGTCATTGTGATGTCATTTTTAAACATTAAACATCAGCATCAATCTGCATTTCTTACTTTGTTTAGTGTTTTGAAATTGGAGTAAATAGACTTTCCTATGGACAGATACATCACATTAGTTGATCTGATGGTAACAGCCTTTTGGTCACAAGTTTTGGCATTCTAACCAGTGCTTCATAACATCTCCTGTCTCAGTTTCCTAATAATGCATACTGTTTCCTTATAAAAGATACAGTAAGGTCTGTACTACATACCATAGCCTGTGTGGAGACTGGTGAGTTGATCTAAGACAACTAAGACAAAGGGCTGACAAATTGATCTGAGACCAATGTTCCTCTAAGAGAATGGTAGATGTGCACACTGCATTGTGCAAGCATTACGGTGACAGCAAAATGTAATGTTGGATTGACAATTCAGCTGCATGGAGATGTCTGAGCAGCTGCACAGCCCTGCGTGCACAGCTTAGAGGGAGCATTTTTTGAGATAATTAAGACAAGGCACCTATTTTATAATGTAACTAGACTGCCATTTGGTATCAAAGTCATGGTTCTTATTTCACCAATTATCAGTAAACTGTTTTTACAAGTTTCTTATTCCACTCTCTTTATTTTGTACTAAAAACCAAGGTTAAAGCTCATGAATACAAGCAGTTAATAAAATTCATAGAAGTAGAGAAAACCCCAACCCATTATAGAGAGAGAGATATTTTAAAAAATCTTGTTTTCTTGTGCTTACAGGAGCACAGAAAAGATTCGCACCGATCTAAGTATTCTGTTGGAGTTCATTTGCACAGCAAGCACAGTAACAAAGGTCACAAAGGTAATACTGTATTATTATAAAGTATTGTACACCTGGAGCAGGATTTTTGTAGTTCATACATAAAAATAGCTCATTTGTAAGTCTGACAAAAAGTATGTATTACTTCATAAGCAGATTATATGAATCTGATTGGTTAATTACCAATGTGTAGCCTTCTGTATGTTTATCAAAGAATACCCAGAACAGGTTATATAAATGCTAAATGGGTCACAACTACATCATATGACAGTCATATGGTGTGTAAGTAAACCACGTGATTTTATACATAACAGAAAACATCATGGGTATTGTAGAAATATCTGATTTGATATGTTTGGTGATTTTTGTTGTGTTTAGTTTGTTTATAAAAAGTGCAATTCATCAATTCCTGTTTTCAATTTTTGCTTTAACATGAACATAACTTGTATCTATACTTTTTTAATCATAAAGATGGAATGAACAAAGGCAGCAGTGATTTTCCTAAGTTACATAATAGATATTGAGTTTAAAGTACATACATTTGTTTTTGATGATATTTACATGGAAATGAGCTATTTTTAAAATATTGCATTTTTAGAAGTTTTTCAAATACAGATTTTATAGCAGTTTTTTATGAAGATTTAGGAGCATTGAATTAAAAAGCTAATTCTAATGTGTTTTTTGGTTATTAACAAGTTTTAAATTTGATTTTCAAAGGTATAATTGATCACAAATAAATCAGCATAGCATTGCTATTCATGTTTAAGTAGACTTGACCATCAAGTCAGATTTTCTTAACTATATACTACGTACAGAATAAAAGCGGATAGATGACATGAAAATAATGAAATAATAATCTTCAGTAGCCTGCTGGAAATGAAAAGTGTAAAAAGCTGCAGATATGTTTTTCTATATTTGGTAGTTCTACTTGTTGTGGATTTGCAGTTGCTACAGACTACAAATTTGTAGACCCAAGGAATGATACTCTTTCTGCAGTAACAAGGGAATCCCATACTTCTGTAGTAACAAGGGAATCCCCTCCTGCAGTAACAAAGGAATCCCATCCTTCTGCAGTAACAAGGGAATCCCATCCTTCTGCATTAAGAAGGGAATCCTATCCTTCTGCAGTAACAAGGGAATCCCATTCTTCTGTAGTAACAAGGGAATCCCCTCCTGCAGTAACAAAGGAATCCCATCCTTCTGCAGTAACAAAGGAATCCCATCTTTCTGCATTAAGAAGGGAATCCTATCCTTCTGCACTAAGAAGGGAATCCTATCCTTCTGCAGTAACAAGGGAATCCCATCCTTCTGCAGTAACAAGGGAATCCCATCCTTCTGCAGTAACAATGGAATCCCATCCTTCTGCAGTAACAAGGGGATCCCATCTGTAATCTACATATTTAAGCACATAAGAAAAGATATTAAGTAAAATCTACAAAGAAAACAACAAATTCACAAGATCTGACTTTTTTATACTTTATATGTTGTCTAGATTCCAGGCAAGGTTTTTTGAGTGTCCATGTATGCTGATTCTTTTTTTTTTGTCAGGAAAAGGCAGTAGCCCCTTTCGCTCCACTGCTGCCAAAGCAAGACGAGCAGCTATAATGAAAGAAGTGTTGTATGACCAGAGTCAGGTACAATATCACAATAATTTTGTCATTCTCATATGACTTGACCTTTACTGATTAAATAGTCAACCAAAGTCATGTACTATATCACAATAATTCTGTCAATATCATCTGACTTGACCTTTACTAGTAAAATTGTATACCATTACAAAACACCACACAACAACATCAGCAGAATGTTGTAAGTAATCATGTTTATCTGTCAGTCAATCAACAGGCTGTCTGACATTCTGGGTGTCAACATTTAAGTTACTGGAGGATAATTTGACTGGAAGCCATTGGAGTTTAACAAAACTGGTCATGCAGCCTTACAATTGTAAGACCTCAAGTCTTTGTCATGATTTATAGAGGTTATGACCTTTGTCATGATTTATAGAGGTTATGACCTTTGTCATGATTTATAGAGGTTATGACCTTTGTCATGATTTATAGAGGTTATGACCTTTGTCATGATTTATAGAGGTTATGACCCAAGATTGTCTGCTTTCCTGATTTAATTTGCAAAGCTCAGCATCAAACATGATTTATGGATAAAATCTTTCAAGTGTAAATTTGTCATGCTTTTAGTTGAATATTATGTGTAGGTTACAAATCTTTTTCTCAGTAAAATTTGCTCTAACCAACATCCAGAAATTTACTGTTAAATTGATGAACAGATAACTTCATTTAAAATACTAATGGAATTACCTTCACTGACATAGGCTTTGTTTACTTTTGTGTTATGTTATTCTAGAACAGGACGATGAGCCAATAATATTGAAGTGATTCAAGTAAAACTGGTGGATTTTTCTGGAATATTTGGTTATATTTTTTTCTAAGCTTGTTTTTTCCCCTTTGAAACACCTCCTTATATTGGCTGTAATTTATGCTTCTGATATTCATTTACTCCATATGTGGCTTCTTTTGGATGTTCTAGCTACTGCACTATTACTAATATTAGTACCTCTACTACTGCAACACTGAGACTTTGATTAATACTAATATTGTACTAATATTAATACCTCTATTACTACCACATCGAGGCTTTGATTAGTACTAATATTAGTACCTCTATTACTACCACATTGAGGCTTTGATTAATACTAATATTGTACTAATATTAGTACCTCTACTACTACCACATTGAGGCTTTGATTAATACTAATATTGTACTAATATTAGTACCTCTACTACTACCACATTGAGGCTTTGATTAATACTAATATTGTACTAATATTAGTACCTCTACTACTACCACATTGAGGCTTTGATTAATACTAATATTGAACTAATATTAGTACCTCTGTTACTACCACATTGAGGCTTAGATTAATGCTAATAGTAGTACCCCTATTACTACCACATTGAGACTTTGATTAGTACTAATATTAGTACCACTGTTACTACCACACTGAGGCTTTGGTTAGTACTAATATTAGTACCTCTATTACTACCACATTGAGGCTTCGATTAGTACTAATATTAGTACCTCTACTACTACCATATTGAGGCTTTGATTAATACTAATATTACTACCACATTGAGGCTTTGATTAGTACCTCTGTTACTACCACATTGAGGCTTTGATTAATACTAATATTGGTACCTCTATTACTACCACATTGAGGCTTTGATTAATACTAATATTAGTACCTCTATTACTACCACATTGAGGCTTTGATTAGTACTAATATTAGTACCTCTATTACTACCACATTGAGGCTTTGATTAATACTAATATTAGTATCCCTATTGCTACCACATTGAGACTTTGATTAGTACTAATATTAGTACCTCTATTACTACCACATTGAGGCTTTGATTAGTACTAATATTAGTACCTCTATTGCTACCACATTGAGGCTTTGATTAATACTAATATTGGTACCCCTACTGTTACCACATTGAGGCTTTGATGTTGTTGCTAGCTGCTGCTCCCTTATCTAACAACTACGATTAGCATATCTCAAATCTTTCTTGCAAAGATCCCAAAATGCCAGTCCTCTAGCATTCCGTTTTCTTATGAACTGACCAACTCACCTGAATTTCCACTTAAGCCATTCCAGTTTCCACACATTTTTCAAACAATTATCCAAACTTTTTGCCATTCTGTTCTCTCTCAACAGTTTAAGATACCATGTTTTGCCAGCATGATTTATTCTTTCCATTTCTATCAGTTGCCTTAACACGAACATTCATTGGATGAGTAGAAGCTTTTGACCAATCAGAATACTCTTTACAACAATTGTGTGTTAAATAATATACAGAAAGAATACTTTACAAGGATCATTGTAAAATGGGTCAGGACAGACCGTTTTTTAAAAACTGGATCGGAAATGATATTTAAAAAATGGGCTACGTTCTCTGAATTTTCTGGTCATGGGAAATCAAAACAGAGAAAACTCATGTCTGTACTAGTCACAAGGGGCAAAATAATGACACAGTGATATTTGTTTTACATGCATATCAACTTTGCAAGTTTTTTTGGGTAACGCCACATTGGATGATATATATCATTGCATTCTGTGAATTTCTTGTTGTACTCAGTGGTTTTGTGACAGTTATTTACTAAATTAGACACAGACATTTTATTTACCGTATTTTCGCGCATACATCCCGCGTGTTATACCAGATTTTACAAACCCCGCAGGGGGGGGGGGGTGCGGGTTATATAAGGGTGCGGGCTATATCACAATTTTTTTTACACATAATGATATTTCAACATATTGTTTGAAAAACGTAACTACATAACATATATTGTTCTAGTTTTGTTTTGCTAGGGTTGGATATTATGGCTACTACGGTGACTTTACAACAACTTACGGTATCGGGACCAAATCAACATTTCGGGATAAAAACTTAAAATTTCGTATCCGTCACGTTTTCATAATCAATATTTTCTGTTTTCAATCGAAATAACTACGGTACCTAATTTTACCGCTGGGCCACGATCCACTGTTTCAGGTCAGCTTCAAGGTGAGGCCACTTTGCTTTAGGTCCGCGACGAGCACGTTTTCGTGGATTCATCTTCTCCAACGTTCCTTTTTCTTTTCTCCAACCTCGGATTACACTCTCATCAATATCAAATTTTGTGCCTGTGGCTCTATTGCCGTGCACTTCAGCATACGCAATGGCAGTTAGCTTGAAGTCGGCTGTGTAAGACTTTCGTTTCGGCATTTTTTAAATTAAACAGAAAGAAATTATTTAAACTCGAATCTACACTTCACAAGAATACAAGATTATTTAAAAATGTCCGTGTTTATGTAGCCTGTAGTTGAGGCACAGCTCCTACGCACACAAGCACTGTGTACCGTGTTTTTCCTGACTTTTATTGAGCAAAGGTCGTCGGCTTACTTTGATGATGGCGCCGCTAAAGGCTCCAGTTGAAGGGTGAAACAAATACCTGTTTGTTATTGCTGCGGCAACTTCAGATAATTGTAGAACATTGAAACAGATTTGTTTTATTTGTTTAGTATATATCAGTGCTTCAAAGGTAATCAGTTCTCTTTGAAGTGTCAGCAAACGTATTTTTTCTTCTTCCATCTGGTATTTGTTTTTAAATTAGTGTCATCTGCTTGACTGTACTCATTTTACGTTTCTGCCTTCTGCGGATTCGGATTTTGACTAGTCAGTTGCATAAAGTAATAAGGCCAGATATCATCATTAGCGGATTATGATATAACAGTGCACTGTTAGTGTGGTTTGCCAGTATGAGACAAGGACTTGTTATTTTAACAATATATTCCAGTATATTGTTTCCTGTCATGGTGCCTTTGATTTTCTCTACTCCAAACGCAAGACTGTATATACGGTTTTTATCAGCCAAAATTGGTGTCGCCACAAATATCACCATATGGTATATTTTGTCACCAAAACGGAAAACAGAATCACAGTTTGCTACATCAGCGAAGCCCCGTGAACCTGTAATTGATTTCATTTCCGATTGTAGCTGTATAAATATATCTATGGTTGCGGGTTATACAAAGGTGCGGGTTATGCCAACGATTTTTTACACAAAACCCCAAAACCCGCGGGCTATATGAGGGTGCGGATTATCTGCGTGTGCGGGATATATGCGCGAAAATACGGTATATGCTAATAGAACTTAATTTTTGGATCATTAGAACTTCATTTTTATTAAGATATGCTTGCAGCTGATAATTATATTTATACTTCATTCATTTCCTCTAGCTTCAGAAAGTGCTGTCTAAAACAGATCAGATGATGGCTGTTGTTAAAGACCTGTTTGGAGATGACCCTAAGGTAAAACATTTAATACTGACATCCTCTCATAAATGCAATACCCACATTGACATCCTGCCATCAATGAAATACTCAGATTGACATCTGTCATCAATGTAATACTCAGATTGACATCTGTCATCAATGTAATACTCAGATTGACATCTGTCATCAATGAAATACTCAGATTGACATCTGTCATCAATGTAATACTCAGATTGACATCTGTCATCAATGAAATACTCAGATTGACATCTGTCATCAATGTAATACTCACATTGGCATTGTCATGAATGCAGTAGCCATACCGCATTTGTCTTCATCATACCCTTAATGACATCCTGCCATCAGTGTCCTGCATTGACATCATGTCGTCAATGTAATGCACTGACATCCTGTCATTAGTATAATACCCACTCTACATCCTGTCATCAATGGTACAACTTTATATGCACATTGACATCCTGTCATCAGTGTCATACCCACATTGACATCCTGTCATCAGTGTCATACCTACATTGACAATCTGTCATCAGTGTCATACCCACATTGACAATCTGTCATCAGTGTCATGCCCACATTGACATCCTATCATCAGTGTCATACCCACATTGACATCTTATCATCAGTGTCATACCCACATTGACAATCTGTCATCAGTGTCATACCCACATTGACATCCTATCATCAGTGTTATATCCACATTGACATCCTATCATCAGTGTTATATCCACATTGACATCCTATCATCAGTGTCATACCCACATTGACATCCTATCATCAGTGTTATATCCACATTGACATCCTATCATCAGTGTTATATCCACATTGACATCATATCATCTGGTCATACCCACATTGACATCCTATCTTCAGTGTCATACCCACATTGACATCCTATCATCAGTGTCATACCCACATTGACATCCTATCATATTGTTATATCCACATTGACATCCTATCATCTGGTCATACCCACATTGACATCCTATCTTCAGTGTCATACCCACATTGACATCCTATCATCAGTGTCATACCCACATTGACATCCTATCATCAGTGTTATATCCACATTGACATCATATCATCTGGTCATACCCACATTGACATCCTATCTTCAGTGTCATACCCACATTGACATCCTATCATCAGTGTCATACCCAAATTGACATCCTATCATCAGTGTTATATCCACATTGACATCATATCATCTGGTCATACCCACATTGACATCCTATCTTCAGTGTCATACCCACATTGACATCCTATCTTCAGTGTCATACCCACATTGACATCCTATCTTCAGTGTCATACCCACATTGACATCCTATCTTCAGTGTCATACCCACATTGACATCCTATCATCAGTGTCATACCCACATTGACATCCTATCATCAGTGTTATATCCACATTTACATCCTGTCATCAACGTAATACCCACACTTCATGCTTAAAAAATTATTGCTTGGGTAAATGCTTGGATATCATCATAATAAATGCACATCAACAAAGCCACAAACAGTTTCCCAATCAGGTATCACATTACATAGAACTTAATATTACTGTTTTGTTAAACATATATTTACATAGACATTAATATTTCTGTTTTGTTAAACATATATTCTGCCCTGCTTTTCGGAAGGTACGTTATATAACTTGTTATTGATCGTAGTTATAATGAACTATATTTTGTTTAGTGGTGCACATTGGACACTGGAAGTTTGCAATAGTTATTAAATTTTTACATGCACAATTGGCATGTAGTGGTACAAATACAAAGCTACAGAA
Organism: Unio delphinus; assembly: GCA_029339505.1. Classification (NCBI taxonomy): domain Eukaryota; kingdom Metazoa; phylum Mollusca; class Bivalvia; order Unionida; family Unionidae; genus Unio; species Unio delphinus. Next base: position 36,813,480 of record JAQISU010001235.1, read on the forward strand.
ATGAGCCAAAAAGAAATGTATATAATTTAAAAGAAGCTATGGGATTCAGCTTTCCTTCTTCGAATAACAAGAATTAACAGCTAGCCTTTCCATTTTTTCTTTTACATTAACCTTCACTGAGTTTCCATAAATGATAAATACCATCACACTATGACACTACGTATTTACCTGAAAAGTAGCTCGTTTGATCTGCATTGAGAGTTGTAACTTCAAATGTTTATGTGTTCTCTCCAGTATAGTTTTATGCCTTAATAAAACTTACATAAGATCCGCTTTTGAGACTGAGCTCAACTAATAATAAGACAGTAGGCATACACTATGGTAGGTTGCAAGAAAACTGAGATGTGTAAGGCATTTCTATAGCAGCCACATCCCTCCCTCTGATGCATCTCTTGATGTTTAAGGTATTTATGTAGCTGCCACATCCCTCCCTTGAGGCATCTCATTATCAAGCCACATGCACTTTTGTGTGGCTTTATTTATAATGCAAAGTTGTTTGCTTATTAAGCCATGTACCAGTATGGAATATGGCAAATATTATTATCTGTGTTTCTTATTACTATATGGAATATGGCAAATATTATTATCTGTGTTTCTTATTACTATATGGAATATGGCAAATATTATTATCTGTGTTTCTTATTACTATATGGAATATGGCAAATATTATTATCTGTGTTTCTTATTACTATATGGAATATGGCAAATATTATTATCTGTGTTTCTTATTACTATATGGAATATGGCAAATATTATTATCTGTGTTTCTTATTACTATATGGAATATGGCAAATATTATTATCTGTGTTTCTTATTACTATATGGAATATGGCAAATATTATTATCTGTGTTTCTTATTACTATATGGAATATGGCAAATATTATTATCTGTGTTTCTTATTACTATATGGAATATGGCAAATATTATTATCTATGTTTCTTATTACTGGTGAGCATGTGTTATGTCCAAAATTACAATATAGCTGGTAGAAAGCTGTGTGTGTATTCAGTTCAAAATATCAATCATGAATTAAAATATAGTAAGTAGAAATCTGTTTGTTTATTCAGTCCAAAATATCAATCATGAATTAAAATATAGTAAGTAGAAATCAGTGTGTTTATTCAGTCCAAAATATCAATCATGAATTAAAATGTAGTAAGTAGAAATCAGTGCATTTATGGCTAGTAGAAATTTGTGTATTTATTCAGTCCAAAATATCAGTCATCAGTTAAAATAAAGGAAGTAGAAATTTGTGTGTGAATTCAGTCCAAAATAACAATCATGAATTACATTATAGCAAGTTGACATCTGTGTTTGCATTCAATCCAAAATAGAAGTCAGGAATTTAAATATCGCAAGTGTAAATCAGTGTGTGTGAATTCAGTCCAAAATATCATTCATGAATTAAAATATAGCAAGTAGAAATCTCTGTGTTTGCGTATTCAGTCCAAAATATCAATCATGAATTAAAATATAGTAAGTAGAAATCAGTGTGTGTATAGCATGTAGAAATTTGTGTGTTTATTCAGTCAAAAATATCAATCATGAATTAAAATATAGTAAGTAGAAATATGTTCGTGTTCAGTCCAAAATATGAATCATCAATTTTTGCTTATACAATTGTTTATGCCCCATTTCAGACATCATTGTTTATGCCCCAAAGCATGACTGATTTTTTAAAAAAAAGCAATGTTAAAAATCCAAATCACACACACACACAGACATCATTGTTTATGTTCAATTGTACATGTCATTGTTTATGTCCGATTTCAGACATTATTTGTGTCTCCAATGCACTAAGCATTGTTTATTTCCTATTTCAGACATTATTGTTTATGCTCCCAGAGCACACAGCATTGTTTGTGTACCCATTGCACAAAATATTATTTATGTCCCATTTCAGACATCATTGTTTGTGTCCCAGAGCACACAGCATTGTTTGTCCCATTTCAGATATCATTGTTTGTGTCCCATTTCAGACATCATTGTTTGTGTCCCAGAGCACACAGCATTGTTTATGTCCCATTTCAGATATCATTGTTTGTGTCCCAGAGCACACAGCATTGTTTATGTCCCATTTCAGACATCATTGTTTGTGTCCCAGAGCACACAGCATTGTTTATGTCCCATTTCAGACATCATTGTTTGTGTCCCCATTGTATACAGCATTATGTATGCCCCCTTGTATATCCTGTTGTTTATCCACTATTGTACACAGTTTTGTTTATGTTCCAGAGCACACAACATTGTTTATGCTCCAGAGCACACAGCATTGTTTATGCTTCAGAGCACACAGCATTGTTTATGCTTCAGAGCACACAGCATTGTTTATGCTCCAGAGCACACAGCATTGTTTATGACACAGTGCATTTATCTATCCATATGATCTATAGTCTGTACATCCACCCCAAATACATTTTAGTAATTCAGTAATGTTCCATTAAAGTTACTTTTATTGTCAAAAGAGATGATCCGCTGATATTTTAGGCTACTGCTGTTAGCTTATAGTCAAAAGAGATGATCTGCTGATATTTTAGGCTACTGCTGTTAGCATTTTTAAGTTTTTACATAGTCGCTGTTTGATGTAAACCCTCTTACTATGATCAAAGTAAACCAAATCTGAGGTATAAAAAAGAAATTTGATTATCATATCTGTATTTTTATGTAGATGACCTGAGTAGATTTTCAGATCATTACTGCAGTTTTTCAATTCTTGACATAGATTGAGATCTTTGTTATATAAACCATGCAATTTTAATAAGTAAAAAACATTTTTGTGTCCAAATGTAGATGACTTCATTACATTTGGATGTTATTATAACCATTTTTGAATTTGTATACATTTTTTAAATTAAAAGGATATATCAGGAACAGGTTGCTTGTTTATGGACACTATGACAGTCCCATTCTCAAAGAAAAATAACACTAACATTATAATTATTTATGTTTAACTTAAATTTTCAAAGACAGAATCATCTTGTGAAATTTGCTTGAATGACAAAAATTTCCTTGCTGTTGTCAAACGCACATGCATAAAATTCAAACCTTTTTTTTAAAATCATATTTTATTAGTGAATAAATGGATAAAACTATTAATTTGATCCATTTTATTATTTAATTCCTTGTCTAAAATCATATTTAATTAGTGAATGAATGGATGAAACTATTCAATTGTTCCATTTTATTATTTCATTCCTTTTATTCACATTTCTTTATAATCACTTATTACGTAATTTTTTCAGTCCTTACCATTTAAATTAGTTTTATTTTTTATGGAAAGATTTTATAAAAATGTTGCTTTGTTGACAGAATTTTCATTTTTAAACAATAATACATGGAAGATTGTAATTTATGTAATTATTTTCAGCGGTACCATGGATTTCCTAATGTTACAACAGCACCAGATGCAGAGGAGGCAGATAGGTAAAATAAAAGAAAATTTCTCTCATTTTCTTGTCCTTATACTATTACATTAGAAATATTTTGATACACTCATTCTGTCCATCATCTTGTTTTGTTACGCTATCTCTTCCTCAATCAAAGGGTTGAAATTTATCAAATTTGCTGGGTATCTTGCTCTCTGCCTACCTTGTGCAAGAAGGGTAATATATTTGGCTTTCTTCCATTCGGTCTCTGGTAGGGTTCAAAAGGTAAAGTGTCCAAACCACTTTTTTACATCATTGCATTTAAAGAATATCTCAGTGTCTACACTATTTCATTCCAGCAAAACTTTGGAATCAGTATATCTTTTATGGGTTTCTTTTCTATGTCTGAATGTGTCATACTGTACAATGTGCAAAGATCAATGTCATAGCTGGCATAAAATCACCACTTTTTTTCCACCACTGAATTTTTTTGGTAGATTGTTGCTATTTATATCTGATAAACATGTATCAGTTGAAATATGCTAATGCTGTGGACAAAGCTGATTTCAGAAAATATATTACTCTCGAGTAGTGCTCTGTATTGTAGTGAATTGGAAATGCAAGTGTGTATCTCAAATCTGTATGGAAAGGGGAGTGTTTATCTCAATCTGTATGTAAATGGGAGTCTGTATCTAGAATCTGTATGGAAATGGGAGTGTGTATCTCAATCTGTATGGAAATGGGAGTGTTTATCTCAGTCTGTATGGAAATGGGAGTGTGTATCTCAATCTGTATGGAAATGGGAGTGTGTATCTCAATCTGTATGGAAATGGGAGTGTTTATCTCAGTCTGTATGGAAATGAGAGTGTGTATCTCAATCTGTATGGAAATGGGAGTGTGTATCTCAATCTGTATGTAAATGGGAGTCTGTATCTCGAATCTGTATGGAAATGGGAGTGTGTATCTCAATCTGTATGGAAAGGGGAGTGTGTATCTCAATCTGTTTGGAAATGGGAGTGTGTATCTCAATCTGTATGGAAAGGGGAGTGTGTATCTCAATCTGTGTGGAAATGGGAGTGTGTATCTCAATCTGTATGGAAAGGGGAGTGTATCTCAATCTGTATGGAAATGGGAGTGTATCTCAATATGTATGGAAATGGGAGTGTGTATCTCAATCTGTATGGAAATGGGAGTGTGTATCTCAATCTGTATGGAAATGGGAGTGTATCTCAATCTGTGTGGAAATGGGAGTGTGTATCTCAATCTGTATGGAAAGGGGAGTGTGTATCTCAATCTGTGTGGAAATGGGAGTGTGTATCTCAATCTGTATGGAAATGGGAGTGTGTATCTCAATCTGTATGTAAATGGGAGTCTGTATCTCGAATCTGTATGGAAATGGGAGTGTGTATCTCAATCTGTATGGAAAGGGGAGTGTGTATCTCAATCTGTATGGAAATGGGAGTGTGTATCTCAATCTGTATGTAAATGGGAGTGTGTATCTCAATCTGTATGGAAATGGGAGTGTTTATCTCAGTCTGTATGGAAATGAGAGTGTGTATCTCAATCTGTATGGAAATGGGAGTGTGTATCTCAATCTGTATGGAAATGGGAGTGTATCTCAATATGTATGGAAATGGGAGTGTTTATCTCAGTCTGTATGGAAATGAGAGTGTGTATCTCAATCTGTGTGGAAATGGGAGTGTGTATCTCAATCTGTATGGAAAGGGGAGTGTATCTCAATCTGTATGGAAATGGGAGTGTATCTCAATCTGTATGGAAATGGGAGTGTATCTCAATATGTATGGAAATGGGAGTGTTTATCTCAGTCTGTATGGAAATGAGAGTGTGTATCTCAATCTGTATGGAAATGGGAGTGTATCTCAATCTGTATGGAAATGGGAGTGTATCTCAATCTGTATGGAAATGGGAGTGTATCTCAATATGTATGGAAATGGGAGTGTTTATCTCAGTCTGTATGGAAATGAGAGTGTGTATCTCAATCTGTATGGAAATGGGAGTGTGTATCTCAATCTGTGTGGAAATGGGAGTGTGTATCTCAATCTGTATGGAAATGGGAGTCTGTATCTCGAATCTGTATGGAAATGGGAGTCTTTATCTCAAATATGTATGGAACTGGGAGTCTGTATCTCGAATCTGTATGGAAATGGGAGTCTTTATCTCGAATCTATGGAAAAGGGAATGTGTATCTCAATCTGTATGGAAATGGGAGTGTGTATCTCAAATCTGTATGGAAATGGGAGTGTGTATCTCAATCTGTATGGAAATGGAGTGTGTATCTCAAATCTGTATGGAAATTGGAGTGTGTATCTTGAATCTGTATGGAAATGGGAGTGTGAATCTCAAATCTGTATGGAAAGGGGAGTGTGTATCTCAAATCTGTATGGAAATGGGAGTCTGTATCTCAGCTTTGTATGGAAATAGTTTTTGTTGATAGCATGCATCGTGTGATGTTCATATTACTCACGTTGGCAGGCATCGTGTGATGTTTACATTACTTATGTTGACAGGCATCGTGTGATGTTTACATTACTCATGCTGACAGGCATCGTGTGATGTTTAAATTACTCATGCTGACAAGCATCATGTGATCTTTACATTACTCATGCTGGCAGGCATCGTGTGATGTTTACATTACTCATGCTGGCAGGCATTGTGTGATGTTTACATTGCTCATGCTGGTAGGCATTGTGTGATATTTACATTACTCATGTTGGCAGGCATCATGTGATGTTTACATTACTCATGCTGGCAGGCATCGTGTGATGTTTACATTACTCGTGCTGGCAGGCATTGTGTGATATTTACATTACTCATGCTGACAGGCATCATGTGATGTTTACATTATTCATGTTGGCAGGCAACATGTGATGTTTACATTACTCATGCTGGCAGGCATCGTGTAATGTTTACATTACTCGTGCTGGCAGGCATTGTGTGATATTTACATTACTCATGCTGACAGGCATCATGTGATGTTTACATTATTCATGTTGGCAGGCAACGTGTGATGTTTACATTACTCATGCTGGCAGGCATCGTGTGATGTTTACATTACTCATGCTGGCAGGCATCGTGTGATGTTAATAGTACTTTTGTTGAGAATGTGTTCATTGCATATTCGTGAACAGCAGAATTAATTAGAATTGCTTTTAGGAAGGTCTAGTGCTAAAAGTTCATTTTATGGACAAAATTAAATGTTTAGATAGGATAACAGTACCAGACCTCACAATTACATTCAACCTTTATAACTGTATCCTTGTGTATATTTTGGATCATTGACTACTGTGAATGTAAAGTTTAGTTTGTGATAGCCTATTCCAAATCAGTGCTCATCAGTGTTTTTTTCCACTTTATAACTTGATTATTCAGAATCAACTGTAATTTTTACTGTATAGAGTAAATCCTAAAAGTTAATGGAATCTGATGATTCAGCTATATCCAGTACATTAAAAATGATAGACTGAAGTATTATGTACGTACTTCCAAGTCTTTATAACCAGTTAAATTGTCTATATTGTAATGGCACTAATATGCAGTGTTACCTCATGATAATGCCAGTCATGTAAGTCATAGAATACACCTGTATAGTGAGACTGTCTTATAATAAAATGCCTGATACAGTACTACCTCAGAATAATGCCATTCATGTCAGCCATAAAATGCACATGTATGGTGTAACTGCTTCATAATGAAATTCCTGATACAGTACTACCTCAGAATAATGCCATTCATGTCAGCCATAAAATGCACATGTATAGTGTAACTGCTTCATAATGAAATGCCTGATACAGTACTACCTCAGAATAATGCCATTGATGTCAGCCATAAAATACACATGTATACTGTAACTGCTTCATAATGAAATGCCTGATACAGTACTACCTCAGAATAATGCCATTCATGTCAGCCATAAAATGCACATGTATAGTGTAACTGCTTCATAATGAAATGCCTGATACAGTACTACCTCAGAATAATGCCATTGATGTCAGCCATAAAATGCACATGTATAGTGTAACTGCTTCATAATGAAATGCCTGATACAGTACTACCTCAAAATAATGCCATTCATGTCAGCCATAAAATGCACATGTATAGTGTAACTGCTTCATAATGAAATGCCTGATACAGTACTACCTCAGAATAATGCCATTGATGTCAGCCATAAAATGCACATGTATAATGTAACTGCTTCATAATGAAATGCCTGATACAGTACTACCTCAGAATAATGCCATTGATGTCAGCCATAAAATGCACATGTATAATGTAACTGCTTCATAATGAAATGCCTGATACAGTACTACCTCAGAATAATGCCATTCATGTCAGCCATAAAATGCACATGTATAGTGTAACTGCTTCATAATGAAATGCCTGATACAGTACTACCTCAGAATAATGCCATTCATGTCAGCCATAAAATGCATATGTATAGTGTAACTGCTTCATAATGAAATGTTTGATACAGTACTACCTCAGAATAATGTCATTCATGTCAGCCATAAAATGCACATGTATAGTGTAACTGCTTCATAATGAAATGCCTGATACAGTACTACCTCAGAATAATGCCATTCATATCAGCCATAAAATGCACATGTATAGTGTAACTGCTTCATAATGAAATGCCTGATACAGTACTACCTCAAAATAATGCCATTCATGTCAGCCATAAAATGCACATGTATAATGTAACTGCTTCATAATGAAATGCCTGATACAGTACTACCTCAGAATAATGCCATTCATGTCAGCCATAAAATACACATGTATAGTGTAACTGCTTCATAATGAAGTGCCTGATACAGTACTACCTCAGAATAATGCCATTGATGTCAGCCATAAAATGCATATGTATAGTGTAACTGCTTCATAATGAAATGCCTGATAAGTACTACCTCAGAATAATGCCATTCATGTCAGCCATAAAATGCACATGTATAGTGTAACTGCTTCATAATGAAATGCTTGATACAGTACTACCTCAAAATAATGCCATTCATGTCAGCCATAAAATGCATATGTATAGTGTAACTGCTTCATAATGAAATGCCTGATAAGTACTACCTCAGAATAATGCCATTCATGTCAGCCATAAAATGCACATGTATAGTGTAACTGCTTCATAATGAAATGCTTGATACAGTACTACCTCAAAATAATGCCATTCATGTCAGCCATAGAGTACAGTGCCTTAAAGTGAGACTTCCTTAAAATAGAATATTTGGTACAGTATTCCCTCATTACAATGCTCCTAATGAGTCACATATTACACACTACCTTATAATGAGACTGTCTTATAATGAAGTACATTATTTTGAGAGTTTCATTTATAATTGATTACATTATTTAAAGAGTAGAATTCTTTAGTGTATTATCACAACATTTGTTAATATTTATCATCATTGTAGATCGAAGAGCCTTGTTGGAGACCATCCACCCATCCGGACAAGGACCGAGGTTTTGAGTGATTCTGTGATGGATGCTTCAGCATTAAACGATATACTGGATTCAGAGTCTGGTAAAGAAAGTAGAGGAGTAAAGATTGATGCTGGCAACATAAGTTAATTTAAACAAAACTAGGGATCATGTTATACATTGTGATAGTGTTCTGTTGATTTTGTCCCAATACATGTTTTAGGTACAGTAGCCCAGCTCCTGTCTTTCTGGAATTATTACCCTACATTAGTCATTCTTTATCATCAAATAAAGTCGTACAGAGAAACAGGGATGTTATATGTAGACTTTTCTCAGGGTTCTGAAATTAAGTTTCATAAACAGGCCTCAGGACAAGTGCCTTTAGAAATATTTAGTTAACCATTTAGTTCTGTGTGTCTGATAAAGTGCCCACCATTCTCTTCGCCCTTTACTTAGGTATTTGACTTCTACATCAACATGAAAGTTACAAATATAGCCCTATGCTGTTCAAATTAGTTTAATAAAGAACAATATTGGATTCATGTACTTTGTGCCTCAGCTAGAACAAGTCTTTTGAAAACATCAGCACTAATTTTGTTTTTACTTGCCTAGTTCAAGTCACCATACAGTGGACTATCTAATTTAAAGAAGATACAATGTATATCAGTGCAGTCAGGACCCATCAAGTCTGAACTAATTGGATTAAAATATTAATCACTGTTCTTTGAATTAAAAATCATTATCATGGGTGTTATGATAAGCCACTAAGTAGCTAAGTTATATTTACTGTCACACACTCGTACTGTAACTGGTATACCTATTTATCCATTGATGTTTTTTTGTTATAAGTGCCCAAACAGCTTTTTAATATTCATAAAGAAACCGCTCTGGTGGCCTAGTGGTTAGAGCATCTGCCATGAAAGCGAGAGGTCGTGGGTTCGATCTCCGGCAGAGTCATACCAAAGACTTACAAAAATGGTGCTAACGCTCAGCATTAAGAGGTTAGTGTTATGACTGGTCAACCTGGTGTCAGAATAATGTGACTGGGTGGGACATCATGCTACATGTCTGCGGCATGATGCCCCAGTACTAGATGTCATTATAAACTGCCTCACTGCAGACATCATAGCAATATGACTTTAAAAATTTAAAGCTATGTTAAAATAATCCTAATCAAACAAACTATATTCATAAAGGACAACTCAGAAATAATAATACCGTATTTTCCCGCATATATCCCGCGTGTTATACCAGATTTTACATACCCCGCAGGGGGGGGTGCGGGTTATATAAGGGTGCGGGCTATATCACAATTTTTTTACACATAATAATATTTCAATATATTGTTTGAAAAACGTAACTACATAGCATATATTGTTCTAGTTTTGTTTTGCTACTCTCATCAATATCAAATTTTGTGCCTGTGGCTCTATTGCCATGCACTTCAGCATACGCAATGGCAGTTAGCTTGAAGTCGGCTGTGTAAGACTTTCGTTTCGGCATTTTTTAAATTAAACAGAAAGAAATTATTTAAACTCGAATCTACACTTCACAAGAATACACTTCACAAGAATACAAGATTATTTAGAAATGTCCGTGTTTATGTAGCCTGTAGTTGAGGCACAGCTCCTATAGACAGCCTACGCACACAAGCACTGTGTACCGTGTTTTTTGCTGACTTTTTTTGAGCAAAGGTCGTCGGCTTACTTTGATGATGCCGCCGCTAAAGGCTCCAGTTCAAAGGTCAAACAAATACCTGTTTGTTATTGCTGCGGCAACTTCAGATAATTGTACAACATTGAAACAGACTTGTTTTATTTGTTTAGTATATATCAGTGCTTCAAAGGTAATCAGTTCTCTTTGAAGTGTCAGCAAACGTATTTTTTCTTTTTCCATCTGGTATTTGTTTTTAAATTAGTGTCATCTGCTTGACTGTACTCATTTTACGTTTCTGCCTTCTGCAGATTCGGATTTTAACTAGTCAGTTGCATAAAGTAATAAGGCCAGATATCATCATTAGCGGATTATGATACAGTCCTACCCGTTTATATCGACATCGCTTATCTCGACAAGCCGCCTATGTCGACAAAAAAGCAAAGTCCCGGTCCCATGGTCTACTATTACTATCAAATTGTCATGCCTATGTCGACGTCGAGATAAAAGAAAAACGTATATGTCGACAGAAGCCCTTGGTCCCAGCTTGAACAAATCCTTTGTTTTCAAAATATTTATCTCGACAAGCTGCCAGTTAAGACCAATACTTTGTTCAACAATTAGTTGATCTTGCCGCCAGGCTTTAATGTCGCGGTCGGATGAAAAAAACAAACAAACCCATAGCAGCACGTTTTCTCACCACTCTGCAGCTAGTTAAGTCTTTGATCTTTCCGCCTAGCTTGTGAATCATGTTATTCAAATGTACTCTTACAGCATGTACATCTGTGGGTCTTTCAACCACTGAATTTTCTGATTGTAAATATATCAGCACAGCGAAAAGGATCAATTGATGAACACAATTTCCCAATCAACAGGTGGTAGAAGCAGGACTAGCAAGCCCTTAAATTTGCCGTCCAGGAAATTGATGCGTACAGAGGACTCCTGTATACGTGATTTTCTGAATCCCATACATAAAAATTGCGTGAAAATACGGATTACGCGTTTCCGAAACCTTTGAAAGTGATCGGTGATTTTCGCTGTGAAAGTTTCGTTTTTAATTTTATTTACATTTACGATGGCTACCAACAGAATGGTAAAACGCAAATTAAATTGACCGTCTTTGGAAACTAAATATCTGGCTGTTAATGAAGTTAAGGGATGAACATCTCGCAAAGAGGTCTGTGAAATTTTTCATTTAAAATTAACACGACCAGGAAGGATGAAAGCTGCAGAGTCTATAAAGAAAGACTAAGTTGAAAGTAACTGCGCTCCCCTAAGGAAGAAGCAAGACTGGTACATTTGAAGACGTGGAGGAAGCATCTAAACGGTTCACGGTTCAATTAGGCATTATCGAAAAAGCATAGTGTGGAGAACTTCGCTGCAACAAGTGGTTGGTGCAGTTGCTTTAATGTTCGTCATAACATCGGATACAAAAGTATTTGTGGAGAATACATGTAGTGTTGACAGTTTTTCATTTCTATGTGAATAGCCCTATCCCATTGGTACCCATGGGAACAGACTGACCGATATCTAGGCTGATTTAAGTACATGTACTTGAAGCATGCAACTAACAACTAGACAAACATGTGCTAATGCTGACATTGAATCTCTCATGTTTTTCATATCAGGATTTGACCGATGCAATATTTTATTGTGGACTTTATTACAACAAGGTAACCAAAATGTTATTTGTCAATATACAAGTGTATTTCACTCTAGTTTTGTCCCCACATGCTAAAAATTTACATTGTGTTTTTCAAAGTTTAAATACTGATGACCGGTTACCCCTTACTGAAGAATTTAACTTTCTTTTTTTTTTTTTGCAGACCCCCCCCCCCCCCCAACACTTATCTCGACATCCGCTTATCTCGACAATATTTCCTCGGTCCCGAGGATGTCGAGATAAACGGGTAGGACTGTATAACAGTGCACTGTTAGTGTGGTTTGTCAGTATGAGACAAGGACTTGTTATTTTAACAATATATTCCAGTACATTGTTTCCTGTCATGGTGCCTTTGTTTTTCTCTACTCCAAACGCAAGACTGTATATACGGTTTTTATCAGCCAAAATTGGTGTCACCACAAATATCACCAGATGGTATATTTTGTCACCAAAACGGAAAACAGAATCGCAGTTTGCTACATCAGCGAAGCCCCGTGATCCTGTAATTGATTTCATTTCCGATTGTAGCTGTATAAATATATCTATGGTTGCGGGTTATACAAAGGTGCGGGTTATGCCAACGATTTTTTACACAAAACCCCAAAACCCGCGGGCTATATGAGGGTGTGGATTATCTGCGTGTGCGGGATATATGCGCGAAAATACAGTAAATAACTAATGAAATAAAGAGAATATTCTTTATGTAACAGCATAACAGCACAGCAATGTCTCTATGGTGTTAATTTTAACAAAGTTCTGATAAAATTCAAGTATTACCCCAAACATTTTACGAACATTATTGCATGCAAATAAATTTAAAGATGAAATACATAAAGAATAGAAGAGCAGAGTTGAGATTGTGTAAATTGTATATAAGATAAAAGGTGCAAAGAAAGAATAAAAAATTCTTTAAATATCAGGTAAATACAGAGTACATATTGGGTCTATATTTTTATGGGTGAGTTACTTATGAACAGCAGCCATAGTAAGTTGGCTACATTAGTACATTATTTTAAAGAAGTTATGAAATTTTATTTTAATTTTAGGATTGATTTTTTTTTTAATACAAATTTAGTTTGCACATATTTTTCAGATTGTGTATTTTGTAAAACTAATGACTGTTTTTTTTTTAAAGTAGAGATTTTCATTTCATTACACAATATCTTGTGCAGATTGAGGGTTGTTTCAGAACATGATTGGGGACCAGAGTAGGGTCTTCTGATAAGTAGTCACCCATAGATGTAATTTACAATTTAGAATCATGTTCAGATAAACTCTTGAATAATAAGAGTACCATTGTAATACAGATACCTTATATGCGTTCTATATCAAATAAAGTCGAACAACCCTGATGTAAGTAACATTGTAGGGGTGGGAGTGCTATAGAAACATCACAGGTCAGCTGTATACAACAGACTTCACAGCATAACATCTTTAAACAAACTATTTTAATAATAGAGAGTTTATCTGTTAGAATTTTTTTTATCTTTTTTTAATTTTTGCATTCAAACATGAATTTTATGTTGTCATTGGACTTGACTACATACATCTCTTCATTATTATTTAATATGTTGCAAAAGTTTATCAAATTGTCTTTCAAACGTTTGTGATTAACATTATTTTGAATAAATTACCATAAATTTGCATTCGATATAATAATCTTCAGTGAGAACAGTTGATTTTATATTAATCCCAAGAAGTAAGTAAAATAAAATGTGCAAAAATAAATTAATTTCTTCAAGCTTTGTATGACCTGCAAAAAATATATTACTACTGCCATAAAAGTGACATTTACTAGTTGTTCTGAACTATTATCATCTAAAAAAACTAGAAATTTTAAGAGAACCGCTACTTCTTTTTCTGAAGGACAAATTATAAAAATTTTGGACAGGGTAAACATTATTGATTGGAGAGAGAGAGAGTAAGAGAAATGCAATGCAGCTTAGAAATAGTGTGATCATCCCTAATTATGTATCTTGGGGGGGGGGGGGCCAAAAAGTGACAGTTGTGAATACCATCCTGCTATTGCTGACCGATCATAGGGTCATCAGCCCTCCCACCAAACTGACAATTAGAGCTACACAATCGCTACAGTTTATGTATTATTTCTATTAAAATATCGGATTTTGGGGGGAGACGAATTTTAATGATGTAATTCATACCTGTCGCATATTTAGCAGGGTTTCACTGTATATGTAGGCTTTATTTTATTTAAAATCTATCATATGTGTACGACATAGAAACAGATCTTAATATGTACAGAAATTATGGTGCTTTTGGAATACAGTCTGTAAATTAATTTCAAACTTTACAGATGGTGATGATAGAGTGGGTGGGGAGCCTATTCTGTATCAACCCAAACTGAACCTGGAGAGATTTCAACAGTTTTTGGCAGCAGAGGAAAGGAACCATACCATCAGCACCATCAGTGGACATGCAGGGTTAAGTCACCTGGGACCTGGACCAATACACAGTTCTAAGATACCAGATTCATCTCGTAAGTTTGTCTACCTTTTATATAACCCAGCCCAACTATGAACAGTCTTCAGTCTTCAACTAAAAAAGCTAAGATAATAATAATAACAATTTCATGAGAGAACAGAAAGGTAATTTGGATAGATATACAGCCTGATATTTATGAAATTAAAACTTTGATAACAATCATGTCCTGTTTAAACACTGTCAAGATTTGTTATTTTATAATTATCATTCACGTCTTTTGAAAAAATACCTGAAGATTTGTGATACTTTAAATGGGATGCTATGTATCATTAGCGTTGGTTAATGGATGTGATAAAAGAAAATTTTATATTGTAGTGGTAAGAAGTTCTGTTTTGAAATTAATGGTTTCAGCGTAGGTAAACAGCCTGAAAAATTCATTTTGACTCAGTGGTCCAATAGCAAAGTCTGACTGCAATAGCATAAACAAGACAATATTTATTTATAAAATATATTACAAGAATTTAGATGACTGTTTTATTGCTTATTCAATTGAATAAATATTTTACTAAGTTTAACATTTTACAATATTCAAATCACTTGATCATGCCTTTTATTGGTAGATCCTTTTTAAATCTCATTGCTGTAGTTAAAGTCCAGTCTAAAAGTTTTCAACTTTAGATAAAAATATAAAATATCCAAATAATATAAAACACACTTTGCCTTTCAAAGTGTGCTGAGTGAAACAGATGGGAGAGTTTTTCTCTGACATTTTCCACTCCATTTTAGACAATTTGACATTTTTGTTCTTAAAATATTTAAAATGGGGTGGAAAAAGGTCAGAGAAACTCGTATACTTGACTGAAGAGTGCTCAACCTCAGATAATCATTGCCTTGGCTTCTGAGAACAGACTGACATCTGATTGACAAAGATCAGGTTTAAAATGGTGATCACCGTATTATGCACTATTTTTGCAGAACTTCAGCAGTATTTTAAGCCTTTATTCTCTCACTGTTGAGCAACATCTGCTTGCATTGGTAATCTTTTATGACTCTTTTGAGATGTTTATGGATTAAAAGTATGTTTGCTATAATTTATAAGAACCAAGAAGAAATATTAAAGAATTAAAGATTTGACGTGTTAGTGCTGCTTACATATGATAGGTCTGTAGCTAAAAAATTATTGGTTCTTGACCTTGGGCCACTACAATTTTCATGCCCTGAGTAAAGAACAACAATCTGGTATGCAATGCTTTATTCTGTTTGGCTAATTTTTCAGTCCATATAAATGTGTCAGCATGCTTCATTACACTCAGGATTGTTAACGAGGAAATTTGAAGAAATGAAGCAATATTTTGGGTTTTTAGCATGAAGATTTCAGTAGTCTCTTTAATCGGTATTAAGCTGAAAGAATTTTTTATCTTGTGCAAAGGGAGATAATCATGGGTGGTTGTTCTGACAACTAAACTTAATAGACAAATAGACTACATTTATAGTTGACTACAGAGATGCCACAATCAATTGTTATATACATAGATTATATAGATGTCACAGTCAGTTGATATACAGATTACGGAGATGCCACAATCAATAGTTGTATAGATTACAGAGATGTCAAAATCAATTGACAAAAATCACAAACAGATCAAACTCAATTGATATATAGATTACAAAGATGTTAAAATAAATTAACTTATATACTACATGTCAAAATCAATTGATATATACACTATGGAAATGTCACAATCACTGATGCATATACAAAACTGGGCTTGTACTGTTGGTTTTCCAATCCAACACTGATACATATGAAGAATTCGACTTGTACTTTTGGTCTTTCTATCCTACACTGATACATATACAAAACTGAGCTTGTACTGTTAGTCTTTCTATCCTACACTGATACATATACAAAACTGGGCTTGTACTGTTAGTCTTTCTATCCTACACTGATACATATACAAAACTGGGCTTGTACTTTTAGTCTTTCTATCCTACACTGATACATATACAAAAAAACTGGGCTTGTACTGTTTGTCTTTCTATTCTACACAGATGCATATGAAGATTTTGGTTTATAGTGTTTGTCTTTCTAGTCTACACTGTTGCATATATAGAATTTGGCTTGTACTATTGGTCGTTTAGAAAATGCATCATGAATACTTGTTTCTAGCCTGCATCCAGACTAGTTTTATGATATGTGTGTGGTAGCAATCATTACAAGTTTTCAAGGCATTATCATGATCAGATAGGTTATGAAGTAATGGAAAACTCAAGTACTGTATGACAGCTAATGAAAACTGTCAAATTATTGTACAAAGTTTTTTGAATTTCAGCATGAATTTCACTGGATGAAATACTTATAGTTTTACAATAGATAAGGTTTTAAAAATCCTTAACTAAAGCATTTTCTCATTTTGGGTGCAAAGTCAGTAGAAAAAAGAGATATCAGTTAACATTGGTTTTGTCTTATAGATGACTTTGGATTTTGCTTTAAAAAAATTTCAAGGTAGATATTTAGGATCTTTTCCAGTTATGGAAAAGTACCAAATGCATTGTGTCTGAAAAAAAGTCTGTCTCACATGATCAGGGGCTATTGTAGAACTTTTATGGGCAAATTACATCTGCTATTCAGCAAAAGGGAGGAACTTTCTGAATATATGAGAGATTTGTAATAAAATAAAGCTAGTTAAAAAATAGTATGCATGAATTTTTCATTTTATTTTCATTCTGACGTTTAAGAAATTATCAAGAACTTTTAATCATGCATTCTGGATTAGATCCTAGATGAGAGACAAAGATAAAATGGCAGACTGAAAAAGGGACATGTATGTGGATACAGCTTGTTAAGAACAAAAGGAACAAAAATAATTATTGAGGAAAGATGGACAGACTAAAGAACCAGACCTGACAAACAATTTGCAAATTTATCATTGAAATTTTATTTCTTTAAATTTTTGAGCAGAAGATACATTCCAAACACCAACAAGAGAACAACATGATGAGTCAATTGCCATTTTACGCTCACCAAAATCAGCTATCAATGATACAGGGAAGGTGAAGAAGGCCAAGAGTAGAGTACCTAAGGAAGAGAGACAGGCCAACACCTCATCCAATTTCAATCTCACAGATCTTAGAAAGGTACATTAATTAATTAGGAAGGTACATTAATTAATTAGGAATTTTTAATAATAAATTAGGAAGGTATATTAATTAGTATTTACAGGTATAACGCTTCCTCATTATAATGTCCTAGTCAGGGTCCATAACTCTATTATATACTGAACCAAGGCATATTGAAAATCACAGTATGCATGGAATCATGATATATTGAGAATAGCTTAAGATCCTGAACTGTAATATACTGGGTACTATCATTATTTGTCAATACTATTCAGTATTTTAAAAAGGAAATGAAGATATAAGACTTAAGTTTTGCTTTTTTTCAATCCACCGCTCTGGTGGCCTAAGCAGTTAGAGTGTCTGCCTCATATGTGGGAGATTGCAATTTCAAACTCTGACAGTCATACCAATGACTTTTAACAATATCACTAGCAGCTTTTCGATAAGCATTAGGAGACTAGTGTTAGTACTAGTTGGTCTGGTGTCTGGATAATGTGACTGAATGGGAATAATGGTATATGTCTGCAGCATAATGCCCCAATGCTAGACACCACCATAAACTGCCACACTGCATACATCAGATTGTTAAAGCTGTGTTAAAAATCCCCCCCCCCACACACACACACCAGACTTTCATAATTGGTATGATTTTGGTCATGTGGTCTATCATCGTACTGCATTATATCCATATTCGCATTATTACAAGGCATGCTATAACATTGGAGAGAGGTGCAACAATTTATCACATGCAGTCAAAATGAGTTTCCAGAGACAGGCGATTGCTGAATAAAAGTTTACTGCTATGTTGACACTTTGTTTAAAAGACCTTGAAAAAAGTGTTCAGTATACCATCTGTATGTCGAGTCTAACTACACAGACTCAGATCTGCTATTACATAATGCACTGGATTATCTAGGTATCTTAAGTTT
Source organism: Unio delphinus (assembly GCA_029339505.1). NCBI lineage: Eukaryota > Metazoa > Mollusca > Bivalvia > Unionida > Unionidae > Unio > Unio delphinus. The sequence continues at coordinate 36,832,095 of JAQISU010001235.1, forward strand.
GCTAGTATAAATATTACAACAAACAACATGGATCCTGATCTGCTGGTTATTATGTAAGAGCAGATCAGTAGTAGAGGTGACCTTTAAGGACTGCTTTCACATACAATAACATAATGACATTTAAGGCATATTAACGTTATTTATACTTTATATATAGTGATTTCTTTAGCATTTTCAGCCAGAGGGTAACTTTCATTAAAATTCGTAATTTTCAGTTTGAAGGGACGGGTGCTGACAGTTGTGTGTATTTATAAAAAGAACCCTTATGTGTAATGTGTGAGATAAATAACATTTAATTTATAAAGATAAAATTACTGTTGTTTCTCTGGATTAATTGTTCGTTATGTTAATGGCTGTGTTTTGTATGAGTTATATCTCTGTGTAACTGAAGACACATTAACACTGAATAATACCACAAATGAATACCACAAATGACATGTCTGCAATTGCAGTCTTGCCAAATGCAGTTAACAAATTGCCTTTAACCCTTTGAACCCTAATCTCCCCCATATTTCGGTACCCTAACCCAAGCCTCCCCGGCAAATTTTGACAATACTATAGCGAATCTAGCAAATAACATTAGACAGGCCGGTATACCGGCCTGTCGGGTTGTGATGGTAGATAGCGAGGCCGGTATACCGGCCTTTCGGGTATATACACCGTTACAATAGGCCGGTAAACTGGGCTGTCGGGTTCAAAGAGTTAAAAGCATTTTAGCCAGAGGGTAACTTTCACTCATTAAAATTCGTAATTTGAAGGGACGGGTACTGACAGTTGTGTATAAGAACAGTATTTATAAAAAGAACCCTTATGTTTAATGTGTGAGATAAATAACGTTTAATTTATAAAGATAAAATTACTGTTGTTTGTCTGGATTAATTGTTATGTTAATGACTGTGTTTTGTATTAGTTATATCTCTGCGTAACTGAAGACACATTAACACTGAATACCACAAATGACATGTCTGCCATTGCAGTCTTGCCAAATGCATTTAACAAATTGCCTTTAAACACTCTATGAAATCATTTCTTTGCTTAAACTATCAGTTGGTAAGGTTGATTTTGACCCAGAGTTAAATGCTTACAAAATCAGATTGAAATAATCAATGTTAAAGACGATTACAGGTTTTGCTTGGCTGATAGAAATCTTCTGTGCATAATTTTTCATGCATTTTTTTTAACTTGGTGGGATTAACTAAATTTAGCAGGAATTGACACAACTGTGTGACTCATAGAAAACTATCTATATACACAAATAACTTGCAACAGACAATGAAAAAATAGTTTTTCAACTTGCCTGAGTGCTTTTGTCTGTCACTGAGTCTCTGTAAAAGGCAATTACAAAATAAATGATTAAGACAAAAACAATAAGCTGACAGGAAATCATTGAATTTACGACAGTTTTCTTGACTATATCTATAGGAAGTTTTGTTAGATGTTGTGTTTATTTGGTTTGAATGCCAAAGAAATGACAGTAATGGTTGTTCATACAAATTAAAAGCAACATTTCATTGTATTCCTTCACACAAAATTTGCATACAAGATATGCCCATCAAAGTGGTCTCTCTTACTGCCTGGTTAATTTTATTATCTTGCTTGTGATACAAATAATATAATATTTTTATTTTCAATTTGTAATTTTCATTTTAGAAATGGAGTAACTCTCCTTTTTTCTTGGATTAAATAGGTATTGGAGTGTTTGGAGAATGAGATATCTGACTATGAGAGACAGACAGGAAGACGGCCACCAGCAGAACGACTAAGGCAGGAGTCTTTTTCTGGATATACTCTTGCCATTGTGGAGTCTGTCACTAAGCTCACTAGATATCTGAGAGAGGTAAAAAAAAAAGAGAAGATAATTATATATATATAATATTGGCATGATAAGTAAATGCTGTGAATTACACAATATTCCCAAGCATCAGATTCATGCAAATTCATCAACAAACACTGAAAGACATTTATTCACATTATTGCAATTTTTGTTGTTGTTTTTATGTGGTCATTGTACTAAATGAACAAATTGTCCCACAAGTTAGTATATGTAGTAGTTGTTTAACATGTTGTGACATCTTATGGCTTATAATATGTAGTAGTTGTTTAACATATTGTGACATCTTATGGCTTATAATATGTAGTAGTTGTTTAACATATTGTGACATCTTATGGCTTATAATATGTAGTAGTTGTTTAACATATTGTGACATCTTATGGCTTATAATATGTAGTAGTTGTTTAACATATTGTGACATCTTATGGCTTATAATATGTAGTAGTTGTTTGACATATTGTGACTTCTTATGGCTTATAATATGTAGTAGTTGTTTAACATATTGTGACATCTTATGGCTTATAATATGTAGTAGTTGTTTAACATATTGTGACATCTTATGGCTTATATTATGTAGTAGTTGTTTAACATATTGTGACATCTTATGGCTTATAATATGTAGTAGTTGTTTAACATATTGTGACATCTTATGGCTTATAATATGTAGTAATTGTTTAACATATTGTGACATCTTATGACTTATAAAATGTAGTAGTTGTTTAACATATTGTGACATCTTATGGCTTATAATATGTAGTAGTTGTTTAACATATTGTGACATCTTATGGCTTATAATATGTAGTAGTTGTTTAACATGTTGTGATATCTTATGGCTCATATGTAGTAGTTGTTTAACATGTTGTGACATCTTATGGCTCATAATATGTAGTAATTGTTCTATTAAAATACATTTTGAAATATTTATTGTGTTTTACATTTTCTGTAATAAATTGTTCTGTTACGAAGTGTAAATCTCAATCTCAATTTATTATCAATAAAGCACTACAAACCTTACTATATGTTATTGTGTGTGAAAATCAATATAAAAAAGTTAAAGGTGCTATCAGCATTATTGTTTTTAATTTTTTGTAGAGTGAGATGAGACTTCAGGCAGAGATAACAGTCAGAGAACAGCTTTCCCAAGATGTGTTGCAGTTACGGTCCCTGATTGATGCTCTAACTTCAGTAAGTACAGTGAGACTACCCCCACCCCCACTCTGTTCTGCAGACTGGTTTAATGTTTTGAGACCATTTTGATGCTTATTAATATCTTTGCACCTGTGACCTCTATCACAAACAGCCAAACATTTTGGTTTCAATAGTTTCTAGTTATGGATAGATTTTCTTTATGTGAGACTGAAAACCACCTGGAAGTAATCAGGTACAGTTTTTCAAATTTGGGCTCTTTTGATTATTGTAAATGACTATTATAAAGAAAAAGATCACTTGCAATTACTTTGTATGCATTAATTGGATACAGAGAGAAGAATGTATATACATTTTTCTTCTTGTACATTGTTATCAAAATAAAATATGAGAGAGAGAGAGAGAGAAAGTTCAGCTCTTCATTTTTTAATCTTATTGCCCCAGTGTTGCTGAAACTTTTGTCAAATAGAATAAATGAAACAGTAAATGTAAAGTATGAAAATACATACCATACTCCTTAAAATACATCCCATACTCCTTAAAATACATACCATACTCCTTAAAATACATACCATACTCCTTAAAATACATACCATACTCCTTAAGCGTTTAAATATGTTTAAATATGCATAATAGCTATATACATATATTGTCCATTAGGTTAAAACCCAAGAATGGCCATTTGTATACTAATTTTCTTTTCTAATGACTTCTCTATTCCCAACAATTAAGATTTTGTTGAAAGTACATGTACTCTTCCTGTACTTAAGCGGCAATTGTTTTTGATCTTTGCTCATGCCAGATGTACTTTAAATTGAGAAATTTATACTAGTTATTACCTGGCATTTCGTTTTCTTTATATGGTACTATATTCATAATACCCATGGGTAGCCTCATTTCCCTTTTGGTAACCTCGCTAATCTGATCTGGTCTGCCGAATTTTGACCTCAAACAGGTGTTAGCTTGGAATGACTGAATACAGCCATAGCATATTTAATTAGCATGTAAATACCGCTACAAAGCTATCTGATTATTTTCATAATGGAAAAAGTGGCAACAAAAAAACCCAAAGGAATTGTACATGAGTAAGATCAGACATCAGGTAAGTGAACAATACATATTTACAATTGTGAAGACATCTCTGTTTGTCTATCTCTCAGTGGAGCATACATTTTATTTGATCATTGTGATGGAATTGTATTTGTCATGGTTATTTATCTTCTAACTTGTAAATTCTAATACACATATATGTAATCAAATTTAAAGTTTGGGTTGTATTAAATCTACAATCGAAGAGAGGGGGGGTACATTTCTGAACATGAGTTTTATGGATAATTTACTTTGGATTGTACAAAATGTAGAGTCTGGAGGGACTTTATGGATACATTACTTTGCATTGTACAAAATGTAGTGTCTGGAGGGACTTTATGGATACTTTATTTTTGATTATATTAAATGTACCATCTGGACAGAATTTTATGGATACATATGTTTGGGTTGTACTAAATCTACAATCAGTTGGTGTGGGACATTTCTAAAGATTAATTTGGTTTGTACAGAATGATAGTCTGGAGGGACTTTTATGCAACCCAAACATTCTGATGTAAGAGTTTAGACAAACACATTTGTAATTATTTATACACTAACACAGTTCAAATGATTTTACTTGCATTCTGATTGACATTTCATCTTTTTGCAGGACATAATTATTACTCAAGAAGAATATGGCAAATTGGCATCGGATTTTGAGAGGTTTAAGTGTTCCACACAAGAAGAAATGCAAAGATTACAGGTTCACAACTACTTTCATGAAACTTATTATGGGGATGTATCTTTTTAATTTTTTTTAGCCATCATAAAAGTAGGTCACAGTGACCCATATGTCATGCCTCACTGACTTAAGTTATATTTTCTGCATGGTACATAAATAAACTTTATCTTTTAATTGGATAATTACACATTTTATTACAGATTTTCATCTTAAAAGTTACATGTTTTGGTTCCAGATTACCGAGTTTAGGGCTGTTGATAACATATTTTTATGACTGAGGCTTAGTGACTTTGGAATTTGTGCAAATTTTGTATTATTCTAAATTTGTATGATAATGACTACTTTAAATGAAGGTGTCCAGGTTTGATACAATGAATGGCAAAAAACACCTTTGCTCGTGCATCACATTTTATAGCTGTGTTGATAAATATTTGAACCATTAAGACATATTCTCAAGCTCAGTATCTTATTTTCTAGGTCAACTTTGACGAAAAGGGTGATACAAGACAGTCGGTCTATTCAGAACTTGCCTCCTACCCACCACCTGTTTTGACCATGACCCCACCCAGGTCACACTCAGAAGAATCTTCAGGTTTACTTTTGGGTCTTTTCTGGTTATTATTTATTGTAAATGCCACTTGGATTATTCCATCGTCACAAAGCAAACTTTAATGGTAAAGTAGCATCTTCATGTAGAACATTTGGAAAAACCCTAAATTACAGTATTCCATTATTGTTTTGTCTTTTTATGATTTTATTTGGAAAAGAACTTTTGCGGGTTTTGGAAACATTACCAAAATGACTGAATTTTGCTTTGACAGTTTCACAGATTGTAAAGAAATTGTTTCTCCTTAAAATACGCAAATACACACATGTTAATGTTAGGAATATGAGCTCTACTACCGCAAGAATGCAGCCATTGCTAAAGACATCAGTTTGTCTTTCCTGTCTGTTACCTCCCCTTGCTACATCAGGTGGACTAGTTTTAAGCTTTCACTGTGATCAGACAATACATCATTCACATTACCTCTCAGAATTCATTAGAATTTTGTTCTAATTTTATCAATTAAGAAATTTTGTTATTTTATATGAAGGATTATTCTGCAGGTGGTATACTTTATTTTTAAAATGTTGACCATATTTATATGAATTTTTCTCACATGTTTCTATGATCCCTGACCATATGGTTCTACAAGGCAACATTTTAATAGAATGTGTTGTAGTTCAGATTTTGTACCCACTGCCTATTTATTTTTTATCTTTTGTGTAATGGGGATTTCTGGCATTCGTTAATGCAGTCAACTATTAATTTATTATTTCATTTTTTTCTTTACTTTGTTGTCATTTCAGAGATGAAAAAATTGTGTGAAGTGCAAGTAACTTGTCCTTAACCATCTATACTGTCTTTGAAGCTACATGTGCATTGCTTTTTCCAGATCTTCTGTTTCAGTTGATAATTTTAACATCTTGAGGGAGTATTCCTCCAATTTTTGGTAGCCCGTGTAGAGCAGACCCCCCCCTATGTCCAAGCATGGTCTTGGTCCAGGATTTATACATGACATGCATTAGCCATACTGTCTTCTCTCACATTAGGTTGATGTTGTCTTAGCTGCTGACCCACCATCCATCCCTCCAATTCTAGATCCATACCGTCCAAGGAATGCATGGTTTATGTGGCATATCAACCTATTCAACTGTCATTTCAACCTATTCAACTGTGTCATTTCCTGTTCTTATGACGTCATTTACTTCACAAAACGGCATACTTGGAGGACTTCCTGCAGAAATATTAGGATAACTCCAATTCTTATCAAGGGAAGGAACAATCTCTTATCCTTTTTAAATCATTTTGACTTTGTGATCAATCTGGAAAAGTCTGATATTTGTCCATTTTAGTGTTCTGAATCATTGAGTTCATAGTTTCCATATCCAGCAAGAAATGGAATACATTCAAGGAGTTTCAGCTGCTCTTTGTCTTGTTGATTGCATCAGTGAACCAAATTCTGCTGAGTTGACTCTGTATGCTTCTTTTGCAGTTGGTCTTGCTGTCTCACCCCTATTTCAGTGCTGCCTGATTATGAGATCAGCAAATGAGTACGATATTATCATTCCTGGATCAGTGGCACAATCAGGATTGTCTCAGAACATGAATACCTCTGATAAAACTCAAACCAGACATGACTGTTTGCAGATACAAGTACTCATGGTTGGGGATGATCATCTGTTCCCAGGCGTCACCATTGACAGCAGCCAATGGGATCTGGAGGATGCAGGTCTCCACATCCTTCTTGTGGGGTTAATAGCTTTCATTGGGTCTTTCATTTTTCTCAGGGCAAGGTCTTGTTCATAATGTCCAACAACATAGTGGTAGTGACATACATTTTCAAACATCTGAAATCTGCTTTCTGGTTTGGCGTTTTTGTCATTGGTGTGCACATCAGAGCATTGCCATCTAGATGAGATGAGACATATTTCCAGCAGACTCAATGATCTGACTGTCTTAATTGATTTCTCCTTCACACCTAGTGCTTGTCATTAGAGCCCAGCAACATGAACAATTTAACATTAGATCATGCAAAGAATTGCATGAACAAGAAGATCCTCCACTTTAAAGGCATATGAAGGAAAGTGGCCTGTCATCAGGGACTGGTACAAAGTCATTAACATCATACATTTGAGTGCCATCACACCAAAAGTCACTTTTTTCTCCAGCTGTTTGAGGAAAAATGAGCCCATGATACCCAACACTTTTCATCCTTATGAACCTTTGAATATTGAATTCAAACACTTGTTGACCAACTTAGATCTGCATAGGCCAAAATTGTTCACAGTTTAGGAAGTGGACTCTTTTCTGTGTTAGGACTTGGCTAAATTCAAACAAATCCGAGCCCTTATTCAGAATCTTGCTGAGGCTCTTGATACAAAACCTGTTTCCTGATAGCATTAGCTTCAGCATGAAGAGTCAGTGAGTTACGTACCATCACTGTTGACCCAGTTTATAATCCAGTTTAATCAGATACCTAGGCAGTCTTAATGAAGTGACCTGGTTTTGTTGCCAATGGGCAATTTGAAAGTCATCTTTCAAACCTCGCACTTGTATTTGAGACATTCGGAGGAATTCAGATAGGATCTGTATATTTTGTAAAGCTGTAGTGAACTAAGTTATATTGTGGAGTTAATACTTTGACATAAGTCTTCTTATCATGCCATAAGCGAGTGATGTGGTATGGCATACATTGACACTAAATTGAAGCAATTTTGCTTCCCCTACTTTCTGTCTGCACCACTCATTGAGTAGGAGGACATTTTTTGTTCCAGTTCCTTTAAGCATTGGCATGTCTTTATTCTGACTACAAGACTGCAAACTCTATCCAGAACTATTTCATCATCTTGTGTCAAAGTTTTTAATGACGATCCAGAACTCTTTCATCATACCTTGTCAAATTTTTTAATGCCGTTTTAAAAGAACTGTTTTATCATACATTTTTAATGTTTTCTTATGACAGTTCTAAGAACTGTTTTATCATACATTTTTAATGTTTTCTTTGGACAGTTTTAAGAACTGTTTTATCATACATTTTTAATGTTTTCTTTGGACAGTTCTAAGAACTGTTTCATCATACTTTGTCAAATTTTTTAAGGACTTTCTTTGGATGGTTTCGCCATGCTTTTGTCAAATTTTTGAATGACTTTTCATTGGAAGGTTCTAAGAACTGATTATAATGTGGTACCATGATATCAATAACAATGTTGTTAATATGCTGTGACAGTGAATATTTAGGACAAAAAAAGGAGTGTTCTCAGTTCATGAGTCCATTCCAGAAAGAATATTATAATAGGGTTTTCACTTGGATGCATGAAAGTGTCCTTATTAAAGAGTGTTTATTGTCTGAAGATGCATGTTAGGGACAAATTCCATTGTACATCATTTGAAGGTAAGATTGTATAATGCTGAAAAAATTCTTTACAGAAGGGTATCTACCACCACCACAACCTTCCAGGGAGGTATCTGCCATCCCAGAACATGTACAGTCCATGTTATCAGCAGTCCTCCTGTCCCCACCAGTCAGAAAAACCCGGGTAGCAGAGCCCAGCAGAGGTCCACAGGCACAGAATACTGTTGAACCAAGTACGGGAGTATTCATTCATCATTGACAATTTTTAGGTGGTCAAAGTCATGAAGAGCTCATGTTATGGCTTCTCGACTTTCCATTTAGCTACTGTCTGTCCATTAGCATCTATTTAATATTGCTATAGAAATGGTTACTATGGAAGTTTACAGACATTTATTCCAAATAATAGATGGTCATAAATGAAAAAGGTGCCATGGTGTTCTTTAAAATCTTGTTATTGCTACTTCTTCTAAACAGATGGTTGTATCAACATTTTAATTTGATAGAAAGACTTATTGTGATGTGTTTTTGGTTTTAAAAATAGTGCCAATCTGACATCAAACACTGCCAACCATCAGGTAAATCATGTTATCATACCATCTAAGGAATTAGTGGTCTTAGGGACTTAATAGCATTTTCACTTAAAAGACATTTTATGGTATGTTCCTGGTCCTCAATGAAAATGGTACAGAGCGGACCTTGAACATGGCCACCATGAAAGGCATCTTGAAAATCTTTTTATTGTGCCCCTCCCATGGGGTTTTCATTATTATAACCTCTCATCCAGCCGCAACAGCATCCATTTTTAAAAATCTCATTACAGTTTCTAATTGCCCTTTGAAAGTATCATTTCATGATCAAATGGTAAACAGAATTGTATGGCAGATGGTAAACAGAATTGTATGGCAGATGGTAAACAGATTTGTATGGCAGATGGTCAACAGATTTGTATGGCAGATGGTAAACAGATTTATATGGCAGATGGTAAACAGATTTATATGGCAGATGGTAAACAGATTTATATGGCAGATGGTCAACAGATTTGTATGGCAGATGGTAAACAGAATTGTATGGCAGATGGTAAACAGAAATTGTATGGCAAATGGTAAAAAGAATTGTATGGCAAATGGTAAACAGAAATTGTATGGCAAATGGTAAACAGAATTATATGGTAGAGGGTAAACAGAATTGTACGGCAGATAGTAAACAGAGTTATATGGTAAATGGTAAATAGAATTGTATGGCAAATGGTAAAAAGAATTGTATGGCAGATGGGAAACAGAATTACGTAGCAAATGGTAAACAGAATTGTATGGCAAAAAATGCAGCCACATGAAAAGCCGGTAACAATAAAAAAAATTCATTTTCGGATATGTTTTGCCATGTTTATGGAAGAGAAGATATAACCATAATAAAAAAAGAAACCTTCAGGCCAATGTTAAGTTGTCTTGTCTAGAACTTCCAGAACCTCTCTGAGAATGCACATTCTCTCAATAGTAACTGACAAGTTACTCGTTTTATCCATGATCTACCTCAAAGTCGCTCTGGCAGAATCAGTGAGATTTGTTTCTATTTGATTAGCCCAAACCATCTGCAGTTTTTCATGATGCTTCAGTTTCATTTATGAACATTTGTAAGAACAGGCACTCATGAAAATATTTTGATTGAATTAATCCACTGAGGCAATATTTGAAGTGGATTGAATCATTCAGAAGATGGAGCTTTCACTCGTTTTAAAGGATGAATTTCTTAATGTGTCAGGTCTCAATGATATGTCACTAGCATAGTATTCAAGCACAAATTTTCCTGGATCAACATCATTATAGTTGTCAGATATGGAGAGAGTGATGTCTTTCAAACTTTTAGTTCTGAAACATTTCATCCCAGTTCAGCCTTGTAGTACTTGTATCTGTTACGTGCTGAGGCTCGAACAAACAGTAACATAGAAAGAGTGAAAATAACAAGCTTGTAAAACTTAATAAGCAATTTATTGAGTACAAATATTTTTCAGAAAAGAAAATAAACTTACGGTTTTAAGAATCAATTCCAAAATTAATCCAAAATAATTCAAAATATTATCCACTAGAAAAATGGCAAAAGTCCTGGTAATAAAATGTCCAAATAGTTCTAAGTTTGAATTCCAGTGAAGTATCCAAGACGGAAGACGATGTCACTTGATTTAGTCAGTTCTTGTTAATAAAATCTCTATGAGCACAACTTTTTTCAAGATAACTAACAAATTAATTCCTCTTGATCCAAACGAATTGACACAATTTCCAGTACATGGCAATTAAAAATAACTCAAAAAGACAACTTAATATTCTAAAAGCCCATGTTCTTCTACTGAATAGCTTGCTTCAAAACAGCTTGTTTTTACGTAAACAAAGGGTCATGTGATCTTCTAGAAACTATCAGAACAAATTTATGTTCAAAAACTCACGTACCCAGTGTATGACCCAACTAAAATTAGAAAGATGTTATTACAAAAGCTCCATTTTGTCCTTGGAACCAACCAATCATTTTAAAAGCTTGTTTACAACTCTGAAATCAGGTCAGAAATGAGGTCAACACCTGGTGTTTACTCTGTAAAAGTACAGGTCACCCCCCCCCCCCCCCCCCGCCGCTTCAATGAACAAATCTTAAAACTTAAAATGACAAATTTAAATCTAACGAACAGACAATAAAAATAAATATAATGGACTTATATCACATATACGTAACATATCAGATGCACATCTTCCACTAAATTCAGTAGTTTTGGAATGAGGCAGTTTCTCTGCTTCTTCAAGTTTCATGAGCAAATTATTTTCTCTTGTTTCATTTTCACACCAGTCATGCACCAACATGTGATCTAATGTTGCTAAACGTCAGGAGACTGGAGATAAGGCCAACTACAGGTTTATAGAATGTAAGGCCCTCCTTCATACCTGTTCTCCTAACAAATGATTGTGTGGAATATTTGAAGAGGAAACCATTTTTGGGAGTAAATGTTTTGCCATGATGGAATGATAAACAGATAATTATGTTCTTGGTAGTCATTTATATGCCATTTTCATCCATGATAAGATAAGAGAAATATTTTGAAACAGACAGACTTGGTTGTTAGTGAATTTAATTCAGTTGGTTTGGTCATTTCCAGCTAATACATCTCATTATATGTATGATTCGTCTTAGCCAGTTTGTTTCTGTTTTCAAAACTCCTTCAGAAGAGTACGCATATTTTTATGGTCAGAGACAGAGAGCGAGAGAGGAAAAGAGATAGAAAGAGTGGGTGTGGGTGTCAAGTTGTTAATACCCTAACAGTGATCAAATAATGAATGTGTCTCAATGCATAAAATAAATTTCAGGGTTCCTTTGCATATTTCCTCAAAGAAAGATTTCATTCTCAATACACAGCCTATGATACAATACATTATCAGTACACATATCAACTCATTTGTCATCCCATATTTAGAAGGTCTGTCAGTTGTAAGTGGTTCTCTTTTATTTTGATTTACTAGTTGTGTTTTCAGTTTGAAGATTACAAACATATTTCAGCATATATTTATATATGCCATTTGCATCCATTAAAAGGTAACAAGGGTCAGAGGAAACTCAATCTACTTTATGTGGAACAGGCTGTTGGAATAAAATAATTACAATAAATTATAATGTGGGTGTTGGCAATATTACGAACCATGTTACTTAATGTAAATTTGTAGAGTTAATTTAAACTAACAAATGTCAGTGCCTGTGCCTGCATTAGCTTTCTCAGATGAATTCTCAGTTTAAAGAACAATAGGACAAATAGTTAATAATTATTGACAACTGCCGATGAAAATAAAATAACTTGCATTCAGTAAGTATCGTTTTGTATTGATTTTCCACCACATGTATCAATATTTATATTAGTTAAGTGAAGGTATTGATGAATTGTTTCACCCCTGGTACTCACTAGATTTTCATCATTGAAATTGAAGGTAGATATAGGGTAAGAAAAGTAGAGAATTTACTATTAGAGAATATGGAAGGGACAAGCATAGAACAGAATATCTACCAAGATTGAAAGACATGGAACATGATGAAGATTACTGTTAAAAGACAATACAAACAGTATGATTCAATCCGTTGTGTTTTATGTTTATATTTGTGATGCAGTTATTTATTGTTATTCTTACAGTTTTGTTTTTATTTGTAAGGTTTTTTTGTGCAGAAAGATTCATGAACATTGCTGCATTGAATTTGTATTAACTGTACAGTTAATTATAAAACTTGATAATGTCAGTAATGTATCCTTTTTCTATTAATGTAATGCATATTGTAGTGAGTTAAGTAATTACATATCATGTGAATGAGGAAATTAGAAATGTGTACTTATCTTCTGAGGCATCAACATTAGTTAATTACAAGTTAATTATTAATATACGAATTACGTTTCTAATACTGGTTGTCAAGGTTACACTGAGCATGTACTGGTTGTTGAGGTTACAGAAAGCCTCTGACTTTTACTAAGTAAAATACGACTATTGAGAGTTCAGCAGTAGAGAAGATTATTTTTTCTTCTTCAAAAATCAACAAATTATTACTATTTAAAGATTTTAAGAATAATAATTTTAAAAAATAGTCCAAAAAATTAATCTCTGGTTTCTGTCAACTTTTTATGTTACTCTAATTTGATATCATAGAAAAATGAAAGGCCTTTTCTTTATTGTTTTATATATTTTAAGCACTTTCCCATTGTGTATTTATATGGCTGGATGACATGTCAGCACAAGACTTGCTATTTACTACCAATTAAAAAATGTCCAAATTACTTTAGTTTGAAAAGGGATCCCAATTTTGATGGCAAAATCAATTTAATCTGTTCTTATTTTTAATTGTTTATCATGCTTACAGTGGCTGATGGAGATTTCTAAACATTTCATATAGGCAAGCATGTAATTGTTCAGTACATTCTATAATTTTGTGAAAAGCAATTTAAATCAAATTTGTTATTAAACAGATAGAGGTGTATCATAGTTTACAGTGTTTGTACTGAAGGATAATATAGTTAAGTTCAAGAGATTACAATCTTAGCCACTTATAGTTCTGTCTTGCCCACACTATCCAGTTGTAAAGACATTATAATCTGTAAACATAAATCAATTTTTTTTTTTTTTAATTCAAGGAAGACAAGCCTCCCTGATTGATATTCCCACCTATATCTCTGGTGAGGACACCACCTATGATGAAAGACAATTACGGTCAGGCATACCTCAAACCAAGGAACTACCTCAAACCTCACACCAACCTCATGTCCATCATCAACAGACAGATACAGCCTATTCGACTGCGGTACTGACAAAGAGGGCATCCATGTCTGCAAAACCTGTGTATACAGTTCCTATGGCAACAGTTAATGTACCACGCCCTGCCCCACTGGTACAGAGCAATGTGGGAATTTCACTACAGAGTGGTGCTACACAAAAGATTGGAGTAAGTTGGACCACATTCTTTTTTTTTTTATTGTTCCCTACCGGATATGATGCCATGAAGAGTGAGTGATATTTGTTGTTTTTTTGGTCATTCAAAGCCATAATGTTTGATTATTAGATTAGTGTGCTTACAGTTTGACCCTATGCTTGTTTTGATCAAACTTGTATCATTAAAATCACAGATGAGTTTGATAATGAGCAAAATCTATGCATATTAATGAAGTGATCTTGTATCATATAGGCTGAGCTTGTTGTCTCTGGTTTCCATACATCTGATAAGTTTATCAAAATTGGAAAATATTTTTATACAATAAGGATTTTGTTCAAGTTTAAAAATTAGGGAGTTGCGTGCAAATTAATGATTTAATCTTGTATCAGATTGGCTGAGCTTCTTGTCACTCTGGAAGCCATATTCTTTATCTGATTTTTATGAAACTGGAAATATGGCCTTATATCGTCAAGATCTTGGGCAGTTTTTTTAATGTAGGAGATCCTTAGATAAAAAAGAGGTAATCTTACATCTTTTTGTCTGAGGTTATTACCACTTTGGAAGCCATATTTTTCGTTTGATTTTAATGAAAATTGAAATGTGGATATATATGATAAAGACCATGGACAATTTTAAAGTGAGCAGGATCCATACATGGTAATGAGATGATTTTGTATCTGATTGACTGAGCTTGTTGCCATTTTAAAGCCATATTTATGATTTGGTTCTTCATCAAACTTTAAGGTTTATATCTTCAAGACCTTGCATGAATTTGTTAATGTGCACAATCCATTCGTGTGATTGCATGTGACTGGTTGATCAAATTAACACTATACAGATTGTATTCCTGTTTGGTTTTGATCAAACTTGATCAGTAGACTTGAATCATTAAGATCCTGGATATGAGCAAGATCAAGATATAATTTTTATTACGAGTGCATATTAATGAGATGATCTTTCAGATGATTTGCTGAGCTTCTTGCCACCTGAGAGACTGTGACCCAGTTTTCATCATGTTATAAATAGATTATTATGAACAAGAAATTTAATACTTTTATCATCGATAAAACCTATTTTGGGGTAAACATCCATCTGGTTTGAAGATATGTTTTCTTCACCATTCAAGAGAATGTATTTTTTTTTTTGTTGAGGATTTTCGGCAGACTTGGCAATTAGGCCAATGTCATCAATGTCTTGGCTGGCTATGTTTAAGAGTGAAAATCATGCATATTAATTATGTAACCTTATTGGCTGTCAACAGTCTAGCAACTATCTCAGATCAGATTGTGATCAAACTTGTTAAAGAGGCTTATATTATCAGCATCTTGGAGGAATATGATTATACAGCAAGCTCTATGCATGTTATTGACATAATCTTGTATCTGATTAGTTGAGTTTGTTAAGCAAAATTCATGTATATTTACAATGTACTTGTAAAATGGAAAAATTATACAAACAAAGCTCATATACTATACAAATATACATTTAATTTAACAATACATATAAATTCAGATAAACTCTAAAACTGTTATTGCTGATATTATTATTGAACAGCTTTGGGTTTATTCATCTTAAATATATTTCAAGCAAGAAAAAAGTGTTTCCATCATTAGCAGTACACTATGAGTATTTCTAGTTCAGTCATATCATTGACATAGTTCCAGAAATCAAAGATGTTTTACAAATTTTACATTGTGGTTACATAACAGTGAAGCACAGCACAACTACATTGTAAAATTCTTTTTTTCCCAGAATTTTAAGATGATGATATTATTATTATTATTATTATTATTCCCCTCAGGGTGGTGGTGACAGAGAGGCTCTTGCCTCACAAATAGCTGAGCTGAATCAGCAGCATGAAGAGGCTCAGAGGAGGCTGCAGTCTCTACTTCATCATCAACAGCAAACCAGTCTGCAGCAGGAACAGCAACTACAGACCAGTCTGCAACAGGGGCAAGAACGACAAGTCAATTTACAGACACAACAATCAAATCCTAGTCAATCTAGTTACCCATTTCCTCAAAGCAGTCAGCAGCTAAGTAACCAGGCATCAGGAATGTTCATGAAGAGAGATTACATGAATCAGTCAGGGGAGCCAATGGCATCCCATTCCCATTTTTCTAATTCTCAGCTAGCACAGCAACAACGAAAACAACAGCAACTTCAATGGCAGTTACAGCAGCAGAATTCAAACATGAATGCCCATAATCAGCCAAGCTTGTTTCATCAGTCAAATCAAATATCAACAGCCAACCATCAACAGCTCCAGCAGCATTTACAAAGTCACCCACAAGTATCAGAGCATTTGACACAACCAACCTTTATGCATTTATCAGGTCAGCAAATACCTTCACAACATCTAGCGAATAACCCATTGCCTCAACCAATAATTTCCTATTCCTCACAACAGACTGCCACCCAACCTTCTGGTTATTCACAGTCACAATCCATACAGCAGCAGAATCAACAGAGAACTAGACTAGTTCCAGAGAAAGAATCAGGGAGACAGTCTACTTCACAACATGAAAAGACCCAGTCTTCAGGATTGCCAAAACCTAACCTTAGCAACAGACCAGTAAGAAATAATGTACGTATTTTCTGCATATAAAATGCTTTTGTCATAACTGATAATACCAGTGAGAAGATGTTCATGTGTGGAATTATATTATAAATCCTTCTTGCTCTATTACTTCAGACCTAAATAGAATAGAATACCATACATATATCATCTTTGTCTAATTAGCATTCTCCATCTTTTTATTTACTTCTGTTTTATTTTGCTTCTTCATCCACTTAAACAGTGTATTGAAATGATAATAGAGAATTTGAGGTTGATAAGTACACCAAGAGATGGTCTATGGATCAACCTTATACATGTACTTTAATTTCCAGTTTAATGCCTTTTTATAGGGCACCACTTCAGGATGGTGAAGCATTATAGCAGTAACCTTTTCCATACAGCCATCTGTCTGTCCAAACCATTTACACCTCTTGTAATTACCATAGCTTTGTAAGCCTTCACCTGATTGGATGCCATTTGGTAGGTGAATTGTCTATTACATGTACATGTGCCTTTTAAATGTATGTCTTTCAGGTGTTTCTTTGATGGAGTTATTGCCCATACCTTTGATGGAGTTATTGGCCATTTTTAATCAAATGATGTCTCTTCTACAACAAATCCTAGTGGCCAGCATAGCTCAGGAACCAATCATGATGATATACATTGTTTCATAGACACAGTTTTTTTATGGTTTCTGTTTTGTCCATTTGAACATAGTTATGAACAAATAGATTTATTTTATATTCTCTCTGCACATGTCATTCAGGCGATGGTAATTCCCATGAGAAATTGTAGGGCTTCACTTCAGGGGGGCCATCTGGGCAGAGCAATCCATGTCCACTGAGAAATAGTTAATAAAGAGCAGTAATGCTCTGCAGTGTTGTCAGTTTTATTCTATGCATTTAATACTTTATAAAAATAAAAGAAGTACATAGTTAACAATAACAACAACAACAATAATAATAATGAATTTATTTAAAGAGGTTAACACAATTAGCTAAGAACTAATCTACCTTGATTATAAAGGAATTTATTTATATTAGCTGCATCACTGGATATATTGGGTTTGGAAGAAGGCATTAGAGTGAGCATTTCTCCACTGAAACACTATTCCAGAGCAAAGTTCCAGAGTATTGGAAACGTTTTTACAAATAATTCCTCATCTTGTTTGGGAATTTTATACTGTTTGGTAGACATGGATAACAGGTGAGTTGTATTACCAGGTACCCCATACTGGACTGGAATAGAGATTATAAATATTCAGGAGCACTATTAGTTGATATCCTGTTCATTAATTTGGCTTTTCTTAAACTGCAACATTCGTACAGTCTTTGAGAGTTTGGATTAAATGAGTTAGCATTGTCAATGCCCTGAAAGTTTGGAAAAATTTAGCAGATTGCCATGAGGTTTTGAAAAGTCTTTGAAAATTGAAATTAGCTCAACATTTTTAATTTCTTTCTCTAATCACAAATAAAATTGGCCAAGGTTGTTAGACTCTGATATAGTAGAGTTTTCCTGGTTTCTTTCTTTTGATGACTGGTTAAGTTTCATTGCTGTCGCAATAACAAATGATGGCCTTTGTGGCAATTTTTAAAAACACATGCACTCTTCACCATTTACTCTCTTCAGCACATTTTTTTTGTTTTCTAATTTCATGGTGTTTGTTTTTCATAATCATATTATATATGTTTTTGGTGTTATCTAAAGATTAGGTGCTGTATAAAGTCCTCATTATTATTATCATTATTATTATCATAGTCACAAATAAAATTGCCTAAGGTTATTATATATATAGTCGATTTTCCAGCCTTTTTTCTTTTGATGAATCAATCAATTTGATTGGACAAGTCCATCAGCTTTGGCCAATCAGAATCACTAATTCATTAATAAAAAAATTGACAAGACAGTTTGGCTACTTGAATTTTGGTTACATTGAATAAGTGCTCACCCTATGTAGAAAGTGTGCAAAAGTAACACACAATTGAGGATTCAAAATTTGTTCAGTCGATTTACATCTTCAGTTTTGTTCACTTAGTGTTTAAAAATGCCAGTCTTTGCTCTTTCAATGATATCTGGCTTGAATGAGAGAAATACAAGTAATGGCTGAAAAAAGATAAAACATGTGAACAAAAGGCATTTTGTAAAAAGACGATTAACTTGGCTTCAATGGGAGAAGGAGCCCTTATAAGTCATGCCAAAGTTAAGATGCAGATTAGTACATAGTAAATATACATTGTTGATTTAGTGAAAAAAGATGCAGAAGTATAAGCTATACGTAGTTTTGATCAAAATAATGATAACTCATAACTCTTCCAGTATAAAAAAAGATATTGCTTAATTAAATTTGGGAAACATGGCAAATTGAAAAAAAGGACTTTAGATTTACTTATACCATTGGTTAATTAAACACATTTGAGGAGAAAAAATTCATTTTCGTAGAAATAAATCTACATAATAATGTTCCTTGGTTTAATATAGAAATTAAGTTTGAACATCCATTTTAATAAATTCAGTAAACTGAGTGATATAAAAAGCTTTGATAATGCATCATCATTATTGACTTCTAATCAAATTCTTGGCTGATACTTGCTAGTCTAGCAATGATACTTGCTAGTCTAGCAATGATAATTGCTTTTATTTTGATTCTAAGATATAAGCGTCAACAAAATAAAAGAAATCTGAAAACAAGTCACACCAGTAGGTGCACACTTTCCACAGCCAACAGCAGATGGCATGACAAGTACAAAGCAGCCTACCAATTTCTACTTTAAAAACTAGTTTAAATATTTTTTTTCCACTAAATCGTAAGTACTATTGGCCAAAGTTCTCTGGATAATTAAAAGTATTCACAGCCACTACAGCCTGAACTCATGCAATTTTAGAAAATTAAATATAATTTGAATTTCATCATTAAACAATATTGTAGTATTCTGCATTTGTTCTTTTCTCATATAACCTGTATACAAAATGTTAGCAAAAATAGATCCTGGAAAATCAATGTGTGGTCTTTGAAAGTTTTGGAAAAGTCTTTGAATTTATAATTAATAGTTTAGTATGAAACCTGAACAGATCTGGTCTTTAATAGGTACTATTTTTAACTTTCAAGCTAAATTATCTTTGCTTTCTTTCTGAATTAATATTAGCCTAAATGCTCTTTTTTGAAGATGTGCCATCTTTGCTATGTTTTTATCATTTAAATTACCCCATACAGTATATTACAATAGTTTTATCATTTGAATTACCCCATACTGTATTACAATAGTTTTATAATTTGAATTACCCCATACTGTATTACAATAGTTTTATCATTTGAATTACCCCATACTGTATTACAATAGTTTTATCATTTAAATTACCCCATACTGTATTACAATAGTTTTATCATTTAAATTACCCCATACTGTATTACAATAGTTTTATCATTTGAATTACCCCATACTGTATTACAATAGTTTTATCATTGGAATTACCCCATACTGTATTACAATAGTTTTATCATTTGAATTACCCCATACTGTATTACAATAGTTTTATCATTTAAATTACCCCATACTGTATTACAATAGTTTTATCATTTAAATTACCCCATACTGTATTACAATAGTTTTATCATTTGAATTACCCCATACTGTATTACAATAGTTTTATCATTGGAATTACCCCATACTGTATTACAATAGTTTTATCATTTGAATTACCCCATACTGTATTACAATAGTTTTATCATTTAAATTACCCCATACTGTATTACAATAGTTTTATCATTTGAATTACCCCATACAGTATATTACAATAGTTTTATCATTGGAATTACCCCATACTGTATTACAATAGTTTTATCATTTAAATTACCCCATACTGTGCAAAGTTTTAATCTTCCATTTCATAAATCATCACTATCAAGAGTTGTACTTTTTTGCCATGTTGAGATAAGTAATATTTTAGTTTTACCAATATTTACCACCATGCCATTGCCTGTGCACCAGTTGTCCGGTTTGTTTAGGGCATTCTGTAGAGAAATTTTGAGTTCATGCATTGTGTTTTGGATGACTCACAATGTTGTGTCATCTGCATAGAGATCTGGAGACGATATTGAATCCCTTAGTAAAAGTGGTTGGTCATTATTAAATAAAACATTATCGGGCCTAGAATTGAGCCTTGTGGTACTCCATATCTAATTGTTCCAGGATCAGACAGAACATTATTTATAAAACCATGTTGTGTTCTCTCACTTAAGTATGAAGTAAACCATCTAACTGTCTTTCATCACATTGGTAGATTTCCAGTTTCTTCAAATGGATTTCATTATCCACCATGTCAAAAGCTTTCCTGAAATCTACAAATACAGATCTTTTTATTCTACCTTGGTCAAGTGCTTGAAGCCATTTGTCAGTTAGAGAGATCAAGGCAAAATCTCACATGATGTCTAAAGCCTAATTGATTAGCAGTGAGACATGGACATGTTTTTCAATCAGTTTGGTAGTATTGAGATTGGCCAGTAGTTATCAGCATCCTCCTTAGAACCAGATTTGTGAATAGGAGATACTTTTGTAGTTTTACATACTTTGGGGACAGATCAGGTTGCAATACTTAAATTGATTATGAATGTTATGTTATCTAAAATAGCAGAGGCAGAAGATTAAAAAAACTTGCAGACCAATCAGATCCAGTCCTGTAGCTTTCTTGGTATCAAGTTCACCACAACATTTTTAACAAAGTTTTTTTATACTGGTGGGATAGAAAAACATACCTTCTTAGAGATCTTGTTGCTGCAGAATTTTTTCAGTTTATTCAAGTTATTTTTGAACTGGTTTGTAACTTTGTGGTAATGTTGGTGAAAATGGTGACTATGGTGTCGTTTACCAGAAGTGAGTGAATTTTATTTGTCTGATCTTTGTGTTCCTCTATTGAGTTCATTGAAGGCTTTCCAAATGAAGTGTGTGTTAATCTTTTTATTTTCAAGCAATGATTGATAATAAGTTTTTTTTTGTGCTTTTTTAATGATACTTTTCATTTTATTTCTCCTTACTTTATATTGTGCATGGTTTCCCATAGCCTTGAATTGTTTTCACAGCATCTTAGATTTCAGTAGGTAGCCAATTAGGTTGGATTTCATTCTTTTATTCTATGTATTTTCAGTGGTGCATACTTAGAGACAACATCCATAAATAGGTCAGTCCACACTGTCAGAGCTTCATCTATGTCATCCAAATATAGGTCAATGATAAATTGTTTTTCATTAAAAAAATTTAGGGATCTGTAAGTGATAGTTTTGTATGTATTTTTCTTATTTCTCTTGTATATAAAAAAGTAGGATAGTGGTCACTAAGACCAATCTTTTGTACATTAACACAAACCACATTGTCTGGTAGGTTGGTATAAATGTGATCAGTAAGAGTGCTTGACTTTTTTCTGTTACCCTTGTTGACTCATTTACCATCTGGAATAGGCCTAATGATTCAATTAATTCCTTCCAATTGTTCCTTATTTGAGTGTTGAGAAGGTCCTTATTTATATCACTGAGTATATATGTTTCATTCTCCTGTGCAAGAACATCTTCCATTTGTTTCAAAAAGTTATCATCCCATATTGCTTTGGAGGAAGGTGGTCTATGAACAAAACCAGCTAGGAATGATTTTGCATTATTTTGAGAAATTTTCACCCAGATACTCTCGATTTCATGTGACTCGAAGTCGTCTTTCTGCAGCCTCCCTAATGTATACAGCAAGACCTCCCCCTGCTGTCTCTCTGTCCCTGCGTAATGGTTTATTGTAGCCTTGACAGTGAAATAGATTATCATTGTGGTTAGCATTTAATTTGGTTTCAGTGAGTCCTTAGAAGACACCATTAACTTAATCTGGTCTTTTTTTCCCACTACACCTTGTATATTTAATTGACCTATGTTATAACCTTTTGTATTTAGTATCATATCAATTATATGTATCTCCATACTACTTATATCATCCTATTTCCATATTTAAATGTTCATATACATTAGCATTTTCAAAGTCACATACAGACCCTGAAATTCTGTTCATTTACCATAGCAAGTCTTATAGTGACAGGTATTTTAAGTGACATGTTTAGTAGGGTCGATCATCATGTCTGTAGTTAAAAAAAATGAATTCCACACTTATATCCCTAAACCAGTCTAAGTGATCTGGCTTCATTACCGGGTGCATATTTTAGGGGAATGATTGCCATATTTGGAGTTATGATGTTGAGGTTACTTAAGGTGTTATTGAAGGTAAATATGGACTATCTTTCAGATTTTCAAAGGTATGATAATATGCATTGCTGTATTTTATTTCAGTGATACATTATGTTCTCAAGAAAAATCTTTATATTATGAAGTTAAATCAGTATTAGAACTGGGTCACAATTATAACAAGACTTATTACAATTGGCACTACATGTACATACTGAACAGTGTCATAGTATTTTTAATTGGCAGTCAAGGATATAATACAACCTAGATTACCTTCCGTAACTATTTTTGACTGAACAAAATATTTAGGAAAATTAATAACTGTCATTATTGTATTGCATTGATTATCCAGACAGAGAGAAAAGTAAACATGTTGTGTGTCTAGATATTTAAATCAATGTTGGTACTTATTATTAATTTTCTTCTGCATTTCAGGCTGGCATAACATCCTACCCAGTGTCCCCTCCAATCTCACCAATATCTCAAAAGTCAGATAGCATGGGACTAATGCATCAGACTCTTGATAGCCAGGTAATACTAACAATCAAAGAAGTTTGACCTATTTAATTGCTTTTAATACACTATCAATTTGCATCCCTTTAAATTATATTGTGACACTCTCCTTTGGTCCATCGCCCTGTCTCTGTAACGCAATCAGTAACTAAGTACCATGCTTGAGGCCTTTAAAACTTGGTTGACAAGTTGCAAGATTAAGGTTGATAAAACTTGGTACATAAGCTGCCTTGCAAGATTAAGGTTGATAAAACTTGGTACATAAGCTGCCTTGCAAGGTTATGGTTGATAAAACTTTGTAGATAAGCTGCCCACATGCAAGAGGGGCATCATTACCCACCCACCCATGGTTCCAGGGAGTAGGACAGAGGTCAACACCAAATATGCATTTACAGTGACTTTTAAAAAAATATTGTTTACCAACATTTATAGATAAAGTCAGATCATGTGCTCATATCATTAAGACTTAGAAATATATATTTTGGCTATGTATAATATAGAGACATTCTGAGCTGACTCGATTTCTGATTTGATCAAACTTGGTTATTAAGTTATTGTGCAATGATCAAACTTGGTTATTAAGTTATTGTACAAGTTTGATTTGAGTGATGAAGCAGTAGAGATGGCGAACAGACCTTTTTGCTGGAATGTAATTTTTTTAACAAATAAAGCTTTCTTTGAAAAAATGAAAAGTACAAGGTCAGTAATGCCAAACCGAAGCCTTAACTTACTGAGAGTTTCTCTAATTGGGTTAGTTTCTTTTGTTACTTTATCTCTTGTTCTTAGTGGGGTTTTTTAAATAAAATTTGTATGTGCGTTTGTTTACTCACCTGGATGTTTCATTGAGATTGCGCCCTCTTTGCTGCTATAAATGTGTGAGTAATTAAATCATTAATATATCAATAATGGTGCCAGGTATGGAATCTTATACAGCTAAATTAGCTCAAGAAAGATTAGAAGCAATAAAAAAAAATTTTGTGATTCTGTCAGACAAAAATCCCAATTATGGTCAGAGTGACAAAATTGTGATTAGCAGTATACAAAACATTATACGGAGATTGACTTGGTGTTGTTCAATTTTGTTTTAGCTTCAAAAGCAATACCGATTGCAAAACAATTTGTTATGAAACCTATTGATTTTGTTAGTAATCAAGTTCCTAGTGTTTTTGGTAATGTTGCCGGTTAGGCATTCTCAACAAAGATAAACTAGCACGATTAATACAACAAAAACCTCAACCACCAATAAAATTACCCAGCACTGCAGTGATGCCTACAAATGTTAGTAAAATAATAAATCAGGCTGCAAATCAGAAACTAGCAAAGTTGGCTGGTGAAGTAGAAAAAATATAAATACAAATTTGATAGAAGCGATTTTCGTGTTACATGATAACAATTATAACAAAATGTTTAAATGTATATCTGATCCAGCATTTGATATGGACACACCATTTCTTATGGATGAGTCTGTGTGTGATTATCAATATTATTCTTATGAAGCACTACAGCCAAATCAGCCTGGATGAATCGAACTACAGGTTTAGGATACAAGCAGATATTTCTTACCTGCTGAGGCATTTAACGAAGTAGAAGGAGAACTTGTAACAGACGTTCTCGCTAATACAGAATATGGAGCTAATATCAGAGTTGGTTTTGTTAATAATTGTATTATGGCGTTATGCAGAAGTGCTGTATATATGATTGATGGAAAAGAGATTGAATCAATTCAAGAAAATGTTGAATTTGCCACAACGATATTGGGTCTAGCAAGATATTCACTTTACACCTGTCACTCTCTATATTCACTTTACACCTGTCACTCTCTATATTCACATTACACTTGTCACTCTCTCAGACACTCATAATAACATAGAGAAATCTTGTATATAAACTTATCTCAATAATAACATAGAGAAATCTTGTATATAAACTTATCTCAATAATAACATGGAGAAATCTTGTATATAAACTTATCTCAATAATAACAGAAATCTTGTATATAAACTTATCTCAATAATAACATAGAGAAATCTTGTATATAAACTTATCTCAATAATAACATGAAAAAATCTTGTATATAAACTTATCTCAATAATAACATGGAGAAATTTTGTATATAAACTTATCTCAATAATAACATGGAGAAATCTTGTATATTAACTTATCTCAATAATAACATGGAGAAATTTTGTATCTAAACTTATCTCAATAATAACATGGAGAAATCTTGTATATAAACTTATCTCAATAATAACATGAAAAAATCTTGTATATAAACTTATCTCAATAATAACAGAAATCTTGTATATAAACTTATCTTAATAATAACATGGAGAAATCTTGTATATAAACTTATCTCAATAATAACATAGAGAAATCTTGTATATAAACTTATCTCAATAATAACATAGAGAAATCTTGTATATAAACTTATCTCAATAATAACAAGGAAAAATCTTGTTTATAAACTTATCTCAATAATAACATGACAAAAATCTTGTATATAAACTTATCTTAATAATAACATGGAGAAATCTTGTATATAAACTTATCTCAATAATAACATAGAGAAATCTTGTATATAAACTTATCTCAATAATAACATAGAGAAATCTTGTATATAAACTTATCTCAATAATAACAAGGAAAAATCTTGTATATAAACTTATCTCAATAATAACATGACAAAAATCTTGTATATAAACTTATCTCAATAATAACAGAGAAATCTTGTATGTAAACTTATCTCAATAATAACATGAAAAATTTTGTATATAAACTTATCTCAATAATAACATGGAAAAATCTTGTATATAAACTTATCTCAGTAATAACATAGAGAAATCTTGTATATAAACTTATCTCAATAATAACATAGAGAAATCTTGTATATAAACTTATCTCAATAATAACATAGAGAAATCTTGTATATAAACTTATCTCAATAATAACATGGAAAAATCTTGTATATAAACTTATCTCAATAATAACATGAAGACATCTTGTATATAAACTTATCTCAATAATAACAGGGAGAAATCTTGTTATGGTCAACATTTACCTAATGTTTATATACTTCTTACCTGAACCACATAATATATTATTCCTATTTGGACCTTCTGTTGTTGTTTTTCTAATACAGGTATGCTTTTGCAAACATAGGTTTCTTTTTGTATCAGGGAAAGGATGCCTGAAGTTTGTTCCATAACCTAAATTTAATATAGAATGATTCATAGTTACTTGTATATGTTAGCTAATAGCACTAGCATAGCATCACCTTGAATATCATTTTTTTTAAATTCCATTGTTGCAATGTATGAATAATGTTGCCAGGGTGATAAGTACTGTGAATGCAGTTTAACTAGTAGATTAGTTCATTGTACATTGTATTATGAGTCTTACCAGTTCATGAACTGTGTTTCACTGCCAGTAAACCATTTTTGGAGCATTCCTATAAATACTATACAACTAAACTTTCTGCTTCATCCTTAATTCAGTGTCTGTTATTCAAACCCTGCCTAAAATAAATGATGTGTGTTCACTAAGAAAATGGTTCAGCTGCACATTATAATCCACCTGGTGGATGTAGAACCTTAAGTTTTGGACGCGTTTGTGCCAAAATAATTGTTTAGCTACATTGTTTTTAAAGACAATCCTCCAAGAAAGACTTCTTTGGTGGTCAGAGTAGTTAGAACATTCACGGTGAGAGGTTTTGGGTTCTTACAGCTGCCTTGCTTGGCACTCTGTATTAAGAGGTTAGTGTTAGAACTGTTTGGTCTGATATGAGGATAATATGACTGGTTGGACAAGTTGCTACATGTTTGTGGCATGATACCCGATTGCTAGACATCACTATAAACTGCCATACTGTAGACATTGTAGCAATATGATTAAAATTGTTAAAGCTAAATTAAAAATCCAAATCACACACCCAAGAAAAATGTAAAAATAATTGATAACCTTGCAATTTGTTGGGAATGTAATGAGACGTTTGCCGATTAACTAAACTCTGACATGACATTATCTAAACCAGTAGTACAGTGAAACCTGTCTTGAAAGACCACTGCTATGTGAGACCATCTGTCTTGAGATAATATTCTCAATGCACAAATTTACTGATTATATAGCATTGTGACCTGTTATGAGAGACCACCTGTCTTGAGAGACAATTGTATGGCAGAAAGGGTGGTCTTTCAAGACAGGTTCTACTGTATCCCCTTGGTTAGCTAATACCACCTTCTCTTCAATAAGTATGTATATGAGATAAATTTTTTTAGTAATAAACACATCACACCTGATTAATATCATCTGCTCAATCAACTTGCAAATTAATGACTTGGAAAATATCAAAAAATTTCCTGGTTTAAGAGAAGACCGATACTGTCAGAACACATCTATGTTAGACTGCCCCCATGCACTGTGATGTGTTATTTTTATTGCCACATACAAGGATAATTACTGTAAATCTTTGAACTTGGTTTACTTTTTAATATTATTTGCACTTTCAACAGTTTTCCAATATTGTTTTTAATATATATTGCACTATTTTCTATTCAAATACAAACTTCTGGCACCGCATGCAATTAAAACTACAATCTAGGTTTACTGTTTAAAAAAAAGAATTAGTTAAGAGTAGAACTTTCAAGGCTAAATTGTTAAAACAAGGTATTAAACATAATTTGGGATCATTGTTCATTTCATTACTGGTTTAAGCTTTCTTCAGCTCCTATGGATTTCTCATAAATTATTAGGTGCAGAAATATACAAGATAAGCATTGTAGAGATTTTTAAAATATATAACAATTACATGGAATAAAATATATAACAATTACAAATATATAACAATAAAAAATATAATAATTACATGGAATACAATATATAACAATTACATGGAATACAATATATAACTATTACATGGAATACAATTATAATAATTACATGGAATAAAATATATAACAATTACTTGGAATACAATATATAACAATGACATGGAATACAATTATAACAATTACATGGAATACAATATATAACAATTACATGGAATACAATATATAACAATGACATGGAATACAATATATAACAATTACTTGAAATAAAATATATAACAATTACATAGAATAAAATATATAACAATTACAAATATATAACAATTAAAAATATAATAATTACATTGAATACAATATATAACTATTACATGGAATAAAATATATAACAATTAAAAATATAATAATTACATGGAATACAATATATAACAATGACATGGAATACAATATATAACAATGACATGGAATGCAATATATAACAATTACATGAAATAAAATATATAACAATTACATAGAATAAAATATATAACAATTACAAATATATAACAATTAAAAATATAATAATTACATTGAATACAATATATAACTATTACATGGAATAAAATATATAACAATTAAAAATATAATAATTACATGGAATACAATATATAACAATTACATAGAATAAAATATATAACAATTATATTGAAAAAATATATAACAATTACATGGAATAAAATATATAACAATTACATAGAATAAAATATATAACAATTACATGGAATAAAATATATAACAATTACATAGAAAAATATATATAACAATTACATTGAATACAATATATAACAATTACATGGAATACAATATATAACAATTACATGGAATACAATATATTATAATTACATGGAATAAAGACATGCAAAGATGCTGTATCATTGTTTTCAATATTGCAGAGTTCCAGTTTTGTGGCTCCAGCAGCCAGAGGAATCACTGTATCCATTCCTCGAATGGACTTGGATTCATCGGGTAACAGTCCTTCACCACCACACTCTGTTGCCACAGCACACTGAGAAAACTGGGTTTATCAGGCAACAGCCCTTCACCACAGCCCTCTGTTGCCAATAAGTAAAAAACATTGCAAGTCTATCTCATTTCAAACACCACACTACCCAGGGTCTACTGCAAAGTTTCCATGGTCTTCCAAGAAAAGCACAGAACACTTTAAAATATTACTTGCTTTTTCAGTTAAGAACAATTCAGTGGAAGAGAAAAAATCATAGCACATCATGGAAAACACATGGAAATCAATAATAGTGATGTATGAGTTCTTCATGCTGGACTGGTTGAAAGTGTCCTGATTTTGACTTTGCTAAAGTCTTCATGAATCAAGTTTCTTCAGTTTATTGATCATCCCTGTCATTCAAGCTTCATTTTGCATGTGAAATGGCTTTGTCATTTAAACTTACTTGGCCTATGAAATGGCCTTACATTTTAACTTACTTGGCCTATGAAATGGCCTTACATTTCAACTTACTTGGCCTATGAAATGGCTTTGTCATTTGAACTTACTTGGCGTATGAAATGGCTTTGTCATTTGAACTTACTTGGCCTGTGAAATGGCCTTACATTTTAACTTCATTTAGCTGTTGAAATGGCCAGTTCTTTAAGCTTCATTTGGGATGCGAAATGACATGAAATTTAAACTTCACTTGCTATGTGAAATGACCTTGTCATTTGAGCTTCACTTGGCCTTTGAAATGTTCTTGTCATTTAAACTTTACTTGATATGTGAAATGGCCTTGTAATTTAAGCTTCACTTGGTATATAAAATGGCCTGTCATTTGATATGGTCTTGTCATTTAAGCTTCACATGGCATATGAAATGATCTTGTCATTAAAATCTCACTTGGTATGTGCAATGGCCTTGTCATTGAAGCTTCACTTGGTATATAAAATGGCCTGTCATTTGAAATGGTCTTGTCATTTAAACTTCACTTGGTATGTGGAATGGCCTTGTAATTTAAACTTCTCTTGGTATATAAAATGGCCTGTCATTTGAAATGGACTTGTCATTTAAACTTCACTTGGTATGTGGAATGGCCTTGTCATTTAAACTTCACTTGACCTTTGAAATGGTCTTGTCATTTAAACTTTACTTGGTATGTGGAATGGCCTTGTCATTTAAACTTCACTTGGCATATGAAATGGCCTTGTCATTGAAGCTTCACTTGACCTTTGAAATGGTCTTGTCATTGAAGCTTTACCTGGCATATGAAATGGCCTGTCATTTGAAATGACCTTGTCATTAAAGCTTCACTTGGCAAGTGTCATGATTTTATTATTTAAACAGATTTTCTGATTTTAAAGTGGAAATATAAAGTGTTACAGCTAAAGTGAACATTGGCAATACTATAAAGTTGTTTTTTTTATAAAAAAACATGATCAAATAAGAAATTTTGGACATAATGAGTTTCAAAAAAAAATCATAAAATTATTAGAAACAAACATCCAACATCCAGGCCCGCACCTAGGGGGGGACAACCATGGCACTTGTCAGGGGCCCGAGCTAGATAGGGTCCTGTGTTTTAAAATATACGCACATATTTGAAACACGAAAGGGGCCCAAACTCTGTCAGCTGCCTGGGGCCCAGAATTTCCTAGGTGCGGGCCTGCAACATCTGCAGCATATTTCACTATTCACTTTAAAGTAGACAAACTGATGGGATCTGCATTAGATGTGCTTTCTAGATTTTCAGCTCTTATTAATTACATTGCACTAGGGAACATAAAAAAGGTGATCAAACATGCTTTGTTTAGATCCATAGCAGATTATGCCTTCAGGTTTATTTCTTCTTCCCCAATTTATTTACCTTGGTAAACTTTGTATGATAATAATTTTAGCATGAACAAACTACTGGATGAATTCTCTACAAAGTGAAGCATTGTAAAAAAAAACCACAACAACAAACAGAAATAAATTTGCTTATATTTTCTAAATTGCTTGATGGATTCTTATCCATTAATCATAAATCATTATAAAGCAAAGACATTCCTTATCTGATAGCCCTTTGACCTTGTGGTCAATGTCACAGTAATAAAATATTGGCATTATTCTTTTTGCTCAAGATTTTAATTCATTTTTTTTAAATCTCTTTATGGATTGTGTTCATTATCCAGCTGAATCATTATGATGCAAAGACAATTCTTTTCTGCAGCATGCTTGTTCTTGTCTTTGACCTCGGGGTTAAGTTCATTGTCATAGAAAATTTGTAATACAATATTTTGTCTGCTTATATTCCCCAAAACCACTTGATGTATTTTATTAATCCTCAAGTTAAATCAACATAAAGATACACTATTCATTCATTGACACACTCTGGAAACTTTTTTTACATTGGGGTCAAGGTGACACGATTTAAAGCAGTTCTTTATGGCTTGACATCTAGACCCTAGAATTCTTGTTCGGAATGTACATTGTTTAGAAAAACTTTAATTTTTTTTATTATCCAGCAAGGATGTGACAAGGACAGATGATGTTGAACAACTGCATGTTCTTTAGACCTTATATATAACCAGAGTCCATTCATGATTGAGTCATTTGACCCATACATGTAGAAAAATCAAAGTTGATAGAAACTTTTCTGAAGTTGATGTCTTTAACCCTACCCTTTTTGTCACCATGCAATGATTTTATATTCTGAGAATAATGTCAGCTGCTTTGTCTTGATTCTTATTCAGTGAGAAATGCATAGTATTCTTTTTTTCCTTTCTGATAAACTTTTGTTGATTCTGTAATAAATGAATATTTATGTCTGCAATTATATTTCAATATGTTAGATTCCTGCCCTTCCCCCCTCAACCCGAACAGTTTTAAGAAAAATAATGAAACTCCACACAGTGAAGGTTTATAGACAGATTGCTAATGGAGGTAAACAAGTTTATTTTGTATTTTTGAAAGAGTAGCAGAGCTTATTATTCAGTGTATGTCACCCATTATTTTTTAAAACAACCAATTTCAAAGTTGCTTATGTTTTTGTTGTTGTTGCCCCAAAAATTAGGTCTTACTGTACAATAATTTTGCTGCATCAAACTAAGAATTTTTGAAACAAATTTTGTACTAACATTAATGAGCATTACATTTATTTTTATATTATTTGTCTGAAAGGTTTATGGAGTTCACTTTGTCCCTTAAGTTTAGTACAATGTTGACAAATGTGCAACAAATTGTATTTCTTATATGTAAAGCATTTTATTTTATTAAAAATCAAACGAAAACGGTTTTCATTAAGAACTGTAAATTTTATTGTCCATATGTTGATGTTACAGAGATATAATTTTATTTAACAAACTATAGTTAAACCTGTTTAATGACCAAACAAAAGCAAGATCAAACAAAAGCTGTCTTTTTATACAAGTGGTCATTATATAGAGGTAAGAGTCTTGTCACTGGATTTGAAACAAA
Source organism: Unio delphinus (assembly GCA_029339505.1). Lineage (NCBI taxonomy): Eukaryota > Metazoa > Mollusca > Bivalvia > Unionida > Unionidae > Unio > Unio delphinus. The sequence continues at coordinate 36,864,720 of JAQISU010001235.1, forward strand.
GAAGAATATATTAAAATGGATCCATGAATGGACAGGACGAAAGAATATAAAAAGGAAAACACTATTTAGTCCGGTAGAAATAAATAAATAGAAAGGTATATTGATAGATAGGTATGACATCAATTCAGATAATCACTGGTTACTTTGCAGAGGACAAGAGAGTCCATAAATAGAAAAAGTGACAGTCACCCATCATGTGCAGATCATTGCTATATACAAGACAGTGAGAGAAAGAAAACAAAATGGCTATCACCCATCATGTTGCCCAGATCGATACTATATTCAGGCAGTCCATATAGAAAATTTTGAGGGTATTGAAACATATTACACTTAATGGATTGTGTGGTTGACTTGTAGAATTTGTTGTTAGACAAGGTTTTACTGTATTAACATCCATCTTGGTAAAGAGGACATTCTTCAGTTTTTCCAGAAGAAACTGCTTCAGCTAAGGGTACATGATATTTTCTCCATGACGCATGGTGTCGAAGTCTTTTTAAAATATTTACAGGGCTATGTGAAATGTTAAAATATTTTAAGAGAATTTATTGCTGAAGGAAACAATATTTACAAAGATACATATTACTGTACATAGATAAAAATAATTCTAGACATGTATTTGTAGTTTATTAATTATAAGAGATAATTACATGTATTATACTTTGTAGTCTTAAATTTTTATTCTTTTCTATATAAAAAAAATTTGAATATTATGTAAAAAAAAACTGTATCAAAGTATGTATAAAACCTATTTATGTCATTTTATAACTGAATATTAGATTAAAGATCTTTCCACAAGGACATTTCTCTACTTTTAATTTTAATATATTAGTCAGATCAAAGCTAAATAAATTGCTTGCATGTTTGCATGGAACTGCTTAATGAATTATACAGAGCAAGTTAACTTTTTTTTTTACTGGATCTTGCTTAAAATCTAGTGGAAACTCAATAGCATTCCATGGCAGAAACTCAAAGCATACCATGGCAGAAACTCAGTGGCATATCATGGCAGAAACTCATTGGCTTATCATGGCAGAAACTCGTTGGTACACCATGGCAGAAACTCAGTGGAATATCATGACAGAAACTCAGTGGCACACCATGGCAGAAACTCAGTGGCATACCATGGCAGAAACTCAGTGGCATATCATGACAGAAACTCAGTGACATATCATGACAGAAACTCAGTGGCATATCATAGCAGAAACTCATTGGCTTATCATGGCAGAAACTCGTTGGTACACCATGGCAGAAACTCAGTGGCATATCATGGCAGAAACACAGTGGCTTATCATGGTGGAAAGTCAGTGGCATTTCATGGCAGAAACACAGTGGCTTATCATGGCAGAAACTCATTGGCATATCATGGCAGAAACTCAGTGGCATATCATGGCAGAAATTCAGTGGCATATCAAGGCAGAAACTCAGTGGCATATCATGGTGGAAAGTAAGTGGCATTTCGTGGCAGAAACTCAAAGCATACCATAGCAGAAACTCAGTGGCATATCATGGCAGAAACTCCGTAGCATATCATGGTAGAAACTCAATGGCACGCCATGGCAGAAACTCAGTGGTACACCATGGCAGAAACTCAGTGGCATATCATGGTAGAAACTCAGTGGCATATCATGGTGGAAAGTCAGTGGCACACCATGGCAGAAACTCAGTGGCACACCATGGTAGAAACTCAGTGGCACACCATGGCAGAAACAGTGGCATATCATGGTAGAAACTCAGTGGTATATCATGGTGGAAAGTCAGTGGCATACCATGGCAGAAACTCAGTGGCACACCATGGTAGAAACTCAGTGGCACACCATGGCAGAAACAGTGGCATATCATTGTAGAAACTCAGTGGTATATCATGGCAGAAACCCAGTGGCATATCATGGCAGAAACTCAGTGGCATATCATGGCAGAAACTCAGTGGCATATCATGGCAGAAACTCAGTGGCACACCATGCCATGGTGGAAAGTCAGTGGCATTTCATGGCAGAAACACAGTGGCTTATCATGGCAGAAACTCATTGGCATATCATGGCAGAAACTCAGTGGCATATCATGGCAGAAATTCAGTGGCATATCAAGGCAGAAACTCAGTGGCATATCATGGTGGAAAGTAAGTGGCATTTCGTGGCAGAAACTCAAAGCATACCATAGCAGAAACTCAGTGGCATATCATGGCAGAAACTCCGTAGCATATCATGGTAGAAACTCAATGGCACGCCATGGCAGAAACTCAGTGGTACACCATGGCAGAAACTCAGTGGCATATCATGGTAGAAACTCAGTGGCATATCATGGTGGAAAGTCAGTGGCACACCATGGCAGAAACTCAGTGGCACACCATGGTAGAAACTCAGTGGCACACCATGGCAGAAACAGTGGCATATCATGGTAGAAACTCAGTGGTATATCATGGTGGAAAGTCAGTGGCATACCATGGCAGAAACTCCGTAGCATATCATGGCATAAACTCAGTGGCACACCATGGCAGAAACTCAGTGGCACACCATGGCAGAAACTCAGTGGCGTATCATGGTAGAAACTCAGTGGCATATCATGGTGGAAAGTCAGTAGCACACCATGGTAGAAACTCAGTGGTACACTATGGCAGAAACAGTGGCATATCATGGTAGAAACTCAGTGGTATATCATGGTGGAAACTCAGTGGCATATCATGGCAGAAACTCAGTGGCATATCATGGCAGAAACTCAGTGGCATATCATGGCAGAAACTCAGTGGCATACCATGGCAGAAACTCCGTAGCATATCATGGCAGAAACTCAATGGCATGCCATGGCAGAAACTCAGTGGCACACCATGGCAGAAACTCGGTGGCATATCATGGTAGAAACTCAGTGGCATATCATTGTGGAAAGTCAGTGGCACACCATGGCAGAAACTCAGTGGCACACCATGGTAGAAACTCAGTGGCACACCATGGCAGAAACAGTGGCATATCATTGTAGAAACTCAGTGGTATATCATGGCAGAAACCCAGTGGCATATCATGGCAGAAACTCAGTGGCATATCATGGCAGAAACTCAGTGGCATATCATGGTGGAAAGTCAGTGGCATATCAAGGCAGAAACTCAGTGGCATACCATGGTAGAAACTTAGTGGCACACCATGGCAGAAACTCAGTGGTATATCATGGCAGAAACTCAGTGGCATATCATGGTGGAAAGTCAGTGGCACGCTATGGTGTAAACTCAATGGCACACCATGGCGAAAGACATTTAAAAAAACCATTGTGTCTATTTCACATTGAACATAATTTCAGATAACGTAATAGCAGATGCCAAGCACTGCATGTTAAAGTACTCACCTCACATGATATTCCCCTCACTCCCAAACCCCATCCCATATTCAACACCACCATGTAACAGTGATCCAGTGGGACATAAATACAAATACATGGTGCAGCTTCCTGTTATAACTGCAAATAATAATGCTTTGTCAGAAAATAGTTGGAATTGTCAAGTTACACTTTTGCACATTTGACCTTTGACCCCCTCTTCAGGACCAAGGATGACATCTCACTCAAAGATGGCTATCAAAGGCAAAATTTAACTATGTTTCATGAATATCCACCCAAAGGTTTTGGAGGTTGACAATAAATTTGGAAACTATTCTGCATTTACTATGAATGTAATTGAAATGTGTATTAATACATGTTGACTTTGTATGTACATATTGGATGGACACTGAGACAAAACTGATGTAAACCTTTCATCTCAAATCAGGTATAATACTTAGAGAAAATAATTGAAATGTGTGACCAGTTATGAAAATGTTGATTTTGAACAAGTAATGTTTCAGTCAGCTCTTATGATAAAGAAACCAGAGCATAACATGCTTGGTCATGGAAAATTGTTTTTTTGTATAAAGCACTAATTTAGATACAAAAACCTCTTTTTCATCATTTTTTTCACTTGTCATTAAGACTTGCATTGTATTTGTTGTTATTTATGTGTAATTTGCATTATGTGTTTGTTAGCTTTTTTAATTTTTACATTTATTATATGATTATATTTTGGACTTGACTTTTTTCAAAATCAAGTTGATTTTTCTACCAGACTTAATTAATAAGTTTAATAATTAATACAAAGTTATTTTGTAAAACAACTATTATATATCTAATATTTTATCTGTGAGTATGGGTTTAATCATTAGGTACATTATTAATATAAATAAATATATTTATTTTGGTCTGAGTCTAAGGCATTATGTTTTTCATGTTCTTTATTATAATTTTAGTAACAGACCTTATAATTTTAAAGAAGATTTTATCTTGTAAACATTTGGAAACTTCCAGGATAAAATTTTCTAATAGGTTCTAGGTTTATTTTTATATAGAAAATGCTAATTGTGACCTGAGATCAGGTGGAGGGCTACATAATCTTGTCACTGGAAACAATATGTATTATGCTTTAAGATCTGAGCAGAATCAGTTCGTATTGTTGTTGTGTCCAGTTTTTCATTTGGGCTGAAATTTGTTTATTTAAATTATTTAATTCAAGTTATTCTTCTCCAGAAAAACAGAGTGCTCAGAAATAACATTCTTAGAAATAGAGGCTTGGATTCATCGTGAAATCCAGATAAGGCAATATATTTTTAGATTGTGTTATTGTGATTCAACAAAAGACTGTTAGCACATCACTACAATACAGGCCACCACAGGCACATCACCACTTCTAACATGGCATTTATTTTAGAATACCACTAAAGTTTCTTCAGAACTTTAATTATTAGGACTTGAATTTGAAATTATTAGATTATTTGGGATTTAAATTGCAATACTTTACACTCTTTTTACAATTTTCACTTTGTATTCTAGGGAAATAAATTATTTGTTGAAGTTTACAAAGCTGTTGGTTCTCGTTCTTTTCTATTAATTTTTTTAAGACCATTGAGTTCTAATACTGGAGTCATCGAGACTTTGGCATCATTGTTTTCATTGGTGCCCCAATTTTTGTTTAGAATTGCTTGTTATATTTGCTATATTTCTTGTTTCTTTGATCACATGGTAGTTATTTTGATTTATTTACTTCAAATCATCTAATCTAATCTTACTTCTAATCATGATCAGCTGGAATTAATGAAACAATAACACATTTGGTTTAAGTTCTGAGGTAAGTTTTTTGTTGATATCTCAGAGGCTCAAATTTGATGTATTTCAATATGAAATTAATTTGTGTATTTTCCACCTAATATTTGAATATGAAATTAATTTGTGTATTTTCCCCCCAATATTTCAATATGAAATTAATTTGGCTATTTTCCTCCTAATATTTAAATGTGAAATTAATTTGGGTATTTTCACCCTAATATTTCAATATGAAATTAATTTGGGTATTTTTACCCTAATATTTCAATATAAACTCAATTTAGTAATTTCCCCATAATAATTCAATATGAAATTAATTTGGGTATTTCCCCTCCTCCCCCCTTCCATATTTCAATGTAAAATTAATTTGGGTCTTTTACTCCCAATATTTCAGTATGAAATTAATTTGTGTATTTTCCTCCCAATATTTCAATATAAACTTAATTTGGGTATTTTACCCCAAATATTTCAATATGAAATTAATTTGGGTCTTTTCTTCCCAATATTTCAATATGAAATTATTAATTTTTGTATTTTCCCCTCAATAGTTCAATATGAAATTAATTTGGGTATTTCCCCCTAATAGTTCAATATTAAATTAATTTGGGTATTTTACTCCCAATATTTCAATATGAAATTAATTTGTATATTTTCCTCCCAATATTTCAATATAAACTTAATTTGGGTATTTTCCTCCAAATATTTCAATTTGAAATTAATTTGGGTATTTTCCCCCTAATATTTCAATGTCAAGTTCTCCGCGGGTTATGAGCGTTATTCGTATAATATTGTGTAAGCCCCACTTGTCAAAGGGTAAGTGTTACGTCCCACTTTGTCAAGGGGTATTGTACAATATATAATGATAATAACTATAACCCATTCCCCTTTGATACTCGTTATCTAAGAGATGACCGCCCTCGGTATAATTGCCCAGTTCGAGTAAGAGAATGTATATGGTAACCTGAGCGGGTATATTGAACAAAACAACTCCGAGCCCCCGTAAAGATAAATAAACAATTTAATCAAATACATACACAATTATGAAACTTCCTTTCATTAGGAATACACGCGGTTTAGATTTTCGATTTTCATAACCTGCTATCCCTCGGTCCACGTTTACTGTTCCCTCCAATGTTGTTCTAGAGGTCCGTTTCTCTCTAGATAATCTGCCCTCGTGGATGTTCTGCTTGAACCCGGACTTGTCCACTATATCATGCATACACGGCAATTTCCACCTCCCAATTCTTCTTCCAACGTGTACGTCGCTATTCCCGTACTTCGCGTATTTCCCCAAAAACTATTTTCTTCCTTTCAAAAGAAAATTAAAACAACCCAAGTCTCTCGTTACAATGGTTACAGTTGAGACTGTCCATTATTCCTGGTTCGAACAATCAGATATTTCTATCAGTGATAACAATTTTACGGCTAGTAATTAACTACACATGTCCTCAAATGAATGTAGTTACCAATTGTTAATTCGTTTTGCCTTTACCTAATACATTAACATCTACAAAGCGAGACGTTGAATTGTATACGCTGTCGCTAAATTATTTATGACATCAAAATTCGGTGAATTCACATGTATTCTTGTAAATCCCTTACGAACGTAATACATTAAATTCTTAGAACACAATCATTATTCAAACAATATTATAAATTCAAGAATTAACGTAACACTCCTATCCATAACTCAACATAGTGTTTTTACGACATAAATTAACACAACGTCATTCTTAACTAAGAATGAAGGTAAGAATTCCAATTCAGAATTCAAACGCACACTATTAAATAAATGTATCAAATGGAATCATGCAAGTACTTCCGATTCATAATACAAAACACTTTATTATACAAATGTATCAAATTGAATCAATTATACAAATGTATCAAAGGAAATCATACAGATCTGCAAACGAAACAAACATATAAATTGCATCAACAATATATATGGAATTGCGACAATACCTTTGTGTTTTGGTGTGTCACTGAACCGTTGTTTTTGGCGGTTTTTCCCCTGGTGCACAAATTTACGGATGCACTTTTCTAAAATAACATCCGGAGCCTTACTAAATAATTCTACATCTGTCCTCTCACAGGAAAAAATTCAGACTAAATTCTAATTTAACTAGTGCAATATTATGTTCTAGGATTTTCGTGTGAAAACACACCCTTTATTTAACCGTGACCAATCAGAATCAAATGTATTTTCTCCCGCTTTCCTCTAAAAGTCGCTTACGTCATGGTCAATATGACATGCTTTGGTTTTAAGTAACATAATCTCTGCATTATTTAAATCCTGACACTTTAGTGATAAAATGAAACTTAAAAATGTCGCTATCGGTCAGTCGGTTGCTGAACAAATACATTTAATTAGTACAACGGTCGCTTAGACTCTACATATTCTCTCTCTCTTGCACGATGTGTCTCATAAATCTAACTAATGGCTATCTGGTCACAACTAATGGTTTATTAATAGATCGACCGAAAATTTGGCATTTCACATTCAATATGAAATTAATTTGGGTATTTCCCTCCCCCCCCCCCTCATATTTCAGTATAAAATTAATTTGGGTATTTTACTCCCACTATTTCAATATGAAATTAATTTGTGTATTTTCCTCCCAATATTTCATTATAAACTTAATTTGGGTTTTTTTCGCCCAAATATTTCAATATGAAATTAATTTGGGTATTTTCCACCCAAATATTCCAATATGAAATTAATTTGGGTATTTTCCCCTCAATAGTTCAATATGAAATTAATTTGGGTATTTTCCCCCTCATATTTCAATGTAAAATTAATTTGGGTATTTTACTCCCAATATTTGAATATGAAATTAATTTGTGTATTTTCCTCCCAATATTTCAATATAAACTTAATTTGGGTATTTTCCGAAAATATTTCAGTATGAAATTAATTTGGGTATTTTCCCCCTAATATTTCAATGTAAAGTTAATTTGGGTATTTTCGACCCAAATATTCCAATATGTATTAATTTGGGTATCCCCCCCCCCCCGTATTTCAATGTGAAATTAATTTGGGTATTTTCCCACTAATATTTCAATATGAAAGTAATTTATGTATTTCCCCCCCAATATTTCAATGTAAAATTAATTTGGGTAGTTTTACCCCCACTATTTCAATGAAGTTAAATTGGGTCTTTTCCTCCCCAATATTAAAGTAATTTGGCTACTTCCCCCCTCATAATTAAATATAAGCTTAATTTGGATATTTTGCCCTAAATATTCCAGCATGAAATTAATTTGGGTAGTTTCCCCATAAATTTCAATGTGAAATTAATTTGGGTATTTTCCCCCTAATATTTTGATATGAAATTAACTAGGGTATTTCCCCACCCACCCCACCCCTAATATTTCAATGTAAAATTAATTTGTGTATTTTCTCACTAATATTTCAATGTGACATTAATTTGGGTATTTTCCCCTTAATATCTGAATACGAAATTAATTTGGGTATTTTCCGCCGAATATTTCAATGTAAAATTAATTTGGGTAATTTTACCCCCAAAAATATTTCAATGAAATTAATTTGGGTCTTCTTTTCCTCTCAATATGTCAATATGAAATTATTAATTTGGGTATTTTCCCCTCACTAGTTGAATATGAAATTAATTTGGGTATTTCCCCCCTCATATTTCATTGTAAAATTAATTTGGGTATTTTCCTCCCAATATTTTGAATATAAACTTAATTTGGGTATTTTGCCCTAAATATTCCAGTATGAACTTAATTTGGGTATTTCCCCACCCCCACCCCCTAATATTTCAATGTAAAATTAATTTGGGTATTTTCTCACTAATATTTCAATGCAAAATTAATTTGGGTATTTTCCCCAATATTTAAATGTAACATTAATTTGGGAAAATATTTTCCCCTAATATTACAATATGAAATTAATTTGGGTATTTTCCTCCCAATATTTGAATATAAACTTAATTTGGGTATTTTGCCCTAAATATTCCAGTATGAAATTAATTTGGGTAGTTTTCCCCAATATTTCAATGTGAAATTAATTTGGGTATTTTCCCCCTAATGTTTCTATATGAATAAAAATAGGGTATTTCCCCACCCCCACCCCCTAATATTTCAATGTAAAATTAATTTGGGTATTTTCTCACTAATATTTCAATGCAAAATTAATTTGGGTATTTTCCCCAATATTTAAATGTAACATTAATTTGGGAAAATATTTTCCCCTAATATTACAATATGAAATTATTTTGGGTATTTTCCCTCTAATATTTCAATATGAAATTAATTTGGGTATTGTACCCCCAGTATTTCAATGTGAAATTATTTTGGGTATTTTACCCCAAATATTTCGATATGAAATTAATTTGGGCATTTTCCTCCAAATATTTTTCAATATAAATTATTAATTTGGATATTTTCCCCTACAAAAAGTTCAATATAAAATTAATTAGGCTATTTTCGTCCTAATATTTCAATTCGAAATTAATTTGGTTATTTTCCTGAAAATCTTTCAATATGAAATTAATTTGGGTATTTTCCCCCTAATATTTCAATATAAACTTAATTTGGGTATTTCCCTTTAATATTCCAATATGAAGTTAATGTGGGTATTTTCCCTCTAATATTTCAATATGAAAGTAATTTAGTTATTTTCCCACTAATATTAAAATGTGAAAGTAATTTGGGTATTTTGCCCCAAATATTTCAATATAAAATTAACTTAAGTATTTTCCCCTAACATTTCAATATGAAATTAATTTGGGTATTTTCTCCTTAATATTTTAATGTGACATTAATTTGGGTATTTTCCCCCAATATTTCAATATGAAATTAATTTGGGTATTTTCCCCTAAAATTTCAATATGAAATTAATTTGGGTATTTTCTCCTTAATATTTCAGTGTGACATTAATTTGTGTATTTTCCCCCCAATATTTCAATATGAAATTAATTTGGGTATTTTTCAACTAATATTTCAATGTAAGCTTAATTTGGATATTTTCCCCCTAATATTTCAATAGCTTTAACAGTTTTTCAGTCATATCGCTACGATGTATGCAGTGAGGTAGTTTATAGTGATGTCAAACTGGGGCATCATGCCGCAGACGTGTATCATGTATGATGCCCCACCCAGTCACATTATCCTGAGACCAGGCCGACCAGTCCTAACACTAACCTCTTAATGCCGAGCGTCAAGCGAGGCAGCTGTTAGTACCATTTTTGTGAGTCTTTGACTCGGCCGGGGATCGAACCCACGACCTCCCGCTTCCACGGCGAACGCTCTAACTACAAAGCCACCGGAGTGGCTATTTTACAGCTAATAATCCGAATAAATTGTTGATAATGTGTTATGGCACTGTCCTAAGTGATTGGCATCATATGTTAATCAATGTAGTGGGGCATTGAGTATCAAATACAAAATCGAATGGAAAAATGTCTCTGTGTTAAGAATCAGAATAACTGGTTCTTAACAAGCACCGTAATCAAGTACCATTCCATGTGCCCGTAATTTTTTGAAGAGAGAGACAGATAGAGACACAGACACAGGTTAAAATAATGATAATACTATCTTACTAACAGAGAAAGAGACAGCTTTATCAAATCAAGAAGATTGTAACATTTCTAGTTAATTTTTGTTTTTGTTGTAGTAGGGTTTAACGCCATTTTTCAGCACAATATAGGCTATACATGGCGGCCAGTTTAAATGGTGGAGGAAGAACCCGGTAAAACCCCCGAAAAAAAAAAACACCGACCCACGAAGTTAAATACTGTTATTGCCATTAACGATATTGCAAATGAGACCAGTGGTCTTCATCCACAATACACCTAAGTAGCCCCATCCACTTCTGAGAGAAAGCTATAGCTTTGAAAAGAATACATTACATTATATATACGTACTCTGGCACGAGGAAGACAAATTATTATCATTAAATATCACCCAAAATTGTAAAAATGTGTAATCGTCAGGTCCATATACAAATCATATTAATAAATCAATTGATAAGAACTTATTTCCAAAACTAATAAAACAAAGAAGAGTTAACACCAGTGTATAAAAAAAGAGGTCTTTAAAATAACTCGAATAATGAACTCGAAAAGCTCCATTTCTGACCACTGAAAGTAGTATATCAAAGGAATCAATAGTAGACAAGAATGACTCAGAATAAAGACAAACTCGTCTACTCGGGATGTAAACAAGATTAAGTCAATTATTATCCTTTCACGTAAACAGGCTTAAACATATGACCGCTCTCATGTTTAAACAGTTGTGACTTGTAAACAGGCTTTAAAAAAATCATTGTACATGTACTAACGTGTTGACAGTGACAAGTAAACTGACTTAAAAATATGACTGTCGTCATGTGTAAATAGTTGTGACCTGTAAACTCGCTTAAAAAGAAGACTATCATGACCTGTACAAGTTAAACTAGCATGAAAAATCTATTCAAAGATGATCTACGAAAAAGAAAATTCTGATTTAAGGTATGTAAATACGTTACAAATACCTGGGTCCAAAACAGTAACATTTATGGCAAAAATTTAGTTCGGTAGCAAGAACATCGGCATTTTTTATTGAAAAAAATAAAACTTTAGAACGATATTAAAAAGTACGAACGTACAAAGGATTTCAGGTAGATCTTAACTAGTGCTTGGTAGGCCTATATACAACTGGCTGAAAATGTGTAGCTCTTCTGTGTTTTTGCTGCTTGCTTGTGTGCGTGTTTTTCATTTTAATTTTTTTAAAACCTAACTTTAACAATTTTAGTCATATCACCACGATGTCTCTGTTTTAGCAGTTTATAGTATGTCTTGCACTCGCACATCATGCCGCAGATATGTAGCATGATCCACCCAATCCATCTTCGCTTGTCCATGTTCCGATACAACAACCCTATATAGACCATGGTGTACCGTGCCTTTCTGTGCTACGGGTCTGTGAATTTCATTGGATGCGACAGCAATCCACCTTTCACTTAAATAAACCTACAATGACTTCCTCTAGTACAGGGATCTCAAACTCAACCCATCCCGATAGCTGCATGAGGCCATTTTCGATGGTCCAAGGGCCGCACCACTTTTTTTTTTTTTTTATCTCGCAGGACACCTCGTGATACTAATTAATTTGCGATCCGCCTGTTTGAGACTTCTGCTAAGACCCAGCGCCGGTGCAAGGCATTTTGGTGCCCTAGGCGAGATTAGATATATGGCGCCCCCTTCCACTCACGCCCTCCCTGCCGAGACCCCCAACTTTACCTACTCCAGCCCTGCTGCCTGCGATCAGATTTCCTTGTTTCTCACAATTAGGCCATAAGCAAACAATGCGCAATGAACGATCCTGTGAAATAAGCTCAAATTGTGTAACAGTAGTGACCTTTTCTCGATCATAAGTGATTGTGTTTCGAAGAAAAAGACATTTGCCTCACTCAGTCACCATGAACGTCCAACAAAATTTAAAAAAGTTCCACAGTTCCCCAATTACTGGTTAAAAAGCATGGACGTCATTTAGGGCGGATTCCCAGCCGCCGAATTTGCATGGGTTGTAAAATCGATGTAGCCCATGTAAGAAAATTAGCAAGCACGTCATTTTTTTCCGCCACCAACTTGACATAATTTTTAATGACGTCCCTGTTATGCATGTTCATTGTAAACAAAATACTGCAGGCAGTCACTTGTGAAAAGTGGTCAAACCGATTTACGCCCAGATGAGTTTAGTACAGCTACATGAACTGCATATCTTTATTATGTATGTTTGTATATACATGTGGATGCATCATGTATTGTGTGTGTGTGTGTGTGTGTGTGTGTGTGTGTGTGAACGTGATTTTATTTTTAACGCAGTTTTACAAAATTCTCCAGTCTTTGTTACAATGTCTGCAGTGTGGCAGTTCATAGTGATATATAGCACTGGGCATTATGACTCCGGCATGTAAAATCGTGTTCCCCCGTCACATTATCCTGACAGCAGGCCAGTCATAACACCAACCTCTTAATGCTGGGCGCCAACCAGGGCAGCTGCTAGTACATTTTCAAAACTGTCTTTTGGTAAGAACTCAGCCAAGGTTCGAACCCGCGATCTCCCGCATCAAAGACAGACGTTACAACCACTTTGGCCACTTGAGCGTTCTCCAAGTATCATCTAAAGCGATCTAAAATTATTATGAACTGATGAGGGCATGTTTTTTTTAAAATTAATTATGTATGTATGTCCGTTGATGTAGATAGGTGGATAGGTCACATGCCTCTCCCGCTTGTGTTTATGCGTATGCCGCATAGTTCTTTTTAAATGAATTGTAATTATTTGTTGTAATATGTACCGCAACATTGACATTTGGTCTTGTTGTCTGAGTAACCCAAAGCGTTATTGATTTAAATAGTCGTTACGAATTGTCTCTCGAATAACTCGAATACATTACTGGATGATATGCGTTTGAGTTTTATCGACCACTAGTTTAATAATATGTGTGGTTGACGAAATTCTGTAGCCACTGACGTTATCTGGCGATTTGTGTTTGGATTGTGGTACTATTTAAAGATATAAATGTTAACGCATGTGAGCAGTTTTTATTGTGCCCTCTTAGTCTAAATTTCCCTTGTTAGCAATTAATGTTAGCGTTGGAATACATTGTTAGTCGTGTATACAACTCACCCTTTTCAGGCCCAGTGAAGCTTACCATCACGATACTTAAAGACCTAGGCCCATCTCAGAGGGAGGTGTACGTATTTCTTCGGTATGCATTTAGCTGCTGATGGAGTGTGTGTGTGTGTGTGTGTGTGTGTTTGAAGCTTACCATCACGATACTTAAAGACCTAGGCCCATCTCAGAGAGAGGTGTACGTATTTCTTCGGTATGCATTTAGCTGCTGCTGTGTGTGTGTGTGTGTGTGTGTGTGTGTGTGTGTGTGTGTGTGTGTGTGTGTGTGTGTGTTTGACCTTTGCCCGTGACTGAGGGTAGTTTTTGCCTACTTTACTTTTATCATGTTTCATTAAGATATTGACTAAATTTTGACTCCAAGGCCTAACCTGTTAACGAATTTAGAACGTCCTGGAAACGAACATGCTGAACCTTTGGCGAAATTCTACTTCCCAATTTTTCCAAGCAAAAAAAAAAAAAAAAAAAAAAAAACGGTAACGAAGATAGTGAAAACACGAAGATAGTGAAAACAACAAGTTTTGTAAAAGATTAACGAATACTTTATTTCCCTGGGAAAAGATTGTAAAAACGGAAAAACTTACAGTTTTACGAATCAAACCCCCAAAAAATCCAAGAATAATCCACACATTAGATTACACAAGTCATATTACTGAAATCTTCTAATATATTCAAGTTCGGGTCCTGTTGAAAAATCCAAGATGGAAGAAAATGACGTTGTTCAAGTCTTTTTGGAAAATCCAAGATGGAAGACGACGACACATGCTGAAGTCTGTTTTGTGTTTATCTATAGTTCCTTGTAGAATCATAAGATTTAACACTCCGATGTTGGAAATCCGAATAATATTTTGATAAACTCTTTGTCCATGAATGACGTATGAAAACATCAAATATTTCTAGAGATACGAATTAATCATTTAAAATCCAAATGAAATGAATTGTTAACATAACTTCAAAAACTTGGCTACAAAAATAAAAGAAAATGACTTAACGTCATTTGTAAAAGCACCAAACTGATAATATATCACTAAAACAAAGATTATACACAGTTCCGAGAAGAAGAAAATAATCCCCAAACTGCAAAAATCAAGTACGGGGGGGGGGGGGGGGGGTCACGTGACCGTTTATATCACTGTTTACGTGGTTTCCGCTAACCTTGAAGCAAGATCATGGTTCTAGGCCAACATTACTTGTTTACCAAAGAATTTGGTCAACCGATTTTCTGGGGGGAAAACATCTCTAGTGAATAAATTTACATTACAATAGCATGTAATGAAATATAACAAACAATTTAACACTGACAAACAATATTAAGTTAAAACAAATATATATCAAATCAGATATACGTAACAGTAGCAAGTAAAGTAGTTCTTGTTTTGTGGTCTAACGCCATTTATCAGCGCAGGATAGGCCATACATGACGGTCAGTATAACTGGTGGTTGGAGAACCCGGGGAAAGATCAAGTCGAGTTGATTGTGCTTTGGCATGCAATAATTATTAATCGATTATAACTGAACGCCGATAATACCATCGTTACTCGCTTATAAGACTAATTGCAATCTGCATATTCCCAGATCGACAGTCACACATAATGCGCAAGCACATCTGGGACAATGCATTTACGAGTTATTAACAAAGTAAACAAAACCCCTGACCTGCCAGCGCATGACCCTGCAGCAGATCAGGTTCTTTGATATTGTTTGCAGTTGGATCCGACTTACAAGATAGTATATACGGTAGTTAGATATCTAGTACATGTAAAAGCAACTGATTTTAGGGAACCATTGTGATTAAGTTCGTAAGCATTGGACTCGTACTCTAGAGGTCGCAGGTGCAATACTCCCGCAGAACAACCCCCAACAGTTGCCATGTTGGGTGGGTCCACTTGGATCCCATTACTCGACGGAAATAAGCAATAACGTGTTAAATGTCCCCCATAACCCCCCAAAAATCCAAAATTGTTTTAGTTATCTACATCACATGACACTTCATCAACTGAACAAGAATAGTAACTACGAAAATGATGCACGAGTTAGGAAATAAATACAAGATTTACCTTTACATGTATAATTTCCCCATCCAACCACTTTTCTGTTGTCCTTATCTTCCATCGCCCTTTAATTCTCTCAAAATGATGTGCAGGGACCTTGAAAGAGATATGCAGTTGAACTCTGTTTCTAAATCACCCGGGCCCAAAATGCATATCTCTCCCTCGCCCATTTTTATCTTTTCCTCAAAGTATAATAATAATAATAATAATAATAATAATAATAATAATAATAATAATAATAATAAATAGTGGCATGAGGTTAATTTCTTATTTCTCTGTCCTCCATGTCGACCTTCACTTATTCTAATATCTGGCCGTGCATAATGTAAGTTATATTTGTCGGCTCCGTCATTTTTTTTTCTGAACAAAAGGACGAAAATAATGCCTTGACTATAACTTCATTCTTATCTCGTATACAATTTAAAACACTGCGTGTGTTAGAGCGTGGAAACTGGTTGCATGTTTTAAATGTTTATATAGTTGTCAAACAATCGTTCTACTACTTAAACAGAGTTTTCGTAGCATTGTGTGCCGTTGGGTTACCAGTAACACTGCTCAAATACGTGGGACTCTTTCATCGCCAGTCAAGCTGGTGTGTGTGTGTGTGTGTGCTCATCAAGTTAACACATTAACCCTTAGCGACGACTTTACAGGGCATGAGGTAGTAGCCTACTTCCAAGGTCATGCACGATACACTTAAGTGGGTGGTATTATAGGCAATACGAAAACTTCAAAAACCTCCAGGGGTTAATGTGTTAAACCATAAATATACCATAATAGTCTGTACATAAAGTTAGACATTTCATGGCAAGAGTCGATTGGTATAATTTCCGCGAATCTCATTATAAAACAATATAAACATGTTTTAGAAAAACAATCAGTAAAGTCTGCAAATGGACTGCTTCAGCCTGGTTCAAAACGAATGGCAAATATACACAGAGCAAATTTTGTTCTAAAAGCATTTATCAGCTGAATTACGTATTAATCTCATATTTGGAAGTAAATGGAATATGATCACCTGAAAATTATTGGTTACATTTTACTCTGATTGTGATAGATGATGCAAAATTAAAAATAATAATTAAAAAAGACTAGATATAAACAGAACTACAACTTGAATGCCGTGGAAAGAGGCACAAAAGTGACACGTGAACCATGTAAAGTAACAGATAAAATAGGAGAGGTGGTGATGCATTCGAGCAATACTGCGATTTCTCAACCACCCTACAGGGCCTACACTATATCGGGTATCACTCGTACCATCTGACACATAAATAAAGTGACTGTTTCTTCGCTCTTGTTTACAACGGCTATTTAAAAAGGAAAACATTCTAAAGTTCACGTACTAACAAATTGAAAATAAGAACTTGCCAATGTTTCTCTAATTCTACCCCACACCTTGTAGCAAGCGATCTAAAATAGTTTAGTTCAAAACGAAGGTGTATGCAGTACTATGATCTCGGAAAGTTCCAGCAGCAAAGAGCTCTTCGAGATTACTAACAAACTAATGGCACAGAACAAATGTATACCACTTCCAACTACCTTCTCTCCAGTAGACAGCCCGAACCTGTTTGCAAATTTCTTCCGCGACATGGCACAAACCATTTGATATAGGCTTGACAATTAAAATTAAATCGACTCGTCGTCACCAAACAGTTGCG
Source organism: Unio delphinus (assembly GCA_029339505.1). Lineage (NCBI taxonomy): Eukaryota > Metazoa > Mollusca > Bivalvia > Unionida > Unionidae > Unio > Unio delphinus. The sequence continues at coordinate 36,882,187 of JAQISU010001235.1, forward strand.
ATACAGAATTTCAGCGACAACCGTTAACAGCATTTGAACCTGTCTATATGGATTTAATACGGACAATCGTGATGAAGAGTACAGCAAAGTCACGTGAACTGGATCTAATTCCAAGATAACGTCTGCTTGAGTTCTTAGATTTAATAATGCCTTCAGTAACTGATATTATTTACATCTCTTTCTCATGGGGGGGGGGGTGTTCATAAGTACTTTCAAGACTGGAATATTGTAATTAAATTCTGTCTGGTTCGTCTCAATATCTACTCCAGAAACTTCAAAAAGTTCAAAGCACAGCTGCTCGGATCATCCTTAGAGTACCACGATCAGAGTACACCTCCCCGCAGCTCTGTACCCTTCAATGACTATCAATTCGAACCAGAATCAAACACAAAATGTGTTCTCCGTGCGACGTTTCACTGTTGGACTCCAGTCCAACATACCTCTTTCGCCTCACCTATGTGTACACACCAGCGAGATACTTACGCTTCTCTTCTGACAATGGTATACTTATTATTCCCACAATGAAAACGATGTCATATGGATTCATTTGCATTTCAGATCCCATCAACGTGGAACGAATCGCCCATTGAAATTAAGACACAAAGACACAGTGATCTCGTTCAAGAGTGCTCTTATAACTCACCTTTATCGACTGCAAGAGCAAACTTAAAGACCTAATGTTTCCTACCTTAAATCTTTTCAGCATATTTTAATGTTTTCTAATTTCATGGAACTTTGTTTTTGTAGTCATATCATTATATATGCTGTACAGCGTTTAGAGTTTCTAAAGATTAGGCGCTATACAAAGTCCTTATTATTATTGTTATTATTATTATTATTATTATTATTATTATTAACGGACTACTCTTGTCTAATCGTTCTGGCATACCGAAGAAATGTAATCGTGACTTGTTTCAAACTCGTACTTTTCCGTTAATATACAATTTTATTTGGGGTCCGAGTGGCTCACCGTTACGGATCACTGCCATCTCACCTCTGCGTGGGTTTGAGTCTCTGCCTCAGCCAATGTGTGTACGTGAGAAAGCTTGCCGGTAGCTTCTCGTGGGTAGGTGGTTCTTTTTTTCCAGGGTTCTTCCTCTTCCATTAATACCGGCCGCCATGTATAGACTATCTTGTGCTGAAAAATGGTGTTAAACCCTATAACAACATTATTTCTTATTTTTTGCTCATCGAGAATACGATACTTTCCTTCTATCAGTTTTACTCGCAACACAAAGCTCGACACACACAAAAAAAATGTGAACCCAAACGATTGGGTTGAAGTTGTTGGAAGATCCCAGGTCTGTTTTGCACCAAATATTGGCATTGCAATCATGTATTTCACTTGAACGAGTCTCTTGAATATTTCATTTCTTTCTTTACACAATAGATGCACTATCGATAATGACGGCAGTGGTGGCCTAAGGGACCAATCATTTGTTGTTTTTTGTTGTTGGGGGGGGGGGGGAGGTCGGGTGTTTCTTATACTGGAAGAGAAAGAATTTCAACCAATACAACATTGTACTTCCTACAAATTTAGCACACATTTTATTCAAGTCAACTAGGGTCCGGAAATAAAATAGCCCACACCCCATTATACAGTCGGTCACAAAAATTTCGACATCGAAATTTAGTGAAATTCGCTTATTTCCCTTCGTAAATTTCTTCATTAAAAGTGATGTCCCAAGGTCCAATTTGCATTTTCTTGACAGACATAAGGCTGGATCGTCAAATTCGCTTCTTGATGCCAACTTCTGAAAGTATCTATTTTGAAGTAATGGTGATAGTGAGGCGTATCCTATCTTCGCTAGCCAAGGTTCCGATACGTTTACCCTATCCACACCTTGGCGGATAGATAAGATATTTCTGTGCTTTCCCCTAGCGACATCTATTGGATTTCATAGTTGCCTCCCTTAGTATGCAATGCCAACTAATCAACAAATGGAGGTAATTGACTTCAAAAAGCAACGTGATAAGTTTAACATTAAAAGTATGACAACGTACAAGAGAGAAATCATTACAGTTGTATTTGCGGAGAAGTATCCATTGTACAAACAAAGATTGACAGTGAGAAAATGCTCATTTATGATACCATTCCAGTTGTGTGCTTCCCTACTCCCCATCATATAAGAACAGCATTCAAGTGTGAGCAATTTTGAAGTGACATTTCAGAAACCCCAAATATAACCACTAATATCAAAAATGATATTTTAATAATACCCGCTCTCCAAATAACCACCAAATGTCTAAATCGAATACAAGATCAACAAATACTGAAATCCATATTTTTACGAAAAACGAATTTTGTATAAATATTTATTCGGGCTTTTTGTGGGGGGAGGGGAGAGGAGTCACAATCAAGGGGATAAAATAAGCTTATCACGAAATACATCAAATTAGTGTGTGTTCCTATATCTACTACCGGTGTCATTTCAAAACGTGACAGAAACGGCCGAGCAGTGTTCATGTCGTTCTTGTGTAATAACACCTTCGCTGGTATGTGGCCCAAAGTGGCGAGCACTATGGAGGGAGGTCACTACATTATTCGATTGACCGCAAATGGTTCCTAATCTAAATAACTGCCCAAAAACTTGGTGTAGTTGGTGTGTAAGCGTTATGAACAATCCAAGAGTTAAAAATCAATAAAAAGATCATCGTGATATATGTGTCATTTAGGTTCATATAAGCATATATCCTTAGCGGATATTATTGTGTCAAAACACTTTTCTTCTAAAGGAAAACGTAACTGTGAAGAAAAAAAGAAGAAAAAATCAGCTTGGATATTCTCGGTGGAACTTTTTCAGGTGGCAGAATCTATCCGAGTCAGAGAGAAGTAGATGACTGATCCCCTTGACCCATTTTATCGGTATAATGGACACCATTATCCATTTACAATTAATATAATGGACTTATTGAATTGGATGCATTAAAGGAAAACATAAATAAACAAACCAACGACCTCCCGTATCCAAAGTAGACGCCCTAACCACTGTAACACTGAATCGGTAACATAGCAAGTAACAGGTGTATGGTTAATGAGTTAAGAGGCTCTAAAGCAGCGGTTCTCAACCTGTGGGTCGCGACCCCGTCAAGGGTCGAACAACGATTTGCCAGGGGTCGCTTACGACCATCGGAAATATACATTTTTACAGTTATGAACGAAAATAATTTTACTGTTGGGTCGCCACAACATTTGGAATTGCATTAAAAGGGTCGCGGCACTAGAAAGGTTGAGAACCGCTGCTCTAAAGCAACACATTCCATATTCCCAACAAAACCTATCTTCGCTAGCCAAACTAAGTAGATAGAGCTATCGGAACCTTGGCTAGCGAAGATGAAACAAAACTGGCATTCGAGCTTGCCAGACTGTAGGGAAGTGTTATCGCGGTTGTTAAATAGGTTAATGGCCGTATCATACAAATGACACAAATTCATCTATGAGTTGAGAAAATATATATTAAAAAAAGTTTTAACGGAAACATTAACGCAAATTTTGTCTTGCCGTGACTTTGATCACAACGTTAAACTGGCGAACGAATATGTCGGACAATTAACTATTTCAGATTCATAATGATTGACCCCATATGCAAACAAAGTGGACGGGCCGATAAGGAAGAAATAAACAAAAAATAAATAATTTAAATTAATACATTTAATAAAACCAAATAGTTAATATGTGTTCTATAACCGTGAGTTCAATTCCAAGTTCGCAGAGATCAGTAGGCATATTGCTGAATTAAATCTCTCAACTTCTTCTCAATTTGATCTATATGTACAAACGAAATCAATCGGAGCGGTTCATTAATATAAACAAACAAACTGTAACCAAAACCCCAAAGCAAAATTTATGATTGTGACGGGGAGAGCAAGTTTGTTCCACATTATATTTTTTTTACCTCATTTTCATACTTCATTCATGCCAAATATGAACAGGCTCAATGATAAGAAAATCAAAGCAAATTTAAAAAAATGCAAATTGTATATTACTGTGACCTTCATCCCAAGGTCAGAGGGGCAAAAAACCATATAGAGATTTAATTTCCTTAGCTTCGTAATTATTTATATCCGGCATGTGCAAAACTCACGATGAGGATCAGAAAATATAATTCAATGGAGAAAAAAAAAACACCTTAAAACCTCAACGAAAATATTCTATGACTGACTCTGAAACCATGGTCAAATATGCAGTTGAAGGTATCGGAGAATGAAAATAGTCTTAGCTTTATACTGATTTATCCCACGCATGAACAAGTCCATCAAAAGGTTCAGGACATGTAAACAACTGAAAAGTACATTCTCGGCTTTAAAAACTTAATTAAGAGGTTTACGACATATCAGCCATAAAAGACAACAACAACATATAATCATAACCTTGACGCAAATTTTATATGGCTGTCTACTTCAAAAAATGTTAAAAGATGCGATGAAGCGAGTCGCATAATACAATTTCGCATCTTCACAATGATTCATCCCAAACATGAAAAAAATCCATAAAGAGATTTAGGAAACATAAATAAAAAATAAATAAAAAATAAAATTAAAATAAATAAGTATGTAATAATAAAACAAAATCATTAACACATTTTCTTTGATAGTAACCTTGGTGAAAGGTCTAACGGGTAAACGAGCATGCTGCAAAAATAGTTGTCTTAGCTTCAAAATGAGTCATCCCTAAAATTAGCGAAATCCATCAAGGGGTTTAGGAAATATAAGCAAAACGAACACAAAATTTGAATTAAAAAAAAATAACTAAAATTTTCTATGACCGTGACCTTGACCCACAGTCAAAGGAGCAAATGAGCTTCTCGAAAAATAATTGTTTTAGCTTATTAATAGTTCACTCCAAGTATGAACTAAATTCATCAAGACTGTAGGAAATGCGAATTAACTAAGAAAAAGTATACAAAAATATACTTTCGCCAACTGTAATGCAAATTCTCTATGACCATGACCTCAAGGTCAAAGGGACGAGCGAGCGTTTCCCCAGATTGAATTGCCCAAAGCTTCACTATTATTCATGACAAAAATATGAGTATTTATAAATATATTTTGGAAATATGTCAACGAACAATTTTAATCAAACAAACCGTTGACGCTGCCAGAAATGGAAATTGCAATGTCTCTCTCCCCTATGGATTCGGTTCGACATATCGAGCTGATTATACGAAAAAAGAATAACCAAAATTACGAATTAGTGCACTGTAATTTAAATAAGTTTCTCGTGGTAATAGAAAATATTTTCTGCATTTATAGAACTGTGCAAAAATAAATATTTCTAATGGGAGGCGTTTCGTACCCACACCCAATTATTTACCGTAATCGAGATGTGCGTATATTGATCAAACTCATATTGAGCATCCCCGCCCCTTCAAGAGCCTCTCAACTGAAATTTATTTCTTATGATATTTATCATTATTACAACAGCAGTTAGGCAATGTTAGAAACAAAGGAAGAAATCCCAAAAGTAATAAGAAAAAGACCTGGATAAACTGACATTTCATTTAGAACACGAAACAAAAATTTAACGTACCAGTCAATCACTTGGCCAGCTTGCTGCACAACCTATCAGCTATATGTCCAAGTACAAAATGAACACATGAGCACAAGCGGAGTGTGAAGTGTACTGCTTTTGTGCTAGCTTGTACAACCTGTGTGGCTAATACGCCGTCGATAACCATCCACAAACTGCAGCTTGATTTTTCCACAACGCAACAGTGTATGAACAAGGTACGGTCGTTAAATATCTTGAGAGAAATAGTGTACCGATAAATGAAATAATGACCGAAAATAAGGTCTCTAAACAAAGAGCTTCTTTTCAGGGCGGAATGAGATACTCACTTTTGGCGAAATGTGGCTAGTAAACAGGTGCCCCCTTCGTGAGTGACGTCATAGCCTATGACATCGAATGCTGGATGGCGGTTAACTCGGTAACAAAGGAATAAGCATTACTAATATCCACGTTTCAGGTAACCAAATTATTACATTATATCCATTGGTTCAATATTTAATCAACATGTGTGGTTATTATATGCTAGTTTGTAAAAGCGATCTATATATAAAAAAATACAGAGCTTACCGCTTTGGCTTCACATCGCGGTCGGCTCGGTTGCCTCGAGTGAAAATGGCGCCAGCATGTTGGAGCTTTTTAGGACTGCGTAGTTCAGTTGGATGTAACACTTAGACCGTGTTGGGACAGATATATAGGGAGAGAGCATAAGTAAATGTCCCCATATTGGCTGGCATTATGAATAGCCATATAAAAGTAGACTGATTTGGTATATCAAAGTCGCTTTACATTATTGTTAAACTAGTAAAGAGGTTCCATAGGGATACGTTTTGGAGCACGCGTCAGATACGTGCATGACTTTTGACATGTGTATCGAAGTAGGTAGTGAGTCGTGGTAACACTGTAATCAGTTGCTAAGTTGAGAAGTAGATAAACCAAATAATTTTGATATTGATTATTTTCTGAAACATTTTTTAATATATACCTGTACTTATAGACTTTTATTATATTGTGGTTGTAACATGAATGTATCACCGTTAATATATTACAGACACAATTTAATAATACAGCTCTATTCAATGAAAGATTTCCACCAGGTGAAATCTTTATTTCAGTTTTGGTTTTCATATTAAATAGTGGTAGCCATAATAGCTGTTGAATACTTTCCAACATCTACAGCTTTTGTTGTTTTAGTTGGAATCGACTAGATTGAGAATCCTGTCTGCTTTGCTGGTTTATTCCTAGCTGTTGGTTGGAATTGCGCAATTCTAGACTTAATATAAATCATCAGAATAATGACCAAGTTTGGTGAATTTATGTTCCTGCCAGGTACATTTATGACATTTGACCATTACATTTTTAGGATAAAAAAGTGTACTAATATTTACCCCACTAAACTTTTTTCCATGCTGTGCCCAGATTTCTTTTTCAAAAAATGTTGAAAAAGAACGAAAAGTTATGGAATAAACGGATATAACTTTTAAGTTAAATTATGTGAATGATGCTTCATATAAATCCATCCAGAACAAAAACAGAAAATGAAAAGAAAGTAACAAAGTTTGTATCAACCTTGACCTAAAAAGTTGTGTACCTAAAACCACACATAATTATTTATATTTGGCTTACCAGATGCTTATACCAAAAATGTGTACAAAATATTGACGATGTACAAACTGTTATGTATATTTAATTTATATTATTTGTATTTCTTAATGGTTATAGGTTATATATGTATTTAACACTTGACCTTGTCCAAAATTGAGTTCACTACGTATACCTGACTAGGGATTTTGATTTTGTAAACATGATACTTGGTTAAATTTCCAATGAGTGTGAACTTGATACTCAACTCATTAATATAAACAAGTTTATGTTAATCTGAGTCTAGGACATTGTCATTCCCCCATAGAATAACCAGCTGTACCCGATGCTTCCAATCTTCGTTTTTTAAATTGTATTAATATACCTAGTCTCAATGATAACTTAAGAGTGTTTTGGAATGGAAAATTCCTTTAAGTGACAGAGTATTTTTAAAATAGGTAATTGCGTGCTCAATCAGGTAGAGGGGTTTATTATCTATTTTATTTGAGATGTTACTAGTTCTTGCATTTAACAGAAGGAGTCCTGTTAAGTATTTTATTTGGATTAAATTATTTATTCAATTATTTATTTAAATTATTCACTGGAAATACAAAGTGCTCATGTAATATATTCTTGTTTTTGGAACATTAAATTATAGTTAATTCAGATGAGAACTGTTACGTGCTTAGGCTCGAATAAGCAGCAACACAGAAAGAGTGAAAACTAACAAGCTTGTAAAACTTTAACAATGAATTTATTAAGTACAATTATTTTCATAAAATAAACTTAGTTTTAGAGAATCAAATCCAACATTAATCCAATATAGAATTCACAAAAATAATCCACTAATGGAATTGTAAGAGTCCTGATAAATAAATGTTCTAATAGTTCCAGGTTCGAATCTTGACGATGTAATCCAAAATGGCTGACAGTGTCACATGATGCAGTTCTTGTTTAATTTATCATCCAAATGAATTATGAGCACATGTTTTCTCCTCCAAATAAATAATAAATCCTCCTTTTTCAATGAATTGACACAAAGTCCAGAACAAAATTAACACTCAAACATGAAATACACAACTTAACTTTAAAATAAGCCCAAATTCTACTCAAGTTAGCCTCCAAAACACAGCTATATATATATATATGTAATTCCCTCGTAAACAAGAGGAATCATGTGATTCTGGAAGGTCACAGAAAGAAGCTACCTTCTCCAAGTCACGTAATAATGGAATGATCTAGAAGGAAATCATTCACTTCCCACCCTCAAGAACTAAAAATAAAAGTTATCCTTGAAATTAACCAATAGTATTAAAGACCTGTTTACAATGTCTAAAGCAAGGTCAGATATTGAGGTAACCAAGCCAGGGTCAGCCTGTTTACAACTAGAGTCTAGGTCAAACTGAATTTTCTAGAAAAAAATCTCCCAATTAATGAATAAATATTAAACCCTAAATGACAAATTTGGATTTAACAATAAAAAATAAATAAATTAAATCCAATAGCCATAACAGAACGTTTAGGATTATATAATTGTGATTCATCAAAAGACTGTTGGCACATCTCCATGTCACATGCCACTACTGGCACATCAACACATTGAGTTGATTTTTTTTAAAACACCCCTGTAATTTAGTTTCAGCTTTATTCATAGGGATTGGACTTTTTTGGATTTAGTTCACAATATTATGAGTTCTTTTAAATTTTCATTTTGAATTCTAGGAAATGAATTAAATCTTGTCTTTCCAGCAACCTTATCTTGTCCTTTTTTGTCATACCCATGTACTTTATAGCAAATATAACTTTTAATTTGTGGACACTTCATTGTGATGTGCAGTTTGCAGAATACTTATTAGACCAGTTCACAAGTTCTGTACCAGAAACAGTCCCATACTGAATTTAAAATAAATCATTATAGATATTGCGATACATACTTCAGTTTGCCATACATCTCCGAAATTGCTTTGCTGGCTGGAAATTAATGTAACTTTTTTCTTGTCCTAAAGGTAACCACTTGCAGGTTATATGTTCTCATAGGATTTGTGTGTCTAATATCATTTTTTTCGCCTTCTCATTGTAATAGGCATCACCATTAATTTTTTTTTTATTTGAACTGCTTGGATGTCTGATCAAGAATAAGTGTAAACAAATGCAGAACATCCTGACTTAAAATGTTGAATTGTATTATTTGCACATTTTTACACTTCTATGTAAAGTTGTGATACAGTTTGAAATTATTTGTCTTGGAGGGTACACACTTTTTACACTGTTCTATTTAAGGTTGTGAAGCAGTATGAAAATATGTCTTGGAAGAATTAACATCCAGAAGAGATCCAAATTTGAAACTGATATTGTGTCTTATGGCCTGCAAAGTGCTGATGTGTCAAGAGTCTCTTGTTGAACATATAAAATTTTATATAAATAGTATTCCAGATTTGAATTCAGTATGAATTCCTATGAATTGCTTTATCCAAGAATTTTGTCAGAATACATTTGTATTTCCAGAGAAAATTCAATAATTTGAAGAAATATAATTTAGCCCAAACTGGTCCTAACATAATACAACTTGAAGTCCCAGATGTTAAAGCATAACTCGTAATATCTTCAGTCACAAGATAATACAGTTCTCAGGTCATAATTAGAATTTTCTAAAAACAACCCTAATGGAAAATAATCTTCGACAGTGATCAAATGAGTCATTTTTATTGACAACACAATAGCCTATACAATTCATTTGGGAATCTCTCAAACCTTGTACACCTTCTTGTTTATATAAATAATAATTCTGATAGCTCACACACATAGAGAAAAAAAAATCTATTATTGTCTACATTTATGGAATATAAAAGTCATCAGGTCAAGCAGAAATAAACTCAGTTTTGTACAAGGTTAAGTCCAGCAAACAATATTACATTGCAATAACATGTAATAAAATAAAAAATATTTAACTAGCAAATGATTAAATGAAATATATACAACAGACTAACACATTTAAGAACTCGATTGTAATAACATGCATCATACTCGATAGAGCAAAGCACTTTGTGGCTCATTTTTAATAGACTGGATTATCTTCCATTACACTATCTTGCATCGGCAGTCCATGGTAAGCATTCTCTTTTGCTGTTAATTTATTGGTAGAAAGATGGGTTGAGTTGAATTCTTAACTTTTTCCTCAAATTATTTGGATTCCAAGTGGATACATTTTCCTGTGCTCTGAGTGAATTCTTGGACAAAGACAGTTATTACTATTTACACAGAATTCTGATCAAACACTGGAATATTATTTTCTATGATTCAACAAAGGACTGTTGACACATAAATAGGATGCTGACAACAGCATACATCATCTCCTTCCATTTTGATTTTGTCATGATTTGAACCTCATTTTTTTCTTGGGAAATAAATTGTTAGAATTTACAAAGCCTGTTGTCTTCACTCTTTTCTTATTGCATTTTGTAAGAGCCTAAACGTATTACTTTAAAATGTGTTTGTTTGGCCGATACCTTGCAATTGGAGTGTCATATTTAAATGAAATCCTTAACCAAAATTGTTCACAATTTTGAAAGTAATTTCTGTCCAAAATGTGCCAGAGGAAAAAAATATGACATATATTTATTGTGCGCACCCTTCATGTGTCTAGCTGTCCATTGTCAATACAATCATTATGAGTATTAAAATCATTGTCTTTAAGCTGCAGAAAGATAAGATAAAAGTATTGCGCTGATAAAATATGACTTCTATCACATGACTACCATGTTGACATGTGCTCTCTCCTTGATAAATCATACTGACCAGGTTGCTGTTTTTTTTAAAAAAAATATCTGACTTCATTTAATTGATCTACAACAATATTAAAATATAGTTTATTGTTGATATCCCAGGACTAATGAACTTAAGATGTCGTTGTTTGAGATTTGTGAAGTATCTAGTAATGCAAATGGCGACTAGAGTCCGGTTTCATCAATGCCGTAGTTTCATCTAGTCTATCAGTAAAGACATAACGATTATAATACTTGCCATTTCTGAGAAAAATAATTTTCCTATTTATTTCATGCAGGTGTAAGTTGATATAATGAGTTGTTGATGAAATGTGACCTGGTACTCGTGATTTGCATTGATATTAGCACAAGTTCACAAATCTAACAACACACATTTTCAAATGTAGAGAAAAAATAAAATAAATATTAAATGAAAGTTGTAAACTGGTTGTAATAAAGATATAAAAATGAAAACACAAAATTCTCCATATTTATATATTCTGAGAACACCTTCTAGAGTTTTGTTGTATTATGTGACTGCCATATTGACAAGTGCTCTGCTTGATAAATCAGACTGGCCAGATTGCCTGTTTTTACAAAAGTATCTGACTTTCATATAATATAATGGAATTTCTGTACAACAAGTTATAAGAGTTTGTTGTTGATATGTGTCTGTTGAACTTGATGTCATTATTTTAAATTTGTACAATCATGTGACTAGTAATGAAGATGGCGAGTACTGGGTGAGGTTTCATCTATGTTGTAGTTTTGTCATCTCAGCAGATTTAAGGATATTACAATTATAATACTTGCAATTTCTGAGAAAATAAATCCTTTTACAATCAATTTCAAGCATGCATGGGTCAACATAAGTTTAAATTTTCTACCAATGTCAGAAATTTTAAAATTCCGATATGCGATTGCAATGACCCCACACCCCAACCTTAATGTTCAACTATGAAAAATTTGGGTGAGAATATTCACAGGAAATCCTATTAGATAATGGACTGCTGTAGTAGTCCAAATTGTGTAATTTCCTAGCTGAAACTATATTATCTTGTGACGGAGGATTTTACAGTTGTACTTTAACATCTCGCACTTTCTTTAAGTTGTATTATGTTGTGACCAATTTGGGCTGAATTATATTTTCTTCAAGTTATTGAATTCAAGTAAAAAAAAATTCTCAGGAAATACAAAAGTGCTCTTACAAAATTCTTGGATAAAGAGATTCATTGGAATTTATACTGAATTCAAACTTTTGGAATAATATTTCTGTGATTCAAGAAGAGATTGTTGACACATCAGTTCTTCACATATCATAACAGACATGTCAGCACTTTGAATTTTGGATCTCTTTGGGACTTGAATTAAGATTTTTTATTACTGGAACTTGAGTCTTTATTCTTTGATTATTCATTTGGATTTAATTTGCAATACCATAAGTTCTATTTAGAATTTTTCACTCTGTATTCTAGGAATTCATTTGTTAAATTTTGTCAAAGCTTGTTGTCTTCATTTATTTCTTTTACTTATTTCAACGACATAAAGTCATAACCCTTGTTTGAAGATTATAGATAATTGTGTTTTCATGAAACTTGACTGTTAGGTAGTTTGTAAATGTTACAAAGTCATATCACATGTACACTTAACATAGGACATTGGTCATTTGAATTTTTTTATGTAATCAGATGTACACTTAACATAGGACATTGGTTATCTGATTTTTTAAATTTTATCAGATGTACACTTAACATAGGACACTGGTCATCTGATTTTTTAAATTTAATCAGATGTACACTTAACATAGGACACTGGTCATCTGATTTTTTAAATTTAATCAGATGTACACTTAACATAGGACACTGGTCATCTGATTTTTTAAATTTAATCAGATGTACACTTAACATAGGACATTGGTCATCTGATTTTTTAAATTTAATCAGATTGTGCCATATTATGGCAGGTATGTCAACATCTTGAAAATACATTTTCGGATTTTATGAGTGCAACCAGTTTTCTAATGTAAATTTAAAAAAAAAAATTTGTTTGAGAAGCATCTCTAAAAATTATACAGGAAGAGCATGATCTGCAATGAAATGGGCTCTGGGCATTGGACTTTCAGAATTTTTTAGCACTGTAGATCTATATATTTATTACTAACTATACTTTGAGATGAAATGACTGCAATATTTGGCAAAAACTGAGTAACAAGTAAAACGCATATACAGTCATCGTGGATATTTTCCATTTTATAACCTGTTGCATTCTGACCTTGAAAAATAGTAATCTTTCACACGCCTGTTAGGAGCAGCCACCTGTCTTGAAAACCTATTTTGCTGGAAGAAATGGGTGGTCTTACAAGACCCGTTTGACTAGTGCTACATCCACCTTCACCTCGATCCAAACACCTTTATGACGTTTTGAGTTCTCATTATTTCAGGCACTGCTGAGGGATATATTTGAATTTTTAGGTAGATAATAAAATCAGAATGAATATAGCAACTTAAAGCAACTTTGTAACACCCACCAAATATTTGTTAGTACATGTATGTATAATATATCTTGTGCTTAATTTTTGTTTGTGATCAATTTGTGTCTACCGGGTTTTTCCATAATTCTTCAAAGTAAAATAGATGTTTTCTTGAATTTAAGTTCTAGACTTGACCTTGCTTACAAGTTGGTGAATTTTTCCATTAGCAATGATTAGTTGTCCAGGACATTCTATTGCTCATTTCACAGTATATAAATGGGAATTTAGGATTTATTCATTGTGTTTCATATCAGTTGGTGTGATCAGAGTTCATAGTTGTGTTAAGATATAATTTGAGAGGAATGTTTTATTTAAATTAATAATTGGAATTAAAAGTGCTAATTGACATTTTAGACTGCAACACTTGGAGGCTTTATTAAGTACTCATTTAAAGATCGTTTTGATGGCATCAGTGTGGCACATCAAGACATTCAAGACTTCTGGAATTTAGTTTTGATGGCATCAATGTGGCACATCAAGACTTTCTAGACTTATCACATTTATTTAGGACATTTAAAATTATTTGGTACTGAATTCACAATACTGTAAAATATTCACTTTGTAAGATAGAGAATACATTATTGATTTTAGCTAATTTGTTGCTTTATTGATTTTAGCTAATTTGTTGCTTTATTGATTTTAGCTAATTTGATGGTTTTGTTTCTTTCCGTTACATAAAGTCCTTGTTGTAACGATATATAAGCCTGATATTTTTCTGGCAGAATAGGAACTGAATACAGGTATTCGGTTGCATTGACTGATTGACCCAGTATCACTTATTGATATGAATTTATAAGTGATTTCCCTTAAGGCAACTGTCACATGGTTTGCCATTAAATTAACCAATGAAGTCTTGATATATTCATTTTAATCCCTACTGCAGAGGGTATTAATAGAGCACATGGTCATTAAAACATACCTGCCAACTTGCTTGCCTGAAATGTTTTTATTTCTTTGAGTGTAGAAACCTTCATTTTGTGTGTATATATGTTTGTGTGTGTCAGTGATAAACAAACTGAACTCAGCTTTTTATGAGTACAATGTTTATGATTTACAACTTAAATGTTTCTCTAGGTAGGAAACAATTTTCTTTCTATCGCATACATACATTGATTGTCACTCACAGTTCATAATTGGTGGCAGTTGGATCAAACAGACAATGCAGTTGAAATTTTTAGTTTATTGTTGTTGTTTTTGTATTGTTATAGTAGCAGTAGTTTTGCTTTTGGTTGCTGTAAATTGAAAACAAGGAACAAAATAAACTCCATACAACTTGTATAGTGACTGTACCAATTACTCTATGATCATGTGACAAATTATCCCCCTCTCCCCAATTCCTAGTTAACGTGTTACGTGTATTTGATTTGGGTCATTTATTTTTGTGGTTTGTTTGTCGTATTCAAGTTTGACATTTTAAGTTTAAGATTCATTCATTGGGAGATGACCTGTACTTTACAAATAAACACCAGGTGTTGACTTCATATCTGGCCTGGCTTCAGAGTTGTAAACAAGCTTTTAAAATGATTGGTTGATTCCAAGGACATTATGGAGCTTTGTTATAAACATCTTTCTATTTTTAATTGGGTCATATACGGTGTGTACAAGATTTTTTGAATGTAAATTTGTTCTAAAAGATTCTAGAAGATCACGTGACCCCTTTCTTGTTTACGTAAAAACAGGTATATAAATTATATTTTGTAGCGAACTATTTAGTAGAACTTGGGCTATTAGAATATTAAGTTGTGTCGTTTTGAGTTATTTTAAATTACCTTGTATTGGAAATTATTTCAATTCGTTTGGATCAAGAGGATTTATTTTGTTATTTATCTGGAAAATAATTGTGCTCATTGAATTTCATTACCAAGAACTGATTTTATCACGTGACATTGTCTTCCATCTTGGATGCTTTACTAAGATTCGAACTTGGAATTTTTGGACATTTTATTACCATGACTTTTGCAATTTTTCTAGTGGATTATATTTTGAATTATGTTTGGATTAATTTTGGAATTGATTTTTAAAACCGTAAGTTTATTTTTCTTTTCTGGAAAATATTTGTGCTCAATAAATTGTTTATTAAGTTTTTACAAGCTTGTTATTTTCACTCTATGTTACTGTTTATTTGAGCCTAAGCACGTAACACATGTACTGGGACTAATAGTATGTCCTTTATTCTTTCTTTGTTAAGACCATTGTAACCAACATCTATTGTTGTGCCATAAACACCGAAACCAAATAATCTGTTTGTAATAAACTTGGTTATTTACTGCAAGTTTGGCAAATGTAGACTCAAATAAACAAATGATTGGCAGCACACAGTGTGACACTGGCTATTAGAATTTGCAAAATTAGTAGGGTAATATTTATTATTCCCATCTGTAATTTATCTTGACAAGCCCATACATTTCTGACTCTGTTAGATCTGATTGTACTGTGCATTTTTTATCTATATTCTGGAGTTCTTGTACTATTAGATATTACTTCTTGTTACTTTCATTAAAAACACTCACATTTATTATTGTTTATTTATAGTTTTAATTGCAAGAGCTTTTGTTACAGAAAAAATACCGGAGGGTCTCGATATTTGAGTTTTCACACCTCACTTATACTTAATCGTCCAATTTCTTTTCTTCGGAACAGTGTATGGGTAGGAATGTTTTACAATTTGTTTCTTTAAATTAGACCTAAAATGTATTTGTTTTATTGCAGTGTAAGA
This sequence comes from Unio delphinus, assembly GCA_029339505.1. Lineage (NCBI taxonomy): Eukaryota > Metazoa > Mollusca > Bivalvia > Unionida > Unionidae > Unio > Unio delphinus. Next base: position 36,898,281 of record JAQISU010001235.1, read on the forward strand.
GAAGACTCTCTAATCAAGATGAGTGATAACCCAGTGGGAGGTGGTGACGGCCGTATCATGTCTGTGGCAGGGTATCAGGTCTTTCAAGCTGGAGATGATGGTAATTTTAGAAAATAAATGCTTTTGGTTAATATTGTAATTTCAGTATTTACAAAACCAAGAGGACAAACTGTCCGCAAAGCCTGAAATCTGACCAGGTGTTCATCTTTATTGTAAAGTGACAAATTATCAAACAGGATTTATGATCTGCCTGATGGAGCCAAGCGAAAACAACACATTTTTTCTTTGCTTGATACATGGTAGTGTCAGTTCGATTGATTTTTCTCTTTCCCATCTGTTGATGTACCAAACTATATTGTGGTAACTTTAATAACATATTCGTTGATTTGAATGAGGGGGAAACTGAAATATGTATTTTGCTATATAAATTAATTCCATTGATGTACATTGTTATATAAATTAATGCCATTAGAAATTAATGCCATTGATGTACATTGTTATATAAATTAATGCCATTAGAAATTAATGCCATTGATATGTACATAGATTAAGTTAAATAAGTTACTGCAATGTCAGGTCTTCCATTCAATTCTCACAGTTTTTATGAGCATTGTTTGTAAAGTATCTTTGTAAAACATTCATACGACGTGTATCAATTTTTCTAATATTCCATGGGTCTTTCATGTCGTATACACCCAAACAAAAGAGATAACTTGTGCCTAAATTGGTTCAGAAATGTATAACTGTGAAAGTGCTTGAAACCAAGATGGTTTTTGTAATGAGAGTGAATTGTATTTTAATCATTTCCACCCAATACATGTTTTACGAACTTGAACTGAGAAATATATTATTAATATCAGTAACACATTATCTGTCAGTATTGTGTCGCCTACCATAAAGAAACCCTTTGTCTGTACTAAAGCTGTACCGATTAATCGTCCGTACTCGTAATTGGGCCGATTATTAGAACAATCGTTATAATCTGTATCGGCAGAAATAATCTTTGTCGATGTAAACAAATTTCCAAAATATAAATATAAGTTCAATCATAAAATTCATCTTGACATGGCTTGAATTTTAAATCAGAATTAAATACAATCCTACCCGTTTATATCAACAAGCCGCCTATGTCAACAAAAAAAGCAAAGCCCCAGAACCTTGGTCGACTTACTACCAAATTGTTATGCTTATGTCGACATCGAGATAAAAGATAAACGTACATGTCGACAGGCTGCCAGTTCCAACCCATACTTTGTTCAGCAATTGGTTGATCTTGCCACCAGGCTATAATGTCGTGGTCGGATTAAAAAAAACAACCACCCTAGTCTTTTGTTTGGGCTTATATAGCTGGCCTCTTGCGGCAACTGAAAAGAAATGAAGTCTGGTCAATTCTAGCATTTTCCAAGAATGCACAGAGGTATAGCTAGGATTTAAAACTTGGAGTTCAAGAGTACCAAACAATAATGAAGGTGAAAGTTATTCCTTTTTGTACTCTTCTTATACACAAGTGCATCAGTGGGTCATTCTGCCTCTGAAATAGTCATTGTAAATAAATATCGTCGCATTTCCTGACCACTCTGCAGCTAGTCAAGTCTTTGATCTTGCCGCCAATCTTGTGGGTCATGTTCTTCAGATGTACTCTTATAATGACAACATGTACATCTGTGGCTCTTTCAGCCACTGAATTTTCTGATTGTAAACAGCTAAAATGATCAATTGATCAGCACATTTTCCCACTCAACAGTAGGTCGAAGCAGGACTAGCAAGCCCTTAAATTTGCCATTCATCAAATTGATGTGTACTGAGGACTCCGGTATACGTTATTGTCTGAATGTCAGATAGAAAAAAAATGCATCCAAATACGCATGATTACGCTTTTCCGAGACCTTTGAAAGTGATCGGTGATTAAAACAAGTTTTTTTTTTGCTGTGAAAGTTTTGTTTTTAAATTTATTTACATTTACGATGGCTACCAACAGCAGTGTTAAACGCAAATTAAATATACAGTCTCTGGAAACTAAATATCTGGCTGTTAAGGAAGTTGAGGGCTGAACATCTCGCAAAGAGGTCTGTTGAACTTTTTTGCTTAAAAATAACACCCGTTCAGGAAGGATGAAAGCTGCTGAGCTATAAAGAAAAACTACGCTGAAGGTAACTGTGCTCCCCAAAGGAAGAAGCAAAAGATCGCTACATCTGAAGACGTAGAGGTAGTCACAAAGTGGTTTAATGAAGCATTTGCAAAAAATACTTAGTGTAGAGAACTTCGCTGCAACAAGTGGTTGGTTCAGTCGCTTTAATGTTCTTCATAGCATCCGATACAAAAGTATTTGTGGAGTATTTGTGGAGAATACATGTACTGTTGACAGCTTTTCATTTCCCTGTGAATAGCACAATCCCCTTGGTAGCCTCAATAAGATGGGAAGAGACTGACCAAAATCAAGGCCAATTTAAGTTCATGTACATGAAGCATGTAAATAACAACTATCCAACCATGTGCTAATGCCGACATTGAATATCATACTGTTTTCCATATCAGGATGTGATTGATGCAATATTTTATTATAGATTTTATTACACAAATGTAACCAAAATGTAATTTGTTAATATACAAGTGTATTTCACACTGACTCTGTCTTCATGTACTCAAAATTTCCATTTTTTTTCCTCCAAGTACAAATGCTACTCACTGACGACGGGTAACCCTTTGCAGACGAATATTAACTTTTCTGTTTTAAATCAATGATAGTACTTTATAACAGTTTAATAATTGTCGGGTCATCGAAAGTTACTTTTTTTTAACATGCCTATGTCTTAGGATACGGAAAAAATTGTTGTTTCATGTCCCAAAATTTACATCTGTTACAGTAGCCAACAAAAAGACCTAAAAACGGTAAAGTTTAGACATTGGTCCGCGTATAAGCTGACCCTCCCCTCCCCTTATTCCAGGCCTTTAATTTTTCCTAAATTATTCAGCTTATACGCGAGTATATACAGTGATACTGAAATAATCGGTATCTGCAATTTTAATAATTGGCTGTACGTGGTATCGGCATAATCGGCAAAAAGTGACATCGGTACAGCTTTAGTCTGTACCTGACATACCATCCTTTCATTTCTGGAAAAATGTACAATATGTACATTTTAGACTCAGTCTGACTGCCAATCGTGGATCCATGTGCAGTAGTATATTTAATTTCTTTTCTGGGTGATAGGTTGTGTTGAGATAGAAAAATCATTGCTTGAGGAAAACTACTTTTGAGGATCGTATAATTTTAATTTCATCAGACTTCACCCTAAGATCATTATCTTTTTAATTTTTTCATGATTGCTTGTTGTTTGTTTTCAGTAATGGTTTAAGTGCACAATTGGCAGCCTACCTTCCCTACTCATGGGTTCAGTTCTTTGTATATACATTTGGCTGTTAGTCACATTAATATTTTCTTTAGATTTTTATGGTTGTGTTAATTTTCTTAATAGTGGCACAGAGTTGCAACCACAAAAGTATAATAAGACAATTCTTAATATTATTACATTTGAAGAGTCAGTGTCTCTTAATCTTAGTCTTTGGTATAACTCTGCTCGGGTTTTAACCCACAACCTCTCGCATATTAGGCAGGTACTCTAACCCATTAAGTTACAGTAGCAGTCATTTGAGGTAAGTGATGAAATTTACATTGGAGTAAGATGAAGTCTTTAATTATTCCCGTTCTTGATATTTTACTACGGATTATACCCCTTGATAAAAGAAAAACTAAGGTGTGATTTCAATCCTTAATAGAGCATTAACATTTTTTCAGTCATATCGCTATAATGTCTGCAGTGTGGTAGTTTATAACATTGGGGCATCATGTAGACAAGATCTTTTACCGTTTTAAAGTGGAATTCTGCTTTTCTCTCAACTTTGATCAGACTTTTCTTAATGAAGTCCGTTATCGTCTCTTGATCTGGTTTCTTAAAAACTGTCTATTCAAATTATTGCCCTTGTACATTATTTGTTTCTTATATTGGCACAAAACTCTCTTTGGAGTATTCTGATTGGTCAAAGGTTTAAATTTGTTCATTGAATCTTCATGTAATGGAAACTGCTGACAACAGAAAGAAGCATTCTTGCAAAACATGGCATTTCAAGTTATTGAGAGAGACCATGACACAAAGTTTGCATAAATGTTTAAAAACATACGGAAATATGAAATGAAGGAGAAAGAAGTTGACAGAAGTTTACACTAGATCACTGGAATTTTGTGATCTCTGCAATAAATATAATTGCAGTAATCGTAGTCAGTAGTTTGCAGCAGCACCTACAAAGGAAAATTAAATTTCAGAAGGCACCAAAAAAAGTGCAATTAATTACTACAGAAAGAAAGATTTCTTGCATGAGAGAACAGATGTAGCCCTCTGTCAGAATATATGCACTGCTTGGTCACTATAAATGTGAGTGAAACCAAACATTTTTCTTGTTTTAATACTGGTTACACATTTTAATAAGATTATTTAAATTGTCAACAAGCAGCAAGTAGAAAAGATTTCAGTTTACAAACATTGGCAGCAAAGTTAAAGCCATTGCTGAAGCATGGTCAGTTGTTGAAGATAAGTAGAGTACTTCGATTGTGGTTTATTGGTGATTAATTTGCATAAATCTGCCAAATGTTTAATAATTTGGAATTGGCAAGTTATTTAACAATGCTGAATCAATTAAGACTTGATTGTTGGGTTTAACCTTTAGCCAGATATTGGTGTACAAATATGCTTTTGTTACAGGTGGCTCAAACGTCTATTCTTTTTTAAGAACAAAGATCAGAGATACAATAAAAGTTAAACTTACTTAGATGCATCAGTATAATGCATGGTGATTAGACTGAATTGGTTGTGTAGGAATATTTCTACATTCAAAATGATTTGAGGACTTAAATAAAGAATATATTGAAGTTAAAATTATAATAATGTGTAATAATTTGTCTGTTTAGTAACAAGCATAAGATTGTCATACATAATTTGAAGTAGAAATACTTGTACAAAATATCAATTATAGCCATGCCTGTTGTGCTGTCTGCTTGTTTGTGTATTACAAAATACTCAAGTATTTTTCTTGATTGAACAAAGACAAGAAAGCTAAGAGCCCATGACTGTCAATAACTAACAACTCTTGAAATTTTAGTTGTGACTCCGAAATTTTCATGTGGACTTCCGAGAGATTATGTAGTCAACTGTCCAGCAACTCTTAAGTTATTGAATATATTGAGAACTGTGGTGGTGGTGTATATATGTGTGTGTTTACAAATATTAATTATGTAATACTTACCTGTCACTGTTGTCAAATGCCCTCCACCCACCCTGCTCTGATGTCCGTAGTCAGGGCCATAAAAAAGAATGAAGAGTGCCACGGCAAATGGGCCTGAGGTGTGGAGTCATACTGGGTGTATGATGAAAATCTAGAATGTTATAATGGACCCATGACATGGAGTCAAACTGGGTCTATGGTGTACATTTTTAGAACTTTCTGGAATGGGAGGATGGTACATCAGACACGGATGAGGGCTTTCATATCATAAAAGGGCAAGTTAAACAGTGGTGACAGGTGAGTATTACATGATTAAAATTTCTTCCCCCTCCACTGTGTATTCATAATATCCAACTTGAAGCCATGTTTCCTGTTGAATCTGTGTACTGTTTTGGTTTGTGACCCCAATGTTGGGGACGTCTTGATTTGGTTCCATCTGTTCATTTGGCCATACATTTACCATTCACAGAAAATTTTAATATAAATCACATGATTTAAAAAAAAATAAGTTTAAAGAACACGTTTCTAACCCTATGTAAATGCACTTATTAATTTCACTTTTTGGACATGTTTCAGTGCAAACCTTGCCTGCAGAAGTGTCAAAATATTACCTAATCTAGGCAAATAATATTTAGTACTTGTATTCTGTCTGTATCTTAATGATCTGAGTAGATTTTGGCACAAATTTGATTTTAGGATTTTTATCATTGTTTAAATTTTATGCTCCCATTGCTTGCAGATAGTGGTATTGGACCAGTCCATCAATATATCCAAGGTGTTGAGATAACATGCTAGTTTAAAAATCTCTTATGGTCAGAGAATTTATACATTTGGCCAGAAATAAATAGGTCCATTTCATGAAGGACCTGTAGCAATGCTTTGTCCCCCCCCCCCAAAAAAAATCATAATATGAAACTATTTGACAAACCTTTCTAGCATGATCGGCTTTAAATCATTTGAGATATACCTGGTGGTTAAAGCGCCCGCCTCTGATGCGGGAGGTCGTGTGTTCTATCCCCTGCCAAGGCATACCAAAGTACTAGCCACTACTTTGCTTGGTGCTCAGTATTAAGAAGCTAGTGTTAGGATTGGTCAGACTGGTGTCGGATAATGTGACTGGTTGGGTCATGATGCTATGTCTGCGGCATGACGCCACAGTGCTAGACAGAACTATAAACTATCATACTGCAGACTATGTAGCGATATAACGGATTTTTTTAAAAAAAGCTATCTTAAAAATACAAATCACATATCTGTGGCATAATGCCTCAGTGCTAGACATCATTATCAACTGCCACACAGCAGACTTCATATGATATGACTGAAAAATTTATAAAAATTACGTTAAAAATCCAAATCATATGTATATGTGGCATGATGCCTCAGTGCTAGAAAACATTATAAACTGCCACACTGCAGACTTCAGAGCGATATGACTGAAAAATTGATAAAACGACGTTAAAATTCCAAATCACACACACATACACAAGGACAATTAGGAGGCATGTTTGTACTTATGCATTGCGTGTGGGACCGGGTTTGAATTGTTAGGTAATTTCAATAATTTATTTCTGCACAAATAATTTGAGTTGTCTTAACAGTTGTGAATGTTCGAAATAGCCTATACTTGTGGTAAGAATGAACCCTTTTGGTATTGGGGTAAAAAAAAACTCGTAATGAAAGTCACTGACACTAAGAAGGCAAATAATTCTATATGGTTTATTCGAGTTCTCGACCAGATACAGCTTCCAGACTTTCAGAATGGCTTGCACTTATTTTTGGTTGGAATGGTCATAGGTCAAGGTCACTGACTGAAAGAAGAAACAGGATCTCGGCACAATAAATTTGATTGTCCATTGTTTGCGGTTACCAAACACCATGAATGCTTGCACTTAGGATAAGGTAAAACCCTTTTGATTTTAAAGTCAAACTTGGAAGTCACTTGAGAAATGAAAATGGTTTCAGCACATAAAAATTGTCTTGGCACACTGACGAATGATGTTTTTCAGCACCTTCATTTATCAAACATGGCTTGCAATTAGCAAAAGGAATAATCCTATAGATCTTGAGGTTAAAGTTCAATAAGTGAAATTTCAAGGCCACTAATTGAATGTAGAAAAAATAGATTTTCACATATTTCATTTCTCCATTATTTGTGGTAACCAGAGTTCACGGATGGCTTGCACCATAAATTAGGAAGAACTTTGTTGATTGTGGGGTCATTACATCAAATGTCAAGATCAGTGTGTCTGAATGAAGAAAATTGTGAAAGACCTTGATACAAATCACTGTAAATGATATTTTGATTAGGTATGTGGGGAAAGGAAGCAACTGCACTTAACCATAGGTTCCAAAACTTTTCTTTTGTGACCAGCTACAATTGTTTGGCTTAGGCTGCTTCTTATGAATGATAAGCAGTCTGTGAAATCAACAGGAATCATGACAGGATTTCAGATGCTGATGTTCCACCTCATCCTGCATTACAGTTCCAGCAATCAACAGAGGACATCAGTTGTTCCTGTTTTGTCCCTATCATTTAATGCCTCTGGTCGTGGGTTCAATCCCTGACCGAGTTATACCAAAGACTTGTGTCATGTGACTTACAAAAATGATACAGCTGCCTCGCTTGGCACTCGGCATTAAGACGTTAGTCTTAGGACTGGTCTGCCTGGTGACAGGGTAATGTGAATGGTTCGGACATCATGCTACATGTTTGCGGCATGATGCCCCAGTGCTAGACATCACTATAAACTGCCTCACTGCAGACATTGTAGCAATATGACTGAAAAATTGTGAAAACTCCGTTAAAAATCCTTAAAAAAAAAAAAAAAAGGCCTCTGCCTCATCTCAGTGTGCTGAATTTGACTGGTTTTGTTTGTGCATTGTTCCAACTGAAGGAAATTTTGTTTCACCCAGACTTCTAATGGCAATGGTGGTCTTGCTTTCATAATTGGTGATGTCTGTAACTAAAACAGTCCTTAAAAAAAGTAACTGAAGAAACTGAGATTAATGAGGATGAGAAATCAGACTCTATACAGCCGTGGTAATTTTATTAACGACAGCTTCCTGTGTTATCCAACTTCTAGAAGAGAGCTGCTCAGCATTCTAGCAACTGTCCGAGTCTTGCTGATGGAGATATTGTTTCAAGCATAAGAGCAGCAATAAGTATTGAGAACATTGATGTCCTGTTACTTCATTAGATGAACATGTCCATATCATAATGTCTTCTTTGTTTGCACGGTAAATTCAAAAATCGTATTCATTCAGTTTAGAGAGATGTGACACAAAAATGTAAAATGTTTTTTCTTTTGAGCAACAGTTGTTGCACAATTTTGGCTCCTTAAACAAACTTGTTAATAACCAGCTTAAATTTTTATCCAGTAAAAAAAATAGTTTTCTTAGTGATATTAAAATATTGTGTACAGTGTTGCATAATCGTGTTGCATAGCTGTGCATGGATAGACTATTTTTATTAATGGTCAGATGGTATATGTATTATTATTGGAATTTTGCTGGTACCAATGTTGATTGCTTTTGGATTGATTTCTGCTGCCTGATCCTGTAGACAGTGTAGTTGTTAGCTCTTCTGGTTGAAGCCAAGAAAGATATTGATGTCACTTGTTTACCATATTATTACTTTTTCTGGTGATAAGAAGACATAGCCCTGATCTGCCAAACAATGGCGAAGACATTTTTTTTTTTAGCAAACAGCATTGCCCTGATCTGACAAACAATGGCAATGTGATGGCAGATGTGGGTATATGAAGTTCAGATAGTTTTATTTGTCAGTTTGATGTATGTATATGGACTTTGTCTTCACATAATTGTATCTTGAGCTTTGGTCTTCACATAATTGTATCTTTGAGCTTTGGTCTTCGCATAATTGTATCTTTGATCTTTAAATTTCAGATTGTTTTAGTTTATAAACAATAATATTTGCATTCTTTGCCTTCTGGAGTAGAATAAAACATGTTTCAGGCTTGTTGTTTTTGTTGTTTGCAGGAGCGCCTCCCATTAAAGAGGAACCCTTTGATCCAGAATATCAGGTGGCCCTCAATTCCTCGGGTGTATCAGCGTCCAACCCTGTTCATCAGCCTGTAAGAGTAAAAATAATGTATACCACATATTGTAAAATGTCAAAATGGCTTGAACAGTTAATAGATTATGTAACACTCCGATATGGTGACATAATCCATTTGCTCAGTATTTGTATGGTTCTTTCATTTTCTAGTTCTAACTTCTAATTGGTTGCTAGTGTCAGAAAACATACTTTGATGAAGGGATACATACTTGAAAAAGTTGAGATGGATTTTTTAGAAAGTTATTTTCAGCATTATATATAGTCCAACAGTTCAGCTCTGTATCCATTCATGTGGGGTGAGGGTGTATTCCTTTATGGTTTCACTTAGTAACAGACAGTGGCATTTATTCCTAGTATGTATGCATCCCAGTCGCTTGCCTGTTTTTAGATACTATATTGCCAGTTGTTCAAGCTGTTTTGTCAGAGTACTTAGATCAAGTTCTGGTATAAATCATATAAGTCTAAGCTTATGTTTTCACTCTTGGCCAATACGATAAATGTGTTACAGAATTGAAGTTTTCTTACTAGTTGACACTAGGGTTGTTAATAACGGTTTTTCTGGCAAGCCGATTATTGATTGTAGCAATCTGATTATCGGTTTTTATTGGCCTTCATAAAAATATAATCTTATAATGCAAGTTACTGTATGCATTAACGTACATACGTGCAAGTTGACGCGACACAGTGTCAACACCGATTAATATATTTTCTACTTAGAGATTTAAATAAACATAATTTATACTGTATGTTTATAAAAAAAAATTTATTAACTACTAAACAGCACAAATAAAACATAAATTTACGAGTTGCGATCCTGCTGGCAATAAAAAACAGGAAACAGGAATAAAGTCAATAAATAAACCATAGATAAAAATTGTCCATAGATAAAAAAAAAGTAAGTCAAACTAGTAAATCCAAATTAGTTTACATATCAAACAAGTCCTGGTTCTTATTAAAAAAAAACTAACGACTCTGCATGTTCTGGAAGGAGCCAGTTACGTTGATTGCTTATCAAACGTCCAGTGGCTGAAAATAATCTCTCTGATTGTACCGACGTCGCCGGAATACACAAGAATTTCCTGGCAAGATTGGCGGTTTTCGTGAAACAGTTTCTCATTATATTTCCACAACTCCAGTGCTGTTTCCGTTGAAGTCATCCATGGCGATTTGATATACTGTTCAAAGTCACAGTCATTCAATGCCTGCTGTGATGCACTATCACCCAGCAGAAACATAACTGACGCATGATTTGGTCGAGATTTTGTTGGCGGTTCAGAGCTGGTTGCATCACCACTAGTCAAAGGCTGTTCAAGGTCAGCTGGCATCTGTCTGAGTAGATGGTGGACATTATCATACGCCGGTTTCTTGAAGTTGTCATCAAATCCGGGAAGATGTTTGTACATTGGATCGAGGATTGATGCAACGACGCATTCATTTGTTGCTGTTTCGTCGCATTCCATGCCAAACCGTTGTGAAATATTCTTAGCAACGTAAGTCTTGAATTCTCCCAAAGTCTTAGAATCTTCTTCTTTAAGGATTAGATGATTCTTGATGAGACCCCATAACATCGGAAAAATACAAGAGGCTGAAGGTTGGCTTTCGGCTGACAAGACGGAGGTCATGATCTGCAACGCCTTCAATGTAGTTGAAATTATTGTCTATAACACAATCAATGCAAAAAATTACAATAAAATTTAATTTAATTTAAATAATTAAAATTAAATGTTTGCACAACAAGTGGGCACGGTAGATACTGGAGTACATGCATTCTGAACTTAATGCAAGCTTCTTCTGCTCGAGTAAAAAAATCTTGTCAAGCCATCACACATTGAAAAAGCCTCTCTGCAAGAAACACATGGCAAAGGTGGTGTTTCCAATTCATCATCATCAATCATGTCTTCCGTGCCATGTTCTAAAACGTCATTTTTTACGGCAGTAATAATGTAGTTATCTGTTAGAGCTGCTCGACATTGTTCCTTGTTGTCCGTTTCAATAGCCATCTGAACAAAATCATCCATTGGAATTCCAATGCCTTCATATAAGTCATCATCTTCAAGATGTGGGATATCTGATGGGGAGAAGCCATGAAATGCCTCATTTTCGGGGAAGAAAGCGTGCATAAAGCAGTTCTGTATTGTCTCTGGCTTCACTAATCCCCAAGCTTTCCTCAAGTTGTAGAGAGCCCCAAGCAAATCTTCTTTAAATTGTTCTTGCTGATCAATCGCAGCTGGCTTTTTATGGGCGAGAAGTTTTCGATAATGTAGTTTTAGATTCTGGATGATTCCTTGATCCATTGGCTGTAAGAGTGAGGTTCTATTGGGCAGAAGAAAAATTAGTTGCACATGTTGAAGATTGTCCACATGTGGGTGTGCGGAACAATTATCCACAAGCAATGCAATTTTTCTTCTTTGTACTTTCATTTTTCTGTCCAGTTTTCTTATCCACTCCATAAAAATATCTGACATCATCCAAGCTTTTGTGTTCGCATAATAATCCACAGGAAGATGATGCACATTTTTAAAACTGCGAGGCTTCTTGGACTTGCCAATAACTAGAGGTGGCATTTTATCATTGCCAATCATGTTTGATGTGACTAGAACAGAGATGCGATCTTTGGGCTGTTTCCCACCAACACATGGTTGACCTTTGATGCAGTACGTCTTTTCTCGAGTGCACTTAAAGAATAAAGCGGTTTCGTCCGCATTATATATATATATATATATATATATATATATATATATATATATATATATATATCCTCAGACTTATAGTTCTGCAATATATCTTTAAGCTGGATTTTCCATTCATCAAGCTGTGATGTGTCTGCTGAGTTTGCTTCTCCACAAATCCTTTTGTATCCAATATTATGACGATCTTTAAAGCGACTGAACCAACCACTTGTTGCAGCGCAGTTCTCCACACAAAGTTTTTTCGCAAATTCTTAAAATGGAATGTGCAATGCGAGTTTCGTTGAACCATTTTGCTGTGGTTCCTCCACGTCTTCAAATTTAGCAGTCTTCTGCATCTTCCTTTGGTGAGCGCAGTTCCCTTCAACATAGTCTTTCTTTACAGACTCGGCAACTTTCATCCATCCTGACAGGGTGTTATGTTTAACTGAAAATTTTTCGCAGGCATCTTTGCGAGATGCTCCGCCCTCAACTTCAATAACAGCCAGATATTTAGTTTCCAGAGACTGTAAATTTAATTTGCGTTTTACACTGGTGTTGGTAGCCATCGTAAATATAAACTTAAAAAGAAGACTTTCACAGCACAATACCCTTGTTTTAATCACTGATCACTTTGGAAAATGCAATAATCTATCAGAGTTCATTGCTTTTATTTTAGTTGCCGTTAGAGGCCAACTTAATAAGACCAAACTAAAAGCCTGTTTGTTTTTTTTTTGTTTTTGTTGTTTTTGATCCCACCACGACATTAAAGCCTGGCAGCAAGATCAACTAATTGTTGAATAAGTCCATGTTGTAACTGGCCTCTTGCAAATATAAATGGTTAGGCTGAAAAATTAAAATTGGCGGCAAGATCAACTAATTGTTAAACAAAGTATGGGCAACTACCACGTTACTACCACATGGTGGCTGCAAATTCCAAATTTTCATTATGCAATTGAGATGACCACACACCCCAAGCTAAATGTTTAAATGTGAAAAATGGGTGCAAATATTTGGAGGAAACTCTTGATTAGAAAATGGACCGCTATTTGTCTTAAGCCAAATTTTGTAGTCCAAATTGTTAAATCTCGGAGCTGAAATGAGATATTGTCGTCCCTTGTATTATATATTAAAAAAAAATATGAGCCCCAGTATCAGTACAGGTTTGGGGACTGGTTTAACGAGTTACAAGATGACGAGTTGATTTTACAGAAAATTCAGTCTTTGCGCAACAGTACATGTATATACTTTTTAAGGTCTTTTGTGAAAAATTTAAATCAGTGCTTTTGAAAATGTCTTTTAAATGATGAATTTTTAACCAGATCGTCTTAAGGAGATTAGGTTGTTTGAAAAATCTTGTTTTGGGATTTTATTGGCACAGATAAATTCGGGGTTAAACACTTTTTGTTATAAGACAAGATTCTAAATATATGTTGGTTTTGTTTTTTTTATACTGTAATAGAAAATGTTACTTTCTATGAGATGGATATATATAATTCTTTAGAATTATAGGTTTGAAAGGAAACAAAAAAAAATTATGTTCTCTTTTAGCAACATAATGCAGCAAAATGAAGTTAGAATTTATAGGAATATAATCAGACTTACGTGAAGTACATATTTTGGTTTTGTACATTATTTCTTTTCTGACTTCAATGTGTTTGGAGAGTCTTGAAAGAGAAACATCTTTAGATTTTAGAAAATACATGTTTTATAATCTAAAATGCTCATTAATTCCATTCAGTAATGGTCATATGTGAACCTTGGAAATTTTTTATTTCAGCCTGGAAAACCCAGGAAATGACCTGTAAATTTATCTTTAGAAAAGGGTGGGAACCATGTATATCATAAGAGTTTGGTCTTCAATTTCCTGTACAATAACTTCTTTTTTTTTAGAATTGCCTTTAAAGTCTACTTATCTCCCTTTCTTCCAAGTGGAAAGACATATCGACTTTGGGTTTTCACCAAAAGTCCTTATGATGTCTGGTTGGGCTCAAACAAACATGGCACTGATTTGATGTCCATTATGGTCACCATGTAGCCTTTTTCAAGATCTTGCTATGACCCATCCTAAATGGAAAATCATACTGAAATAGGTTTTAATACTAGTATTAAGTACCTTCTACTGTTGCCCTTTTTGGGATCTTAAATCACCAGACCAGGCTAAATATACCCACCAAATACTAGGAGGAAAAAAATATAATAAAACACGATCAAAGACCAATTCTTCGGTCACTCCAAGAATATGAATATCTTCCTTGCATGCATATGATTATGCACATGTCAATGAAATGGAGCTCCTTTTTTTGGTTGCTTCCACGCTTATTTTGGTAATGTTTTGATTTTCTCTCCCCCTCTCATATCATTTCTGTACACACACCTGTCACATTTATAATGGAGTACTCACCTGTAGTTTGAGGTGTGTTATCCAGGAGAATCAGTCTCTCATATGAATAACAAGAAATTTCAGTGTTTCTAGCCCTACAAGTGTCGCACTCTAATACAGTTTTGTCATTATCACTTCATGCAACAATAGGGTACACATGCCTCTTTAAGGGAGGAAGTCAAAAAAAATTCTTTTGATGGAAAGTCTCATCTGAGATCACTTTCAGTTTGTCGTATTCCAGACAAGAAAAAAACAGACTTCCTGTTCAGGCAATGCTGTGTGATTCTTGTTCTTTAAGCAAGTTTGTTTTGGAGTACTCAAAGCTGAACGACATATTTCCTCTTTCTGTTTCCAGTGTCGGACCAAAAGGCATGTGTGGTGACACTTTCAGAATGAAGTGGAATTACCCGTACACCTATGCCTTCTCATATCCCTCAGGTTATTCAGTTTGAACTTCCAAGTCACAGCTTATCCTGAGATATTCCCAGTGTCAACCCTAACCTTGTATATAATTTCTGAGCTTGAAAAAAAAAACCCAAATGTATACACCAGATTGTGGCAGTCCTTATACCCAAATGTATACACCAGATTGTGGCAATCCTTATACCCAAATGTATACACCAGATTGTGGCAATCCTTATACCCAAATGTATACACCAGATTGTGGCAATCCTTATACCCAAATGTATACACCAGATTGTGGCAATCCTTATACCCAAATGTATACACCAGATTGTGGCAATCCTTATACCCAAATGTATACACCAGATTGTGGCAATCCTTATACCCAAATGTATACACCAGATTGTGGCAATCCTTATACCCAAATGTATACACCAGATTGTGGCAATCCTTATACCCAAATGTATACACCAGATTGTGGCAATCCTTATACCCAAATGTATACACCAGATTGTGGCAATCCTTATACCCAAATGTATACACCAGATTGTGGCAATCCTTATACCCAAATGTATACACCAGATTGTGGCAATCCTTATACCCAAATCCAACCCATCTTACTTAAGAACCTAAATCCATATGGTGGAGGTCAGAACATGGAATCATGGAGATTCTTCTTGAACATGGAATCATGGAGATTCTTCTTGAACATGGAATCATGGAGATTCTTCTTGAACATGGAATCATGGAGATTCTTCTTGAACATGGAATCATGGAGATTCTTCTTGAACATGGAATCATGGAGATTCTTCTTGAACATGGAATCATGGAGATTCTTCTTGAACATGGAATCATGGAGATTCTTCTTGAACAGGGAATCATGGAGATTCTTCTTGAACAGGGAATTATGGAGATTCTTCTTGAACATGAAATCATGGAGATTCTTCTTGAACAAACACAGAATACTTGTACTAGTCTGTTAGCATGTTTTAAGTAAGTTTTTGAAGGTCATTTAACATACATCAAAGCACATTTTGTTGGAAGACATCTTGTTAGGCATAATACATGGAATTTCTATTTTCAGGCCCCCATCAGTGGTTTGTCAGGGTCCAGCAGCATGGAAGAGAGTGCAGCTGGTCTGTTTGATAGCTTGTCCAGTCAAAAGATCCGTGACATCCTAAAGAATGTGCTGGACAACAAGAGTAGAGAGCTGACAGTCAAAAACGTTGTGGAGAGCCTGCTGCAGAGGAACGAGAATGTCTTGTCACAAAACAGCCTTCAAGCTCTGAAACCCAGTCCTCGGACAATAAAGCCCAAACCCAATGGTGCAACAGATCAGAACGAGACCTCAATTGGTACTACCACGATTGTCCCCCCGAGGTCCCCAACTAGTTGCTGTAGTATCCCCCAGGATGATATTGCACACATTAGCCATGCTCTTGTAGAGGAACCAGTTATTGGAGACAATGGGGAGAAAGTGAATAATAGCCTGCGGTTGGATATGGTTTGTGCTGTTGGGTCAAAGGTCATGTTAATGACCTCTGGAGGACAATCATTAGCCATGGACATAACATGCTACTGGTGTAACTTCTGTAGTTATCGGTCAGAAAGAAAAGAAGCTCTTCTGCAACATATCATGGAACATCGTTTCCACTGCAAGTATTGCAAGTACCAATCTTTCTCCCGTGCAGATGTCATCAGGCATTGTAATAAAGAACATGACATGTTTTCCGACACAGCAAAAACTTTGAAATATTGTACCTTTTTACCTGACTATCTTCAGGCTGGAATGATAAGAGAGGACAATGAAATTGGCAAGAGAAAGGCAGAAAACAATCTTGATAGTGAGCCAAATGCAAAGTTGGCAAAAACCAGTGAAGAGGAAAAGGCAGTAGGTAAAGGAGCAAGGAACACAAAGGCAAAAGATGAAGAATATGAAGCTTTTGATATGGAAGTGGATGAGGTAGATGAAGAACCTGGTTATCCTGATGTTGAAGGTGATGAACAAGATGAAAGTGACACAAAGGTAATCTCTCCTAAGAAAACTCCAGTTCCCGTGTCTTCTGTGCCAATCACTCGTGTGATATCAGGTTTAAATCCAGCTCAGGCACAACAAACACTGACAGCTCAGTCATTACCAGTTCTAGCTCCAGCCCCAGTTCAAACATTTGTTTCCACTCCAATCCTCTCCTCTGTCTTGAGTCAAGCCGGTCAACCAGTTGTAGGACTTGTTGGTCAGCCTTTACTTGCAACATCCAGTCAGCCTATCATTAGTTCTGTTCATTCAATTGCAACTAGCCAGTCAACCTCTGGGCCATTTATAACAAATGTCATTAGTGGTCAGCAGGCTGTTGCTGCGGCAACTGCAGAAGCAGAACCCATAACTCCACCTGCTCCTCCTCCTTCATCTGAGCCAGTCAAAAAGCAGAGTGTTGTGACCGTGTCATCAGGATTGTGCTGGAACTGTGGTTATTGTAATTTTGTTACCCTAAGCCAGTCGTATCTGAAAATACATCTCAATGCCAAGCATCAGGGAAAGGCCCATAAGTATGTGGCCATGCTGGTTTCATCAGAGGAGGAGATGAAAAGGATAAAAAAGAGTGATGCCGAGATGATGAATGCCCCACCTGGAGGAGGCATGGTTACTGTTGGAGGGACAAATGTCACAACACCTAGCTATACATTACCATCTAGCTCTCAGGTTGTCATTGATAATGCTGAAAAGGTGAGTGGTGAGAGGGATGAGGGAATTTCAGAGGAGGAAAAGAAGAAAATTCCACAAACATATAAATGTGCACATTGTAACTTCAGTGCTACACAGTATGACAGAGTTAAGGCCCATTTGTTGCTGAGGCACCAGTCTTCAGTTATGTATGCACTAGACATGAAAGCCGTCAAGCTACGTCAAAAACGATATCTTTTCTTCTGTCTGAAAAAGGACTGTGAATTCAGTACAAAGGATTTGGAGGATTTCACAAACCACACTGATGAATGTACGCCTTGGTTGGATGGGAACCAGGATGATATTGATACGGGTTTGATTAAGGCATTGGAACTTACAAGACAGTTTGCAGCTAAAGTAGCAGGGAATGCACTGTTGGGACAAAAGGATCACAGGTCTGAGAAAACTGCTGAATATGGCTGTTATTATTGTTCCTACGTATCTAATAATAATACCAGGGTTAAAAAACACGTGCTATCCAATCACAAAGACAGAAGTCCAATGATCAAAGATCTTATGGGAGACAAAAAAGCGAAGCCGACTGTCTACTTTTGCAGCTATTGTCTTTGGGAGAGCCGAGATGGAAGCGAACTTGAGATCCACTTGCGAGAGCGACATAATGATGTAACAGAGGCAGAAAAACACAAAAATCCACCTGTACAACAATCTCCATCACCAAATAATGTTGATGAGACATCATCCTCATCTCCTTTTCTATCGACAGCTTCGTCTGCTTCATCAGAGAATGATGACGAACAGGGGGATTTAGATTTTGATGGTAACATTCCAGAAGAAGATATAGAGAAGGCCATGGAGGCATACATTACCGATGAAGCCAGTCGTGACATGCAGTCTGGGAGACCAGTTCGTGCTTCAGCTATACGGGCACAGGTCAAAGTGCGGGCACATGGACACACTCCAACACTTTACATGTGCATTCACTGTCAAGAAATTGCATTTGGAGCAAATCTGATACGAAAGCACATTCGCAACATGCATAAGAAGCTACCTTTAAGGGCCATCGATGTAAAGCGGAAGATAAACCACCAGCACAACCTTACTTGCATCTGCCCAAAAGAAGGATGCCAGTTTGTGTCACAGGACGCAAATGAAATGATAAATCATGCCACAAAAGAACATTCCCTTGTAAAGTCGGATCCGGACCTCACAAAATTACAGGAAAAATTCATACCTCCTACAAATATGCTTCCTAGTAAAGGTAACTCATCCAAGAACAGTACTACTGAGGTGTATGAGTGCCTTTATTGCTCGACTTCCATCATGTTTCATTCCAAGTCGGATATTAAGGAACATATGCTAGTGAAGCACAGCAATGAGGAATTCATATATCGGGATGTGGTAGCATGGAAGAACAAACAGGCCAGCCGATTCTACCTGTGTGTTTCAGACCAGTGCTGCTATTCCACCACAGAGCAGAAAGATTATACAATTCACACTTTGGCACATCAGAATGCACACATCTATGAGTGTGCCAAGTGCCAGTGGTTCACAGCAGAGCGAAATTTGGTGTCGGAGCATGTCAAGCAGATGCACTCTGGTGAGCAGGTCACAACCATGGAGATTGACCTCACAGTGGACAGCAATGGAGAAGTTGTAAAGATGGTGGGAGGAACAATTATCAAGCAAGAAATGTAGAACTTAGAATGTTTATTTTAAAACTGTGAGAATTTTTCTTAAAATGTCAGCATTTTTTCTTTGCAGACAATTCATATTTCACAATATTGGGGTAGTTTAGCTGTAATAAAAATATTTTCATTGAAAAGAATGTACAAAATAAGAAATGCTTCCATGTATGTATATAAATTTTTAAAATTTGCTTGCAACAAAGATTGAATCAGAATGACCTTGTAGATATTTGTATGCAGTTGGACTTATTTACACCGTTTGCTTACAATTGGTTATTATTTGGTAAACGTTTTTTAGAAGAATAATTAGAGTTGTCATGGTAATGTCAACAATAATTTTTTGGATCTGTTGCAAGAAACATGTAATAGCAAAATGCAAGATCTTTGACCAAGAAGTCTGGGTCATTATGATGCTTTCTATGCAGAAATTTTCTAGTGATGTTGATTGGACATTTATAAAATGATTCTTGTTAGATGTCTCTTTCCTTTTTTTGGTTATCTTGAATATGTTATCTCAGATATCGTGATGATACAAAGATGCTTTCTTTTAAAGATCTGTTTAGTGACTTTAATTTAAACATAAAATGGTTTACATATTGTATATTTTTAGTAACACTGTCAATAACAGATCAGCTGTATTTGTATAAATCAGACAGGCATATCGAGATGTTCTTGTCATTTTTGTATAATTATAGGGATTTGCTTTTTTGAACTTGTTGAAAGGTTTTATTCATGGGAGGGGGAGATTTGTAGCAGATCATGAAAACTAGAAATTCCATGATACCCAAGTGCTTTGTAAAAAAAAAAAAAGGTAAAATTTGGTGTGTTTGTGTGTGTGTCATCTTTTGTCGCAGAAGTTATAAGGTTTCTTTTAGTTTTTGTTATGACCGTTTTATTCAGAGGGCATGTGAAATTAATGTCTTTCCCAGGGACACCAAGGCAGCTGACCCTGGCTGGCCTGAATGTTGCATTACATGTATGATGTTCTGCCAACTGATGCTCCCTACCTTTAAATGGCAGCCAATATTTGGTAAAATTTTGTTTGGCTTCTGAGAGATGTAGCAGACAATTTATTGAATGTATCAAGTATAAACACCCACACAGTTGGATTTACCTTTCAACACACCATTTAAATTTGACACAGGAAACTAGACTTTATAGTTCAGTAACTCCAACATGTAAACGGTATAGACCCAAATCAGTCCTTGAAATAGGACTTCTAGGTATTACACTGTTCTCTCTAAATCACAACACATTAGTTATGGGTCATAAAAGACGATGGTTAACAGGTATTATGATTGCTTATATGTTTTGTGAACTGCAAACAACACAGACCTTGGTCTGCCAGCATGTAATGCACTGGCATATCAAGGTCTTTGTTGCAATGATTAGACCTAACAAACTTATAGATCCAGATCTGCTGGCACATTATGCATATCTGGTTTTATGCAGTTTGCAGTTGAATCCAAGTTGTAAGCCACTGCCATCTCACCTGTCTGTATTGATTCAGCCAATGCGGGTATGTGAGAAAGCTTGCCAGTAGCTTCTATCCTAGGGTTTTTCTCCACCATTTTTACAGGCCTCCCTGTATAGCCTACTGTGTGCTGAAAAATGGCATTAAACACTACAACAACAACCCATTTACTGATAACAAAGAAAATGATGCCATTGAAAAATATTTAAAATCTATTTAAACAGATTTTAATGTAAATATAAACTAATCTAATGCACGTGTTGTAAAATATGTAAATAGTTCTCCCTTTTATACAAAAATATTTTCCAAGTTAAATTAGAAAAAATGCTCTGTTCACATCTCCAGGACTCTTTGCTTTATGCAGATTATTTCCAAATAATCTGGCTACATATTTGTCTTTTAAAAAAAGTCCCACCTGACATGGGAATTTTAAATCTTGGAAGGTTCATTTGGTGAACTATAAGATGTGTCAAAAATCTTTTGATATCTTCTACAATTTTAAGGTTGACTGAAGGAGAAAAGTTGCAAAAATGTAAAGAAGCATTGATATTCTTGACTTTAAGTTAAATGTATGTAGGCATAGGACTGTCAAAATATAAAAATACGGCTCAGATTTTTTATTTTAATGAAGATGCACCTTTTTTTAAATTTTGTATTACATAAATATATTTTATTCATATGGCATAGTAAATTATGGGGAAGTAAAAAGAAATTTTGAACAATAATTATGACATCAGTAAAATCACAAACATGTAGTGCAAGTGGAATTGGGTTAATTCTTATTTTGTTGCATCCCATTTTCAAATTTTTTTAAAATATGGACCAAGTCATGTTTTTAAAAAAATTGGTTGTTATGGAACATAAAATGGTTCACATTATCGAGTTAAAAGATTTGATCATTACACAATTATTGGTTAGTAAATTGTTAAGTTGTAAGTTGGTTTATTAGTATGTGAATACTCTATTGCTGTACTTAAACTTAGTCCCAGGTTATATTGGACAAAGATATTTGGACATCTGAGCAGAACCTGCCATATCTCATCAACTTGTTATAATTATACTACTTATATTTAACAGGAACATGTAGCAAAAGAAACCAAGCATTTTTGTCATAAAAGAGTGAAGAATCAGCTTTAACAGACAAAAATGCTTGTATCTTCGTAGAAAAGAATTATTAGGTTGAATGTTTTAGATTGGAGTATACAGCTATTAAAGTTTTCAATATCATACCAGTCTTAATTTGCTTCAATACTGCATAACATCTGTACTGATTTCTTCAATACTGCATAACATCTGTACTGATTTGCTTCAATACTGTATAACATCTGTACTGATTTGCTTTAATACTGCATAACATCTGTACTGATTTGTTTCAACACTGCATACATCTGTACTGATTTGCTTCAATACTGCATACATTTGCACTGATTTGCTTCAATGCTGCATACATCTGCACTGAATTGCTTCAATGCTGCATACATCTGCACTGAATTGCTTCAATACTGCATACATTTGCACTGAATTGCTTCAATACTGAATACATCTGTTTGGTTGTTTCATCATATAGAGAATGTCAAATGGATCATGATTTAATATTGAATTATTAAGAGTAATGGTAAGCAAAAGCTGGACATTATTTAACAAGTTTCATAAATTCAATATTAAATCATTACCCATTTGAGATTCTTTTTATCTGGTTTTATTTCAGTGCAAATTCTTTAGATATAAAGAAGAATGGATAATTTCTATAATTCTTTCAGTTCACCTTTCATTTGTAAAAAATATAGTGCCAAACATACTAGTAAAAGTAGATTGTACATTTTTACAAACTATAAATCAAAGAAAACGCTTCTATTGAATAAACAGAACATTTTGTAATGATAAAATCATTTTCAAAACAGAATAATGTGATGTGATGCCACATTGATATGGTAAACAGCAGGCTAGAGCACGTTTACCATAAAATGTCATTTGCAGAACTAAACATGACACTGCTGCGATGTTAATGTGAAATAGGATTACTGGATGCAGAAATTCAACATTTACTGCAATGCATTTATGACTGGATTTTTACATTTGTCGTGGTTGAGTGGTCTCAAGCGCTCTCTGTTATAGATCACTGCCATCTCACCTGTCTGCATGGATTCAAGTCTCACATTCTGCCAATGGGGGTATGTGAGAAACCTTGTGGGTCAGGGGTTTTCCCAGGTTCTTCTTCCACCATGAATACTGGCTGTCATGTATAGCCAATCTTGTGCTGAAAAAATGGGGTTAAACCCTACAACAACATTATTTGCCTGGAACAACAGACTACAGAAGACAAAGAAATTTCTTTTTTTAGTTGGATTTGCATCATATATATATATATATATATATATACTGTGTAAAGATGATGTGGCTGGATCAAGTTCTGCCAGGAGACACATTTATGTCAAAATTCTCCTGTGAACTTAATATTTAAACCACTCTGGTATGTACAGTGGATTCTATATCTCTGTTACAGATATCGCTCCCTCTCCCCAACCTGCCATTAAATAATAATAATAATGAGAACTTTGTGTAGCACTTAATCTCTATAAGCTAAAGTGTTGTACAAAACACCTATAACATAATATAAAAACATAATACGATTATAAAAATAAAAAAAAAACTTCATGAAATTAAAAAACTTAAAACATTCTGAAAATATTTAAGGTACAAGACAAGGTTGTTCTTGCATTTGTTTTAAGAGCACTCTTGAGTGGGATAATTTTCTTTGTGTCAAAGTTCAGTGGGCAATTCATTCCATGTTGCTGGGCACTGGTATGCAAAAGAATGTCCATTTGACCTTGTTTTCATAGTGGGAATAAAGAGTTGACGATTGTCAGAAGAGGAGTAAGTATCTTGCTGGTGTGTACACATGGATGAGGTTTGATGGGCATATTGGACTGGAGTCTTAGTGAAATGTATTTATTATTATTTTTAAACTTATTGTGCTTGATTCTGGATCAAATGGATAGCCAGCGTAGGTTTCAGAGCAACCGTAGAGGTGAGCTCTGATCGTGGTACTCTAAGGATGATCTGAGCAGCTGTGTTTGAAGTTTTTGTAGTACTGAGATGTACCAGACAGAATTGAGTTACACAAGTCCAGTCTTGAAAGTACTAATGAACAAACGTTTTAGTGGCATCAACTGAAATGTATTTGTGAATGGAGCTGATGTCTCAGCTCAAGATATACAGCCTTGCATATGTTCATAACATGTTGGCGCACTGTGAGAGTACTGTCTTGAGTAACACCTAGGTTTCGTAATGACTGAATTTAATGTTGGTCCTGATATTTATTGTTTGAAATAAAGGATGTGAATGAGAAAGTCTTTGTATTGTTATCAGAATGGCCTCAGTTTTTATCATCATTCATCTGCAGCTTGTTACATGTCATCCACAATGTTACAACTCTTCATCATGATTTTACGTACTAAATCCATAGAGACAGGTTCAGATGCTGCTAACGTTTGCTGCTGAAATTCTGTATCGTGGTGACGAGTCAATTCAAATTGTGCTGTCAAGCTTATCTCGATTGGTTTGTACTTTGTCACAGAAGAAATGTGCAAATAGGTCCAGAATGTTGACTGGAGAGAAGGTAGGTAGAAGTGGTGTACATTTATTCCTTGAAATTAGCTTGTTAGTAATCTCGATGAGCTCTTTGCAGTTGGAACTCGAGAAGTTTTGATGTGTATGGGTTTCCAGAACAGAGTTAAATTTCTCCAAGAATAATCAGGTTGCAACCTATCAAATTTTCATACTAAGGGAGATTCAGAAACTGCTCCAAAAAGAGGTTCAGTCAGCATGTTTTTTCTAGTAGGAGGGTGGTAGAGGCAGAAAAAATAATACCCTTAGTTTTACTTCTTATTGTTGCTCTTGTCTTGTATTTTTATGCCATTTTTCTCATTATGATATCGCTATACATGACGTAACGAACCCCTGTGGGGGTAACATATCCATATTCAGACAGCCGAGGTAATTTTTCCTAAATGTAAAAAAATAGCAGCCAAAAATGTTCATTATAAACCAAACATATCAGAAGGCAGGTTTAAAACCTTTTCCCCATAATCCTAGCCAATCATTAAAGAGGATACTGCACAATAATTTCATGGCTTTATTTGGACCAATCAGAATAGTGATATTTTAACATGTAATATAAAAAATATTGTACACGTGTTTTAATCATTTTTCTTTAATCATTGGCCTGTGACAATACTATACCGTAAAATTTGCACTGGTGATAATGACTTTCTTAACAATTCAGGCTAGGAACTTCTTTTGGATAGTATGTGGTCTAGAAACTGATTTACTTGACCTAATTTATTTTTTTAAAATAGATATTCACATGTAAAAAAAGGCCATAGTGACCTACTTTTGTTACAATGGTGTAGTGCATAATTCCATATATATATATATAGTTTCATGACTACACACAAAGGTGTTTGCAAAAGGACCTAAATGATGTAGTGCATGGTTACTGGAGTGTAAAGAAAGTGTCACAGAAACCAACTTCCAAATAAAATAGTACACATTAGGAAGTTTGCAACAAAATCTAAAAACTACAAGCATCAGAGTCCAAGAAACGAACCTAAATGTAGAAAGGATTACATGAACTCTGAAAACATTGAAGGTAGCACAAGGTCTTTAGTATGGCCAGGCTATTTGGCCAGATTGACTAGATCTTGTAAGCCCTGCCCCAGCCCTTTTTATTTTATAAAGGTGCAGGAAAGCTGATGAAACTAAGCCTCTGACGAAAAATATTTTATTATATTGTAAATGATGGGAATTGAGAAATTCTACTTCAACAAGTGTACATCATTTTTCTGTCAAGGGTAAAAATGTCCTGTTCTTTTAAAGCAACCATCTCTAGTACAAGGGAAGCAGCCACTAAAACTCAAAGTTTTTATGGAACTTGACATCTCTCATAAAAAACTGTTCTCAGAGAATGTTTTTAAAGGAATTAGGATTAACTCTTCAAAATAATATGCATAGGATTGTGATTCCTCCAGTTTCATCCAGTACTTTTTACTTGAATATCATTTCACTGTACTAAAAATGTGAAAACAAAATCTCTTAGGAAGTGACTGTGTACAAAAGAAAACAAATATAAATTACCTGACATTGAGCTAGTGCATGATGACAGGAAGATTAAACTTATTTTTATTCTCACTATATCAACATTTTAACCCTTTCTCATCTATTTACATACATATTTTTCATAACTTTAAAAGAAAAAGCCAGTCAAGTTGTATAAAATCTTGAAAGCCCAAAGTGTTTTGACTGAGCCAAATAAGAATCTAAAAATAAAATTAAGATGTAAAGAGATTTTAATATCTCAGTATGAAAAATCAGACTGGCATTAATAAACTTGCTATTCTAATACATTATAGGGGAGAGCATCTATTTAAGAAATAGTAAAGCACAGATTCAAGAAATAGTAAAGCACCCATTCAATAAAGTGATACTTTAACATAGCTGATGTTAGTAAAAAGAATCTTTTTTTTGAAGCAGAAGAGTATCCAAAATACTGTTTCCTCCTTCTCATTTCTGTTCTACCACCCCCCCCCCCAACCTTATTTTTGTAATAAGGGAGTAGCCCCCCGCCCCCTTCTTAAAATATGTGCAGCATCTCTGCAAATATGCTCTGCTCAATAACCTGGAGCTTAAGGCCTTAACACATGTGACAATCACCCTGCATGATACGTTTTGTCTTCCATCTGGGTCCCAGAGTAGTCTAAAGCACTCTCCATTACGGATCACTGCCATCTCACCTCTGCGTGGGTTCGAGTCTAAGATTCAGCTAATGTAGTTATGTGAGAAAGTTTGCCAGTAGCACATCTAATACATTGTGTCACAGTGGTGCTCTTGGCATCGCTTCTAGGCCTATGCAGGGATGCCACCTTCTAGGCCTATGCAGGGATGCCACCTTCGAGGCCTATGCAGGGATGCCACCTTCGAGACACTAAAGCCAGACAAAAGGAGTTGTTCCGTCTCTTCTGCCACCCTGAAGTCAATGGAGTCTGCAGAGTTCTTATTTAATAAATTTATCTTAGTCATTATAACCATAGGGCAATGTGCTTTTGAAGCAAGTGATCCTGCAGGGAAAAATTGAGAAAAGAAATAAAAATTGGCACTTTTAAACTATATTAATTCAGGTTTTTGAAACTCGTTTTTGACTATTGTAGAGTTGCAAGTCATGAAATCTCCATAAACAATTTTTCCAGGTCCAATTATCTGACACATTTCCCAACTTTAAAGATGAACCTCGCTGGGAATCACCCATTTTGGGTTTTCTAGAAGTTCACTGCTTGCATTATAAATGCACATTTTTAATATTTCACGATACAATGTTCAAACTATGACAGAATGCTTGTTCTGAGACCCAACCACTGTGCCAATCATATTTTGAAGAACAGCCTTTCCTGTCAAGCTTAAGAACCTAGATAATAATAATGAGGACTTTGTAAAATGCCTAATCTTTAGAAGCTCTAAGCGCTTTACAGCATCTATAATAAATCTGTAAATGAAAAGGACACACCACGACTGGTGCTATAACATTTCTACTGTTGTGACTTATGATGAGTACTGGAAGAGTGAACAGCAGAACTTAAATTGTTTATTATGTACAGTACATTTTCATGACGGAACGAATTTGCATTAATTAATTGTTATCACCTATCACAAGTCTCTAAATACATGTGTCTCACGTACGCAAAGTTCTCATGATTCAGCATCTCCCTGACAACATTGTGTAGACACCCCAACCCAGAGGGCAGTGTAAGCATAATTATTGATATAACTTGACAAAATGCAGTCTGGGCAAGCACAGTAATCCATGTATTACATAATATACATGTAATTACATGGTATAAAATAATGTAGATGCAACTTTGCTACTAACCTGGTTCTGAATCTAGTAAAAATTCTTTTCACCAATTGGCAAATCTATTTGGTTAAGAACCAGAATAAATTTAAATCTCACTCTAACCATTCTACAAGCCTACTATTTGCTGAATGACTGTAAAGAATACAAGGTCTGCAATTATCATGATGAAGTGCTGTCTTCTATATTTCATCACATATTCTTTTCAGATTTCTGTTAATTTATCTCGTCTGATCCAACATGTTTTGAAGTGTGAAAAGCTCCATCTGCTCTAATACATCCGCACATCACTGTTAATGCAGATGCAATACCTTTTTTTGTACAAATTTGTTGTGCTTCTCTTTTATTTGGTCATGCTTGTTTACATCAACTCTTTAACATGAATGAAGAATAATTAGTACTATTCGGAATTTATCTATACACTTATCTTGGCTTTTACATATCAGGGCAGGATTACTACATGACAAACTTCTAACCAAGTTGTTTGCTAGTGGGACATATTCTTTCATTTTATGTACAAATTCTTTACACTCTGTTCTTAAAGAGTGCTTAAGTAGGGTGCAATTCCAAAACGTGTGATATACATAGATTTTGTCTCGCCATAACTCATACTTTTGACAATGACAGAATCTGGAAACATTCATTGAAACACAAATATTTCTCAATTGATGAAAAAGAATAATTAGAAGCTATAGTTTTTTTAAACACCACCACATCTCTGCATTAAAACACTGATTTAGTGATGAAAAGTGATGGCAATATAGTATCTGAAGGTATGGAAGTTGTCACAGAAGTGGAGTGAATCTGAGATGGATGCATGAAGATGTTTATATTTCCTTCTCAACGTAGCTGGTCTGTCTTATGTTGTGTTCCTTTTCAACGACAAGTCAGAGCAGTCTTACCCATCAATCAATGGCACAATGCTGTTTATGAGTTACTTTTTTCCACATTATTCAAGTAACTATTTCCCACATTATTTGAGTAACTATTTCCCACATTATTTGAGTAACTATTTCCCACATTATTTGAGTAACTATTTCCCACATTATTTGAGTAACTATTTTCCACATTATTTGAGTTACTTTTCCCACATTATTCATGTTACTATTTTCCACATTATTTGAGTTACTTTTTTCCATATTATTATTCAAGTAACTATTTTCCATATTATTTGAGTTACTTTTCCCACATTATTCATGTTACTATTTTCCACATTATTTGAGTTACTTTTTTCCATATTATTCAAGTAACTATTTTCCACATTATTTGAGTTACTTTTCCCACATTATTCATGTTACTATTTTCCACATTATTTGAGTTACTTTTTTCCACATTATTATTCAAGTTACTTTTTTCCACATTATTATTTGAGTTACTTTTTTCCACATTATTATTCAAGTTACTTTTTTCCACATTATTTAAGTAACTATTTTCCACATTATTTGAGTTACTTTTTTCCACATTTTTATTCAAGTTACTTTTTTTCCACATTATTATTCAAGTTACTCTTTTCCACATTATTCAAGTAACTATTTTCCACATTATTCGAGTAACTATTTCCCACATTATTCAAGTTACTTTTTTCCACATTATTATTCAAGTTACTTTTTTCCACATTATTATTCAAGTTACTATTTTCCTGATTATTATTCAAGTTACTTTTTCCACATTATTATTCAAGTTACTATTGTCTGCTTGACCTATTTAGCATATCAATTGTGGAAGTGTGACTTAAATTTTTCTATACTCTTTATTTATTGGCATGTATGGTGGTTGAAGATGGTCTGTACATTAAGCTTGTGCAAACAAAATTGATTCTACTGTCTTTCAATTTTGTTAACGTATTTGCAATTAGATGTTCAGCACTCAGATGAAACCACGGTGTAAGTGACAGATCTGGCAGATACTTTACTTGTGTGTATACTGGTGGTAGTATCAATTTAGTGTTATTGGCTGCACCAGCTTCTGTTGGATGAAACCATGGTATAGATAATTGATATTGACAGGTGTTTTATTTCTGCTCATAGAGGTGGTAGCATCATTTTATTGTTATTGGCACTGTCAGCTTCTGTTGATGTTATTCACTTGGATGAAGACACGGTAGAAGTATTGAACTTTTATTTGTGCTCATACATGTGATAGTCTTATCTTAAGTGGCCACATTTTTAATCAGCAGTTTTATTCTTTAAAACCACAAATTTAACAAGCTATGAAAATTGAGCCCCACGAAAATAAATGATAAAACGATAATTCTAAATAACAGTACTCTTGGTATAGTATTCATACTTGCTTGTTAAGCAGGCTCCAACTGCAAAGAAAACAGCAAGATCTTCAAAAGCAGATCAGGGTCTATGTAGTTTTGTTCTATTGATTGCTTTAACAAAGAGCCGGTGCATTAAATAATAGATCCAAATCGATGCAGCTGCAACTGGATCCACCATACAAGTATACACAGTTGTTATCATGAAATATGATCAAAACACTTGTTTTACTATTCCTTTGGATTATGTATTGAATTTATATTGATAATTTCACTCCGACAATAGTCCAGACTGTCGTAAAATTGATACCTTAATAATAAATAAAAGAAGCATATTTAAACTTAATATCTTCTCAAAAACCAAAAAACAGCCATTTTCTGGGATATCAAGATTTTGACTTTGCCTCTAATTACAAATCAGTAAACTGGGCACACTACATCGACTGCGGTATCGACTGCACCGCTGCTTCAAAATCAAAATCATCGTCCATCATTTCTCCTGAATCACTATGCTGAGATGTCTGGGAAGTAGAGGGTTTTGAATGTGGAGTGCCCTGGAATGCTGGACGCTGAGATCGGTTTGTCCCTCCACCTGAAACTTAAATTCAATTAGAACTTGAATGTATGCAACTTTCCTAACATCTTACACAACAGAAATCTTAGTTCTTGCAGGATGTCAAGATACAAACACAAATACTTAACTTACCCAACAAATCAACCAGAATCGTACACACATTATGCTTAACAGTTCTTAAAGTCTGCTGATTATCAGCCAATGGGTTTCAATGACCATTTGGTCAAGTTATACTGTCTTAAGAGCATTTAATGACACCTCAGCACAAAAATGGACATGGGGTACCAACTAAATGTAAATTTCAAAAAGGGAAATATGTAGAATTGCACAAAAACTCCAGGAAGATCAACTTATTCAGCAGAATGAAAAAATGATGTAAAATAGGATACAGAAAAAAAGAATTTAAATTCTTTAAAAAGGTATATAAAATAAAAACTAGAAGTCAATCCATCGTAAATCCTTCTAGTTTGTTTTGCAAACTGCATTCTTTTAAAAGATTTTCTCGGGTGGCACATCATGTAATAATTTCTTTACAAAATCTGCTTTAACTACATCTGTCTCACAGGACGGGGCTCGAAGACATGACAACAGCATGTTTCATTGTCAAGGTACACATCCTGAAAAAGGTCCAGTTGTTGGGTGTAATGGCCTTGGTGGTGTTTCACCCTCTTGCCTGTACACATCCATAGAATGGCATGTATCTCACCATTCCTCACACAAAGCAGTTTGGGCTGGTGAAAAGAAATGGGGGCTCTAAAAATAAAGCAGGTATTTATTCTTTAGAGTGGGAAGGACCTGCACATCATTAGTGATGCCTATTAAAATGGTCTACTTGGGCACCTACTGAGATGCTAGGAAGAGAAAGATTATGCAGGTGGGAATATGATTCTGTATATATATAACTGCCTCCCTTCTGAAGTGTCTCAATTCTTCCTCAAATGGCCATTATGGCAATAAAGACAGAGTTGCTGAATTAAGGAATTGAGGCAGCTTGTCCAGCAGTTAACTCTGTTTAACAAACTTGTGAGATTTTGATGAGGGTGGGTGCGCTCAACAAGTCAATCTCACAAGCCTCAAACTGTACTCATTATTTTGTGTTTTGCTTGCTCCTGATGTTGCCATTTATAATCTTTGATATTAACTTTGAATTTTTTTTTATAAAAATATGAATTATTTTTACATGGACTAAACAGGTACCATATTGCTAATTTTATTACCCAGGTAATTATGAATGTACTCGATAACAAATTTAAACTTGGAAGTCGTGAAGTTACCATACATACTTGCTTTAAAATCTAATCCAACAGTAAACTGCACAGACCCTGATCTGCCACCACATACTGCATCAGCAGACCTCTGTCTGTGCAGTTTACTAGTAGTCAGTAGAACAAACAGCGTAGACTCCGATCTGGTCATGCATTATGCTACATATCATTGGCATGCATGTTGTTGCAGATATCGATATCATATATTAATTTAAAATATAGTTTTATTAAAGTCATTTGGATTAATGACATTTAGTTGTTAATTTTAAATTAATTAAATTAATTGTTAATTTGCAATTTTTTGGCTGGCTTGTGCTTCAAAAATAGTACACATATCTACTTTCAGGTTCGAGTTGCCAAGTTCATGTTAACAACAATTTTAAAGTACGCTACACATTAGTTGAATGCAGGTCATGTCAACATAGCTTGATTTAGGGAGTACATTTGTACAGTTAGGGAGTACATTTGTACAGTTAGGGAGTACTATTTGTACAGTGGAAATGTCATGCATGCCCTAGTTGCAGATTGTCTACAAAAAATAATTTTTTCAAATACTGTTGACGACCACAATAAGATAAATTCAATGTTTGGGATTTTTTAGTAGTGATTCATATTTGTTATTTGATGATTATATAAGAGAATTAAAACAGTGTGTCATCATTTTTCAGTTATATTCCAGGTTTTTAAGAGATGGAGTGGAAATCTGATATATTTACAATTTGTTTGTTAAAATTAAAGAGAGGAAAAAAAATCAATTATTTGAAATGGAAAGTACCTTGCTGGACTATTGTGAAATTAATTATAGGACACGGATATTTATTAATTATTAATTAATTTGGCATATGTGAAAAATTCAAGACTTTAGTGACTTTCAAATTTCACTGGATTACCTTTAATCAAAAACTTTTTATGTTAAAACAGCATTTCTCAGACATGATTTTGGTTTTCCCACAAAAAACTGCTCCTAGTGCAACTTATGATCATAAAATAAATCAAAATAATCATTTGAAAAACTGATAAACGTACCAAATATGTTCAACTTGACTTCAATAATTTCACAATATTTCTTGTCGCATGCATTTGTTCTCCAATACTATTGATGCTTAAGTTAATTTATGTGCATGTCCGTGTACATATCATAATTTTCAAAATAATTTCTAAATTTTTGCAGCAAAAATATACTTCTCTGTTTAAAATAATGAATCTGTAAAATAAACACCCAAGTACATGACTATATACAAATAATCCCATCCATTTCACTTGCCTTTTCTCTAATGGACACGACCTGTTGATATGCCAATCAAGCTCTTTTTGCGGCTTTGGCAACTATTTATTTAGCCTTCCTTTTTGTCACCACTGACTTTTATGTGCTGAATGTGATTCGTTTCTTATCCTTCTCAATGAGAGCTTTTCTTCCTTTCAAGCTGGTGCTTATATTGGCAAAGTGCAGTGTATAAATTCTGACAGAGAGCTACATCTCAAGCAAGAAATCTTTTTTCATATAGTAATTAATTGCACTTTACCTAGATGCCCTCGGAGCTTTAATTTTTCTAAATGCAGCTTCTTTTGTAGGTGCTACTCCAAACACTTCCAACTGCGATTACCGTAATTCCGACTTTCATTGCAGAAGTCACCAAATACATGTCCTTTAGAGTTTATTTTCTTATAAACTGACCAACTAAATTTCCGTCAAATTTTGCTCCAGTCATACCCTTTTAAATACATTTTTTAAAAACTTTTATCTGAATTTTTCGTACTATGCTCTCTCTCAACAACTCTGCATGCTTCTTTCTGTTGCCGTAAGTTTCCATGACACGAAGAATCATTGGATTAATTTAAACCTTTGACCAATTAGATTATGCTTTACGAGAATTGTGTTCTAACTAATATATAGAATTAATAATTTACAAGGGTCATTGTTGAATGGAACCAAACAGGCCATTATTTATTATTAAAAAACCCAAAGATAATAATAAAAAAATGAACTATATCAAGAAAAATCTGATTCATGTCAGGAGAAAGGCAGAATTCCACTTAAAAACAGAGAAACATCCTAATTTCTACAGTGGTGCTAGCATGGCACATAAGTACATTAGACCCTTTGCTTGGAATATCTTTAGATCTTTTTGTGCAGAATACTGTGAAATAGATAGTACATTTTGGATAATATTCTAAAATTTCAAATTATAATTTATTTTAATTTGTTCACTTTGTTTGCTTTTATTAAGGAATGCTTGTTGGGTTTTTTCCTAGTCTTGTTACATAGATAAGCCCATAGGAAGTAACAATGTACATATAGTATTCATACCCAATTTATTTCCATTCTGCTCCTTTTGACTGTCATCAAAGTACTGGCTGGGGTGGTTGATTCCATTGTGTGTATCCAGGGAAAGGTGATGAACAGCTTCAAAATAGTGTGTACATGCCAGCTGATAGTGGTTACCTTTCAAGTCACTCATAATCTGGAAAATAAAAAATTCGGAGTATCCTTAATTTTCACACTGCATTGCTAATTACATTATATTAATAAATTTGGAGACCATGCATCACTCGATACAATGCTGTCCATGGAAGTCACTTAGTATACCGACTTAGAGTGAGACAACTCTGTAGTGAAGTACATGATACAGTCCTCTTTCATTATAATACTGTCTGTGGGAGTTTGAGTATATCGCCTTATAGTGGACACTATAATGAAGTACTTGATATTTCTCCCTCATTATAATACTGTCTATGGGACAAATTGATAGAAAGTATTAATACAAGTCAGGTATTACTATACTGCTGTTTAACACCATTTTTCTGCACACAATAGGCTATACATGGTGGCCAGTATTAATGTTGGAGGAAGAACACAGGAAAGCCCACTGGTTACAACTACCGACCCATAAGAAACTACTGGCAAGCTTTCTCACATACCCAATTTGGCAAATCTGAGACTCGAACCCACACTGACAGTGGTGAGATGGCAGTGATCCGTAACGGAGAGCACTTTAGACCAATCAGCCACTCAGTGCCCCTATTGAAAATGTATATGTATATATTATACATTAGCATATCAGTACAATAATAACTACATTGAGCCAATTAAAAGTTCAAAAAAGTCTAAAATATTTTGCTTTTGCAGGTAGAACTGATTTTCATTATGTAATACTTACCGGCTATTTTAGTTTTCTTAGAGCTTGTCTCCAGTACGAGTCTGATGACCATTCATAATATTGTCCTTCTTTGACTGGACCATGATTAAAGGTACCAAGTAGAGAAACTGGAGGGAATCCAGTAAAAAATAACAAGTATTACATAATTAAAAATCTGCTTTATCTCCAAAGCTACAATTTAAGAGCAGTAACTGATTACCAAATACGATTACAATGCTGATTTTGCCAACTATTACTGATCATTTCTTTCCAGTAGAATACTGACTTAAAAATAACTTGCTGCATAAATATCCCGACTCTGGTGTGCCATCAAACAGTGACAGAAAGAGGAAAAAGTGAAATTAAACTGCCACAAGAGATTTCACATCA
The DNA here is from genome assembly GCA_029339505.1 of Unio delphinus. Lineage (NCBI taxonomy): Eukaryota > Metazoa > Mollusca > Bivalvia > Unionida > Unionidae > Unio > Unio delphinus. The sequence continues at coordinate 36,933,462 of JAQISU010001235.1, forward strand.
TCCAATGAGGAATGAATAAGAAAGGCATGGACTTTCTCATAAATGAAAGATCACTCTCAGTCTGAGACTAAAATGTCTCTTGATAATTAAACTGCCACAAGAGATTTCACATCATCCAATGAGGAATGAATAAGAAAGGCATGGACTTTCTCATAAATGAAAGATCACTCTCAGTCTGAGACTAAAATGTCTCTTGATAATTGTACCAAGCTACATAAGAATGGTAGCTGTCAAAATATCAGTTACTTCCAAAGATAGAGAAAAGTTTCCAACCATTCCTTCTGCCTTTTAATTTGGCCAAAACAGAAAGATAACAAACAATTAAATCCTGATCAATTACAACTGAGATTAGGCTCATAGGCAACCAAAGAAAGTGATTTGTTTCGTTTAATATGAGCCAGGCATGAAAATGGAGAATCTGGATGGTTTGCAATAAAGATTTCCATACCGAGACAGTAGATTTCTCCTCATTGTTAACTCCTTGGGTTAATCTACTAATATGTCAAGGAGCTCACTGAATCAAGATCTTTTAATAGGATCATCCATGATGAATAAAGGTCTGGACTTTGTGAAGAATTTGCAGTGAAAGGTGAGAAACCTTATGTAAATGTGTCTTATGTCACCTGACCACAATAGTAGTGATGAGGTACCAATCACTATAGTAGCGATGTGGTACCAATCACAACAGTGGCTATGTGGTACCAATCACAATAGTAGCTATGTGGTCCTAATCACAATATTAGTGATGTGGTACCAATCACTATCGTAGCGATGTGGTACCAATCACAATAGTAGCTATGTGGTACTAATCACTATAGTAACTATGTGGTACCAATCACAACAGTGGCTATATGGTCCTAATCACAATAGTAGCTATGTGGTACCAATCACAATAGTAGTTATGTGGTACCAATCACAATAGTAGCTATGTGGTACCAATCACAATAGTAGCTATGTGGTACCAATCACAATAGTAGCTATATGATCCTAATCACAATAGCAGCTATGTGGTACTAATCACAATAGTAGCTATGTGGTACTAATCACAATAGTAGCTATGTGGTACTAATCACAATAGTAGCGATGTGGTACCAATCACAATAGTAGTGATGTGGTACCAATCACAATAGTAGCTATATGATCCTAATCACAATAGTAGCTATGTTGTACTAATCACAATAGTAGTGATGTGGTACCAATCACAATAGTAGCTATATGATCCTAATCACAATAGTAGTGATGTGGTACCAATCACAATAGTAGCGATGTGGTACCAATCACAATAGTAGTGATGTGGTACCAATCAAAATAGTAGTGATGTGGTACCAATCACAATAGTAGTGATGTGGTACCAACCACAATAGTAGCGATGTGGTACCAATCACAATAGTAGTGATGTGGTACCAATCACAATAGTAGCGATGTGGTACCAATCACAATAGTAGTGATGTGGTACCAATCACAACAGTAGCGATGTGGTACCAATCACAATAATAGTGATGTGGTACCAATCACAGTAGTGGCTATGTGGTACTTGCCACAGCTGTGGCTATGTGGTTCTAATCACAGTAATGTCTATGTGATTCTAATTACAAAAGTGGCTATGTGGTACCAATCACAATAGTAGCTATTAGGTATTTGACTTTTTGCAATATTTGCCTGTTTCTATTGCATTGCTGTGATCTTTACTGGCACTAGCCTACAGTCCAAGGTAATTATCCCCTCCTCTTGTCTGGAACAAATCACTTGATTCCAGTCTGATACCTTCATAATCTTCTGTAAATTAGAACATGGCCCTTGTTTAACACAAAAGGACATTAGTGGGTAGCAAAGTGTAAAAGGATAATTATAGCTGGTAAGTATTTAACTCCCATAGGTAAATTTCAATAATATATATATTTTAACCCTAATTCAATTAGAAACCAAGTTCTAACTAGACAGATATGCCTACCTTGATCAGTACTGATAAGACCGAGACTGGGCATTTCAAGAGGAACACGAGCTACCAATGACAGCTGATCTTGGCAAGAAACCCAGCAAGACAAAGAAAGACTGAATTATAGTTACGAGTGATCTTAAAACAATACTTTTCCACTGACATTGCATGAATTTCACGCATCCTTACTGGGGACAGAAGGAAGACTGCTTAAGTTTAAAGTTCTCAAAAGAATCATCATTCAAACGTTAACATGGAGATGTAAACAACAGTAAAAGAAGACATGAATGGTTCCACCTTAACAATAAAGAGGAAGAGACTGGTTTTGGGAGCTCCATGTACATATTTGGTGTAATCTTACAGTGACACCAATATAGAAAGAGTACTGGAGACTGCTGCTCAATTACCTTTAATGGTAGATATTGAGCAGTTATTTTCGTGAAGAGGAAAGAGGAAAAATGCAGGATATCTACAACTCAAGTTAATTGGCATATATCTGATCACATACATCTCCCAAAGCACTACTTAAATAAAATTATCATTTGGCATTATAAACCTTGGATGATTAATACCTTCTAGCCTGTGTGATGTCTTTGGCAGCCTTGACCAAAATCAATCCTGACAGATTGTTTGGTGTGAGCCAGGCATAACATATCATATGATACGGTTGACATAAAGAGACACTTCATTGCAAATGAAGTCTGCCAAAACTATTCAGTGAGGACTGTCATCCCTGTCTGCAGGCTATCCACCTGAATGGACTGCACATTCCTGTCTGCCTGAATGGATTACACATTCTTTCTGCAGGCTGTCTGCTGAATGGACTGCTCTTTCCTGTCCACCTGAATATTTCTGTGGCAAAGCTGTTTGATAGTGGTAGTTCCAGACTTCCAAGCTTAGAAAAGGAGCATGAGAGATCCCTTGGCATCTGGTATCCACTACAAACAACGTGCTGTCAGTAGTGACCGTGATGCAGCAGTGTTTTATGTTAGTGACTGATCCTTGTTGTGAAGCAAAGACTGTCCCCAAGGCAATAGGCACATGACTGTTCCTTGGCTCCCTGTCCAAATCTGAGTAACTGGTGTATGGAAGGAGTGGACATTCTGGTGCATAAATCAGAACTCTGGTTAGAAGCCATTCCCGATTTTTTCACCAGCTTAGAAGGTGATGAGATTTAGATCCCAAGGGGACCTGAGTGGAGATTACAAATTTGCAAGAACTTTCAAAGCCATACTTAAAGTATTAGAGGGTGCAAATCTCTAGGAATGACTGCCTCCTTCACTTAGGGAAGGCACCCCTTCCTCACTCCCGCACACTGTAGGGAGAAAAATAGATGGATAGGAAATTTAACCCTTTCGCTACGACTGCTGCATCTAAGCGTCTACTGTAAATAGCTCTCGAATACCCGTGACGCATATCTGCAGTGCCGAAAAACCTAGCTTACTACTCAATGTCGCACAGATGCGTAAAGTTCAGCAGTATTCGATGAACCAGCGACGCTCATGTGCGCAGAATACGTACGTGTTAACTAAACGTTGATTGGTTGAAAGTACGAAAGTTTACACATTTTTGATTATCATAACCAATGAGAGGATTGTTTACTCGACATTTTGATACAAGTTTGAATGCTGAGAGGTTAAATTTAGACACACTAAAATGAATTTTCCGCGGTTTACGAAACACGTGTTTTCGAGATGAACAAAGATGGATTCCGATTCAGATATGAGCAACTTTAACGGGTCCAGTGCAAGTGATATCGAAAAGTTTAATGGATCATAATTAGAAAATGGATCAGATATTGATTTCAACATAAGATACAAACGATTTTTAATCGTATGACAAGGCGGACGTAGTTTCAATTGTACAATGGAGTGACGACCTTGCCGTATTCAAAATCAATGTTTTTGATTCTTACGTTGGTTCAACAGACAACAATCAAGCTTGGACCAGTGAATGAAAGATTTTTTACTCAGATTAATTCCTGAATATCTGGTAGAAAATCTTGTGAAAGAAACAAACAATGTTGTTAAGAAAATAGGGGACCAAAAGCAAGACATGAAATCAGCATCACATGTGGGCATTAGTCCTACATGTAAGACATAGAACATGGTAATTTTGCTATACATATATTATAATATACTTGATAACATCGTCATTTATGTGTGGATAATTACTGTTTTGAGAGGTACCAATTGCAACATTTTAATTAGAGTGGATTTCATTCATGTTTTTATATGTTCATATGAAAATATTGGATTTATTTTATGGAATTCAAAACAGTTTATGTGACTGGGATTTCTTATATGATGGGATAAAGGAGTATATATAAAGTAGAAATATATGAATAACAGACACTATACAAGATAAGCTGTTTTTTATTTCACTTAAATCTAGTAAAAACTATTGAAATAATGAATATAAATGTAACCATGTTTTTATTGTCAATTTCTGTAGTCAGCCTTGATGATGCTCTAGTATTCAGCCTAGCAAACAGCCTCAGTAGTCTGAGTAACTGATATGATAGCACAGAGCAGTAGTGAAACTACAAAACAGCTGTAGTAGTTAAAGGGTTAAACAGTGTGACAGTTCTGCTGAGACATTTGCTTAAAATGTTTTGATGTGGGAGTTGTGAATCTTTTGGGACAAGGTCTTATCTTTGCCAGTTTAACCAGGAACTCATGTTGCTGATCCATCAAGAATTGTAAGACCATTTTAAGGATTTGTCATCAAAATAACATCTCCATATCATGTAGGGTGGCCTCAAATGTGCTCCAGCAAAACATCTGTTGCTGGCATGGTAACATCTCTAATGATGTTGAAATATCAGCAGAGATTATCATGGACACCACAGTCATGATTTATAACCAGTTCAAGTTTCATTATGCCTCAGTGCTAGACATCACTATAAACTGCCTCACAGCAGACATCGTAGCGATATGACTGAAAAATTGTTAAAGCTACGTTAAAAATCCTAACCAAATCAAGTTTCATTAAACTATCTTCATCAGTTCCAGACAATGATAAGTCACAAAACTAAATTTTACCTTCCAATGACCCTGACCACAATGCAATGGATATAGCAATGACCCTGACCATGACACAATTGATATAGCAATGACCCTGAACATGACACAATTGATATAGCAATGACCCTGACCATGACACAATTGATATAGCACTGACCCTGACCATGACACAATTGATATAGCAATAACCCTGACCATGACACAATTGATATAGCAATGACCCTGACCACGATGCAATGGATATAGCAATGACCCTGACCATGATGCAATGGATATAGCAATGACCCTGACCATGACACAATTGATATAGCATTGACCCTGACCACGATGCTAATGGACATAGCAATGACCCTGACCATGATGCAATGGATATAGCAATGACCCTGACCATGACACAATTGATATAGCATTGACCCTGACCACGATGCAATGGACATAGCAATGACCCTGACCATGACACAATTGATACAGCAATGACCCTGACCACGATGCAATGGATATAGCAATGACCCTGACCATGATGCAATGGATATAGCAATGACCCTGACCATGATGAAATGGATATAGCAATGACCCTGACCATGATACAATTGATATAGCAATGACCATGACCACGATGCAATGGACATAGTAATGACCCTGACCATGATGCAATGGATACAGCAATGACCCTGACCATGACACAATTGATATAGCAATGACCCTGACCATGATGCAATGGATATAGCAATGACCATGACCATGATGCAATGGATATAGCAATGACGACCATAATACAGGGGATATAGCAATGACTTGACCATGATGCAATGGATATAGCAATGACTTGACCATAATACAGGGGATATAGCAATAATGCTGACCATGATGCAATGGATATAGCAATGACCCTGACCACAATGCAATGGATATAGCAATGACCCTGACCATGATGCAATGGATATAGCAATGACCCTGACCACAATGCAATGGTCATATCAATGACCCTGACCATGAAGCAATGGACATAGCAATGACCCTGACCATGATGCAGTGGATATAGCCAATGACCCTGACCATATTACAGAGGATATAGCAATGACTTGACCATGATGCAATGAATATAGCAATGACTTGACCATGATGCAATGGATATAGCAATGATCACCATAATATAGGGGATATAGCAATAATGCTGACCATGATGCAATGGATATAGCAAATGACCCTGACCACAATGCAATGGATATAGCAATGACCCTGACCATGATGCAATGGATATAGCAATGACCCTGACCATGATGCAATGGATATAGCAATGACCCTGACCACGATGCAATGGTCATAGCAATGACCCTGACCATGAAGCAATGGACATAGCAATGACCCTGACCATATTACAGAGGATATAGCAATGACCCTGACCATGACACAATTGATATAGCAATGACCCTGACCATGATGCAATGGATATAGCCAATGACCATGACCATGTTACAGAGGATATAGCAATGACTTGACCATGATGCAATGGATATAGCAATGACTTGACCATAATACAGGGGATATAGCAATAATGCTGACCATGATGCAATGGATATAGCAATGACCCTGACCACAATGCAATGGATATAGCAATGACCCTGACCATGATGCAATGGATATAGCAATGACCCTGACCATGATGCAATGGATATAGCAATGACCCTGACCACGATGCAATGGTCATAGCAATGACCCTGACCATGAAGCAATGGACATAGCAATGACCCTGACCATATTACAGAGGATATAGCAATGACTTGACCATGATGCAATGGATATAGCAATGACTTGACCATGATGCAATGGATATAGCAATGACGACCATAATACAGGGGATATAGCAATAATGCTGACCATGATGCAATGGATATAGCAATGACCCTGACCACAATGCAATGGATATAGCAATGACTTGACCATGATGCAATGAATATAGCAATGACAACCATAATACAGGGGATATAGCAATAATGCTGACCATGATGCAGTGGATATAGCCAATGACCCTGACCATATTACAGAGGATATAGCAATGACTTGACCATGATGCAATGGATATAGCAATGACTTGACCATGATGCAATGGATATAGCAATGACGACCATAATACAGGGGATATAGCAATAATGCTGACCATGATGCAGTGGATATAGCCAATGACCCTAACCATGATGCAATGGATATAGCCAATGTCCCTGACCATGATGCAGGGGAATATAGCTATGATCTAGTCAACGGATGATGTATTATATTATACCTTATCTAAATAATCTCCACCAACATTTTGAGCTCTTATCTTCTGTTTAAGTAGGTCTGCATCCATATGTCTAAATGGACAACCTGAAATGGAAAACCACTGAAAATTACAAGTGTCACAAGTCCATGTCACCTTTTTGCAAGCATTATTTTGGCTTAACAAATCTAGACAATTTTTTGCTGAAATTAAAAGGCAAAAAAGATATTTTTTTATACATATTTGTATATAAATATACAGAAGACTGGGTAAAAGCCTTTCTGAATCTGGGAATCCACCCTAAAATATAATTATGGCCTTTCTGTGTCAACCTCTTTAATTTTTTTGGTGGTGAAAGTCATTAATGATCTAATTTTTCATTATACAAGAGCAGATATCTCCAAAAAGATGTACCTGACAGAGTGCTTGATAAATGAAATCATATAACCTGATCATTTGCAAACTGGAAATGTTGGATAATCAGTATGAAACATCTATAATTATCCATACCATATATATTCCCCCCAACTAACAAGAATATCCGATGCCATATACATTCCCTAATTAACATAATTATCCCATGCCATATATTGCCTAATTAACATAATTATCCCATGCCATATATTGCCTAATTAACATAATTATCCCATGCCATATATTACCTAATTAACATAATTATCCCATCTCATATACCCATATATTGCCTAATTAACATAATTATCCCATGCCATATACAGTAGTCCTCCTCTTGAACGCCCCCAACCCCCGACCAGTGGCCACTTGCTTCTTATGGCCAGAATCCCTTGGTACTGATGAGTTTGTATTCAAAAGTACCCCTCAAGAACAGCCACCCTTTTAATGCGACCAGCATTTTAGTACAAAAAATGTAAAATGTCCCCCCCCTCTCATAAGTGGCCACTTTTGTTTCTTTAACTGTATCCAGAGCCAATGATTAATTCAAATATTGACATAAGGTAAGCAATTAATTATCTCTATTGTCGATACATGTCTCCCAGTGTCAAGTTTCCATTTGAAGTGTTGACTAAAGATTAATAATATATCATCATCTATAAAAGTTGATGTTTACAGGAAATGTGCTCAATAATGTTATGATAGAGTTTGGAGCTTAACACCAATGTCAAGTTCTTCTCTTTGATGATTATAACCAAACACAAATGTTAAGATCATAACTGGGTCAGCATAGGCTAAAAATAGAGAAAGTTTAAGAAAACAGCGTACCAGACAAAGACTGAAAAATCAGGTGACAACAAATTTATGGCTTCCTTTACGAAGAATGCATTTCGTCCACTCGATTCAATTTTTTTCTGCATAATTAAATCACATACAGTTAGCAACAACCGAATAAATCATTACCAAACATTAACATGTCATTATGTTAACAGAGACATTATTTTGGAAAGTCGGTTATTCTACTTGACGACATCGGGGGAGTGGGGACTTGCCAACACATTTTACAGGGTTCATACTGAACTATGGATGATAAATTCAAAGACTTTTCCCAAACTTTCAAAGACCACAAACAGAGATTTCCAAGACCTATTTTTGCTAATATTGTGTATACAGGTTATATGAGAAAAATGAATGCCAAATACTACAATATTGATTCCTGATTAAAGTCAAACTATAATTAATTTCCTAAAATTGTATTATAATTATCTGGAAGATAGGTTAACATTCATTGTTCTTTCAGAAATATGTAACATACGTGTCAGATTTAATACAAAATAAATTGTTCTCTTAACAGACATCAGTATTGCTTTAAATGCAATATTATATTTGCTTTCTTTTCTCTTCAATCATTTTGGAAAGAGACGCTACCACTGTCATCTCTTCCTCTGCTTTTCTCCTAAGAGCATTTGACTCTGTGACATGCACAATGGGTCCTTTTAACTCTGCCTCTTCTGCTTTCAGTACAGAGGAAGCATGTAGGCTGGCAATGTTAGCTTCAAGAGGCAGTTTTCTGGCTTTAAGTTTTTCCACTTCATCCATGGCTAACTCCCGTTTCTTTCCTTTTTGGTTTTTCTCATTCTTCTCTGCTTTCTTCTTATCCAGATAAGCATGGTACTTATGTCTTGCAAAGGAGCCATGTGTCATCATTTCATTGCTAATGATGATTTCCAAAGGTCCACCTGCTTTTCTCATTGTGTCAATGATTAGCCCTTGAGCTCTGAGGCTTTCTCTGCTGAGGTTCTCAACAGATACCTGTTTGTTGACAGAAAATCCTCTCTCCACTGTTGCCTGTCCGTGTGACAACAACAACATTTTCTGGAGACCACACGACATATTCCTTTCTTTTGGAAAGGACAGAATAAAACACTTCATCAAGGTTGGGCGTGTTTTTTTTTTCTCCATTTTTATTAAAAAGAAACATTATCTATAAATCCAGTAATATTTCAAGCACTTCAAAGTACTGAGCAAAACGGGCTCAATTATAGTCTAACTATACCAACCCATTTGTTTCTTTAGAAAGTCCGTTAATCATGAAATGTGCAGTAGATGGCAGTATTAGTGCCATTCTGGTCACATTCAGGTTAGAAATTATAAATCAATGATTCTGTTGCCTTAGTTCTGTGCACTTTTTATCATTTAATTATTTTCGTTATTGAAATCGATAGGGGTACAAACAAACGGGGATGTATAGTCAGACTATAGATACACAAATCAATTTCGGCAATGTGATTTTAATTTTTTTTTTTAATACCATTGGGGAAAAAGTCGAGGGTCGGCAATGAGAAACGGGGATATTCCGTCAACTGGAAATGCATTTTTTAAAATTCTTTTATTTATTTACCTAATCAAATGACTTCTTACAGTTAAAGCTTCACGGCACACGTTTTTTTTTTATATACTCACAATTCAAGAACAACAACTCTTGCTTAACTCTACTATAGTGTACGCATGCGCACTTTGAAACTGTATATCCGTGAATTGAATTTATTACAATGTATGTTTTTATATTAAACAAAGGAACATTATTATGTAGAACAAAATTTTCGAAAATGATTTTTTTTCCCCACTCAAACATGTTAAATAAACCGACGGTACAAGTAAATTTAAACGGGCCCTCTTTTGCCATATCTCCCAAATCATCACATTAAACAATATCTTATTTTATACCCGAAGAGTAATGAGTTAACATTATTTTGCCCAAAATTACCAATAGCTTATACTTCTGCATCTTGGTTCCACTAAATGAACAGTATGTAGTTACTAATTTGCATGGACTCCTCCAATTGAAGCCAAGTTGCTCGTCTTTTTACACAATGTACAAAACGTCTTTCGTTTACATAATTTATCCTTTTGCAGCCATTCCTTGTATTTCTCTTGTTCAAGCCAGATATCGTTGAAAGACCAAAGACCTGGCATTTTTAAACACTGAACTTGAAGAAGATGTAAATCGAATGAACAAATTTTGAATTCTCGAGCGTGTAACTTTCGCGAACTTTCTACGTAGAATTAGTGTAATTAACATTTTGATTGGCTAAAACTGATGGACTCGTCCAATCAAATTGAACTATTTGTCAAACGAAAGAAGCCATGAAAACCAGCTATATCCGAAGCTAACGACCTTGGGCAATTTTATTGGTGACATCTTTTGATAAAGTGTGTAGCGGCACCGTCTTGCTTTGATGAAGAGTGCATGTGTGATTGAAGTCGCCGCCGAGGCATACTTTGGATGGCCAAACAAAACAAAGCCTCTTTTGTTAATGCGGCGGCAATAAACTGAACGGGTCATCAAAAGAAAAAAACCAGGATAACTAGATTACATCTGAATCTAACAACCTCGGATAATTTTATTTGTGATTCCGGAAAGAAATTAATTTTTGGAGGGTTTATTTCAATTTTCAAAGACTTTTAAAGACCTCAGGTTAATATGCTCGATTTTCCCAAACTTTCAAGGCCTTGAAAATGCTACCTCATTTTTCCCAAACTCTCAAAGACCTTCAAAGACCGTACGAACCCTGTTTTATGTAGTAAAGACTCGAAACAACAAAATTTATGAAATGACTCAAATAAAGTCATAACCGATAAGAAGGTTATTCAGCAGCAGTGGAAAAATGGAGCAAATGGAAAGATAATTATGTATGCACCAAGATGTAAATGATGTTTTTGAACGCATTTGCAATGTGCATGACAACAATACCAATTCGCATATCACACTTACACCAAGAAAGAGAACTATTAACGTATATACAGTTGACACAAGTTTGTTATTATAACAAGAAGAACCTTTTAATGATTAATGTTACTTTTAAACAAAGATATGAAATGCTTTTAAGTATGTAGCTTTCTTACTACATACATTACATATAATTCTCATAAAATTACTACTGTATCATTAAATTCCTAACATGATTGTTCGAGAATTCCAGTAATTTCTTTCTGATGGAAACCAGTTAAGTACTGTGGTAAGTAATATCAGAAAAAATACTGCAGCAAATTGGTATACTGGTAATACTGTACACCTCTATTGTTCACTATACCAATATTTTTCTCCATCAACACTTTAGTGCAGTGCTTTATAAACAAAGCATGTTCAGTATGCAAAAGCTTAAAACATGAAGTCAAGACACGAGAACCCACCGTGATTATCTTCTGTGCCAGGGACATTGGACATAATTATGTTATCAAAAGCTTAAAACATGAAGTCAAGAACACCCACCATGATTATCTTCTGTGCCAGGGACATTGGACATAATTATGTTATCAAAAGCTTAAAACATGAAGTCAAGACACAAGAACCCACCATGATTATCTCCTGTGCCAGGGACATTGGACATAATTATCTTCATACAGCTGTAGGGTGTGTAGTCTGCCCGCTTTCCTTCTTTGCCGTAATTGTGTCGGATGTTATAAGCATACTGCTTATCAAACTAGAAAGACAAGAACAAAATATGTGAAATTGTTAAGGAAGAACAAGGGACATCAAACTGGACCTAATCTGTTTCTAATGACCACGACTTGCAATTCCTTATGATTTCTCCCTTACCCTCTTCACTTGCGAGTAAATAGTGTTTGCCAGAGAATGACAACACTCTAAAATGATTAAACCTAAGTAGTTCTTTACAGTAAAATATTTATTTAAACATAAGAATGACCAAAAACACAGAAGCCATACAGAAATTGCAACAGCCACTAAATTGACTGAATTTGATCAATTTGACTTTGAAGGTTGTTGTACATAACTATAATCCCATAAATATTTATTGTATTACCTGTAACCAAGTCAATGTAGTTTTGGTAACATTTGACCTTTGACCTTCCTAGTTTTACGAATATTTCATATCTTCACCTAATTGTGATGAAGATCATATGAGCAAATTTTGAAAGACCTTTATGACAGGATGCTTTTTATAAAAAAAATCTGGTAAAACAATTTCAGCAGTTTTCAAAAGAAAATTGTCAAAAGGCTTTTCTATTTTACTAATGATGCTAAATGATGGACTATCATAATGGAAAAAGTTTTGCAAGGCCTTGATGCCAGAATGATTTCAGTAAAATCTTGTGAAAATTGGTCCAGCAGTTTGCTCTGAAGTGAAATTGCAACTGTGAACAGATGACACAAAATGGATGAAGCACCCAAGCCTAAGTTTGCTGTAATGTGCCACTTGAGCATGGCTTTAATAGTTTTTTTGCTTTTTGTTCTTGTTTGTAAAAAAATAATATAAACTCTTTGGGGGGATTCTAAACAAAATGTATGCGCTGTTTACAGTGTAAGAGTAATAGTCACACAAATGTTTCCTCATATTCTGCAAGAGTACAGCAAAACATGTAGGATATCACTATTTGATACCTTGTCTCCATCCATAATTTTGGTGAATTCTGATCTCCAGAACTTCATTGCCTCTTCAAGAGATAGTCCAATGCCCTTTAAGAAAAGTCCATACTGCATCCTCCCACCATGCCGCAGGTGGTGGTTCTGGCGAAAGGCTTGATGTAGCTGCTGCATACATAGTGGAAATGACTTCTTACTCAACTGCAAAATAAAGAGAAAATAACAGGTTCAGCTAAAAAGCAATATTAAAGTAGGTACAGATAGAAGTGAATCCGAGACTCAAACCCACGCAGGTGGGATAGCAGTGATCCATAATGGATAGCACTTTAGACTGCTCAGCCCCTCGGAGCCCCTCAGGTACAGACAGAAGTGTAATGTTTCTATTAATGTTTATCAGATTTGCATTGTATTCCCATTTATTGGTCATCTCACAACAACTTACAAATAAATGCACTGTAGTTGATTCTGTAATTCATAAGATAATATTACAACTGCTATATCCAAGTCAGATTTCTGTAAAAGCATACTTAGTTGTGCTAAGTGAGATGTGATATCCATCATAATATTCATGCATGCAACAAATCTGTAGTTTATTCACCAGGTCTTGAAACTCTTTTGTCTTGTTTTTCTTCTTGAAATAATTCACGAGAGCCCCCCAGCTGTGAAAAATTGCATATAGTGCATAAGATGCCAGCCATCTTATTTCATGCACCTCTCTTTCAGTAAGGGACTGTCCAGAACATTCTGGATTTCCTTCAATTCTGTTGGCACGTTAATTAAAAAGATAGTACAGATTTTTAACTGTGCCTTCAAAGGTTTCCTTGAGGTACGGAATGTTTTTTGATGCTGGAGAGGTACAAAAATTCAATCTATGAGCCATACAATGAATGCTGATCAAGCGAAGGCTTTTTTCCTTGAATCGTGTTGCTACACCACTTTTGCGACCTGTCATCACGGATGCCCCATCAATGCCAAAACCAACAACTTTTTCAAGAGGAATTTCCTTTTTTCTAAGAACTGGACAACTTCTTTGAAAAAAACTTTTGCAGTGTGTTCCACTGACACATTACCAAGAAAATGAGTTGTAGAAACAACATGGCTGGCTCAATGATTCTGGCATAAATGACAAACTTCTTGGCATTTGAAAGGTCTGTACTCTCATCAATTAAGATGCTAATGACTGGACTACATGGTACTTTCTGCATTAACTCAAATTCTATCACTGTTGCTATGCAATTTTGGAAAAAAATAAAGCTCGATGATAAATCTAAGTATACAAATATTTTATTATTATCATTATTATTATTATTTTATTAAAGTATTTGAGTAAAACAAGTATATTTTTTTTAAACCCAGTAAAATGAACAAAATCTGATGCAAATTGTGCAAGAACCTTAACTTAAGACCATGGAGTTTCTAAGGATGTTGCTTTGTGATAATACAGTCATTTTAAGAAATCCCATCAAGGTGTTTAAATGCTAAAATACTATGTCACTACAGTTTCTCTTTTCTCTCTCTCTATTAATTAAAGTTAATCAATTATAGTAATGAACAAAAAGATTATGCCTGTCTGTATACGATGATTAAAATAAGACAATGTTGGTATTATATACATCATTGAGATCAGGGCCAATATCATTTGCTGCAATGATCATCAGAGCAAATAGTAATAATAATTTATTTACTAAAGCATTATACAAGTTACAAGCTGTGTGATTGTCTGACTACTGAACAGGATGCTGACAGCAACTCCTAACATGCTCAGGAAATTATTCAAACAACAGTGGCTGTAACATCATTTCAAACACAAAAACTTTTTACAGCGATACTGAAATGTGACTCGTCTAGACTAGAAAGGATTTCATGACAAAAGAAACATGTACCAATAATCCAGATTATTAAAATTAAAAAAGAAAATTGTTATCCACCATTAAACATTGACAGAAAGTTGTGACGACAAGTTACCGAATGCAATGGCCAATCACAATGCTTGATGCTATTTTTAGTAACAGGGATTCCTCAAGATATGCACTGATCGGAACATAACTGATCACGTTTTGGTTGCTTATTAGTTGCACCATTTTTTCCATCTAAAAATTAAATAGAAAAAAAATGTAAAAAAAATAAAAGAACTTACTTGAAATTTCTCTACAGAAGCCCTTGTTGAATATGTTGCGTTTCCTCCAACTCTTCATGTTGCCAACACCACTACCCAGAAGTCAACAAAATCCAACAGTGAACCATATTTTAGAGAAGCAATATTCTTCTACAAGTAATAGGCAACTGATATAACATGAATAATTGATTCAGATTTATTGCCGATATCTGCCATGCATATAGTTTTAAGATTTTCACTTAAGTTTCAAATCCTGAATCACCTGTTTGTGAGCTGGTAATTCAACTCATCTGTCAAGGGTTGATTTCCTGAAGTTAGCATTTCCAAGTGTGAAAGAATTTTTTTTGGCCAATTTTTACACACCATTTGCAAAGCATCTAATTTTGTTCATTAATTTCCAGCCATGGTCGATGTTGTTTTCAGTCTGAATTGAAAGAGAACTTTTTTCTTGGTGTTAGATGGACCCTTAGTTTCAACGCTGCCATCTTTAAGCACATCATCGCTAGCATTGTCTGATATGGTATTAGCCTGAGGAATTGTTTAATCGCTGTCACTGACAGAAACTTCTGCATCCTGACTGTCATTAGAAGTGTTACTGCTAAAATAATGAAAAAGTGTCTGAGGTTTAACTGATTCTGCCATTTAACACATTGAACCACCAAGCCAGCCTCTGTATCAAATGTGCACTTCTGACCTTTCTTATTAAACCAATCAGAATTGAGCACATGACACACAGAAATACATGACGCATTTACAAATATACAAATATAACATATTCTCTGAGTGACAACTGGGAATTTCACAGCAAAAATAAAAATAATTAAAAAAACACATTCTGCACACAATTGTTATTTTTTGTGCAATTTTGCCTCCATGGGATTAAAAATCTTGCAGGAAAGCTTAAATTAGTGGAGGAATTTGCCGACCATGCCACAGAAATTAAAAGGCATAATCAATCAGACCTTTTCTGCATTTTTCCACCAAGGCTTCTTTTTAAAAAAAATAAAAATTCAAGCACTTTTAAGGATATTTGTCAAGTAGAGATCTTAGGAATTAAATCCTGAACAATTTTTGCATCTAACCATCCTCCTTAATAAGCCAATGTTCAATTTTCACTGATTCAAGAAACTCAAACTCTGACTCAATTTCCCTTCCGCAGCGATCTAAATCAGAAGATAACAAGACAGATAGCTAGACAAGGGGCTATAACTCTTCCTCTGCATTAATGAATGAACATAAGATGTGACTATAGCACTTACCATTTCTATCATATCAGCTGTGATCTGACCAACATTAATTTTCCTGTTGCTATAATCCTGACCTAGGTAACGCTTGCTGAGACCACAAAGCATGGGAAGTAATCTATCATCTTCCTCTAGATGCGGCAGGGCTCGGGATGTCACCTGAAACATAGCTTTTAATTAAAAAAAAAGTATTGTTCCGTTTATGTTCATTGTAAAATGATGTGTAACTGCAGTAAAATCTCAATGAATCGAGCCTCCAGCAAACTAGGTGAATCCGTTCGATAAAGACTAAAAGACTCATCATCTGGTCAGAACCTGAACACTAATCTTAATGATCAAGGTTTATCTAGTCAACTGTTTTCAAAGCAGTAAAGTTGTAATGTACTCTAGCTCAGTTGGACCTGAAAATAATTCAACTCTGAAGCCAAAGTTTGATTGAGTTTCTGATCAACAAGGACAGACATTTTAATGGGTAAAAAGAATCAAGATCAAACTTTTAGCTGTTAAGTAAAAAAAACAAAACATCTTCGGTATTCTTCAGCGAACAAGATTTTCAAATTATCTGCTGTGGTACATACATCGTATGTCAGCTTGGCATCATTTTCAATTAAGATAAAGTAGACATTATTAGAAGTCGTTAAGTTTTTAAAAAAACACGTCATAGTGATCATCCAATCAGAGGAAGCAGCGACTAAGTGACATTTTTAATACAGTCGTTATGGCAGACATACTGGAAGTACAACTGGTACCACATCAATATGACTTTCTTTAAAGACCAACTAGACAGTATTCAGGTGAAAATCCCAAATCAATATGACTGTCTTGAAGAAGAGTTGTGATACAAAGATTTTTAAGATGGCTGTCATGGTGTAAAGATCTCAAAAATGCCTGTAAAAATGAGCAACTGGATACCCCTTAAAATACCCCTTAAAAATAAATATAAAATTTCCAAATTCAGATAAGTCATCAAAAGCAAACAAGACACAGAGACTATTTTCTACTGCTCGACATATAACATGCTGAAAAGAATACTGCCCTCTCATTGGCCAAAAGAAAGTGATATAATGCCTTCTCATTGGCCAAAAGAAAATAACACACTGCACTTCTCTATAACTTCTTTTCAGATGGCCAAAGCGAAGGCAGTATTCTATTCAGCACTTTGCACTTGCAACTTAAGTATGTGCGATCATGGGAAAGTTGAGCAATAGCATGGGAAAAAGGCCATGACATTGATTCTTAAATGGGTCACATGAGAAAAAGTGTAAATGATACAAGCCCTCCATAAAATTTCCTTATTTTATATTTATAGTATGGATATGAAACAGTTCCAAGTGAACAAAATTTTTTGAATGGGAAACCACATGCCACAAATTCATTCTATTTTGATACCCACATACTTAGCACCACCAGTCTAAATTGAATATAAATGGTGCCAGATATAAAGATAAACAGATATAATAATAATAATAATAATAATAATAATAATAATAATAATAATAAGGACTTTGTACAGTGCCTAATCTTAAGAAGCTCTAAGCACTTAACAACATCTATAATGATGTTGATGTGAATCATGGGTGTCAAATGACTAAAAAAATGTTAGGAAAGGGATTTTGTTAAAACTAAAAACATGCTGAATTCAGAAAAGAACAAATCAGTTGGACGTGAAAAAGTTTGAAATAAAATTTTGACAGTGATATAACACAGCCGTCATCATTTATAGACCAAAAGACCATTTGGAAACATTACTGTAAATAGAAGACAAGTAAAAGTAAGTATTATGCATAAATAATTTCTCAAATTCTTTTTTGTCTATACTCTTGTACGAAATAATAATCCACAGTAATTTAACTGATTTTCACAAGAATTTTAACTCCATATTCACGTATGTAGCAAAATTAAATATACATTTTTCAGTTTTCTAGAATTATGTTATGTAATATATACATTGCTCATTCTATGCTTAGATTACATTTTTGCCTCTTATACTAGTGATAATTATGCCTATACTTCTCTTGGCAGATGTCATGTATAATCTACAACAAAGCAGTTCAGGTTCACATTTAATACAATTTCTCTTATAAGAAGTATTTTGGTCAAATCTGTTGATACATAGCTGCCAACCCCCCCGAGTGCAAAAATACTGATTACTTGTGACAAAAATACTGATTTTCAGGAACAAATACTGATTTTTAAATTTCAATGCATATGTATCTATTTACAACATATACAACCATCAGTAGAGTTGGACAGTGCCTAATATAATTATTTAATGTCAAAGATGCACATGTTGCACCCTTGTACCTTCTGGAGTTGCACGCGTTCCATATAGGTGCCCATTCAAAAGGTGCAAGAGTGCAACACACTCAAACACAAGCTATTTATAGGAGCCCTTTCCACGCCTTATTTTTTTAAATAATCGATTCCAATGTACCAATTTTCATTTATTATCTCAATTCTGTTATTTTCTTATTTAAATGTTTTCATTCAAGCATACAAATTATCTTTTGCAATTTTAATGTCTGAAAAACGTTTGCAAAATAAATCGCCAACAACACTAGTAACTGAAAAAGGTTTATTTCTAAAAGAAATTTAAAAATCAAATTTCGATCGATGTACATTAAGGTTCTTTCTGTCATTTATCTACGTCGTAAGTTCAGGCTGAGTTGTACGTGATGAAGCAGGAAGCTGATGTTTATTAACTTTATTGTGCTCTTGCATTTCATAGGCACCTCCGTGCCCAATAGTGAAATCACGTTACACAATTTACAAAACGTCAGTTTTTCTCCTGTACTATATGGTTTCACAAATCTGTACAAGACGGCACAAATATCCTTCCAGTTGTCTCCTATTTCTTCTGGAGAAAATTCTGAATATTCTGCCTTCCAATTTAGCATGATTAGAAGCTGAGTATTACATAGACTAGATACAGCAACAGCGGTAACTATTGCGAAATCCAATATGACGGATAACGACAGACCTGGTAGCCTCGATTTCGAATGAACCAATCGCATCGTAGAACTTTATTCCTATATACATGTGCTATATTCTGTCAAAATAGAACCGGGAATGCATTCTAAACTGACAATTCCAAAGAAATTTTATTATTATTTTTTTTAATTAAAAAACATATTTTTGGCAAAAACGGAACAGTTGGCAGCTATGTTGATATGACAAACCATTTAGAAGAAAAGTTAGATATTTTAAGAAAAAAGTATTTTAGTCAAAATCTATGTTGATATGACAAACCATTTAAAAAGAAGCAATAACAAGATTTTCAAGATGACTGCATGGTGGCCATATTGGATGTCAGATTGGCACCATTTCTATTTAGGACTAAGTATAGTCTGAGTTTCTTCTGACCCTTCCCACCCCATCACTCCATTTTAACATCCTGTCCCTTCCCACCCCATCATTCCATTTTAACATCCTGACCCTTCCCACCCCATCCAGGGTTCATACTGAACTATGATGATAAATTCAAAGACTTCTCCCAAACTTTCAAAGATCACAAACAGAGATTTTCAAGACCTATTTTTGCTAATATTGTGTATACAGGTTATTTGAGAAAACAATGAATGCCAAATACTACAATACTGATTACTGATTAAAGTCACAAACTATAATTAATTTCCTAAAATTGTATTATAATTATCTGGAAGATAGGTTAACATTCGTTGTTCTTTCAGAAATATTTAACATACGTGTCAGATTTAATACAAAATAAATTGTTCTCTAAACAAACATCAGCATTGCCTTAAATGCATTATTATATTTGCTTTTTTTCTCTTCAATCATTTTGGAAAGAGACGCCACCATTCTCATCTTTTCCTCTGCTTTTCTCCTAAGAGCATTTGACTATATGACAAGCACGAGTCCTTTTAACTCTGCCTCTTCTGCTTTCTGTACAAATGAAGCATGTAGGCTGGCAATGTTAGCTTCAAGAGGCAGCTTTTTGGTTTTTCTCTCATCCTTCTCTGCTTTCTTCTTATCCAGATAGGCATGGTACTTATGTCTGGCAGAGGAGGCATATGTCATCATTTCATTGCTAATGATGATTTCCAAAAGTCCACCTGGTTTTCTCATTGTGCCAATGCTTAGCCTTTGAGCTCTGAGGCTTTCTCTGCTGAGGTTCTCAACAGATACCTGTTTGTTGACAGAAAATCCTATCTCCATTGTTGCCTGCTCATGTGACATCAACATTTTCTGGAGAACATTCCAAAGATCGACATATGCCTTTCTTTTGGAAAGGACAGAATAAAACACTTCATCAAGGTTAGGCTGTATTTTTCTCCATTTTTAAAATAAACATTATCTATAAATCTAGTAATATTTCAAGCACTTCAAAATACTGTGCAAAACGGGCTCAATTATAGTCTAAAGTCCGTTAATCATGAAATGTGCATGGGATGGCAGTATTAGTGCCATTCTGGTCACATTCAGGTTAGAAATTATACATCAGTGATTCAGTTGATTTAGTTCTGTGCAGTTTTTACCATTTAATTCTTTTCGTTATTGAAATCGATAGGGGTACAAACAAACGGGGATGTATAGTCAGGCCAAATCAATTTTGACAATGCAATTTAAAAAAAAAAAAAAAAAAAATTATATCATTGGGGAAAAAGTCGAGGGTCGGCAATGAGAAACGGGGACATTCCGTCAACTGAAAATACTTTTTTTAAAATTTTTTTATTTTTTTTACTTGCCTAATCAAATGACTTTACTTCCTAATGTTAAAGCTTCACAGCACACGTTTTTTTTATATACTCGCAATTCAAGAACAAGAACTCTTGCTCAACTCTACTATAGTGTACGCATGTGCACTTTGAAACTGTTTATCCGTGAATTGAATTTATTTCAATGGATGTTTCTATATTAAACCAAGGAACATTATTATGTAGAACAAATTTTGAATCCTCGAGCGTGTTATACTTTCACGCACTTTCTACGTAGAGTGAATTAGTGTAAAGAATATTTTGATTGGCCAAAAATGGACTCGTCCAATCAAATTGAACGATTCGTCAAAAGAAAGAAGCCAGGAAAACCAGCAACATCTGAAGCTAATGACCTTAGGCAATTTTATTTGTGACTTACTTTGATGAAGTGTGTACCCATCTTGCTTTGATGAAGAGTGGTTATTGAAGTCGCCGCCGAGGCCAACTTTAGATGGCCAAACAAAGCCTCTTTTGTTGTTGCGGCGGCAATGAAAATGAACGGGTCATCAAAAGAAAAAAACCAGGATAACTAGATTACATCCGAATCTAATGACCTCTGATAATTTTATTTGTGATTCTGGAAAGAAATTAAAATTTTGGGGTTTCTTTCAATTTTCAAAGACTTTTAAAGACCTCAGGGTAATATGCACGATTTCCCCAAACTTTCAAGGCCTTGAAAATGCTACCTCAGTTTTCTCAAAATCTCAAAGACCGTACGAATCCTGCCATCATTCCATTTTAACATCCTGACCCTTCCCACCCCGTCACTCTGTTTTGATATTCTGACCCTTCCCACCTCATCACTCCATTTTGATATTCTGACATTTATGTTAGCAAGTGAAGTCAAAGTAAATAATCTTTAATCCGAACAACCGAACACAAGAATCCAGTAGAACCCCTCTGTAACTGTTGGAACCAATCAAATATACACATTATGGAATAAATTTTTAAACAGGGTTACGTAAAACTGAATTGATTAAACAGGCATATATAAATACAAATTTTGACATGCATTTGTTTTAAAATGTAATTACAATTGGTTTTTGCTATTAATGAATGAACTCACTGCCAGAGCCTGAGACAGTTTTGTCCGGTACACACTAAGCAAAATGGACACCATTTCTTCGTATGGTACATATGCCGATCCCTGGTGAAGATAAACCTTTCTTGCTCTTACAAGATCCAAAGCCTCTGTGAATGGAACCTGTTGGAAAATATAACTGATAAATTAATGTCACAAAATTTAAACATGGGTACATAAAAAAAATATAAAAAAAAGACTTCATGCCACCTGAGCTACAAGGTATTAGTTGTACATCTACTTAATGACTCGATAAACTTCACAATTTTGGTTGCAGATAATGAACAAAACTGTGACACAAAATTTTACTCTTGCCTATTGACAGAGTCAATCTTTTGTCATCCCGAAATTTGATGAATTTTTCAGAGAGAGAAAAAGTGAAATCTGTCCATTAAAGGACCAGAAAACTTTTCTTTGCAGACAAGTACTGTATTCATATAAACATTACTCTGTATAAATCCAGATATCTTTGCATGGATCCAGATTACTCTGTATGGATCCAGATTACTCTATATGGATCCAGATTACTCTGTATAAATCCACATTACTCTCTATTCCAATTAATATTAACGTACCCATATTACTATGTAACTATCAAAATCACTACTTATCAACAGTACCTGATACGTATTCATGCTAATGCATATCTATCAAAATCACTACTTATCAATAGTACTCGATACGTATTCATGTTAATGCGTATCTATCAAAATTACTTTATTACTTTCTATCTGTCAACAGTACTCGATACATATTCATGTTAATGTGTATCTATCAAAATCACTACTTATCAACAGTACTCTATACATATTCATGTTAATGCATATCTATCAAAATCACTACTTATCAACAGTACTCGATACATATTCATGTTAATGCGTATATTTCAAAATCACTACTTATCAACAGTACTCTATATGTATTCATGTTAATGCATATCTATCAAAATCACTACTCATCAACAGTACTCGATACATATTCATGTTAATGTGTATCTATCAAAATCACTACTTATCAACAGTACTCAATACATATTCATGTTAATGTGTATCTATCAAAATCATTACTTATCAACAGTACTCAATACATATTCATGTTAATGTGTATCTATCAAAATCATTACTTATCAACAGTACTCGATACATATCCATGTTAATGTGTATCTATTAAAATCATTACTTAACAACAGTACTCCATACATATTCATGTTAATGTGTATCTATCAAAATCATTACTTATCAACAGTACTCGATACATATTCATGTTAATGTGTATCTATCAAAATCATTACTTATCAACAGTACTCGATACATATTCATGTTAACGTGTATCTATCAAAATCATTACTTATCAACAGTACTCGATACATATTCATGTTAATGTGTATCTATCAAAATCACTTTCTATCTGTCAACAGTACTCGATACATATTCATGTTAATGTGTATCTATCAAAATCACTACTTATCAACAGTACTCTATACGTATTCATGTTAATGCATATCTATCAAAATCCCTACTCATCAACAGTACTCGATACATATTCATGTTAATGTGTATCTATCAAAATCACTACTTATCAACAGTACTCTATACGTATTCATGTTAATGTGTATCTATCAAAATCATTACTTATCAACAGTACTCGACACATATTCATGTTAATGTGTATCTATCAAAATCACTACTCATCAACAGTACTCGATACGTATTCATGTTAATGTGTATCTATCAAAATCACTACTTATCAACAGTACTCTACGCATTCATGTTAATGTGTATCTATCAAAATCACTAATTATCAACAGTACTCTATACATATTCATGTTAATGCATATCTATCAAAATCACTACTCATCAACAGTACTCTACGTATTCATGTTAATGTGTATCTATCAAAATCACTACTTATCAACAGTACTCTATACGTATTCATGTTAATGCGTATCTATCAAAATCATTACTTATCAACAGTACTCGACACATTCATGTTAATGTGTATCTATCAAAATCACTACTCATCAACAGTACTCGATACATATTCATGTTAATGTGTATCTATCAAAATCACTACTTATCAACAGTACTCTACGCATTCATGTTAATGTGTATCTATCAAAATCACTACTTATCAACAGTACTCTATACATATTCATGTTAATGCATATCTATCAAAATCACTACTCATCAACAGTACTCGATACATATTCATGTTAATGTGTATCTATCAAAATCACTACTCATCAACAGTACTCTATACATATTACTGCATATCTATCAGCATTACTGTCTATCAACAGTACTCTACATGCATAAACGCCAACCCCTGAAGAGGAAAAAAAAGGATAGTCCAAGCCGTCAAAAAGCGGAATCCAGGCAGAAAAAGCATAATCCACATATAACATGCTAAAATTTCAATGAACAATGATTTATTTGCCCCTCTCATCTTTTAACATCCTTTAGTGTTTCAAGTTTTCATATGTAGCACTTTTAGCTCTACACACATCGTCTAGAATCCATCTAAAGACAGCCCCAAATATTAAAATTCTTTCCACACGGCCTGAAATAGATGTCAAGTGATGCTGCACTCGTGTCATAATTTATAGAGGATTCTGTTATTTTTTTTGTTTAGTGCCTTTTTCTAATTCATCTGGGACATTTTTGAAAGGAGATATTTTGCTCACATAAATGCATAGACTAAAATAAAATATACTTTTAAAAATACTTTTTAGCACCAAATACCTATCAACTGGTTCTGCAGTAAATATGAATTAGAACAAAGAATCTGCATGTAAAGATTAAAATGAGAAAACCAGTGTGCCATTGTAACGGTTATTGGATTTAAATTATTTATTTTTTTTAATTGTTAAATCCAAATTTGTCATTTAGGGTTTAATATTCATTTATTGGGAGATTTTTTTTTCTGGAAAATTGAAGTTGACCTGGACTCTAGTTGTAAACAGGCTGACCTTGGCTTGGCTACCTCTTTATCTGACCTTGTTTTGGACATTAGTGGATTATTTTGTGAATTCTATATTTGTTGGATTTGATTCTCTAAAACCGTAAGTTTATTTATTTTATGAAAATAATTGTACTTAATAAAATCATTGTTAAAGTTTTACAAGCTTGTTAGTTTTCACTCTTTCTGTATTGCTGCTTATTCGAGCCTAAGCACGTAACATAGAATTGGTGGCTATCGTCTCGGGATTAATATTGAGATCGAAATAAATCGGAATTTAAATTTGAATTTCCCCTAGTTTTTGAAAAATTTAAATCTTTAGTGAGACTAACACGCTCGTATCAAAATGACATCTAAGGTTGAGATATTTCTTTCTAATCCTACCCAGGAGCAATTAGATCTTTTCAAAAAAGACGAGTTGGTTCAACTTGCCAGAAAATACGATCTTTCCGAAGTGAAGGCTTCTTTAACGAAACAAGACATCAAAAAGATTTTGGTCCAGTATTTGGTAGAACAGGATGTTTTGGAACAAAGTGCTTTGATTCCAGTCAGTAAGTCTACACCAGACTCTGACATTAAACTGAAGGAATTAGAATTAAAATTCCAGATGGAATTGGAGTTAAAGAAGCTGGAGTTTCAGGAAAGGGAGAAAGAAAAACAAACTGAATTACAAAAAGAGCAAATGCGGATTGAGAGAGAGGAGAAAGAAACAAATTGAATTACAAAAAGAGCAAATGCGAATTGAGAGAGGAGAAAGAGAAACAATTACAATATGAAAAAGAAGAAAGAGAGAAAGAAAGACAATTACAATCTGAAAAAGAGGAGAGAGAGAGAGAGAGAGAATTAGAGTTGAAAAAGCTGGAATTACAGGAAAGAGAGAAAGAAAAGCAATTACAATTTGAAAAAGAGGAGAAAGAGACAATTTGAATTACAGAGAGCAGATGCGAATTGAGAGAGAGCGAGAGAAGGAAGAAAGGGAATATCAGTGTAAAATGAAAGAAATAGAGCTGGCAGGTGAGAATCACAGTCATACTTCAAATCAAAATTTTGATTTAGCAAGGAATATTAGATTAGTGCCCCCTTTTAAAGAAAAGGAAGTAGACAAATATTTTATTCTTTTTGAAAAAGTTGCAGAAAATTTAAAGTGGCCAAGAGAGAATTGGACTACAATGTGTAATTACTGGTAAGGCTAGTGAGATTTACACTTCACTGTCTGTTCAGCAAAGTGGTGATTATGACGTAGTTAAAGAATGCATTTTAAGAGGTTATGAGTTAGTCCCTGAAGCTTATAGGCAAAAATTCAGAAATTACAGAAAAGAAGCTGGACAAACTCATGTTGAATTTGCTAGACAAAAAGAGCAGTTGTTTGATAGATGGTGTTTAGCCAAGAAAGTCGAGCAAGATTATCAAAATCTCAAGCAAATTATATTAATTGAAGAGTTCAAAAACTGTGTCCATTATGATGTTAAAACTTATCTTGATGAGCATCAGATTGAAACCTTGGAAAATGCTGCTCGAGCTGCTGACGAATATTCTTTGACACATAAAGTTCCTTTTGTTAACAAGACTTCTACTCAACAATTTAATGGCAGAAAAGTATTTCCGCCTAATTCAAGCCCTTCTAAAACTCAAACACAACTTAACTTTAAAAAATCAGACTTCAGAGAAGTTTGATTCTAAATCCTTGTCTCTTCCGACGTGTAACTTTTGCAAGAAAAAAAGGCCACGTTATTTCTGATTGCTACAAATTGAAAAATAGGCATCAGAATCAAGATAGACCTGTTCCAAATGCTCTTATTTACAAGAGGTCAAGGTCACAGTCATGTATTGAAAACAATACATTTGTTGGGTCTAATATATCCCAGTCTGATTTTGATATGGAGAATTACGAACAATTCATATTGAAGGGTTCTATATCACTCTTGGGTGATTTGGCCAATCCCACCCCTATTAAAATTTTAAGGGACACAGGAGCTTCTCAGAGTCTTTTATTAACAGGTACTTTGCCTTTTTCTGAGAAGTCTTCTTCTAATGAAAGTTTTCTTATTCAGGGAGTAGAGTGCGGCTTTGTTAATGTTCCTCTCCATTGTGTAAATTTGTCATTAGACTTAGTGTCAGGACCTGTGACAATCGGAACAGTCTCGGTTCTACCCGTAGAGGGAATTGATTTATTGCTAGGCAACGACTTAGCTGGGGACAAGGTTGTGGTTAATCCACTTGTGACTGACAAGCCTAATTTGGATCAGAAAGTTGATCCAATTGAAAAAGAAATCCCTGATATATTTCAAGCTTGTACAGTTACTAGAGCTATGGTAAAGAAAGCTCTTGAGAATGAAGTTGAAAAGGGGAGTATTCCCTTATCTGACACCTGCGTGGGTCAGGCTTATGTTGAAAAAGCCAGTATTCCTTTAACTGACATGAGTAAAGGTCAGGTTTTCAATGTGGTCACATTTACTTCTTGTTTAGATCAATCAGAAGGTATTGATCATAGTGATCCTCTTTTGACAACTCATTCTCTTTATTCTAATCAGGGTGATGATCTTGAGAATGATGTTACAGAAGGCAGCATTCCTTCAACTGGCGCTTGTATAGGTCAGGTTTTTTATGAGATCACTTTTACTCTTGGTTTAGATCAATCAGAAGGTATTGATCATAGTGATCCTCTTTTAATAACTCATTCTCTTAATCAGGGTGATAAACGACAGTCACTTGTCGTCGAACAGGAAAAGGATCCTGAGATCTCCTGTTTGTTTCAAAGGGTCATAAATGAGACTGAAGTTACTGAAGTTCCTGTCTGTTATTTGATTAAAAATGGAATTCTTATGAGAAAATGGAGACCTCCCGAGGTGCCTGTTGGTGATGAATGGTCAGTGAACTATCAAATAGTAGTTCCAAAACCTTACAGACAGGAAATACTTAATCTGGCCCATGAAACTCCTTTGGCTGGTCATTTAGGGATTAATAAAATGTATCACAAGATCTTGACTCACTTCTATTGCCCAAAAATCAAAAGTGATGTTGTCAAATATTGTAGATCTTGTCATGCTTGTCAAATGGTAGGAAAACCCAATCAGAAGATACCTAAGGCTCATCTGCAACCTATTCCTACTTTTGATGAAACATTCAGTATAATTATGGTAGATTGTGTGGATTCCTTACCCAAGACCAAGTCAAGTAATCAATTAAAGTTAAAAATGAAACTATGGTTTGAGAGAACTGAAAGGGAGAGAACCTTCGAGTCTGATATTGGAGTTGTGTTACTCTTGCTCATTCTTCTTACTTTTCTTCAGATTAGATATTACGGCCCTTACAAAGTTAAGAAGAAAATGAATTAGTTAAATTATAGTATTAGTGCTCCTGGGATATAAATTAATTATAGGAGTACCAGTGTATTGAAAGAAATAGCCATGTTAAATATGTAATTAATTTAGTACCTGTCCTACTCAATGAAGGAATATCATCAGATTCTACTGATATCGAAGTGATGACTGATATTGAAATGACGAATCTTTGCAATTCAGAAATTATTAAAAGATCTAGACCAGAAACTTTCACAGTTGCAAGTGCAAGAAAGAAATGAACTGAAAGTTGTTATTATATGAACACTTATGTCCAGATATTGTTACAAGGACAAACAAAATTTTCATGACGTTGAGATTGAGAATTCCATGCAGGATGAGTCCACTCAAACAGGAATATTTGAAAAAGGAAATTCAGTATTTGCTGAAGAATGATTTTATCAAGCCCAGTAAAAGTGATTGGAGTTCACTATGCATACTTGTTACTAAACCAAATAAAACTCTCCGTATGTGCACTGATTATAGGAAGGTGAACAGTGTGACAAAAACAGATTCATTCCCATTAACAAGATTTGACTATTCTATTGATAAAATTGGGAATGCCAAGTACATCACCAAATTCTGACCTTCTGAAAGGATTTTGGCAGATTCCACTACAGAAAGAGCAAAGGAAAACTCAACATTGTGACTCCAAAAGGACTCTATCAATATAAAGAAAGTCCATTTCAACGTCTCATAAAAATGATTATCTCTGGTCTAGAGATTTGTGACGTCATCATCTACAACGACACCTGGAGAGAACATCTAGCAACAATTGGATAATTCTTTGACAGACTCACAAATTCGTGTCTGACTGTTAATTTATTTAAAAGTGAGTTCTGCCTTGCTAGAGTGGTTTTTTTCTTAGGACATTTAATGGGACATGGGCAAGTTAAAAGGTTGAGGCTATTTCTTGATAATATAATTGTAGACACTCTTTCCCATGTATAATTATTATATTGTGTAATTTGTACTAGTTCTTTTAATTTCAGATGTAAATTGGTTTGTG
The DNA here is from genome assembly GCA_029339505.1 of Unio delphinus. Lineage (NCBI taxonomy): Eukaryota > Metazoa > Mollusca > Bivalvia > Unionida > Unionidae > Unio > Unio delphinus. The sequence continues at coordinate 36,962,939 of JAQISU010001235.1, forward strand.
ATAAAAAGAAAGTTTTATCATATAAACCTTTCTTTTTATTTTATGTGGGAAGGTGTTACGGTTATTGGATTTAAATTATTTTTTTTTTAATTGTTAAATCCAAATTTGTCATTTAGGGTTTAATATTCATTTATTGGGAGATTTTTTTTCCTGGAAAATTCAAGTTGACCTGGACTCTAGTTGTAAACAGGCTGACCTTGGCTTGGTTACCTCTTTATCTGACCTTGTTTTGGACATTGTAAACATGTCTTTAATACTACTGGTTAATTTCAAGGACAACTTTTTATTTTTAGTAATTAGTGGCTGATTTTTCTTCTGGTTCATTCTTTTATTACGTGATTAGGTGAAGGTAGACTCTTCCTCTGACCTTCCATGAATTTCTAGAAACATTACGTGATCACTTGTTTACTTAAAAAAACAGTTATATAGACTGTTGTTTTGGATAGGAGTTCAGTAGAATCTTTGGGCTGTAAGTTATTAGTTGTGTATTTCATGTTTGAGTGTTAATTTTTATTATTTTGTTCTGGACTTTATGTCAATTTGTTGGAAAAGAAGAATTATTCTAATTATCTGGAAAAGGACATATGTTTTATAACTTCATCTGGATGATATTAAATCGAGAACTGCACTACATGACATTGTCAGCCATTTTGGATTACATCGTCAAGATTCAAACCTGGAACTATTAGAACATTTATTTATCAGGACTTGAAATTCCATTAGTGGATTATTTTGTGAATTCTATATTTGTTGGATTTGATTCTCTAAAACCGTAAGTTTATTTATTTTATGAAAATAATTGTACTTAATAAAATCATTGTTAAAGTTTTACAAGCTTGTTAGTTTTCACTCTTTCTGTGTTGCTGCTTATTCGAGCCTAAGCACGTAACAGCCATATCATCACTAAGCATAAAGATGCTATAAATAGAACATGATACTGTTAGGAAAGTGCATGCAAGTCAAGTGTACTCTTATATTGTAGTTACATAAAAGCCGTCTTTTCTAAAATAAGATCTGTAAGATTAATGGAATGTTAATACAAATTTGGAAACAAATAACTTATTTTTTGGAAGGTGGATATATCGAAAAAGTGTAATCCATATACGTTGAAGCGTAACACATAATTTAGTGAAAAAAACTTAATGATTTTGCCAAAAGCGTAATGGTTGGCATGTATGTATATGTATCCATTATTACTGTTTATGTATACACATTATGTATACATCCAAATTTAAAATAACTTGCTTATTTAATGGGCTATTAGTTATTGCTAAATTGCATGATTCATACAGCTCTGGACACACATGGATGAACACACATGGATGCCAAAGTGATTCCCAAGGCTAATCAATAAAATTATGGGGAATGGATACCAACATAAAATCATTTTCTGTTGACCAATATACCTTAAAATATTCCAGTGTGTTCACTCTACCAGCATCAACTTTTCCGGCTTGTGCAAGTTGTTCAAGTATTGAATTTTTCTCTTTATCTGATATCTAGAAAAAAAGAGAACATTATAAGGCAGCAGTGACAAATGTGTAATCCAAACACAATTTTTGACAAGAGATTTTTATATTGGGAATGGACAAGGATAAGTATGAATGGACAGGGACAAAGTATGAATGTTCATTTTAAGACAATGAAAGGACAGGGACAAAGTATGAATGTTCATTTTAAGATAATGAAAGGACAGGGATAAAGTATGAATGTTCATTTTAAGATAATGAAAGGACAGGGATAAAGTATGAACGTTAATTTTAAGATAATGAAAGGACAGGGATAAAGTATGAATGTTCATTTTAAGATAATGAAAGGACAGGGATAAAGTATGAATGTTCATTTTAAGATAATGAAAGGACAGGGATAAAGTATGAATGTTCATTTTAAGATAATGAAAGGACAGGGATAAAGTATGAATGTTCATTTTAAGATAATGAAAGGACAGGGATAAAGTATGAATGTTCATTTTAAGATAATGAAAGGACAGGGATAAAGTAGGTATGTTCATTTTAAGATAATGAAAGGACAGGGATAAAGTAGGTATGTTCATTTTAAGATAATGAAAGGACAGGGATAAAGTATGAATGTTAATTTTAAGATAATGAAAGGACAGGGATAAAGTAGGTATGTTCATTTTAAGAAACTTAAGCACTGGCTGTGATTTGAAAAAGTGTCATAAAGAACATGGCCTAGCATCTTACAGGTTTTAGTAAGAAATACAATCTAGATACAACTATATTATACAAACTCATTTTATATCATTCATTGGCTAATTTGTATATATTTTATATGTCCCAAGACTGTGATGGATCATGCATGTCCCAAGACTGTGATGGATCATGCATGTCCCAAGACTGATGGACCATTCATTTTTATAATGACAGAGCTATCATACCACAAGACAAAACTAAGACTGTTAAAGTGTAAATTCCAAGGCAAACTGCCTCAAGTCTGAAACATCACAGTATTGAGCATGAAACATGTATGTCAGTTATGGAGTAAGCATTTTGCAAGACTATGATAAAACATGCTTGTCCCAAGACAGATGAAGTATTCATTTTCAAAGACTGGCACACATGCCAACACTGAGAGTGGTACAAGTAATTATTGCTAAAATAAGTGGCACAAAAGCATAATCTCATAAACATAAAAAAAGTGCAATAAATTTTTTTAAAAAATACCATAATTAGTACATTGTATGAAAAAATGTAGTTTTTTCCAACTACAAACCTGGTTCTGCAGCTAGTCAACATTCTTTTCACAAACAGACAAAATCTGTGCAGATCAGAATCAGAATACAAGCACAAAACAAATTATTTATATTTAAACACTCAATTTGACTAATTATTCTATGCGTCTTTGTTGAATAAACACGAAGTTCACAAATTGTTCAATGAACATGACGATATGCTCAAATTGAGTGCTGTATTGCATCACGATCAATCTTTTTTTAAATGTGTGAAATGATATTAATTTTTTAAAGTATCTGACATGTTTTGTGGCTGTAAAGATCATCTGCTGACATTTTTTTCAGCAGTGTTTCCCTTTACCCTCTATTGCGCTTCAGAGACCCCCAATTTTTTAATTTGACCCCCAGTTTTGATACCAAAGTTTGGTTTTTACTCAGTCTGACCCCCAGTTTTGACACCAAGGAGATATTTGACTCTCAGTCTTGCACCCCTAGGGGATACACTTTTTTCAGTATTATAATATCACCAAGTCACACCATTAACTCATTTGGCCCCGATGCCTCCTTTACGCGAAATTTCTCAACTGCATTCAATGGCTGATACTGCTGCTCTGCGGTCCGAATGTGTGGTCGAGAGAAAGTCTCTGATTGGTTACAAATGGGGCTTTACCAAGCATCAGGCCCACTTGTAACCAATCAGAAATGAATTTACTTTCGTTTGGGCAAACTTTAAATGTTCGGAAACTAAGGATTACTAATTGAGATCCGTTTCAATACACGTTTTTTTTTCCTTTAAAAAATCATAAAATGATGGCGGAAGCACGAGTGATTTTTTATGGCGGTGAGGACGAAAATGAGGAGTTTCTCGGGTTTGATCTAAAAAATATTGAGTAAGTAGAGGATAGATATGTTCGACAGTTGGATAATTTGCGAGATTTTGAATGGGACATTGAAGATTCTTGAGATTGAATAGTCAGAAAAAGAGGATGATGATCGCGAAAATGACAAGAATTTCTGCCGATCTAGCAGATTGGAGTGATCGTCTTCTGCCTGTCCAAATCAATGATTTTAGCGGAACGAATCCTGGACCTACAACATACAATGACAAATTGACAAGGAAAAAAAGATAAATCTATCCTTTTTCACTTATTATTATTTCTGTACATGGACATCGCAAACGAAACCAATCCATATGCCTAAAAATGCATATTGTTATCACCAAACAAAACGTAGTATCCAACCTGCAAAATGTGTTTATTGAGCAAAGTTCTATCTTAACCAAAAACTGGATGTGAACATTGCTAAGTTAATGTATGTACAAATTGTTTCAAACCATATCACATATTAAATTTTCTGGTTTATTTTAATGGAATTAAGTGCTGACAATGTGATATTTCTAACAATGTTGCACATAATTTTGCAAAAGAAATGTATAAATAAATTGTGAAAGACTTGGAAAAATAGAAAGAAAAATACATCACTGTGTAGACAAATTAATTGGTGAAAATTTCATGGATTAATACTGGATACAAGAAGAGATATTAAAGTAAGTGTGAATGTATGTGCATGATTTCTACAAAATTTTCCAAACAGGTAAAAAGACTGGGGCACAAGCAGCTAGACACAGATTACTGTGGCTGGGGCACAATAGCAGTGTTACTAACAAATTTGTTGGGGCTGGCACCACATTCTATAAAAGTAGAGACTGGTCCACTAATGTTTTCTATTATCAATATAATTAATCTGTAAAGCAAAGTTTCAAACTGAGGGGAAATGTCTTACTTCTTGGCAATGAGTTGTGTACAGTTCCTATAAACATAAAATAAGGAAAGAAGATGTCTAAGATAGACAAATGTACTCTTGTCTTATCTTATGCAGCAGTCTTCTTATTTTTCATTTTAAAAGTGTAATGGTTGGCATGTATGCTGCAATGGAGCATTCATATTGCAAAACAAAATAATTAGGGCCTAACCGGAAATTGCCACGGACATTCGCTTCGGCCGAATATCCGGTTTTTCGGTACTATTCGGAAGTATTCACCTCGGCAAATAATATGGTTACAAGTAAATTAAATAAATGAATATCAAACTTTTAATTAAAAAAAAAGAAAAGGTTTTTCTCCGGAGTCACACCTACTACTCAGTTCGTGCCCGGATCTGGCAAATAATACATCCAAATACTCGGATTCGATACTCGGTTAGGCCCTAAAAACAATGACAACTATTAAAGCGTAAAATTCCAAGGCAAAATCATCCCATGGCTGATATAGATGCAATGAACTTTGACCTGCCACAAATGTTTAAAACCACCACCAGACTTTAAATGTCTAGATGGCTCACCTTTGCAGAGACAAATTATTTTATCTATCTCCTTGGTGAAACTTAAATAAATAACAGTTGCTCGTTTCCTTGCAGATCCGATATTAAAAAGCTAACTATTTTCTACAATGAAGCTAGATATAACCAAACTTACCGGTTCATATTTCAACTTGTTGATTTCAAGGAACTTTTTTCTTTCACTAAGATTAGTTTCACACTGAAACCGAAATCTGAAAAAATCCAACTCCTGTTGTAGAAACCAGCGTCTTAATTCTTCTCTGAAAAGGAAATAAAATGTGAATACAGGCAAAAGGTAAGCAACAGCTTGATCATGTAGACATTTTGCAACACACACAAAAAAAAGTTTAAAGCATCTCCGATAAAGTTAGTCTGGTTTCCTGATCAATCCCACTGAATTGAAGAAATCCGGACCTGAAGCAATCATGGACAAACCAATATCTAGATTAAATGCAATCATATTTTTGTAATTTGTTTTTATTCTGCAAGTCCGTATTTTAAGTGTGATTTCCATAAGACGGTAAAATCACAAGGAGTGGCAGGTCTGACATTGGCACACAAGAAAAAGAGAATAACTATTGTGCATGGGCCTATGATGTGGGGTAATTTCATCCAAAGAAAGGTAAGCAAATCAATAGTGAATTGCTGTTCTTAACAGCAATGGAACACAATCCGGTTTCTATCCCGTGTTGTCTGTCTTTCTAGCCCCTCAATTTTATCCCATTTGACACGAGTTCCTCATAGTGACTAATGCTCTACTATAATGAAAGAATTTCCAGGAATTCAAGACGACCATTTGTCAAATCAGCATCAATTTCATTCTGGACCAACTCGACATCATCTTTTAGTGAAAACATCAGATTGATGCGAGTACATATTCAGGTACATGTAAGGGGCCCTGAGTGGCAGAGTGGTCTAAAGCGCTCTCCATTACGGATCACTGCAGTTTCACCTCTGTCTGCGTGTGTTCGAGTCTAAGATTCAGCTAATGTAGTTATGTCAGAAAGCTTGTCAGGAGCTTCTCATGGTTTTTCCCGGGTTCTTCCTCCACCAATAATACTGGCGGCCATGTATAGCCTATCGTGTACTGAAAAATGGCGTTAAGCCCTACAACATATTCAGGGGTAGTAATGTATACCAGATTTTCAAGATGGCTGCTGGAGCAGCCATAATGATATCCAAACAGGAACATTTCCATTTAGATATTGGCCATCCCATAAGATGCTCCAATAAGATCTTCTAATCTAAGACAAATTGCACTTAACATTTTCTGTGGCAAATTACATACCTAAATCCCAAAAAGATGGAAGAGACATATATAACATTAAGCTTATACTTGCTTTATTCACATGATTTTTCAAGGCAACCATGCTTCCAATTAAAGGCTATATAAAAAGGACCTTGGATTTATCCAAGAATCCACAACCACCTTGCTTACTGGACTGTTGATTAATCCAACAATTAATTTCAATCCATAAAATATGTCACAACTACCTTTAAATGAAAAAGTAATCTGGAATTTTAAACTTACGATCTGCAATAAGCCAATCGAAGAATAAAGTGAGAAATGTTGTCCAGTTGTCTTGCCTTGTTTAGGTCACCTTCAGAAATATTGTCACTGTGCTGAAATATAAAACAAGTCCCTGTAAACAAGTCACTGTGCAAAATTATAAAACAAGTCTGAACAAAAATTCCTAGGAAAGGTAAGTTCTTGAATGCAGAATTATAACATGATAAATGTGTTCATGGAACATAAATCCCCATCATCCAAAATGCAAAACACCAATTGTGATGAATATAGGTACTCTGCTAATAACATATTTCACTTACAAAACCCTTGTAATACGTAATGTGCTCTGATGTTGTTCTAAATGAAGGTAATAAAAGATAAAGACATTTACAACAGTATCACAAATGGATATTTACATCTCCTGAAATAAATCTTGTACAAGTCTGGTAAAAACAAAAGCTGAAACTGAACGTGATTGTACAGCAGCTGAAGACCAGTGTTATATTTATAAATAAATCTTGCACAAATCTGGTGAAAAATCATCAAAATATTAATATTAGAAATAAAAAAGTGGAATATCCTTGACATCAAACTACATAACAATTATGCAGCTTGAAAGTAGCTTCCTGTGGGATAGTTATACCTTCCACTAAATATACTAGCTGACATGTACAGCCCATTATGGAATGCAAAATGGCATTAAATCCATAACAACCAACCAGTCAATCAGTATGTAAGGTCTGATTAATTAAACTAGGAAGGTGAATGTCTTCCAAAATGGGAAACCTAGATAAAAATGCAGATCAGCACTATTTCCCTCTACCCTCATTTGTGTTTTAGAAACCCAATTTTTAAATTGTAACCCCAAGTTTCTTTCTTCCTCAGTCTGATACCAAGGGGAATTTCCCTTTATTTATTTCTAAAATTAATATTTTGAAGATAATTCACCAGATTTGTGCAAGATGTATTTATAAATATAACACTGGTCTTCAGCTACTGTACAATCACGTTCAGTTTCAGCTTTTGTTTTTAACTTTTTCTATTTTTTGGGCTTTATTTCCAAGTGCATTGCACTGAGACAATACTGGACTCCCTCTATTCATCTGTTTTCTTTGCCTTCCACCTGAAAAAGACAGCTTACATCCAAAATATTTCAGCCTTCAACAAATCACTGCTCTGCATGACACCTGTGAACATAACAGCACCCGTTTTGTCAGTAAAATCACTGAGTTTGTAGAACCCACAGATGACAAAGAATTAAACGATATTCATGTAAACTGTATGAACACTGGCACTAAAACATCAGGCTCTGATGTTTTCATTTCCAACTTCAGGCATCAATGACCCTACCATGTATCTCGTTTAAATAGACAGCCACAATTTATAATTATATGTATGGCTGTTGTGAATTTGGTCCACAAAATTTTGCAACCAATAACATTTAATTTCATGTCGGGTAGTTAGAGCTACTAAAACATATACCACACCATACATAACTCTTCAACTTATACCACATCATACATGATTCTTCAACTCCAGTAGAAATATAAATTTTCAAATAAATATTCAGTGAATAAATGTTGTTAGTGAAAAACTCCACTATTGTCACCCAATTCTTTAACTTTTTAAATTATTCACCAAGAATAAACAAATTTTCTTTAATTTTAATGACTTGGTAATGTGCATGAAGACTTTGAAAGTAGAATGTCATTTGATCTGAAGTGTTTTTATTAACATTTTGAGTGATATAATTCTTAATTCAACAAGACATACACTAAAACTATTAAAAAAAGGTAGCATAAATAAAAAATTAATTTGTTGTCTATAATTGTTGTTTTTAAAATGTTTTCTAGATGTACAATGCTCAAGGGTTACTGCTGATTAATTCCAAATATTGAATACACAAGCATTAGATCACAGAAATTTCCAGGATAATTAAACATCATTAAAAACTGCATGTAATTAACAACCTTGGTGTGCTGCAGATTGGTCATTGAGATTAAAATTCAACTAGTTTACTTTTACAAAAAGATCCAAAATTCTTTATGTTCGAACTTTTAAAATACATCTAACACTTGCATAAATATAATATTAAACCTAAGAAATACTTGTATACACAAATCTTTTCTCACCTTTAAAAGCTTTTTGAATGGGGTCTTGCGAATCTCCAATTCTACATGATCATTATACTTTTCCGATCCTTTCACATATTTGGCACCAGCCGTTTCAATAACCTTCAATACTGAAAGATAAACTGATCGATTCAACTGTGTCCATCTATATTTTAAATGATTTTAATGAAGCACTTTGAAGATAACATCCCAGGACCAATAGTTATCAAAATTACAGGTCCTGAGTTAATAAAATAAATAATTTTAAAGTTTATAAAGTTACTGAGCATTTCTGATCAAATCAAAAGCCAAGGCACAAAATCAAATTCAAGACAAAATTCATATCTGGATGGTCGTGAAGAAACAGTTACAGTATAACAACTTTGACAGGTTTTTAATTTTGTGGAAAGTTTTTAATTAATTGCTTTTCAATTAATTTTCAATTAATTTGAAGGAACACTTGTTCCTGGTTGTCAATTATTATTTGACCAATTTCCTGAGAATCTTTCTTAAATAGGAGGCATATATGAAGGTTGTTGCAACTAATATGTTTATGATAAATGAAGAACCCCCTATCACTATATTTGGCACTTAAATCGATAATGTTCATTATATAAAAAATCAAATTCAGACTTGCTGGGATGAAGCCTCACATATGATCTTAAAACCAATTAACAGAAAAAATGTGAAAACTAACAAGTTTGGTAAAATTCAACAAATAATTTATTTTTATAGAATACAAACTGAAAATTTAAAAAGAACTTACATTATTGTGAATTAAATCCCAGATAGTCCTAAAGGTTCTAAAAAAAGTCACAATGCATAGAATTCCATTGAAATCTGGCAGTATTCCAAATTCTAAACATGAATGTGTTGATGTAACTGTAGTCTCAATTGTCTTAAAGTCCTGGAATTTGTAATGTGCTAAGTGTTTTAATGTATTACAACAATATAATTCAAAATGTCCTTGAATGAATTCACTATATTCCAAATTAATGATATTGTACAAGAAGTATTAATGAGCACATTGTAATTCCAATTAATATTTTAAATAAATCCACCCAAATAAAAAGCCGAACACAACAATAAGACTGATTCCATTTTGGATGTTAAGGCAGGAATGAGTAAGTTTTCAAGCAAACAACATTGATGTAAAAAGCAAAAACATAATAATAGTCATAATCTATCAAAAGTTGCCAACAAATTTAGGAATTTCCAAGTGAAAAACTAATATTTTACATTCATATAGAAGTGTATGTCACTTCCTTTCATAATTATCTGAATATTTAATTTAAAGAAAAATATTAGCTATTTATTATGTTTATAAAATAAATATCACTGGTCTTTTATATCGTAAATTAAATTGTTTTAAATTATGAAATACCAAATAAACAAAAGCCGATAGGGAAATTTTGTTTTTTTATAAATAAATTGAGATCACTAAAGCCAACTTTCCATTATTATGAAAAAATCACATGCATTCATTCTTCACAGAACATACCGGTATATAATAATTCTAAGCATATATTTATAACACACCATTACAAAATAACAAACAACTGAGAAAATCACATAATTTCTTTATAATGATTTCAGATTTCTGTCAAATATGGCATGTCTTGCTGGTAACAAAAAATACTATGTGAGAAATACCTCCAGCACCAACAAGACCTTTATCATGTCTTTATAGATTTTAAGAAGGCATTTGACAGGGTATGGCATGCAGCCCTTTGGTCCACCATGAAGCTGTACAACATCAATGCCAACCTGATCAAAGTCATAGAAAGCATTTACAGCAAGGCCACCATCGCAGTCTGCTTCAACGGTTAAATAGGAGATTGGCTTAGGACAACTGTGGGAGTCAGACAGGGCTGCTTGCTTTCACCTACTCTCTTCAACATCTTCCTTGAAAGAATCATGACAGATCCACTGGAAGACCATGAAGGAACTGTCAGTATCAGAGGCAGAATAATAACGAATCTGCGCTTTGCTGACATCGATGGCCTTGCAGGAAATGAGGAGCTAGCTCAGTTGGTGGAAAAACTGGACAGGACAGCTACTGCTTTAGGTATAGAAATCAGTGCAGAGAAGACCAAATTGATGACCAACAACACCAGTGGCATCAGCACTGAGATCATGATTAGTGGCCAAAAACGGGAAACAGTTAATAAATTCAAGTACTTAGGAGCAATCGTGGCAGACGAGGGATCAAAACTAGAAATACTGTCAGGATTGCGCTGACAATAACAGCAATGGCAAGGCTGAAGACATTTTGTTAAGACAGAAGCACCTCAGTCAGCTCAAAAATCAGACTGATGCGCTCCTTGGTTGCGTCTGTATTCCTATTTGCCTGTGAGTCATGGACTGTCACCGCAGATCTCGAAAGGAGGATACAAGCTGTTGAAATGAGATGCTTTCGAAAGGTTGCTTGGCATTTCACATAGAGATCATCTCACAAATGAGGAAGCGGGAAACAGAATTAGGCAAGCCATTGGGCTCTATGAAGAGCTTATTGACCATCGTGAAGAAATGCAAAATGAAATGGCATAGACATGTCACACAATCAACAGGGCTTGCTAAGACAATCATGCAAGGTACTGTGCAGGGAGGGCGAAGGAGAGGAAGACAGAGGAAAAGATGGGAGGATAACATCTCAGAGTGGACAGGACTGAAGCTGAGTGACACAGTGGGATAATCAGAGAACAGATTGGAATGGAGGAAGCAGGTCATCAGTGGTGCCCCAATGGTCAATTATTGTTCAAAATCTTGTTAAGCAGAGTTTTAAAACATGAAATAAACTGTATCAAAGTGAAACTAATGAAGTTCAACTCATTTGTATTTTGCATATTATAACATATATTAGAAAATTTTATTAGTTTCTCTCCATAATCAATTGAAAGAACAATTTATAAAATTATAACAAACATTTCCAATATGATAGTCACTTTTTATAAATACTTTATGATTGTTTGAAATTCGAACTTTGTCGCCCAATTTTCGTTCATTTAAATCTGCATAAATACTGAAAATTAGTATTTCGTCTAAGTTAATTGTTTCATGAACAATATATATATATATATATATATATATATATATATATATATATATACTCTTTTTTAATCAGACTTTGCATGGCTTTGTCAGGCTTACCAGTATTTAGTAGGACCGCATCCTGCTTCTGATGCTGCGACAACCATGTCGGAAGCGATGTCACTTACCAGCGCCGTTATTTAGACAGTATTACCCATCCCCCATCCCCCGAACAAAAATATCGGGCGACATATCTTACTTTGCAGGACAGTACGAGTTGAAAGGCCAGTACTAAAAGTGAAGGGCAATATGCGTTTGAATGCTTCCTATTTATTTTAAAAGATATCACAAATACGAGCTCATGTGTGAATTCTGTTCCATTCAAAGTATGCACACAGTGAGTCCATTTTTATATAGCCTTTAATTCTGAAGAAGAAGCTTTCCCTCGTTACTATCGAGTTACAGCAACGGAGACCAACCTTTCAATCTTTCCACAGCATACTCCTCAAATTCTTGCAATGAGATCGTTACTGTAGGAGGAATATTGTAAAACTGCAGATTGTGTTGTACTGACGGATCATGTAGACCGTCATTTAAATTTTTTACTACTTTAGATCTGCCTGTATTTCTTGACGGCTTTGCAATTTCCATCTTTCAACTCAGACCCTAAACTCCCGCCAAATTTGAATGATTAAAGTTCCGGTTGTTACAAAAATGCAATTGGTAAATACAAATATTGAATTTAAGGTGTCTTAATGATTTAGCCATGTTTCAGACTGATTTCCTTCTATAAAAAATATGTGTCAAAGAGCGATCTTACTAAAACCGCAAAGACAGGGCAAAGACGTCCAAAATGATTAAACGAAGACGGCACCTAGACATTTTAAATTGATGATAGAGCCAGATATTTTCTGTTGATACAAATTTCATTTTAATTTTTTAAAATAAAAATTGAAAATGTTAGCTTTGTTTATACGTTGATCGTTCTTTTCTTTAAATATATATTTTCACTCAGTTGTGTTAAATATTAATCTTGTAATCATTCTTTGTAAAATGTTTTACCTCCTTTCAAGCAGATGCAGAAAGTTGCTCATGAGTATACAGTTTATATGCACATATAATATTTTGGAAAAAGATCAGAGACTTTGTATGGTTACTATAAAATATGTAAATAAATATATAAGAATGAGGCATATTTCCTTTCTCTTTATGATGATCATTATTTTCTTTAAATAATTTAATATTTTGACATATGTAATTTACTTTCACTCTCTTTTTCTTATTGACCATGAAAGAAGAAAGAAGACATGCAATACTGGAAAATATTTACTGTGTTTAAAATGTATGGAATATGGTAGTGTATGGAATGAATATGGTAGTGTATGGAATATGGTAGTGTATGGAATATGGTAGTGAAGTGCTACTGTAATGTGTGTCAATACAATCACACATAGCAGAGAAAATACAGGCTACTTTTAAATCAGTTAACATAGTGGCTGTACAAGGACAATAATATAATAATATAAGAAATGTTTCTATTTATATCTATTGCATTCCCAATTGTATTTTTATAATTAATAAAATGTTTGAATACTGAGCAAAACAATCTCTACAGCTCCAATTCCCTTTAATGAATGAGTACATGAGAGAGATAATTATCCAATTATTTTGTATACAGATATTTACACCTCACAATATACATAGTTTAATATACAATTATTAAAGGTGTGCGGCCATCAAATTAAGTTTGTTAAACAATTGATCAAATACTAACTTCGTTACCACTGTGGTCTTTGCCCCATCTTTGCTCAACTTAACCTTGTTTTTGTGCATTATATTTGTAATGTTATACCTTCATTAACCAGTACTTTGTTTAAGATGCCTAATGATTTAGCAATGTATGTGAATAATAATTATAAATTTATGTTAAGAAATCAGTGACTAAGAAATGAATAGATACATTTATTACAGAAAAGTTGTCATTAATGTGAGAAATAAAACAGGATAAGGAAGTGTTGTAAAAAAGGTAGGTCAAATGACTTTGACTGCCAATTGCTTTTAAATTGCTCTCACTTTAAGCTGTAGATTAGTTTTAAAATAAACAAAGAAAAGAGATGAGAGGCTTATTTAAACACAAGGATGTATTTTTTATTATTATTATTATTATTATTATTATTATTATTATTACTGAATCTTTTTAAAGGGGTCCTTTTTAACCCGGGTCTTGCCCGTCTTTGTGCGTCTTTTGCGATGGTTAGTATGACTCGCAAAGAGTATGGTAAACTGGTCCAACACAAAAAAGACTGGTAAACCTTTGCATGTTATCATATGAAATGTCAGTCACAAGTTTGACATCCAACTTAGGAACTTAAAAAAAAACAAGAAAACACAAAACGAAAGATGTCTTCAGTAATTCCTAGCTCCGTTTTAGCAATCGGCTGGATTCCGTTTGTAATACTTGTTGTGGTAAGCGAAGAAGTTTATTTAATTAATGCGTCTTAGTTTTGCTATCGACTTTTCGGTGTTCGCGTGCTGGAATCCCAGGTGTGTAATTTGGCAAAACACATTCATTTGTCACAACACCAAAAGAACTTACTTAATTTGCTGTACTGTAAAACACCAAACCATTTTATTTGTTAAGGACAATTAGTTCGCCATCGGATGCATTGAACCTATAGTATAATATAATGGCCTAAAATACTTTTGATTATTTTTACTTTCATTCTTTCTAAATATTAATGATTCTCTGTTTATCATATCTGTCGCAACAAGTAATGACTCCATTGCATGAATTCAACAATAAATGGTGGTGGGGTGAGTAAATAATTCATATGGACATAGACCACAAATAATTTTACTATATGTTCTCTACATATATTTCTCAGTATTGACCTTTCAACTGTGACAATCAATACAAATCATATGTTAATCTAAAATACATCCAAAGATGACTTCACGGTGAGGTTCTTGTCAGGGGTTCACTGGCATCTTTTTGAGCGGCTGCACTGTAAACAGAACAGCATATACACAGAACACACATTTCATTTCCGGATCATCACCAAGGCCTTATCACTCCATGTGCACTGTCACCAAATTACACACTGACAACCATTCTCTCAGCTCGTATTCTCAGGAATAAACAATTACCTTTAAATCCCTACCAAAAATGTATCAATATAACTCTTCTATCACCACCAAAATGAGAGAGGAAAAAATGTTCTAAAAATAGACTAGAACTACATTCGTGGGTACTGAACTGGAAGTATTAATTGTGATGTGATTCCATATGAAATCACATATTTGAGTTTGCTTTATATTTCTTTTTAAACAAAACCAAATCATAATTTTTGTGTGTACACCGATAGATATACACAGAGAACGTGTAAATGCATGTGTATTTAGTTTTTCAGTGTATTTAGGTGTTTATAGTAACTAAAAGCAGTACCATATCTTGAAACTATTTTCAAAGACTAAGTGAAAATATACTTCTGGTAATCACATATGCTCCAGTTTGCTTTTACACCATTACTGATTTTAAAAATGAAAGCAGCAAGGACATAAATCTAAATGTTCAAAACTTAATCATTTCATTCATTGATTTATAATTTCAAACTGTACTGATGTCAAGAGGTCCCTAATATTGTATACATATATTCAAACTGATATAATTCCAAAACAATATCTCATGCACAAAGTAGGGGTACTAATATTAATACTGTTCTGTACACATGAGGTTTGTGTCATTTACCCTTCCTGAATTAAATAATAATTGTTGTTCAAAAATTTAATACAATTATAATCTGAGGCCAAAACATTAAATATGCATGTTTCCTAATGCACTGGTTTTAAAACAGCCTAAGCATTTCTGGAATATACTGATTCCTTTTTCAACGGCAGTCACAAAAGAATAATTACAACAACAAAATCATAACAAAAACATGAGTATTTAATGAAGTTAACACTGCGTTTGCTCTAAAAAAGTAAAATTAATCCCAAAGTAGAAGTTGAACAATGTTGATTGTTGCTGGGCAAGAGATGCTACAACTACTGATAATACGAAAAATTATAATACACTCCATACCAAAATTAAACCATTGTATTAATTTATCAGATTTATGACAACATGGGTTGAAAGAAAATGGCACAAAGCTTTATTTGAAATCTCTATGTCCTCTATAAAATAATTTTATTTTGAAAAAATTCTATCATTTGCTATGCTGTAGTTATGCTGTAGTTTGTATACACAGTTTGGCTGTATCATGGTTCAGTTTTAAATGATATACTGCTGTATTGTGGCATAGTACATGGCATGGTTTTTAGCTATGTAGTCCCAAAACCACATTACAGTGAGTGAGAGCTGTTTTCGTTTATGTGGATGAAACGAGTTAAGCACCAGAACAATATTGGTAATAAGATGTGTAATGGCACTACTGGTAGATCAGCAATCACTGTTTCATCAAGAACATTTTCATCACATATGTTGCTCAACTCAATCCAGTTTAATCTTTTGTTTACTATTTGCAGTCATAGAATAAATATTGTAATATTTGAGTATATGATGTATTTTCAGCTGATTTTGGTGTTTTCTGTTGGTTACATCAAGTACTTTACCAGCAAACATGACAGTGAGTTATCAACAACCATCACCGCAATTATAGCCCTGAGCATCACCCTGCTGACCACAGGACTAATTCCTGTAGATGTTTTCCTGGTCTCTTACATGAAAGAATCAAATGGAACTTTCAAGGTACAAGTAAAATAGATATTTACATGCAGTATTCTATTTTGAAAAGGTGAAAAAAGATTAAAAAGTAGATGAACACTCCTCGAAAAATTTAGTAAAATCAAATACATGTCAGCAAGTGAACGATGTTAATATTTCAGATTATTATCAGTTAAAGTGTATAAATTTGTCTTTGCTGGAACTTACTTTTAATTTGGTACCATATGGTCATTTTTGTGCTTATATACCAGGGATGGTCCTGGCTAAAAAAGCTGTTGCCCAAAAAATCGCCAACCTCAATATTTTGTCGCCAATTTTCAAAAAGTGATGGCAAAACAAGTAGTGTACATTTTTCCAAGTATTAATTTAGTTTATTACTGTAACAGGCAATGAAAATTACAAAAGAATGGGTTAGTTAATACTTTAATTACAACAAACATTTACAAAATGTTACAAAGTGTTGCATGAAGATCTGTCACAATTTTAGGGCTGCCCACTTGTTGAATGCAGTTTCAAAGTCTAATTTTTCACATCTGTACATGCTGATTCTCATTAAATTCTCGAGAGATGAGATGCAGACTTTATTTCTGATGTAAGTATTTATGAGGTTCATCTTACTGAATCCACGTTCAGTCTACATTGCTGACAGGTGTCACCAGTAGTCTCTCAGCAGTCGCAGATGCGCAAGGGTATGTTGCCCTGGATCTCACTTCCAACTGAATCAAGTCCTTAACACCTCTATACACCTTACCATTCCTGAGAACTTGAACCCTAGCATAAGCCACAAAGCCAGCCAACTCCTAACTAACCTCTGACCCACAAGTAGACTAACCTCACTAACCTCTGACCTAACCCACAAGTAGACAAGTAATCTGAAACAATACCTGAAACCTCTGAAAGAAATCAAACTGTTAGCCTGTGAACCATACAAATAGGGATCAAACAACTTGGTTAGAGCACTCAAAACTATAGAATCACCCTCCTCCGTGAACCTTGCTTTTAGATTGTCTATAACAATATCTATAAATTTGGCACAAGATGATGCAGCCATGTCACTAGAGCCAACAGTCTATCCACAACAGTACTGCAGGGTAGTGGCCAAGGTGGTTTTGTTTTGTTTTTGTTGGTTTAACGCCATTTTTCAGCACAATATAGGCTATACATGGCGGCCAGTATTAATGGTGGAGGAAGAACCCGGACAGCCCCGGAAAGAACCACCGACCCACGAGAAGCTACTGGCAAGCTTTCTCACATAACTACATTTGCCGAATCTTAGACTCGAACACACGCAGACAGAGGTGAGATGGCAGTGGTCCGTAAGTGACAGTGCTTTAGATCACTCGGACAATCGGGGCCCCCTGTCCAAGGTGGTAGAAGGAGAGGTAGACAGAGAAAAAATTGGAGTGACAACATCACAGAATGGACCAGGAAAAGCTTTGCAGAAACACTGGCATTGGCACATGATTGAGACAATTTAGGGAACTGGTCAGATGTTCAGCAGCATAGTGCCTCAACGACCACACTAGGTCAAGAGACTGATGATGATGATGATGATGATGATGATGATGCATCCTCCGACCTTTGCTTAGCACCATCGCTAATTGTATGGCCTTTGTACTTAAAAGTATACAAACCTGATGAATCTAAACTTTGTTCTGCTGTAATCACAGAAAGAAACCTAGAAATGTTACTACCAGACTCGAACCTCTGACTTTCAAGAAGCTCAACAGTGGAGAAGGGGATTAACCTCGGTAAAGTCAATATCAGATCTCTGATAAGCTTGGGACAGAACTGCCAAAGGCCTCAGAATGTCAGCCATATACTGATATAGTGTGCTGTATAAACAAATTTGAAACAAGCAATGGGCTTATACAGTGCAATAGTCTTTGCAGACTTGTCTTCCAAGAAGACACTAACTAGAGCTTGAAAATTATCAACAACTGCCTGTACACTACCTTCAAAACTCAGCCACCTTGTGTGGAATACCTGATGCAAGCGAGTGTGAGAAGACTCCAACCCTGACTGAATTTCTTAAATCCTCCACATATTATGGGGGAATATACAAAATATTTGTACATATTATTCAGTATATCTTAAAACTTGACTATGTATCTAACCTCGTCAACTGCAGCACCTGTACCTAGAGCTAACCTATGTGCAATGCAGTGAGTTGCAAGCAAACCTTTAGCAGCCTCCTTCAACCTAGTAACAAGACCACTCTTGCAATGCAACATGACTGCAGCACCATCCATTGATACACCAGTCAGATTGTCGGACTTAAACCAAATGACAGAATTAAACCTAACAACTCTGCATATATAGATTCTGTGTTTGCGGTTTGAAGCTGACAGATACCTAGAAATTATATCACTGGTTCAACACTGCCAACCAAACTAGTTAAGTACCTAACATAAACAATCAAATTCTGGTGTACTGAAACATCTGTGCTCTCATCAAGAATGACACTGTATATATATATATATATATATATATATATATATATATATATATATATATATATAGTTAACAAAAAATTGGCATTTATACAACACTCACTGTGTACAACACTCACTGTGTTCTACAGTTACATCACATTGAATATATTAAGGTTGTACACATGTTTTTCTCTATGTTATTGTCATTTAAATCCATATAATATTACTGTTAGCAAGCTATAATATAATATTCTCAATACCTGTGTGATACACAACTGGTGCAGCTTTGGGACAATTGTATTAGCCAGGTTGTAGTAAGCCGCAAAGAAAGTGTTCCGCATAGCACTAATAATAGCATTTTTGCTTTTACTAATGGCAGTGATCTTCGCTGCTTCCATGGTGCTGGCATCCCGCATCACCGTTTGTGCACATGTATGACTGTTGTTATCTAGAAAAAAAATGCATTATCAACTTTAATTTTCGGGAATATTTGCCCCATTCATCATAATGTGGTGTTGCACTTGAAGCACTACATGTAGATGATGTTGGACTGCAAGGTTTATCATCAGGTTCAGTGACTGTATTTGACTGATGAATTTGCAATAAATCCAAACGCTGTTAATTTTTGTAACTTAGGATGAGATGATGAACACGCAACATCTAACTTCCATTTACTCATGATAATGTTGCACTGGCGACAGATATAATTGTGATTGAGATGTTTTCCATTTGCTTTGTATTTATACACAATAGTCGGTACTTCAGATGTTATCAGTTTTCTATGAAGTTTCAACAAAACTATTGTGTTGGTATATGTAAAAAAAACAACAGAAGGATTAGCCATTCAATTAATTGTATCTGTTATATTCGCGTCTTCAGAAGTCGGTCAGTTGTAGGTATAGTACGGTAGCATGATTGACTGTATCACAGCACACAGTACTCAGCCCAGATGTCAGTATAAGCAGATTATGATGTAACAATGCACTGTACAGATGGGGTTGTCAATACGAACAAAGGATCGTTTGTATTACAGATTGATTCCAATGCATTGCTTAGTCAAATTTGTGGCTTTCTTTAGTTCTCCCTTTTAATTTATCCAGTCAAAATCCATTATTGCATGTACAAATTAAATAACCAAAAAGTCTTTCCCCAAAAAAATTGGCAGATGGGATAATTTTTTTGCCAATAAGGAAAAAAATCGCTATTTGCAGCATTGGCAAAGCCCAGGATGATCCCTGTATACCACTGAACATTAATTCATGGACACGAACATGCTACGATATTTACTCACTAATGAGTCACATGTGTTTGGTTGAGTTTGACACCATTTTTCAGCAGGTGATAGGCTAATGGAGGCTAGTATATTTGATGGAAGAAGAATCAATGAAGACAACAGGATGAACAATTGACCCATGGGAAGCTGATGGCAAGCTTTCTCACATAGCTATATTGGTAAAGCCGAGACTCAAATTATTGCAGACATAGGTGAGATGTGTGAGTGCTTTGTAAAAGGAAAGCACCTTGGAACACTTGCCCATTCAGGCCTCCCCCCCTAATAAATCAGTTCTAAATGCAAAGAACATTGACCTTGATCAGCTATTACATATTGTGCCTGGTAGATCTGGATCTACGTAGTTTGCAGTTTCAAGTGAATAATTAATAATTGTAATTGTACGAGTTTGAATACATCCTATGTGCTACCATTGCAAAGCTTTGTATGGGGCTTCATATTTCCAAATCATAAATATGTGTTAGATGTTAGGTACAAGTTTGTTCCATTGCAGTAACATGTCATGGTGGGGTAAAAATTAATTATCTTATTTATGTTAATATTTCAGTTTATTATCAGTTAAAGTGCATAAATTTGTACTTTTTTGAACTTACTTTTAATTTGGTCATTTTTGTGCTTATATGCCATTAAATATTAATTCGTGGACATGAACATGCTGCAATATTTACTCACTAATGAGTCACATGTGTTTGGTTGTAAACAACAGGACGAACAATTGACCCATGGGAAGCTGATGGCAAGTTTTCTCACATAGCTATATTGGTAAAGCCGAGACTCAAACTAATGCAGATGTAGGTGAGATGTGTGAGTGCTTTGTAAAAGGCAAGCACCTTGGAACACTTGCCCATTCAGGGCCCTCCTACTAAGTCAATTTTAAATGCAAAGAACATTGACCTTGATCAGCTATTATAATCTGTGTAATTTGGATTTACAAGTGAATAATTAATAATTGTAATTGTATGAGTTTGAATACATCCTATGTGCTACCATTGCAAAGCAAGCTTTGTATGGGGCTTCATATTTTCAAATCTTAAATGCGTGTTCCATTGCAGTAACATGTCATGGTGGGGTAAAAATTAATTATCTTATTTACTTTTGTTTTCAGTGGTTTGGTATTTATCTAATAATACATTTAAACTATTTTTCTTTCAGAAACATTATCTCTATCCATGGATATCACACATTTTGTTGATTAATTAAATTGTGGCTTGTTCTCTGGTAAATAGGAAATTTTTGAAGTTACAGATTTAAACATTAGGCTAAGAGTATGTCTCTATAATTTGATATACATGAAATGATTTTCCACAGTGATTAAGGAGATGCAACTTTATAGAAAGTGATGAATGAAAGGATGTGGAGGTGTACCCTCCTGTCTACCTGGTGGACATAGTCACCCTTATTTAAAACATAGTTTTCTTTATTGATGTTTCATCCACTGTTTAGCTGAATCCCAGCTGAAAGACAATCATATCATTCAAAACCTGGATAGGTTTCATCAATACAATTGTCACATGACCTAACATAGCAAAACCATCTGCATCAGCAACACCAGAGAAAAAGGGGTATATAACCCTCTTACTGATGCAATAAAGTAATTATCAACCAGATCAATTCACTTGGAATAGTAACGAAACCAGTCAGGGACATGGGGTTACTAGATCCCCACAGCAGATGGAAAGGTATGCCGCCACATACTTTCAGTCATTACTTTGTAATAATTAATATTTAGTCAGAAGTGAAGGCAACCCTCTGTGGGATTCCAGTCTACCAGATCTCAGAACCACCAATAGTCTGATGAATCTCTATGGAAGTGCATCAGCACTTTTATTTCACGCCTCCACAACCACAGTGATTAGAAAAAGATGTGAACACTAACAATACAAGAAAACGAAACATTCCTGTTTCAAAATAAGCCAAGAATTTGCTACTACCTAAGGGTCTATACATTTTAACCTATTTTAACACAATAAAAATTGTATTCTTTATAAGATAATAGAAATTTTCAGAGACAAAGCTCTTTAGTAGCAATATTAATCGGAAAGATAGAGAATTTTATAGAATTTACCAATTACGTACATGTACTCTAATGCTGTTTTAACGAGAAGAAACATTACAGTCTGTACAAGGTCCTCTCTTAAGCCCATTAAAAATGCCTGCTTTATCATGGCATTTATGGGTTATTTTAACAAGTCATGTAGTGTGTATATTGTATAGTAATGTTAAATATGGATGTTGTAATTTAATCTGTTTTCTGGTATTGGACTTTATATTGGTCATATTGGCCCATGTCATGTGATCAGTGCCTTTGGTGTTGCATTTGGCTGATGTAACCAGTCTTGGACCAATATGACCAGACATGGACTGAAATGACCAGACTTGCAATAAAATGACCAGACTTGGACCAGTATAATGGGCCATGGACTGAAATGACCAGACTTGGACCAATATAATGGGTCATGGACTGAAATGACCAGACTTGGACCAATATAACGGGACATGGACTGAAATGACCTGACTTGGACCAATATAATGGGTCATGGACTGAAATGACCAGACTTGGAAGGAAATGACCAGACTTGGACCAATATAACCCAACTTGGGCCAATATGACTACCTTGAATGTCACTATTGCCTTAGAAATAGGTGAGTACTGGACATCCTCTAATGAGGTGCCTGATAAACATAATGGCGCCAGTGAAGGATGGCATTTATTATTAAATAATTGATACAAATGATTAATCAATAAAAGTATGAATATGACTGAATTTCAATTTTCAGCATAAGAGCCCGCATTTAAGAAAAGCAGATGCAAATAATGTTTCTACTGATAGGAATACTAATTCTTCTTTCTTCAACAAATATTTTCTCAACAGGCTTGGGCAGTAGATAATGAAGTAAGAAATTACATAGAGAGATCTGTGCTGTATGGATATTACAGTAAGTAATTTAATGTACTGGTAGCGTATAATTACACATGTATATACATAAACATGTAAGTAATTTAATGTATCTTTATATGATGTATATGCTAATAAGGTTGTAATTTAATGTACCTTTAAATAATGTATATGCATAAACAGATAAGTAATTTAATGTACCTTTAAATAATGTATATGCATAAACAGATAAGTAATTTAATGTACCTTTATATAATGTATATGCATAAACAGATATACAGCTCTGTGTAATCTGCACATGGTGTTAGCGATAGTATTTATGTGCGTTTAAAAACCAAAATATAAAATAAACATCTGTAAGTTACACTTACCATTGTAGGTGGAGATAAAATCAATTGAGAGCATGATGATTGATGTGGAAAAAATATTTGTAGTTCATTTGGTCTAGAAATGGAATGGATCATCACATATGAGTGATCATGCTATGTCCAGCAAGAGTTGCCATTTTCAGCATCTCAAAAACTACTGGACCATTTTAAACAAATTTAGCAAAGAGAATTTAGATTTTTAAAAAAGTTTACTTTAAAAACACTTGAAATAGATATTGATCATTATGACAGAATTCATTCATAAAAAATGATACAGATCCACCATTAAATATTGTTGCTATTACTAAAAGTTACAAAATTAAAAACATTCTAAGAATATTTTTATGGAATTTGCCCAGATATGACAGGATTAATTTCTCTTGAAGGCTTTCAAATCTATAAATATTTTGTTGTTCCACTGTCAGATATGGGTGCTACTAATAGATTTTTTAAAATAAAAATTACTTCTTCGCAACTGCTCTGCAGAATTTTTAAATTACATTTGAAAACAAAGGCTTTCCATTTTCTGCTATTACCTCTGTTGTTAAATGTGGCTACTGCTATTATAAATAGAAAAACGTTTTCATATTGTCTTCTGAAAAACAACTGAGCAGAGTTTTGCAGAAAGCATTTTGTCATGAAAGACAGATTGTACAATCAGGTAAAAAATTATTTAATGACTTCTGAAATGCAGCCTTGTAGAACTGATCAAAATTTGACTGAAAGGCCTTTAGTTTTTTTTTATAAATGTGCCACCAGATATGAAAATAGATACAGTAGTCCCCCTCTTGAATGCCCCCCTCCCCGACTGGCGGCCACCTGCTTCTTACAGCCAGAATAACCTTGTCACCATTGAGTTTGTATGCAAAAGAACCCCTCAAGAATGACCACCCTTCTAATGTGACTAATGGCCAGCAATTTATTTTAAAAAGTGTAAAATGTCCCCCACATGAGCGGCCATTTTTTCCCCAAATATATCCAGAACCAATAATTAATTCATATAGAGACGTAAAGTAATCAGATTATCTCTACCATCGATACATGTCTCCTAATATCAAGTTTCTGTTACTGAAATATGTGTTGACTAAAGTACACGTAACACTAAGAATAATATTATATTGTGGTCTATAAAAGTCTATGTTTACAGGAAATGGGCTCAACAATGTTATGCTAGAGTTTTGGGCTTCACACGTCAGTTGAGTTCCTCTATTTGATGATTGTAACTTGATGTAATTGTCATAACATAGTCAACATAGGCTAAAATTAGATTTTGTGCATTAACACACACACATAACCTTGAACAAAACAGGGTACCAGACAAAGATCGAAAAATCACATGCAGCATTTCGTCCACTCAACAAAATTTTGTCTGCATAATTAAATATCATACAGTGAGCAACAACTGAATAAATCATTACCAAATATTAACATGGCATCATACAAACAGATCTGTATTATTTCAGAAGAAAATCATTTATTCTACTCTTCGACATCAGGTGAAGTGGGGGGGTACTTTCCAAACAGTTTTATGCAGAAAAGACTCGAATAAAACAATTTAAAGTTGAAAATACTTGAATAAACATTGTAACTAATGAGGAGGTTATTCAGCAGCAATGGGAAAATGGAGCAAATGGAAAGATAATTATGCATGTACCAAGGTTTAAATGACGTTTTTGAATGGTTTTGCAATATGCATGACAACACTACCTGCTGAGATATCACGTTTGCACCAAGAACAAGAACTAATAATGTATATTCAGATGAAATACATCTACCAGACAAAGACCAAAAAAATCAGGTCACAACACATTTATTACATCTTTTATGAAGGCATTTGAACCTCTCTATATCTACATTTTTTAAATCACATAGTCTTAGCACATCTGAATAAATCTTACCCAAACATTACTATGTCATCACGTAAATGAAGACATTATTTTACATGTCAGTTATTCTACTCTATTGGTCGATGTGGGGGTGACTTGCAGAAGAATTTTATGTAGAAAAGACCATAATAAAATAATTTTATGTTGAAAAGACTAGAATGCATGTCATAACTGATATGGTCATTCAGCAGCAGTGGGAAAAAGTAGCCAATAGAAAAATAATTCTGTATGTGTAATTGATGTTTTTGAATGAGTTTGCAATAAGCATGACAACAATACCCATTCACATATCATGCTTACGCAAAGAATAACTATTAATGTATATTCAGTTGAAACAAGTCTATTATTATTACAAGAAGAACTTTTTAATAAATAAAGTTACTTGTAAACAAAGATATTAAATGAAGATCTTAATGATTTGAAGTATATAATGTACAAAAAATTAGCCCCTTTCTGGAAAGGCCACCCATCTTATAAGGCCACTTTTCCAGTACAGATGGGGTAGCTGTAAAAGAGGATGACCACTGTACATTAATTTAAGGA
The DNA here is from genome assembly GCA_029339505.1 of Unio delphinus. Lineage (NCBI taxonomy): Eukaryota > Metazoa > Mollusca > Bivalvia > Unionida > Unionidae > Unio > Unio delphinus. Next base: position 36,988,761 of record JAQISU010001235.1, read on the forward strand.
CTTCTTGAAAACAGCCTAACATAATTTTGGCAAGTTTGCTTTAAAGCACCCTGACATAATGAACATTTATATTTGACAGAATGCTTATTGCCCTAAAATGTCCTTCACTATTGGATAAATGTGCCATCAAATATCAATTAAGATACAGAATGTAGTGATGTCTTGAAAGAATTGTTTTTATGACATTTTTAATCAACAACTTTGTAAGAAGATATCATTAGAAACATCCTAATGGCCAAAGTTTCTTGACCATTAGCGCTTGTATTGGGCTGTTAAGCAGATGTCACTCAGGTGATTGATCTCGTGACAACTAAGGATTCTTGTTTTCATATGAAATTGAAAATTACACCCAGAAGACTAACCTTTCATTGCAAAGACAAAAAGTTTTAGAATTTAAACTTTTAAAGTTTTAGAATTTGAGATCTACTAAAGTAGAGTTAAGAAATCTTTCTCACATTCCCATTTGATGATCTTGTTCTCTCATGTTTTCATGATAAGTTTAGTTAGTCCTATTTATCTTAACAATTAGAATAGACATGATAGTTTTACCTGTTTACTTTTGAATCATTGCACAAGCTGTACACATTTGTACCAAATTTTTGGAGCTGTATATTGTCTTTCATTGATATTGTCAGTGGTTATTATGTGAATGTTGATAAGCATTCCTAACGCCATTTACAGTTTACTCTTAATATTTTTTGTGTAAACATAACTTTTTGCTCTCGTAATTTGTGGAAATTTTCACAACTTTGCCTCCAGAAAAACACGAGCAGTTTTGACGGTAAATAGTGCATACCCAGATCTGATGTTACATTATACAATGAAGATTTAGATGCATGCTGTTTTTAGTTTTACATAATTTATATGTTCATTTCATCTGCATTACAGCACTGTATGGCTTGGTCACCTTCTGTCTGTTTGTGTGGCTACCATTGATGTATTTCTTCTATGAAGAGAGGGATGAAGTCTCCACATGCAAGACAGTAAGTAGCAGTATGAAATATCCTCATCTCTTAAGAAGAGGCTTGGAAGTATAATACACACAAAACAGTTTGCACAGCATTTTTGCAGTTCATACTCCAGAGAACATAAAATAAAATTTGAAAAAAGGTTAATCCTTAAATATGCTTCCTGTTCATATTAATGTTAGGGAAATATACTCTGCAACATCTTCAAGCACCTCCTCTCCCCTCAAGGAAAGACAAACATTTTAGTCTTTCCCATCAGTATATCATAGGTGATGGGGAATAACTCTACCACTCCTCCCATTTCCTTCACTAGGTGGCTTCCCATGAACTGGATATTGGTCCAGTTTTAGCATTTGCTATGGTATGAATATTACTGGACCACTTGACACTAATCTAGATCTTCTCTTACCGTACCAATCAGTCTGCAAAGTTGGCAAAGTGTTATTTTGGTTGCCATAATATATTTGTACCTTTAATTTTTAATATTCCTTGATAAGTATGTACACTTTTGCAATTTGTGGACTTTCATGGCAGACACGGTGAGGTTAGTGTAACCATACCAATTTATTTTATCATGTAAGGGCTTAGTAACTTCAAAATAAGCATGAAAAACATGAATATACTTGACTTGTGTTGTAGATTTTAACACTAATTGTTTTTCTGACTTTAGCTCTTTTTTTTGCTCCATTACATGATATGTGATTAGTTTGTAGCCTCAACAGAAACAAATTAAGTTGATGCTACCACAGCTAATCATATAGTGCTCATTAAGTAACCACAGAGTGCCATCTTGTCTGTAACCCATGTTTTCAATCAGTAACCATATGGTTCATCTTGTCTGTAACCCATGTTTTCAATCAGTAACCACATGGTTCATCTTGTCCGTAACCCATGTTTTGAACTGGAAATATGAGATAATAATAAAATTATTCATTGATGTGGACTAGAGAAAGCCCACCCTTAGTGTCATAATTGATAAATATAATAAAGTATATTATATTTACACTTTTACAGTAAAATAAACAAAATCAGATTTCTTTTCAATTTTTCAGAGATGTTGTGGTGCACTGAAGTATTGTATTGCATTTTTGATCATCTTGGTGACCCTCTTTTTGATTGGGTAAGCTGATGGTGTTAAATACACTTGACACTATGGATCATTGTAACCCTATAGCATATTTTAGCTTTATGAGATTTATTTAAAAAAAATAAAGTAAGAAGTAGATATGATCAACCTTTTAATGGTCTTTTTTCTTCTATGATTACTATGTTAGTGTAAGGAATTATAACTACTTATTTTGTGTTGTTTATAATTTTTTCTTTACTCTTTTAAAGGGATAAAGATAAAATGAAACCAAATAATGGATATAGTTTGTTTTTTTAAAATTAAAATTTGAGTGACCAAAAAAATCCATCTGGTTTGAAGCACAAAAGATTGATATTTGAAGTGTCATAAAAGAAACCTTGTATATATTTAAAACTAATAATAATTCCTTAATTATAAATAATACTCAGTTTATACAAAATACAAAGAAAGATTGGACTGTAATGCTTAAGAAAATGTAAGATACCAGACTAAGAAATCTGGACTGATTTCAATTTTATAACTTTGAAAATTAAATCTTTTCTGTTGATTCTAAAGGGAGATTGATGAGTCATAACATTTTAAAATCCTCTTGTTGATTAAAACAGTATTTCTTTTTTCTTACCCACTTAATCTTTCATGGTTAATCGGCTATTTAATACAAATGTTAAATATACATTTGTGATGCACACCCAGATTGAAACAATATATTTATTTCAATGACGTCCACACTCTGTGATATTCTTAGATGCAGACAATGTAATTTTTTTATGAATTCCAAGTCATTTTGAATAGGATTCACACTATAAAGCTAAAAGTATTTAGGCTGCCTAAAAGACGCGGTTTGAAATGCATTTATTCATTTACTCTTTAAGTCATCTTGGAATGTTTTAGTTCTCTAATATTTAATGACAAATGAAGGATTTGGTTTGGTGTCGGTTTATTGTTTTATGTCAAATGAAGAAAATAATTTGAAATGACATTTGGCAAAAGTTTGATTTACTTTTGATTGTTCATTATCACTGGAACTGTGTTAGGTAATTTCTAATATGCTTGGTTGACCAGTGAAAATTTGTCCAGCCCTAATAGAGCTGGATATATTCTAGTTTCACATAAGCTCTATGCTTAAAATATATTTGCAATGAAATCTAATTTGAACCCTGTATACTTATAAGTCAAGTCCAGTTGTGCTGGCAGATCTTGGTCTATGCATTTTGATAGGAGTAATCAGCAAAACACACAACATAGACCCTGATCTACCAGTATGGTATGCAATAGAAGGTCATGTCTAGGATGTTTGCAGTTAGACTCAACATGTAAGCATGTATATATGTGGTATTTACTTGACTTTGGACAATTATAACATCTGTTAATTAACTTTGTATCACTAATTGTGTTTTACCTGTATTTCAGTCAATTAATCATTTATAATTAACCAGTCCTTTACTCAGCTGTGTTGACTCATCTTCGGCATCACATTATGGTCCAGCATGCGAAGATATATTATTGTCATTCTGCATATGTATTTTCAAAAAAAAGTGTTGACCTGATTTGACCTTACAGTAAATAACAGTTAACATTGTGCTGTTCACATTTACGTACACCAAATACACAGGTCACAGTCTGTATATATTCCAAGCAAACCATATAATCCTGATCTTACACCATATAATCCTGATCTACTTGAACAATTGCAGTTCTGGGTCTATTATATTTGCAGCTGTTGCATTGTTTTTTGTGGTAGATATTTGCCATTTTAAAGACAGTTACAATTTAGTATTCTTCTTGGCTGGGATCAAATAGCATTCGTATAATTCAAGAAGAAAAGCCAAAGTTTCTTCTCCAGGTTGCTTTGTTTAAAATTTTGGCAAAAGTGAAAACGGAGATGAGAATCTTAGACACAAATCATTTTTTGATTTCACAGGTTCTTTGTGCCAGGAAATAGTCTGCCCGCAGATGACAACACTACAGAATGGAAAAAGATCAAAATGCTATTTGACGATCTTGGAAGTATAAGTATGTACTAGATTTAGTCATCTCACAAAAGTTTTACTCAGATTGATTACAGTTGTTTTCACTAATGTTTCACTGAATATTAGCTGTCATGGTCATAGACCAGCAAAAGAAAATTTTTCCAATTGTCCTGCATCCAGTATCCAGCATAACAACTGCCATTCTTTAGCAGTATCTGGTATCCAGTTTCTGCCATCCTTCAGCGGTATCCAGCATCTGCTATTTTTCTGCAGTATCCATCATCTGGCATCTGCTACCCTTCATAAGTTCTCATAACTACTGCTCTAAAAACTACTTAAAGAAAGTCATGAAACTTAGCAGTTTCATTCTACAAGTGTAGTTGGTCCTAAATGAATATGGTTACACTTGCACATCCAAGATGGCCTCCTTGTAAGTCTTGTTGTGATGGCTCCTTTGAACAGATGGTAATATTGACATAGGGTTTTCACTGAAATACTTGTTACATGACATGTAGATAGTAATATTGACATAGGGTTTTTCACTAAAATACTTATTACATGATGTTTTGATGGAAATTTAGACATGGGGGGGTGTTTATTACATGAGAAATAGATTGTAATACTTACAGGGGCTTTTGCTAAAATACTATATTATATGTTGATGGTCCCAAAAGAAAGGAAGATCTCTTCTCTCTCCGTGACGGACCTCTTAACTCAAATTACTCGTATGTCAAATCCAATTTCCCCATAGAAATGAATTGAAATGGAATTAATCCGTTCCGGACCTCCAAAAAACGCCGCAATGTTGATAATTCTGAAGCATATCCTGATGTTATAGAGGTCTTTCCAGAACTCTCTAAGGTTGCGGTTTGTGCTCTCCGTCACCTCAAATCCGCGTCGGAACAGGTGCTTGGTAAAGAGCTTCTTGAAATTAGAAATCAACTGCTGGTCCATGGGCTGCAGGATAGGGGTGATGTTGGGTGTAAGGTAGAGAACCTGCAGCAAATCAGCGTAAATAGCTTGTGCCTCCTCGCACGGTATCTCCTGCGAGCTGCTTCTCCGTCAACCCACCATCAACAGCTTCTCCATATTTTAACGGAGAGACGTCCGCTGTTTATTAATTTTTTTAACGCCCTTGGCTAGCGTGATAGCCTGTATTGACTCCTTCAGCTTCGGTTTGGTGCAGATCATGGAAGTGCTACGCTTGTACTGCTTCGCCAAGTCGACTACACGCACACCTTGGTCATGTTTTTCAATAATTTCTTTCTTTAATTCAATGCATATCATCTGCTTCTTTGCAAACTAACCGCAAGCACAAATGCGAGCACAACACTAATGCTTCCACTGCGAGCTGACCGCTTAAAGTAAACGAGTGAGACACGGGATGCTTCGCGGATGTTGATACGTTTACTGTGACGTTCGCTGTGCCAACTAGCGGTGGGGTATCTGAAGCTGGCTCGTAACCCGAATTTAGCTCGCAACTCAAAGCAAAAAATCGGCTGAGAGACGACTCGTATCTCCAAAAAACTCGTTAGTTGGGACACTCGTAAGTCAAGGCACCACTGTACTTCAACTGAAAGGATGTAAGAGTGACCTGGGAATTTCACTGAAACACTTATGTCATATATAAATAAGCTCACCATGGTGACCATTTTGAAAAAGATCTTGTTATCTCAGCTGTTACTTAATAGATCATATCAGTATAATGTTACTGAACGACTTCCTATGATACAAAGTTGGTCCTAACTGAAAATAGTTCCAGTTAAACCTTGATCGTGGTCACCATGTCGACCATTTAGAAATTCTTTTAAGCACATGGTCTTATTTGTATGGGGTTTCAATAAATTAATTTGTATACTATCTAGTTGGATCTTAATGAAAATGGTGAAAGCAGCCCTCTTGAAATCCATGTTTTTGCTTGTCCTTAAGAACAGATTGTTTCTTGACAATGGGTCTTCACTAAAAAAAAAAACATTCTTATGATTTGTGGTTGGTCCTGAATGCAAATGTATCAAATCTGACCATCAGTATAAGTGTCATGACAGCCATCTTGAAAATCTTTTATTGCTACTCCATTTGAATCGATGGACATTATGTTTTCACTACACCACTATTTGAAAAAAATAGTCTGATGTCACAAAATGACTTCCACGGTGTATTGAACCCAGTACCCTTGAATTATGATTCTGATTCTCCACCATCTGAGCTACTTAAGCACCCAGCTGCCTTGGTAGTCATCTTGAATGTGTAGTTGTATTGACAGGGCATAATTTATAGATGTTAGATTAGTAGAACTCTGTGAAATCTTTGTTCATTGATTATAACTAATGGATGTCAGAACAATTTTGTTTTCATGAAAGTTCCTTCAGAGGCATGAAATTCCATAACATGAGTAAGGCAACCCTTTTCTGTATGATAAATAGCCATTGAACAATTTTGGGTGGTTATGGTTGCCTTGGTAACCTTTGTTCTCACATCATTATGTTTTTCCTGATATTTTAAATTACCTGTATCATGTAGAAGAGGATTATTATATTATCGTCAGTATCATCATCTGCATTATATTACCATAGGTATCATCATCTGCATTATATTACTGTAAGTATCATCATCTGCATGATATTACCATCTGTATCATCATCTGCATGATATTACCGTCTGTATCATCATCTGCATTATATTACCATCAGTATCATCATCTACATTATATTACCGACAGTATCATCATCTGCATCAGTATTGGTGTCCACATAGATAAAAGGAAATACATATTTACAGCCTCACTGCATCTTGAGCATTCTATTTTTCAGGGTCTTAGGCAATAGTTGGGAGTGGCTTTCAAAGTGCCTACTGCCTGGTTTGGTGCTAATTTAGTGAATTTGTTTCCATTAATTGTGCATGGTTAGGTTTTTGTTTTTAAAATGGGTTTTTTTGCTTACAGTATCCTTACTGTTATACCAGGAATCAAGAAACTTGGCCAGGTGTGCATATTGATAACTACTACAACCTCATGACAGAAGTAGGTCACTGTGGCCCATAGTTTATGTTTCACAGAATTTGCCTTAATTTTATATTTTGATTTCGTGTTCATACTAGAATGATTATTAGACATTTTTCTTAGTACTGAACCAGTACAGAAAATGACACTATGAAATGCATTCAAAATATATGGATTATAGTGTTGCTCAACTTACCAAGTTTAAAAGACAACTGGCTTATGTGAGAAGCCTGTGAAGATAAAGAAATTAAACAAAGCCATATATGGCTATTGCTTAGGGATCATAACAGGGCATGAACTTATGATCCATGAACTAAAACTTTATCTTTGCATGCAAGTTATAAATATTGAATAACCCCTGACATTGATAGAAAGAGATGTTTTGTAAGAGGTAGTTTTAATTCGCTGGCAGAATGATGGAGATATTGAGCTATAACTATCACAATGGTACGGGGCCCCGAGTGGCCGAGTGGTCTAAAGCGCTTGCCATTACGGATCACTGCCATCTCACCTCTGTCTGCATGGGTTCGAGTCTAAGATTCAGCTAATGTAGTTATGTGAGAAAGCTTGCCAGTAGCTTCTCGTGGGTCAATGGTTCTTTCTGGGGGGTTTCCCGGATTTTTCCTCCACCAGTAATACTGGCCGCCATGTATAGCCTATATTGTGCTGAAAAATAGCATTAAACCATACAACATCACAATGGTACAAAAGGCAACTTCCATTTCTGAGCAAACATAACTACTTTTCCTACCATCCAGCAAATAAATTGCTTCAACTCCTGTTCTGATAACAAAAGCTGCCTTGCTTTTGAATCTGACATATTGACATTTTTGAGCTGCATTGTCAGCATGACTGGACAACAGAATGCAAGTGAGATAAAAAATGTTTGCACATCAGTTTACATGACATATTGAATAATGCCTTTCTCATTAAGCAAACATTTAGCTTTTGCATTGACCAAGTTGTCACTGTAGATAAGTGCAAGTGGGCAGAGAGAAACCATTATTTGGTAATGAAACACTCCATTGGTGATAATGAAAGGCAGGTGAGTTGGATACAGGACATTTAAATAGGAAATTTGTTAAGGGGGATATTAGAATGGCTGTTGTTCAAAAGAAACTGCTGAGTGAACGTGACTGTTGAGTCAGGTTTGACTAGTATAATTAATATTGGAGTGTCTGCTATGTACAAGAGATTGCTCAGTAATGGAAACTGTTAAGACAGGCTTGACTGTATTATAATTAATATTTGAATGGCTCTTTTGTATAGATGATTGCTGAGTAAAGATGACTGTTGAGAAAGGTTTAACTGTATTATTAATAATATTGGAATATATGTTGTGTGCAGGAGATTGCTAAGTAAAGGTGACAGTTGAGACAGTTTGAGTGTTTCATAATTAATATTAGAACAGGCAAAGCTAATGATTAAAAATATATTTTTTAACTAAATTTGAAATGTCATAGTTTCTCAACAAAATTATAGATGGCTTCAGAACTAGGTAGTTAAAAAAGAAAAGAACAAGAACTGGACTTGATCTGGATTTCTAGAAATTCTTTCTGGCAGCAGACCATCGGTTTCTTCAAGGGACTCTTGCTTTTACATCCTGTAAATTTAAAATGTTTGTGATTCGTGTCCAGGTCACAAATATTGCAGGTATTATATCTCATGCAAATTTTCCTCATATGGTCGGTCATTGTTTTCCTGTCATATGATTTGTGTTTTTGTTTGTTATTCAGAAGGACCGGATGCACTCTCATTCATTATCAGTGTCCTCAGCTTGCTTGGAATGCTGTCACTTCTTACTTATACAGTAAGTTTTTCTTAGTTCACTCATTCTCAGCAATGAATGGCTATACAAGTAGAATGATATGGCACATAGAGAACATTTCAGAATAGTTTAATTCTGATGCCCCTTTATTTGCATTGGGGGCATCTTCATTTGTCCCTTCTATCCATCCTTTCATGTGTCCATATGTTCTGGAAAGCTTACAAAAATAATTTATAGAAAAAGTTGGTTGTTGTCTATCTATATGTAGAAAATCTTATAAGAGATTCATGCTATTGGAATGGTTTGAGATTTTTTTATCAGCACTGTTTTGATTCTGACTGGTGCAAGTGGATATAGCAGTAGTAATATCAGTCTGTCTGTGGACAAGGTGGTTACAACAACATAACTTGAACTGCCGTGGGGGTTTTTGCTTCTCACATATAATTTTTTCCTGACTCATGGGAGGGCATATGCCTATTGATTTGGGGTAGATCCAAGGTCAAGGTCACTTGAGAAGAAAAATGTGATTTTACTATTTGTACAATAAGTAAAGTCAAAGTTGACAGCACTTGGGCAAACATATCAGATTTATAATTTACTGCAAAATATTTGGTGATCCCAATCCCACTGTTTACTTAACCGACTAAAATTTATATGATCAACAAATTAAAGTACAGTGAATTTACAGGAAAGGCTGTGTGAATTTAATCTTCCAAGCTTTAATTCAGGAGCATGCTTGCTATATAATTTTTTAAAAATTGTTTTCCAGCACAAATACTGATAAAAGCATACATTTTCAAACTTTTAGTTTTCATTATAATCAATATCTTAAACAGAATCTGTTGAAAAGCGAGTATAAAGAAAACATCAAAATATTAAATGTCTGTAATGAGGATTCTGTATCACATTGGCAGGCCTATGGTATGGCTGCCCTTCCCATAGGATTGGTTAAAGGAAGGATGAATGTGAAGACAGAAATTATTACCGTGCAGGAGAGAAAAGCTGAGACACAGTCAAGAATCAGAACTATGAGAGAGAAGGTAAGTAAGATTGTCATGGAGATAGTGTCACAAAACATGCAGAACTTGTTAATGACTGTACATAAGTAGCTGAGTGTAATTTATGTATGTTACATTTATACTTGTACATAACATGTACCTAACCTGAATATGTTATATTGAAGGGGGGTGTGTTTATTTGTTACTTTTATCAATATGTTTTTTTATTACATTATTGGCTTTGTGATGCTGAAGAAATGGGAGCTAAGTGCCTTTCCCAAGGACACACAAATGCAGCCAATCCAGGTTGGCCTGGATTTGTATTGAACTAGTCCTGCAATGTAATATATCTATGGGCACACAAAGGCAGCCAATCCAGGTTGTCCTGGATTTGTATTGAACTAGTCCTGCAATGTAATATATCTATGGAGACAAAGACCGCCAATCCAGGTTGGCCTGGATTTGTATTGAACTAGTCCTGCAATGTAACATGTCTATGGAGACAAAGACAGCCAATCCAGGTTGGCCTGAATTTGTTTTGAACTAGTCCTGCAATGTAATATATCTATGGGCACACAAAGGCAGCCAATCCAGGTTGGCCTGGATTTGTATTGAACTAGTCCTGCAATGTAACATGTCTATGGAGACAAAGACAGCCAATCCAGGATGGCCTGGATTTGTATTGAACTAGTCCTGCAATGTAATATATCTATGGGCACACAAAGGCAGCCAATCTAGGTTGGCCTGGATTTGTATTGAACTAGTACTGCAATGTAAGATGTATACATTGATATTTATGGCATTTGGGTTGATGTCTTTGTTTCAAAATAAATGGCATTGTATAGCGTGTTCTCCAGTTGACTGATGGGGGATCTCTAACACACTTGATGTATTGTATTGTATGTAGAATAATACTAACATTATTTTAAATAATTTAACCGATGATTTAACATGTGGAGCGGTCAAGGTCATTTTCAATATTATTCTTGTATTTTCTCAGTGTGTTGAGAAGACACATTAAAAAATTGACTAGTAATAGTAATAATAAAAGGAAAAATAATTACATTTATCTTTTTAATGGAACATACCTTTTGATGGTCGACATTTTTTTCTTTCATTCTTTCTAGTGTTACCTTTCTCATCTTGTTTATGCTGGCACATGTTACACTACCATACATCCAGTCATCAAGTACCTAAATCATTATGTTTGCAAGAGGATCTTTACCCATTCAGCACCTATTTCCTAATGTTTTACAAAAGGAAGATATGAAGTCATTCAGCACCTAAATCTTAATGTTTTACAAGAGGATCTTTACTCATTCAGCACCTAAATGTTGGTGTTTTACAAGATGATCTTTAGTCCTTCAGCACCTTAATCTTAATGTTTTACAAGAGGATTTTTACTCGTTGAGTACCTAAATCTTTATTTTTTACAAGAGGATCTTGACTCATCACCTAAATGTTGGTGTTTTAAAAGAGGATCTTTACTCATTCAGCACCTAAATCTTTAATTTTTTACAAGAGGATCTTTACTCATTCAGCACCTAAATCTTAATGTTTTACAAGAGGATCTTTACTCATTCAGCACCTAAATCTTAATGTTTTACAAGAGGATCTTTACTCATTTAGCACCTAAATCTTAATGTTTTACACAAGGAAGATCTGAACTCATTAAGCATATAAATCTTAATGTTTTACAAGAGGATCTTGACTCATTCAGCACCTAAATTCTTTGTTTTACATAAGGAGGATAAGAAAATTATAAAGTGCATCAGAATTTCCCGTTGGCTTCAAAATTCCTTTTCTTTGAAGTCACATCCTTCACGCAAACATGGGGATATAAAAAAATTGAGTTGTATCTATCCAGTCAGCCAGTTCTTTAAAGTCATCAAGCACATAAAGAAAAGAGAATTTCAACTTTTTACTTGATGAAGATGACTGATATTCATCATCATCATCATCATCCATGCTGCAGTTTTGAGACAGTTGTCATAAAAATTACTATCTTTATCCTTCTTTCTCTCTATCCCAAATGCTCTAGACAAGTTGTGTATTTGTGTATTTTTATTTGCAGAAACATGGATACATTTATTATGCAATTGAATGACACGAAACAATTTAATTTTAAATATTTTGTCTAGACTTGTCAACATAATAAAGCTACTGTAAATATAATCCATTGTTTTATGACAGCACTTTTAATCAGTATAATCCATTCTATCAGGGAAAGTTCACGATGTTCTATGGCATTAAATATATATTTGATTTATATTAACAAAATTTAGTAAAATACAATATTTAGCAGCCATTTTGTATATGGTATTAAATAGGGACAAAAGCACTTCCGTACCATTATAATACATTGGTACATAGATTGTAGTTTCTCCTTTGAATACGTTCCCCGATCACATTACTTTAGGGATATTAGCCTGCTACCTCGCGAATCCAGCCCTACCAAAAGACGAAAATTCGTCTTTCCTGTCTATGTCATATAGACAAAGGGCAATAACTCTTGCCCCTTACCTCCCCTTGCTACCCGCTAGGTGTCACTTCTTTAGTTTTTTAGCTTCGCTTATAGTGTGCAAACACGTACAATTAGACCTCCAATGAATCCAAGCCATCTTAGTGTAAATTCTGACCATCCGAAGTTAAATTTGGAATTACTGTGTTCGATAATCATTCCTCTACAGGTTGTATACATTATTTTACAATATTTTCCAATTTGAGTGACTTTGTCACCTTTTCTAGACTTCGGACCATGTTGCAACGTGGTCAAGCACGCTTATGGCGGTACTAGCATGTAATACATGTAGCACTCAATAATTTCGCTTATTCCGTATGTAACGTTTACGATATTAGCGACTTAATAACGTGCTGCATTGATAATTTGTACTTTATTTACCTGTTTTGTCGTTTCAGTAGACTTCAAAAAAGTCTTTGAACGACCAAGTTGCGACTATTTAATGGCAGACTTCGTGTTGTAGTCACGAGTTCACGCGACACTTAATCATTTCGCTTCCTCCGTTAGTTACGGTTATGGAATAGCGACTTAATAGCGTGCTGAATTGTTAAATTGTGCTTTGTTTATCATCTTTTTCGTTTCAGTAGACTTCGTCTTGAACGAACCATTGCAACACGCTCACGGCGATAACTAGTGTTGTCATTAAGAGTTAACATGGCACGGAATAATTTGACTACTCCATTAGTAACGGTTATAGTATTATCGAATTAATAATATGCTGAATTTTTTAATTTGTGCTTTGTTCTCTTCTTTTGTCGTTTCAGTAGCAAAGTCGACAATGAAGGCATGAATGGCAAAATGGGTGTTGGTAATGTGGAAATGGAGGAAATTATGTTGACATGGTTTAGGCTGCCCAGTGGGTGTAAATTTCACCGCAGGTCCGTGCATGGCTTTCGGGCCTGTAAGTCCGGACACATGGAGTCTATGCTGGATCAGTTGGATCCATTTTAATATGCTCTTTCGCCGGCCATCCAGCCGACACCGTCAGTTCAGCCGGCACTTCAGCAGGCACCAACCGGCATTAGCCGTCCATCCGGCACCGTCCGTTCAGCCCAAAAGGCACCGGACGGCCAGCCGACCTTCCAGCTTGCATCAACAGGCACCGGCCATTCAGCCCAAATGGCACCGGACGGCCAGCCGACCTTCCAGCCTGCGTCAACAGGCACCGGCCGTCCACCCGGCAACGACCGTTCAGCCCAAATGGCACCGGTCGTCCAGCCGACCTTCCAGCCGGCATCAACCGGCACCGGCCGTCCAGCCGGCAACGACCGTTCAGCCCAAATGGCACCGGTCGTCCAGCCGGCATCAACCGGCACCAGCCGTCCATCCGGCAAGGACCGTTCAGCCCAAATGGCACCGGTCGTCCAGCCAACCTTCCAGCCGGCATCAACCTGCACCGGCCGTCCATCCGGCAACGACAGTTCAGCCCAAATGGCACCGGTCGTCCAGCCGACCTTCCAGCCGGCATCAACCGGCACTGGCCGACCATCCGGCAACGACCGTTAAGCCCAAATGGCACCGGTCTTCCAGCCGGCATCAACCTGCACCGGCTGTACATCGGATTTACGGAGATTATAGTGATGTACCCGTCAGTCAATCTACACTACTGGTTACATATCACTACCATGAGAGAAATGTTATAGATGAATCTCCGTCCAATCAGACCATTCGAGAGGTAGGTGCCGGTCATAGCCGGACCTTCGCCGACATTCCGGCCGACCATATCCCAGACAAATCAGTCGGTATTGCCGGTGTACACCTCCTGTCACGTCAAATACGTGACGGTGTGATTTTAAAACAAGGGAGAATTAGTGACATTATCAGAGATGACGGAATTGAGTTATCTATGCCACTTGGTATGCGCTACCCAGATATGGCAGCTTTACCAGAACAGGACTTTCAGGCCGACCATTCACCAGTTCAATCAGCCGGCAGTGCCGGCCGTCCATATGTTCACGGCTTCTCCACAAGGGAGATTTAGTGAAAGTGTCAATTATGACAGAATTGCGTCATCTAGGTCACCTGGTATGCTGTACAGATATGCAAGCTGTACCAGAACCAACATTCCCTCTGAGCGAATGGTAGATGGGCGCGCAGTGCTGACCGCACTACATAAGCATTATGTAATTATTATTACCTTACAGCCGGCACCGGGCGTCCATCCGGCAATGACCGTTCAGCCCATATGGCACCGGTCATCCAGCCGACCTTCCAGCCGGCACTAACCGGCACCGGGCGTCGATCCGGCAATGACCGTTCAGCCCAAAGGGCACCGGTCGTCCAGCCAAGCTTCCAGCCGACACTTGCCGGCACTGACCGTCCATCCGGCTCCGGTCGTCCAACCGTATGGAGATTTTAGTTATATACCAGTCCGTCCGACTGTACCGCTGTACCAGCACGGGGACTTTTATCATACCGCAATCCGTACAAATCGGATTGACAAAGATTCTAATGATGTTTCCGTCTGTCAATCCGTACTACCGGTTACATATCACTACCATGACACAGATGTTGGCGATGAATCTCTCGATCCAACCCGACCATTCGAGCGGTCGGTGCCGGTCATAGCCGGCCCGTCGCAGTCATTCAGGCCAAACATATGCCAATCAATTCATTCGGCATTGCCGGCCGTCCATAGGCTAACAGCTCATCCACAAGGGAGAGTGAATGCCTTTATCAGAGATGACGGAATCAAGTCATCTATGCCACCTGGTATGCATTACCCCGATATGGATGCTTTACCAGAGCAAGATTATGCACATAGTGAGTGCGATGAATCGCAGGCAAATCAGCTGTATGCAGATCCAACTATGGAACGGACTGAGTTCAGCTTCAAAGCCGCAGTGGAGGAAATTTATAGGGTGTTGGCCCCTTCAGAATGCCCTCCACCTCCTGCTGCCATTACCGACTATAAGGTTAGAGCGTCGGTCGATCTGGATGAGGGTGAAGAGACTCTATCCTTCCGCCTCCTTCCCCAGTCGACAAAAATTAAGGAAATTAATGACCGTCAGTCGACACGTATAGGGGATCCAGGAAATGCTAAGGCGTTCTTTTCTGAAAGCCAAGTACCAGCGTCGTTTTCAGTTCGATGGTACAAAACTCACTCCGATGCGTTCATTACTGAGGTCCCGGCTCTGGATAAAAATATGGCAGCAGTCCATATGTCTGCTCCATTGTCTTGTAAAGTGGACAAAACTGTGTTCAATGCCAAGTCCAAGCTGGTTCGAAATGTAGTCGCTACGTCTTCACTGTTAGACCTAGCCTCCCTAGCCATTTTCAGGATCGCTGAAAAATCTGGCAATGAACATGCTTGGGAATCGATGGCCCGGTTAGCTAGGGTTCTTAACAGGGCAGCTCACCATTCCATGGCCAATGCGCTGACTGCTTCTGCCAACCTAGACTTGATACGTCGTGACGCATGTCTGAAGGGCACGTCGCTTAAACCCCATCATAAGCTGGCTAGATATGACCGACGCACATTTCACGTCCCTATCCCACGAGTAGCGGACAT
Organism: Unio delphinus; assembly: GCA_029339505.1. Lineage (NCBI taxonomy): Eukaryota > Metazoa > Mollusca > Bivalvia > Unionida > Unionidae > Unio > Unio delphinus. The sequence goes on from JAQISU010001235.1 coordinate 37,004,582, forward strand.
TTCTCCGTTGTGCTTGTCGGGACTCGGTTTATCAGTTCCATGTCATACCTTTTGGTCTCAATTTAAGCCCTTGGGCTAGTACCAAGGTTATGGATTACGTCGTCACCCTGTTCCGCTCGACTTCATCTATTGCGTCGGCAGTATATTTGGACGACATCCTCCAGAAACATCTGTCAAGTTCTACTCTGCTCAAAGGCAGAAACGATCTTATATCACTTTACATCATATAGGCTTTCTCGTGAACTGGATAATGTCTGATCTCTGTCCAATCCGGATTTTTGGTCCATCTGGTTGCGGAGTTTCTCCCGATCTGAATCTGGTAAGGCTTCGAGTTTGCGATCATCCAGATAATTGCACTCGTAGAGTCCGTTTCCGACAAGATGCGCATTTTAGCGAGAGAGTTGCAGATCCTCGGATTATTCAATGCGGCAGCAGACTTGATCCCGCTCAGCCGTCCTTTTATGCGCCCTTTACAAAGGACGTTGCTAGCGTAATTGCGCCCTTTTCAAGTCCCTTCGATCCCAGAAAACAGTCATGCTCACGCCAGAGATACGTTCATTCTTGAGTCAATGGCACAACCCCTGTGGGCTGTCCACAGGGATTACTCTGGAGATACCCCAAGCGGGGATAACGGTATGTTCCGCCACTAGTACCTACGGTTGGGGTGCCCACCTGTTGCCGGACTTCGATACTGTCAGCGGCACGTGGGTGCCAGGGGCGAGCCCCTTTCCACATCAACCTTTCAGAAATAACGGCTGTCATCAATGCCTTTCATTTCGGGCAGGATCAACTCTTATTACAAACTGCCCTCATTATGTCAGACAACATTGTGGTGGTGCCTTGCCTCAAAACAAGGGGACACCAATCACCAGACCTGTGCAATCTGAGCTGGCAGTTTCTACATTGGTTCGACAATCTCCACCTCAATGTACAATTCAGACACATTCTTGGCAGACTCAATGTCTTGGCTGACACTCTATCTAGTCATTCACACAGAATGGTCACTCCATCAATCGGACTTTCTTCCAATTGACACACTTTGGGGACGTCCGATGATTGATCTTTTGCAACAAGGTGAAATCGCAAGTTGTCCACCTTTCATCTCACAGGTTCCAGACCCAGAAGCTTGGGTCGTGGATGCTCGATCAATCAGCTGGGAAGGGTTGTGGTCATTCTCATACCCTCCCACGGTCTTGGTACTGAAATTAATCCAGAAGTTAAGGGGTCAGAACTGTCAGATGGTTCTGATTGCCCTTCTCAGATGGAACAACTCCTGGGTCTCCGATCTACTCAATCTAGGCAATAGATCTACCCAGGAAGATTACAGTCAGCACAAGTATTCGCAAGCAACCGCGGCCAGGGGTGTTCCACCCCCGTCCGGACCGTCTTTATGTTCAAGCCTGGCTCTTGTCCAGACAGCCTTGCAAGACAAACAATTTAAATCTTTGATTGCGGAGAGAATCTCGAGAGCAAGAAGGCCCTCTACTCTGAAGGTTTATGAGGGCAAGTGGCATGTTTTCAGGGACTGGTACCATATCATTCACATTGTTCCTCTGAGTGTCACAATCCCTCAACTGGCCAACTTTTCTCTGGCTTTTCGAGGAGAAACAGCTGGCTCCGGTTATTATCAAATGCTACCGCTCCATGATATCAGACACATTCCGCCATTCTGTTACATGTGCTATCAGCCATGACAAAGATTTGTCAGATCTTTTAGACACTTTAAAAAATTCAATCGACTTATATCCCTCACCCTGTTTCCAAATGGAATCTGTCCTGGGTTTTAACATGACTCAGTTCAGACAGTATTGAGTCTTTAACCCACGATTAGTTAAAGCTACTATCATACAAATTGGGTTTCTTGATAGTCTTAGCTTCAGCATGCATGGTGAGCGAGTTACATGTCCTTTCTAGTGACCCGAACTCTCTTCCGTTCCGATCAGAGGGTTTGATGGTCCTCTTGACGCAGCCAGGCTTCGTAGTCCAAAATAGATTACCATACATTGGCGATCAACGAGTCGTCATTAGCTCGCTTCTTTATAGATAAGTCAGGATCAACAGCCATGTAAGATCCTGTTTGTGCACTCTAGCACCATTTCAATGCATAGAGGTGAGTCAGGTCACATACAAGCACCTCTTTCTTCTGGTGATAGCTTGGACATGAGATATCTCCATTCAAGCCCTTGCTTCATGGCTGAAGTGGGTTATATGCTCGGCGTACTCTGAGGATTCGCAAATCAGTCACCTTATAGAAGCTGTTGGCTGACATGCAGAGTCAACCTTCTACAGTTTTATCTTCAAGTTTGTACTCGCAGAGGCAAACATTGATTCTAGTAGGTCCGGTGTTGGGCAGCCCAGACGCCCACCAGACCCATGTGCAACAATCAGCACAGCCTATTAGCTTCGCTGGATTCGCCAGATAAATTTTCGTAGGTAAGAAGATTTCAATAACTATCTTCTTAACCGTATAAAGGGGTCACATATCACGTGACCCTGGGCTGTGTTGCTGATTGAAAATTAGGAGACCGGGTTATCATTCACATGGGGAATCCAACCATCATTCCCTAGAGGATACCCGGGGTGGAGGTCGGATGTTATCAATTCCAGATGGGTAACATTGATTCCATAAAAATGATGCAGGTATTCTTGCTAAGCATGCTAAACGGGTTTTCATATCTGAACCTTTTACTTTCTTACATTCTTGGGCACAGAAATAGAAATACCTTCAGCCAGTGACTTTAGATTATGATCAAACATTCTCAGATTCTTCAGGGTACATTCTTAAAGTTGCCATACTTTCTTCTTTTTTTTTTAAAATCACAGATATGAATGTGAAAAATTGCACAACACAAAAATACACTTGGGGACATATTTTTGAATTTTTAAAACAAATGGTCTTATGTTTGTGGGTATAAATTAAGAAAACTTATTCTGTGGTTTCCCTGTCAGAAACATTCAATCAATTGCTCAAAAATATGGACTTTTATTCATATGGCAAGGTTCGAAACTAACTTTTTATTAACTAGTCAAGCTGACTAACAGGACAACGACGTAGTAGTCTGCATCAAAATCCATTAGTCCTCAAAATACATGTATGTAACACAACAATAAAGATTCACATTATACACATTTTAAATTATATTGATTTGCCATCAGTTTGTCCCAAATCAAAATCTTCTCCATCCGATTCTGAATTGTCCTCCATATACAATGGTCTTCTTTTTCTCGGTCCACAAGAGTTCCACAAATATATAGCTGGCACTGGATCATAATCGGCAATATATTCACTTAAGAAATGAATAGTTAACAAGTCATGCAATTCACTGCTGTGCAATCTGCATCTCCAATCAGATTTTGTCATTTTCAATTCACTGAATCCCTGCTCTGCATCTGCAGACAAAGCCGGAAGGGTCAACACAATATCTATCAGTGCATGAATGTTAGTGTGACCTTCTTGAAATCTCTTGTTAACATCAGACCATTGCAAGTTCTCTACTTGACATCCACAAATTAAACTTTTCAAGAGTTGCCACTCCTCCTCAACCTTGTCTGGATAGAAGCATGTACTCTTGATCATGCATTTCTGATGGATTTGTGATTTGGTTTCATGATATACTATTGTTTCCAACCGAAAATTAGAACATCCAACTACAAATGGGCTTATTGTTTCATCCTCCATTTTTGAATGCTCTCTGCAGATGCTGCAAAACATGGTATTTACTTCGGGGTTAAAGTTACGCCACAGCCAAACGCATTTCCAATTCTCTAGAAAAGTTCAATTTCTATTTTCTTTATCATACTGTTTGTCGTGTTCCCTTTTGTCCTCATTATTGTCAGGCCTTTTGGCCAGACTTTCCACACCTTGTACAAATCGCTACATTGTTCTCTTTGCTTTCTTTGTTTGACTATGATCCTGGTCAGTGCGACAAGAACGCTTTGCACACCATTTGTAATGCTTAATATAAAGCACCTAGGTGATCTGGATTTACCTACAGGAGTTACAACAAATTCAATAACTAAAAATAGCAAGTTATTTGCCCGCTTTTCTGTTATGAAATTCATTAAAAAATACCAGGAAAGCAAACTTTAAAATAATTACATGCATTCATTTTTTTATTAATCAATCAGACTTGTATTGTAACATATATATTAGTCAGTGAGGAAAACTATTAGTCGCGGACTAATGGACATGAGTCAGTTTCGAACTCTGTATGGTGCTACTGTGTATAACATTCTGCATGAGTGATACACTGGACAAGTATTTATCTGTACTTCACTCTCTGTCAATCTGTACATTGTTCATTTATAGCCAGCAAGTTGAGTTAGCTATTTTTAATTTTGCATACATGTGCAATATAATAATAAAAATAATAATGAGGACTTTGTATAGCTTCATATCTTTAGAAGCTCTAAGCACTTTACAACATCTATAATGATATGACTACATAAAACAAAACAAAGATCATGAAATCAGAAAACATAAAACATGCTCAAAATATTTAATTTAGGGAATATTTTTAGGTCTTTAAGTTTGTTCTTGCAGTCGAAAAAGGTGAGTTTTAAGAGCACTCTTGAAAGGGAACACTGTCTTTGTGTCTAATTTCAATGGGCAATTGATTCCACATTGCTGGGCCCTAGTATGCAAAAGAACATTGTCCATGTGACTTTGTTTTCATAGTGGGAATAATGAGTATATGATTGTCAGAAAAGGAGTGTAAGTATCTTGCTGGTGTATACACATGGATGAGGCCGGATAGATATAATGGACTATCGTCCTGCAGTAAAACATAGCACAGAGAACAAATTTTGTGTTTGATTCTGGATCGTATGGATAGCCAGTGTAGGATACATAGCAGTGGAGAGGTATGCTCCTATCATGGTACTCTATGGATGATCCAAGCAGCTGTGTTTTGAACTTTTCGAAGTTTCTGGAGTAGATAATTGAGATGAACCAGACAGAATGAAGTTACAATAGTCCAGTCTTGAAAGTACTAATGAACACACAAGTGTTTTAGTGACATCAACTGTAAGATATTTGCGAATGGAGCTGATGCGTCTGAGCTTAGGATATGCAGCCTTGCATATGTTCATGATACGTTGCTGCAGTGTGAGAGTACTATCCAGAGTAACACCTAGGTTTCATACTGACTGTGAAATTAATGTTGTTGTTGCTGATATTTATTATTTGATGTAAAGGATGTGAAAGAGGAAGTCTTTGTGTTGTGATCAGAATGGCCTCAGTTTTATCATCATTCATTTGGAGCTTGTTGCATGTCATCCATGATTTCACATCAGAAATGCACCTCTCTACTCCTTGGATGGTAGCATCAACTTCAGTTGGGTGGCTAGACTTGTATATTTTGGTATTGTCAACACACAATTGGTGAGACACTGGATGGTAATCAATGACACTTGAGAGAGACTGAGTGTATAGAATGAAGAGAAAAGGTCCAAAAACAGCCCCTGTGGAACACCACAACATACATCAACTGGGCTGGAGTGTATTCCATTTACTAATACAATTTTTGTCTTGCTGACTAAGTAGCACTTGAACCACTTTAAGGCTGTATAGATTTACATGCTGTAGACAGTGAAATAAACTATCATGGTCTATTGTGTCAAATGCTCCAGACAAATCAAGGAAGGTGAGGACGACTGTAATCTTTCCCCTGTCCAAAGCAGAGAGAATGTCAGTAACTATTTTCACAAGAGTAGTTTCAGTACTGTGGCAACGGCATCATGCAGACTGTACATTGCTCAAAAGACTGTTTGAATTCAGATGAGATACAATTTGGGTTAGAACATTTTCTAAGATTTTTTATATGAATAGGAGATTAGAAACTGGGCGGTAGTTCTTAAAATCGTTATGGTCAAGTGTTGGTTTCTCCAGCAGAGGTTTTACAATGGCAGTTTTGAAAAATTATGAGAATTCCCCGGATGAGAGAGAGATATTAATAACATCAGTTAGTAAAGGCATTATTGAATTCAAGCACTCAAGCAACAGTGATGTTGGAATTGGATCAAGTTGACATGACTTTGGTGCACTCTTCATCACGTTTGTCCATACTAAATCCATAGAGACTGGTTCAAATGCTGCTAACGGTTGTTACTGAAATGCTGTATCATAACTGTATGGTGACAAGTCAATTTAAATTGTGTTGAACAGTATTCATTTATAACCAATATTATTTGGAAACATTGAGTCAGCTATTTTTAGTATTGCATTCATGTGTGACAGGTATGGTGTTAAACTACTGTTGAGTAAGATTATGTTTTGGTTATTTAGAATGTTGCACATATAAATATACTGCAAGTGTTTCCAGATGTCATGTCTAATGCAAGAGGCAAATGTAAATATACTGCATGTGAGTATTTCCAGATTGCACATAACCTTTGAAGCTGAGAAGGATATGCAATATATAATTTTCTTTGCTTTAATTTGTATTTTTTTTCTTCCTCACAAAACTCGGCAGCAACCATATTTATTGATTTTGCAAGTGAGTCAAGGCTTTGCATGAAGTATAGGGCTTGTGTGGCTTATATAGTGAATCGATAGTTATTTATAACTACTTGTAACTAAAGCATGCATCATAAAATGGATAATATTACTAATGTGTGGGAAACTTGGATTCACAACTACTTACCTACTTACCAACTACTTGTAAGTTATGTATGTGAAACACTTACCTAGAGTACTGGGTAGTCATTTAATATAGTCATTTAATATTTTTTTAGGTCTTGTATAATCTGTCATGTTATTAAAGGCAGAACTCTCTCTAAATCTTATTCATCAGTCATAGAATTTACAGTCTTGTAATGTGGCTGCTTTAAAATGATAGTTTATGCATTTTATCGCCATGTAATGAAATTTGATCTATGACTATATGTGGTCTGAGGCAACTGATTCATATAAAGCTAAAGAACCAGCCTATTTGTAATAAAACTGATTCATTTTAGAGCTATAGAACCAGCCTATTTGTGTTTGAGCAGAGAAACTTTGAGCTATGGAAGCAGCCTATTTATGATGGTGTATTAATTAATATAAAAAGAATGAAGTTTGCTCATTAGCTGTAAATAATTACCTGAACTAATTCATATTATCACTAATTGTACTCATTAGCTGTAAATAATTACCTGAACTAATTCATATTATCACTTATTGTACTCATTAATAGACTTGAACCTAAAACAGTTCTAGTTTGGGGCTACAAGTGGCTGAGTGGTCAAAAGTGCTCACCGTTACGGATCACTGCTTTCTCTCCTCAGTCTGTGTGGGTTTGAGTCTTGCGCTCAGCCAGTGTGAGTACATGAGAAAGCTTCTCGTGGCTTGCTGGTTATTTCCAGGGTGTTTCAGGGTTCTTCCTCCACCATTGATACTGGCCACCATGTATAGCCTATCTTGTGCTGAAAATGGCATTAAACCCTACCACAGCAACAACAAGTTTCAATTTTATAGCTGTTTGGTACAGGTGCTAGTGGATGTGAAAGAGAAAATCCAACCTGACTGGATTTTTATAGTAAACACATATAGTGGAATTTATTTCAAAAACGTCATTTTTGTATTTTATAAATTGGAGATTTCATTCATAGGCAGTGCACATGTTTTGTTGGTCTTACCATGTAAGTTCAAGTGTAGTAATTTGACCAGACATTAGCATTATGATCTATAGTAGTTCAATTAGGTGTCTTTGCCCTTAGGACAGGAACTGTATTATAATGAAGGACTTTATAGTGAAGTATTTTTTATGTGTAATCATTATGCTAATACATTAAAATGTTTGTGATTTACTATGGTCATTCATTTTAAAGCCAGTTTAAAATTAGGTGATCACTATTTTCCGTGGCTGCACTCGTGTAGTTTGTTGTATCAGCACATTAATTTTAATGTCTACAGCATTTCAGGCAAGACAAGATTTGCAAAAAGTTTCCTTTAAAATGTTTCAGGATAAAACAATTAGATAAAGCCAGAACCATCTCCAACAGCAGGAAATGGAACCATCAATTTCCATCCCTGGATTAAGTTACTGGGCAAAGTTTACATTAAATAACTTTGTATCTATGTGTAATTTTATTTCTGAACTGTAAATTCTAAATTAGTTTGTAGTATTCCAGTTTACATGAATTTTGTGCATACCACAAAGAGACACAACAGACCATGATCCTATAGTGGAAACTAGGATCCCATACGCAATCCATAAAATTATGTGTTAATGAAAATGTCACCTTTGCAAAAACCATATAAATTAATACTCACAAAAGTAAGCTGCTATGAAATACCACTGCAGTGAAAGAGACCACATGTCTTAAGAGACCATTATTGTTTGCCTGAAACCGTGGTCTTTCAAGACAGTTCTACTGTAATAGAAACAATCATTGTAGGCAGATGAGAGTGCTAGGCATTAGATTTGCAGTTGTCCTCTGCAAAAGAATTACTGTTTTAATGTATACTTTGTTTTGCAAAAATAAAATATATCTTCTACTTTTTAGAAAAGTATTTAGTTATAAACCATCTCATATTAAAATCATATTTTGCCATTTCAGTACTCCAGTCAATCAGCATCCACTCGTGATCGCCAACGAATATCAGATCTGGAGGAATCGGAGCACTTGATTGAGAGACAAGAGCGCCATTTGGTGGCCAAATCAAAGAGCTGCTTGGAGAAATGTTTCATGATCCTACGACCTTTTGAAATCGTTTTTGGGATATTTTTCATTCTTCTGACTTTTCTGATCTTCTTATCACTTTTGCTTACCAAGTAAGATTTCAGTTTCCTTTTACATAAGTTTTTCTTTTGAGAATAATATCAAATATAGCAATCAGATACACCTTTCAAACTAGACACCAATATATTGCTAGACAAAGTTATCAATGTAGGATTTTTAAAGATATGTTGATACATGATTGGTGTAAATTGTTTGTTTTTCTTGATTGTTTCTGATTTGAGTAGTTTTAATCAAATTATCATTCATGATAGAATTATGAATTAATTAATGATCTATGAATAAGCCATACTACTGTACTACTGTCCCATCATACATGAGGTTGCCTGGCAATGTGCTACAATATAAACAAATAGTACTATTACATATTACAATATAAACAAATAGTACTATTACATATTACAATATAAACAAATAGTACTATTACATATTACAATATAAACAAATAGTACTATTACATATTACAATATAAACAAATAGTACTATTACATATTATGATAGGTTCCATGACTGTCCCCACCTTATAAAGGGACAGTGTTATATGGAGGTGCATTGTAGTGAGAGAACACTGTATTAGGAATATTAAAGACTTGGCTAATGTGGGTATGTGAGAAAGCTTGCCAGTAGCTTCTCGTGGGTCGGTGGTTCTTTCTGGGGGTTTTCCAGGTTCTTCCTTCACCATTAATACTGGCCTCCATGTATAGCCTATATTGTGCTTAAAAATGGCGTTAAACAATTTAAAAAAAAAAATGATTAATGGCTTTAAAGAAAATTAGTGTGAGTAGAATAAAACAACATTATTGGCAAGTTATAATTTATTTTGAATAGCCCATATCCATATCTGTGTCAACCATATTACTTATTCATTTGAATACACTGTTCCGATGTCATGTTTTTGTGATGTACTTTTATAATAACAACATGTACATCAGAATGTCTCTTTGATGCTGAATTCTGTCAGTGTAAATATCAGCACATTTTCCCACCCAGCTGCCAGTTAGAGTCTTTGAACTTGACTCCCAGCTATTGCATCATGTTTTTGTGATGTACCGTTATAATGAAAACATCTACATCAAGGGGTCTTTTGGCCACTGAATTCTGTCATTGTAAATATCAGCACAGCTAATTGATCAATGCATTTCACACTAAGCAGGTGGCTGAAGCAGGACAGGCAAGTATTTGAATTTTGCTGCTTACCTATTACATACATACAGAGGACTCCCACCTTCCCACCTAAGTGATTTTCTATGTCCCAGATATAAAAAAAAAATTGGCATCCGTATACACATTTTCAAGACCTTTGAAGAGTAATCAGTGGGACAATCAATATAGATCCGGATCTGTTGGTGAGTTTCGTAATGGTAGATCAAGTCTGTATTGTTTGTAGTTGGACTCTATCTACAAGCAAGTATGTACAGTATTGTTAATAAAATTGTATGATTTACAAACACTTGCTGACTGGTTGTAATTTTCTTTTAATTTATTCTGTCTTCAGCATTGACAAGGCCATGCACAGCCAGGGTTACCAAACAGGTTATGCCCTTCCAAAAAGAACCCTGCCCAATCCAGTTGACATAGTCCTCGTATTTTGTCAACAGGTATGTCGATAGTTCAGAATTCTTTATAAGGTAATTATAGTTGCACTGGATATCTTGTGATTAATCATGTCCAATTAGCTGACCATTATCTTTTCAGTTTCTCCATCCTTTCTTTTGTCCATCGCTGTTTTTTGTAAACTGAACTCTCAGTTCCATTGGTTAAATGAGAGATCATATTAAATGTATTTTTTTCAGGAGGATGAAACAGGAGGATGAAAGAATTACAGTAAAAGCTTCAGATACTTGATTCAGCTCTGATGGTTGGCTGGTTAGCTGGTTTTTCACAGCACTCTACGTACCTATTAAACTTAAGTAGATATTTTGTGATCTACTTGAGGATTTCATTGTTATTTAAAATTTTTGGTTGTCAGGTCCTAATAATTTCAGAGCAAAATTTCGAATTGATATTATAATATAAAATTTCAACTCAGTGTAAATTGATGATAGAATAGGTTACAAATTCCATTGGGTGGACTTACAGTAACTTTACATTCTTTATGGGAATTTGACTGACAGTAACTTTACTGTCTGTATGAGAGTTGAACTGACAATAACTTTACTGCCTGTATGAGAGTTGGACTGACAGTGATTTTACTGGCTGTATGAGAGTTGGACTGACAGTAACTTTACTGGCTGTATGGGGGTTGGACTGACAGTAATTTTAATGTATGTATGAGAGTTGAACTTATGGTGATTTGAATGTGTATGGGAGTTGGACTGACAGTAATTTTACTGCCTGTATGGGAGTTGGACTGACAGTAACTTTACTGGCTGTATGGGAGTTGGACTGACAGTAATTTTAATGTATGTATGAGAGTTGAACTTACGGTGATTTGAATGTGTATGGGAGTTGGACTGACAGTAATTTTACTGCCTGTATAGTATAGTTGGACTGGCAGTAATTTTAATGTATCTATGGGAGATGGAATGCACTAATTTTAATATGTGTATCAGAGTTGGATTGGCAGTAATTTTAATGTGTGTATGGGAGTTGGATCGACAGTAATTTTAATGTGTGTATGGGAGTTGGATTGACAGTAATTTTAATGTGTGTACGTGAGTTGGATTGGCAGTAATTTTAATGTGTGGAGTTTGGACTGGCAGTAATTTTAATGTGTGTATGTGAGTTGGATTGGCAGTAATTTTAATGTGTGTATGTGAGTTCGATTGACAGTAATTTTAATGTGTGTATGTGAGTTGGATTGACAGTAATTTTAATGTGTGTACGTGAGTTGGATTGGCAGTAATTTTAATGTGTGGAGTTTGGACTGGCAGTAATTTTAATGTGTGGAGTTGGACTGGCAGTAATTTTAATGTGTGTATGTGAGTTGGATTGACAGTAATTTTAATGTGTGGAGTCGGACTGACAGTAATTTTAATGTGTGTATGTGAGTTGGATCGACAGTAATTTTAATGTGTGGAGTTGGACTGACAGTAATTTTAATGTGTGTATGTGAGTTGGATTGACAGTAATTTTAATGTGTGGAGTTGGACTGGCAGTAATTTTAATGTGTGTATGTGAGTTGGATTGACAGTAATTTTAATGTGTGTATGTGAGTTGGATTGACAGTAATTTTAATGTGTGTATGGGAGTTGGATTGGCAGTAATTTTAATGTGTGTATGTGAGTTGGATTGACAGTAATTTTAATGTGTGGAGTTGGACTGACAGTAATTTTAATGTGTGTATGTGAGTTGGATTGACAGTAATTTTAATGTGTGGAGTTGGACTGGCAGTAATTTTAATGTGTGTATGTGAGTTGGATTGACAGTAATTTTAATGTGTGTATGTGAATTGGATTGACAGTAATTTTAATGTGTGTATGTGAGTTGGATTGGCAGTAATTTTAATGTGTGGAGTTCGGCCAATGTGGGTATGTGATAAAGCTTGCCAGCAGCTTCTTGTGGGTCGGTGGTTCTTTCTGGGGGTTTTCCTGGGTTCTTCCTCCACCATTAATACTGGCTGCCATGTATAGCCTATCGTGTGCTGAAAAATGGCGTTAAACCCTACAATAACAATTAGAAACAAGGTATTTACATTTCTTGACATGCTTATGCTATTTTAAAAAAAAATTAGAAACAAGGTACTTAAATTTCATGACTTTTGACATCCTTATGCCATAACAAAAAATTACAATTAGAAACAATGTACTTAAATCTCCTGACATGCTTATGCCATAACAAAAAATTACAATTAGAAACAAGGTACTTAAATTTCATGACTTTTGACATGCTTATGCCATAACAGAAAATTACAATTAGAAACAAGCTACTTAAATCTCCTGACATGCTTATGCTTTAGCAAAAATTACAATTAGAAACAAGCTACTTAAATTTCGTGGCTTTTAAAAGATTGATATGCAGCTGTACATTACATTTTACATTTCTTTTTCTTTTTGTACTTTTCTCCCTAATTTTCTAGTAACATCCCTTATTTGATTTGGTTTGTTTGGATGTAAAAATACTATTTTCTCTGAGTTAACTACTCGAACATTTCACAAACAATACATCATTAAGAAAAAGATGTCTTTATATATAGAGAAGACCACTTTAGCAGATTTCTCGGTATTTTCGGAAGCCCATGTGTTTACATCAATTAGTCTGTGCAGGAGAGGAAATCATTGAAGATCTAGATAATCACCAGCCTTGGATGGATGACTATTTACCTTTGCTTATGTCACAGTTAGGGAATTAAACCTGAACAACAGAGATTATACCTTATTCAATGTATAATACCTAGCACTGTGCACTACAAAAACTAGCATTGGAGTAAACATTTTTAGGTTTGAGTTCGTCATAAATAAGAATCTCAAATTTGGTTTAAAAAAAGTGACCCCTTTTTGTATTTGTCTGTAGTAGAATAGTTAGCTGTCTCTTTGATGAGAGCTCTCCACTTTGAAGGCTCATTCTCTGTCCCAGTATGGTAATGGTGATGCTCTTCAATTTCGTATTTTACATAGGGTTAGAATTTTAAATAAAAATAATTCCTTAGGTTTCCTCACTGGTTATAGTGGCTATTTAAAAAAGACCTTGTATATCTTAGGTATTGTTCAAAGAACCTTTAGTTTCCTTTATTTTGTTGTATGATTGACAGGTGTAATAGAGTATGCAGTTTGGCCTTACTCTAGCTGTGCATCTTTTACAAACTGCAATCTCCGCTTCGTCATTTTCACCTCCAGGACTTCAGAGGTGAATTGTAAAAAAATAAGAGCTTATAACTTCTTTTACATTTTATATATGTAGTAATTCATTCATTGCATTTTCCAAAGCTTGTATTGTCTAGTTGGGCAAAATTCATTTTCCCTATTTTAATAGGTACAATAGATAGTGCACTTTAGACTCGGGTTGAATTTTTTAGCTTAAGGGAGCAGTCACTTTTAGTACCAGTGTGCTTAGATCATGCACAATTTCCATAAGTACAATATCCAAAGAAATTTCAGAGACATTACATCTAAGTAGCATAGAGGTATGCCAACATTTGACAGATCAGGGACTGTGATGTTTGTTGTACTGATTGCTCATAACAAACTTCATATATACAGATCTGCCCTTGCATTATGCAGTGGTATATCTGAGACAGTGCAGTTTACAGTTAGACTTGAATTATAAATGAGGATATAACTGTTCTGTGCTTGTTGGTTAACCACAAGCAATGAAATTCCATAATTTATTTTTGCTACAGTGCCTTCAATCAAACCAGTTCTTGTAACCTGTCCTTAAAAATGAGCATATAATGACTGACATTGAACTTGCACCTTGTAAGTTACTTTTCTTGACTTGAACTCTTTCTCTGAGCAAATAAAACAGTTTGGTTAAATGTAAGAGGTTCACAGATTTAGGTTACCATTAATAATCATACAATTAGCCATAGTAAAGCATTTGCAGGATAGTTTAGAATAATGGGAAGACAAACTCCAAAATGTGTCATGTAATTTTGCCCAAACTAATATGATTGCATCAGTCTTCAGAACAATACTGAGCACCTCTTTCAGACTCACTTCCATGGCACTGAGTACCACATTGGGGCATACTCCCATGACATTTGAGCACATCTATAGAACACACTCCCATGACACTAGGGACCACATTGGGACATACTCCCATGACATTTGAGCACATCTATAGAACACACTCCCATGACACTGGGGACCACATTGGGGCATGCTCCCATAACATTTGAGCACATCTATGGAACACACTCCCATGACATTGGGGACCACATTGGGGCATACTCCCATGACATTTGAGCACATCTATAGAACACACTCTCATGACACTGGGGACCACCTCAAGATACACTCACATGTTACTGAGCACCACCTTGAGGCACACTCCCATGGCACTCACTAAGCACGACTTCAGTACATACTCCCATGACACTGAGCACCTGTTTGGGGCACACTTTCTTGGCACTGAGCATCACTTTGGTTCGCACTCTCATGACACTGAGTACCACTTTTGAGTACACTCCCATGGCATTTGAGCACCTCTTTGGAATACACTATCATTACATTGAGCACCACTTTGGGACACACACTCATGACATTGAGTACCACTTGGGGCACTTTGGGACACCCATGTTACTGAACACTGCTTTGGGGCACATTCCCAAGACCTTTGGTCACAGTCTCATGATACTCTGCTATTTTGAAAAGTCCATTATCTCCATGTTTATTTTCAGGTGTTCCCACTGGACTATATTTTGTTCTCAGCCCTGGTGTTGTATTTTGTATTTTGTTCCATGTCGGGAGTCAGAAACATTGGAATATGGTTCTTTTGGCTGAGGGTAAGTTGTTTTTTGTTGGGTGCTGTATTTGAAACCAACGTATCTTTTATTATAGTTATGATAGCCTAATATCACATTTAAAACACTTTACTGCTTTCCTTGTATGTCTCATGGCACATTTAAAACACTTTACTGCTTTCCTTGTATGTCTCATGGCACATTTATAACACTTTACTGTCTTCCTTGTATGTCTCATGATACATTTATAACACTTCACTGCTTTTCTTGTATGTCTCATGGCACATTTATAACACTTTACTGCTTTCCTTGTATGTCTCATGGCACATTTATAACACTTCACTGCTTTTCTTGTATGTCTCATGGCACATTTATAACACTTTACTGCTTTCCTTGTATGTCTCATGATACATTTATAACACTTTACTGCTTTCCTTGTATGTCTTATGGCACATTTAAAACACTTCACTGCTTTTCTTGTATGTCTCATGGCACATTTATAACACTTTACTGTCTTCCTTGTATGTCTCATGATACATTTATAACACTTTACTGCTTTCCTTGTATGTCTCATGGCACATTTATAACACTTTACTGCTTTCCTTGTATGTCTCATGGCACATTCATAACACTTCACTGCTTTTCTTGTATGTCTCATGGCACATTTATAACACTTTACTGCTTTTCTTGTATGTCTCATGGCACATTTATAACACTTTACTGCTTTTTTTGTATGTCTCTTGGCACATTTAAAACACTTTACTGCTTTCCTTTTATGTCTCATGGCACATTTATAACACATTACTGCTTTCCTTGTCTGTTTCATAGCACATTTAAAACACTTTACTGCTTTCTTGTATGTCTCATGGCACATTTATAATATTTTACTGCTTTCTTTGTAAGTCTCATGGCATATTTATAACACTACTGCTTTCCTGTATGTCTCATGATACATTTATAACACTTCACTTCCTTCCTTGTATGTCTCGTGGCACATTTATAATATTTTACTGCTTTCCTCGTATGTCTCATGATACATTTATAACACTTTACTACTTTCCTTGTATGTCTCTTGGCACATTTAAAACACTACTGCTTTCCTGTATGTCTCATGGCACATTTATAACACTTCACTGCTTTCCTTGTATGTCTCATGATACATTTATAACACTTTACTGCTTTCCTTGTATGTCTTATGGCACATTTAAAACACTTCACTGCTTTTCTTGTATGTCTCATGGCACATTTATAACACTTTACTGTCTTCCTTGTATGTCTCATGATACATTTATAACACTTTACTGCTTTCCTTGTATGTCTCATGGCACATTTATAACACTTTACTGCTTTCCTTGTATGTCTCATGGCACATTTATAACACTTTACTGCTTTTTTTGTATGTCTCTTGGCACATTTAAAACACTTTACTGCTTTTTTTGTATGTCTCATGGCACATTTAAAACACTTTACTGCTTTCCTTTTATGTCTCATGGCACATTTATAACACTTTACTGCTTTTTTTGTATGTCTCTTGGCACATTTAAAACACTTTACTGCTTTTTTTGTATGTCTCATGGCACATTTAAAACACTTAACTGCTTTCCTTTTATGTCTCATGGCACATTTATAACACATTACTGCTTTCCTTGTCTGTTTCATAGCACATTTAAAACACTTTACTGCTTTCTTGTATGTCTCATGGCACATTTATAATATTTTACTGCTTTCTTTGTAAGTCTCATGGCATATTTATAACACTACTGCTTTCCTGTATGTCTCATGATACATTTATAACACTTCACTTCCTTCCTTGTATGTCTCGTGGTACATTTATAATATTTTACTGCTTTCCTCGTATGTCTCATGATGCATTTATAACACTTTACTACTTTCCTTGTATGTCTCTTGGCACATTTAAAACACTACTGCTTTCCTGTATGTCTCATGGCACATTTATAACACTTCACTGCTTTCTTTGTATGTCTCATGGCACATTTAAAACACTTTACTGATTTTTTTGTATGTCTCTTGGCACATTTAAAACACTTTACTGCTTTCTTTGTATGTCTCTTGGCACATTTATAACACTTTACTGCTTTTTTTGTATGTCTCTTGGCACATTTAAAACACTTTACTGATTTTTTTGTATGTCTCATGGCACATTTATAATATTTTACTGCTTTTCTTGTATGTCTCATGATACATTTATAATTACAGCTTTCCTTTTATGTCTCAGGGCACATTTATAACACTTTACTGCTTTCCTTGTATGTCTCATGGCACATTTATAACACATGCCCTACAAGTACCTACATCCAGGACTGTCAAACATCTAGACCTATTGGTCAATACCATCCAATCAACCATGCCCTACAAGTACCTACATCCAGGATTGTTAAACATCTAGACCATTGGTCAGTACCAGCCAGTCAGCCATGCCTTACAAGAACCTACATCCAGGATTGTTAAACATCTAGACTCATTTGTTAGTACCATCCAGTCAATTAAAAGTCCCTACATCCAGGACTGATAAACATCTAAACCCATTGGTCTGTACCATCAAGTCAACTACTGGTCCCTACATCCAGGACTATTAAACATCTAGACCCATTGGTCAGTATCATCTAGTCAGCTACAAGTCCCTACATCCACTGTTAAACATCTAGACCCATTGGTCAGTACCATCCAGTCAACTACTGGTCCCTACATCCGGGACTATTAAACACAGGATGGGCAAATCATAAATTGCTTGTTTTAAATGGAGGTATTAAAAAAAGTTTAATTTTTTTACTGACAAAAGTCAAGATCATTAGGTTTGGAAACCCATATGAATAATATGTTGACCAATATGAATAATATATTGACCAATATGTTGACCAATATGAATAATATGTTGACCAATATGAATAATGTATTGACCAATATGAATAATGTATTGACCAATATGAATAATATATTGACCAATATGAATATTATATTGACCCATATGAATAATATATTGACCCATATGAATAATATATTGACCAATACAAATATGTATAAACCAGTATGAATAATATATTGACCCATATGAATAATATATTGACCCATATGTTGACCAATATGAATAATATGTTGACCAATATGAATAATATATTGACCAATACAAATATGTATAAACCAATATGAATAATATATTGACCCATATGAATAATATATTGACCCATATGTTGACCAATATGAATAATATGTTGACCCATATGTTGACCAATATGAATAATATGTTGACCCATATGTTGACCAATATGAATAATATATCGACCCATATGAATAATATATTGACCGATATGAATATTATATTGACCCATATGAATATTATATTGACCCATATGAATAATATATTGTCAGGTTGGTAGTTTGCTTATATATTATTTATTTTAGATGTACAAGATTCGTCCAAGGCGTACCCGCCCACAAGCCCTGCTTATGCTGTGTATGATTCTGATGTTTGTGATGCTGGCAGTAAACATCATAGTTTATGAGTTGACCCCACAGTATACATCTTATGGTGGACAACATTATCTGGTAAACTTAGCTGTTAATTTATTTTAGTTTTAGCTGTACTTATTCAAGACCAGAAGAGCTTTTATGTGATGGCCTGTCATCCACTTTCTGGAATACATTTGTTCCTTAGCACAAATATCTTATTGCAACTTGAAACTACCACGATGATTGCCATGAAACTTTGTAATTAGATTCATCTCGGGATGTAGTTTGTAATTAGATTCATCTCGGGATGTATCGGGTCCTAGGTAAAAATGACCATTGGGCATCTAGTATGACCACCATGATAGCAGTCTTGAAAATCTTGCTCCTCTTAAGAAATGACTTTGGGTTTTTACTAAAAGACATCTTGTGATGTCTGGTTGGACTAAAATTAAACTGGTGCCGATCTGATTTCCAAGATAAGCACATTGTGGCCATCATGAAAATCTTGTTATTGTTGTTACTCCTGTAAATATCAACTTAGTGTTTCACTAAAATACTACTTATTACATTTAGCTGATCTATTTCCAGTACGGCTGCTGTAGAGGCCATCTTGAAAATGTTACTATTGCTACTCCTCCAGAATGGATGTTGATATAGACATATTTTTCACATCAAAATTGTGCTGAACTGACTTCTGATATGGCAGCCTTGATGGCCATCTTGGAAATCTTTTTCTTGTTACTACTTCTGAACAGATGGTCTTATCAAATTGGAATTGAGTGAATGACTTTTTATGTTACGATTTTGGCCTCAAATGAAAATTGTATGCACAAAATATTGAACACAGCTGTCATTATGGCCATCTTGAAAATCATGTTATGGCCGAGTGAACACAGCTGTCATTGCGATAATGATGGCGATCATCTTGAAAATCATGTTATGGCCGAGTGAACACAGCTGTCATTGCGATAATGATGGCGATCATCTTGAAAATCATGTAATGGCCGAGTAATCCATGCACATTGTTTGTCGATCACTGCCATCTCAGTTCTTTCTCTGTGTGTTTGAGTCTTGGCCTGCACCAACGTGGGTATGTGTCAGTAGTTGCACTTCCTCATACCATGTATAGAATATGTGCTAAAAATAGCACTAAACCCCAACAATAACTCTTGCCCATTACCTTCCCATGCAGCCACAATGTGTAGCTAGTTTTTTATCATTGCTGTTTCAACATCATACAAGACATCTCACATAAATCCATGCCATTGTTGTACAGGTGGCATACATTATTTGTTATTTTTACCCCCAATATTTTCATGAATTTGTCAGCCAGGCTTCAATAGGGTCAGCGTCATGTGGAATTAAGGGAAGTAACTCTTTGCATCATGCCATGGTTTTGTAATGTTGGATATTAAGAAAAAGTAACTTAAAAGTCATCACATCTTATTTTTCATTTTATTATTTCAAAAAGTATTGAATTACCTTGATCATCAAGAACTTCAATGTTGGCTTATTTTCATTATTTGTATTAATTGAACATTCTATAGAAAGCAAAACTTTAAAAAAAATCAGGGATAAATAAACATTTGAACTTTACAGTTCCTCTTTCCAATTTTATACTGCCAAAATTACATCTCTCCCAAAACTCTTTGTAATGAGCCTACCCAATTCTTCTAATTTCATCTTAAATATGTCATATTTAATCCTCCCTCATTGTCCAGGGATACTACATTATTATTTTTAATTCTCTCTATTTTTGCACTTTTACAAATTTTAATAAGGTACAATTTATTTCTTCTTCTGTGTTTTTCTGATGGATTTGAAAGTGTAGAAAAAAGATGCATGAATATGGGCAACAATTTACTGTACCTACCACAGAAGATATCTTTAACTCCAGCTTGCAACTGTTCTTTTTGTCTTCATTAATTTCTTCCTGTAATTAATCTCCATGATTAGTTGTAAGTCACAGAAAAATTGATGCCAAGGAGTGTAAAATTAGAAGACATTTTAGGTCCATATCTGGACATATTTCATTGTAAAATTTCTTGATTCTAATTAAACTAGCTTTTATATATGTTATGTTACATTTCAAATAGCCTTTGTTTTTTTAATGTTACATTTCAAAATAGCCTTTGTTTATGTTGTGTTACATTTCAAATAGCCTTTGTTTTTTTAATGTTACATTTCAAATAGCCTTTGCTTTTGTTGTGTTACATTTCAAATAGCCTTTGTTTTTATTATGTTACATTTAAGTCCAGATAACCTTACATGACATTCATAGCTGCTTTAAGAGAATGTTGAGATCCATCGAAAAGAATAAAAGTCATCAGTATACTGACCCAATTTATACTCACTGACAGTAAAGATGAATCCCAGTACATCTACATTTTGCTTTAAATTTATAGCTAAAATATTAACACTGATGATAAACATATAAGCATACATGCCAACCATTACACTTTTGGCGTAATCATGTTTTTTTCCGCTAAATTACGACTTACACGTAATCGTATATGGATTATGCTTTTTCGGTATATCCACCTTTCCAAAAACTCAATTGTTTGTTTTCTCGTTTTATTAACAATCAGTTAATCCCACAGACCATATATTAGAAAAGACGGTTTCTACATAACTAATAATATAAGAGTACACTTGTCCGTGGACTTTCCTAACAGTATCATGTTCTATTTATAGAAACTTTCGACCTTGTATTCTATTTTTAGCAGCAGTATGGCCTAGTTAGAAGAGAACAGACTGGTTTTCTCATTTAAATCTTTACAAACAGATTTTTTTGTTCTCATTCATATTTGGTGGAGAACCAGTCTAAATGTATTTGGCACTAAAAGTATATTTTATTTTAGTTGTTGCATATATGAGAGCAAATATATATCCTTTCAAATAATTTCACAGATAGATTAGAAAAAGGCAAAAAATAAACGAAACAAAATATAGCTGAATCCTCCAAATATGAAGACATGAGCAACACGTGATGTCTATTACAGGCCTTGTGAAAAGAGTTTTAATATTTGGCGCCACAAATTCTTCAGATGGAATCTAGTCGACGTGTGTTTAAAGCTAAAAGTGCTCCATATGAAAACCTGATGAGTAATGGATGTTAAAAGACGAGAGGGGCAAATAAATCATTGTTCATTAAAATTTTAGCATGTTATTTGTGGATTACGCTTTTTCTGCCTGGATTCCGCTTTTTGACCACTTGGATTACGCTGTTTTCTCATAAGGGGTTGGCATGTATGTAAAAGGCATTGACTGAGAGTTCATTACTGCAGACTGATTCTGAAAATCCTAAATATGGGACAAGTCTTGTGTCAGCAGTCTAGTCAGTTGAGCTATAGATATGAACAGTAAAATTCCATTGAAGCTGAACCTTTTCAGGATCCATGGTTGTTGTTGTTATATGGTTTAACTCCATTTTACAGTACAAGATAGGTTATACATGGCAGTCAGTATAAATGGTGGAGGAAGAACCCAGGAAAACCCCAGAAAGGACCACCGAACCACAAGAAGCTACTGGCACGCTTTCTCGCATACCCACATTGGCAAAACCCTAGACTTGAATCCATGTAGACAGAGGTGAGATGGCAGTGCTCTGTAACGGTGAGCGCTTTAGACCACTCCGCCCGTTGGGACCCCAATCAGTCATGGTCACATGTTATTCACCCCTGCCCAGACTGGCTTCCCCTCTATGCTTGGCTCTTGTTGAAAGAGCCCTGGAAAGAAAGGGATTTCAGCCTTCGATGGTGAAAAAAAATCTCATACTACAAGCAAGTCCCTCCACTTTGAAGGCATTCAAATATGAGTGGCACATGTTCATGGACTGGTGCAAAGTCAGCAACATCCCTATGAGTGTGTAACTCTGACATCTGGCTGATTTCTATCACTGCTATTTGGGGAGAAAGTGTTGGCCCCAGTTGTTATCAAAAGCTGCCACTCCAGGAATAAAGACACTTTCTGGCATCATGGCAGAGGGAATATTTTGTCTTGATAATAGTCCATCATTCCTCCTAGCCAATTATGACTTGAATATGCCAAAGTCCGTCATCCTTTTACCTAAATGGAATGTCTCATTGGTTTTGGTATAACGCAGTTCAGATCAGTTTTAGCCTATAAACAGAACCTCATTAAAGCTGCTATCATAAAAGATATGCTTTCTGATAGCCTTAGCTATGAGAAGCTGGATGAGCAAGTTAAAGTTGCTTTTAATGGACCTTAACAATAGATGGTTCCATGGTCGAAATGGACCTGAACTATCCCCACTTCAGAATGGATGGTTCCATAGTCTAAATTGACCTGAACTATCTCCGCTTCAGAATGGATGGTTCCATGGTGCAAGCTTTGTAAGAATAGGCTACTGTCAGTGGGCAGCCTGTCAATTCAGTCCCTCTCTTAGATTGTATGCATTAAGAGAAGTGACCATGTAAGACCTTGTCTGTGCCCCCAGGCATTACTTGAAGCACATTGAGAAAGTGTTGGCACAAGAAAGCAACTCTTTGTACCAGGGAAGGCCAGGAGATTGGATATCACCCCACAAGCCCTATCTTCATGGCAGAAGTTGGGATTACATTTGATGTGCTCTGAGTCTCAGAAGATTAGACCCTGTGCTATTCATTTGAATGTAACACGTTTTTGTGCATGACTTCAGACATAACTACACTAATTATATTACCTGTACTTTTTTATTTGTGATAAAGTCCAGTGTATTTGTTACATGTTTAAATGTTCCAAGACGGTCTTGTTATTAATATTAGTTTCTAACTTGGATACTTTTAAAAATGACTAAAGGTTGTATTGTATATTCTGGAAATAGATAACATAGATGAAACAGCTGGAATTTCTTTGTGAAGTAATCCTGTTGAACTGGTAGAATCCCACTGTCTTCCTTGCGATCCTAAGGCAAACCTCAATAAACATTTTGTTTCCTGTTTAAGGTACAATACTACTTTCTGTTCAATGGAAGTATTGTTCTTCAATGATCTGTGAATCAGTGAAGAAAATATATGAACCATAACAGGATGCAATAACAACAAGTTGACTTAATGTGTTTAGTGTTACCTGTATGACCTTATAATTCCCATTATAGATGAATATGTAGTGTTACCTGTATGACCTAATTATTCTCATTACAAATGTACCTGTATGACCTTATAATTTTCATAACAGATGATCTGTAGTGTTACCTGTATGACCTAATTATTCTCATTACAAATGTACCTGTATGACTTGATAATTCCCATTATAGATGAATATGTAGTGTTACCTGTATGACCTAATGATTCTCATTACAAATGTAGCTGTATGACCTTATAATTCTCATTACAGATGAATGTGTAGTGTTACCTGTATGACCTAATTATTCTAATTACAAATGTACCTGTATGACCTAATTATTCTCATTACAAATGTACCTGTATGACTTGATAGTTCTCATTATAGATGAATATGTAGTGTTACCTGTATGACCTAATGATTCTCATTACAAATGTAGCTGTATGACCTTATAATTCTCATTACAGATGAATATGTAGTGTTGCCTGTATGGCTTAATAATTCCCTTTACAGAAGTGAAATGTTAATTATATGACCTGATAATTTTCATTGCAGATGAATGTGACAACAGGAAATGTGACAAAGTTTGAGACCAAAGATTGCAGTGGAGATATTGATGTCCCATTGGGTGAGTCCATATTGAAGACAAGGATAGTCTCATCTTGAATAATAGATCTCTTCTAATCTAAATTAAGCTTTTCTTGCACCTTACATATTCAGAAACAGTATTTTGAAAGGGATTCAAAAGATGTCAAGACGCATGTTCAGGGTATCAAGTAATATTCAAACCTCTGTATACTGGCCACCTCCAAGAGTGGTCACAGTTATGGTCCTATGCCTGACTTGGAGAATTTTTGTTGTGTTTAACAGTCACATTTTGGTTCATCAAATAAATTACTTTATCACGTTTACATTGGTAATTTAATGTCTGCAACCTACTGAATCCTGCCCAACTTTTGCTGCCTTCTAACTCCCAACATTTGTCTTTGTTGTATAGGTGTTGTATATAGGCAATTTTAACAGTAGAAGACAATATGTGCATGCAAGATATCTGTAGGTTGGTTCCCATGGATCCGTGCTTCTTACCAGAGTTTTTGCCGGTTCTCCCTTCACATATTATACTGGCTGCCATTTATAGCCTATCTTGCACTGAGAAATGGCGTTAAACCCAACACAACAATAATCTGTTAGAAGAAACTCATCAGAGATTACCTTCCCTGTGTCTGCTAGGTGATTATTTCAATACTGAAAAAATATGCTGCACAGGTAATATCATTTCTGTCAAAAATCTGATGGTTTTCCCGGGAAATATAAAACATCCACTGAGTTTCATGACCTGCAACTTATTTTAAGCAATTGTGACTTTGTTTTTGTACACAGTTTGTTTCAGCTTTCAGTTTCATTTTTTCACTCCCGTTGACAGCCTCCAGCAAACCATATTAAATTTTGTTGTCTGCATGCATTAAATAGCATTTCTTTGTGGCAGTCTTTTTAATTGTGCCTTTTCCTATTACTACTGTTTGATCAGCTGCTATATATTCATTGTCATGGTATGGCAGCTATTTGGATAATGTATTAGAATGTTCAAGATGTCAGAGAACACACAAGATTCTTGTCTTGGGTGTACAGAGTGTACTGCAGTGCTAGTACAAGCTGTTTGGAGAAAGCTTGATCTGAAGTGCCTAGAAACAAAGTTACAGACAGAAGGGGGCTAAAAGTAAAAGTCACCTAACACAAATCTTTAGCCTTGATGCCAGTAGAGACTGTTGCTAGCACAGAGGGGTGTGTGTATCTGTTTGGTCTCTTTATGCTTGCCCTTTCTCCCATTCTTGTTTGTTTGTTTGTTTGTTTGATTAGGATTTTTAATGCAGCTTTAACAATTTTTCAGTCATATTGCTATTATGTCAGCAGTGAGGCAGTTTATAGTGATGTCTAGCACTGCGGCATCATGCCGCAAACATGTAGCATGATGTCACACCCAGTCACACTATCCTGACACCAGGCCGACCAGTCCTAACACTATCCTCTTAATGCTAAGTGTCAAGCAAGACAGTTGTTGGTACCATTTTTTAAAGTCTTTTGTATGATATGGCCAGGGATCGAACCCAAGAGGTCCTGCTTCTGTGGTGGATGCTCTAACCACTAGGCCACCGGAGCAGTTCTCTGCTGAAGAAACCAACACTCAACCATAATGATTCAAAGAACTACTGCCCAGTTTATAACCTCCCATTCATATAACAAATCTTAGAAAAGTTGTTCTAAGTCAACTTGTATGAAATCTGAATTCAGCCTTTTTAGCAATTGTACGCTGAGTACACCCAAATTTACAAGTCTAGCCACCCAGCTGAAGTTGATGCTACCATCCAAGGAGTAGAGAGGTGCATTTCTGATGTGAAATCATGGATGACATGTAGCAAGCTGCAGATGAATGATGATAAAACTGAGGCCATTCTGATCGCAACAGAAAGACTTTCTCATTCACATCCTTTACCTCAAACAATAAATAACAGCAACGCCACTATTAAATTCACACATTCAGTACAAAACCTAGGTGTTAATATTGTAAATCATGAATACTTACCTGATCACCCAACAATACTTGTTCCATGCCAACTAGATCTTATTGAACAAGTTTGTCACATGCACTGGTTTATAGCTTCCAGAGGATTTATGACCAGATTTGCCTTGGATAAGAAAAGTATTTTCATATCTCCATGTTCTATGATTGGCCATTGTGAGTGTGTACTTTTATTTTTGAACCTGATCTTCAAATTATAATAAAAAGTCTTACATCACATTCAAGAATTTTAACTTTGAAATCAAGATTGATGGTTTTCTTAATTTTCTGAATGATTGCTCTAACTTTTTATTAGTGTCTAACTGCATTGTTTTCCAAGTTTATCTACAATGCTTTTTATATCATCTTGAATGTTGACATAATTGTATGTAATGAGAATACAAATATGAAAATCTCTTTCCAGAGAGAGAAATAAGATCATGTAGGTAACAATTTTTGGGTCTCCTTGCTTTTTTGCTAACAGAAAGCATCTGTTCTTTAAATCTCCTTGCAAAAACTATGCTAGTATATGAGCTTGTTATGCCATCATAGTGATATGCAATTTCCCTGCACATTGAGGGTGTTTAAAAAGTGGTTTTTAATTCTAAGATCTAGTCATGGCTAACACTGGCATTTTGTCATAAAGCATGGCAATCACAGCAGGCATCTTGGGAATGTCTGGTCTGAGTTCATAACTTAAATCTCTCTTGAATGGGTAGAATGGATTTAAAATGTTCATAAAATAATGCTTTGTGTTGAACAAGATTCCATAAATAAAATATTACAACCATTCTCATAGTTGAGTATAAAACACTTAAGTTTTTTATTGTGCACTTATGGAGTTTTCTCAAATCACACAATGTGTGACCATTTTGCACTTCTGAATATTTTACTATGATTTTTAGAGAGTTTTGTGACATAGGATATTTATATTTGATGAAGATACATACAGTTAAACAGATTTTTAAGGAACTTCATTGGACATCCAAAATTATTTCAGTTATGTATAATTTGTATTTTCCTTGTTATAATGTTAGGCTTAAATGGGTATACAAACTTAAATGTTATGCATAATTAAGTATAAAAATTAATTTTCTTTTTTCTAAATTAAAATGATAAATTTGTAGCATGTGTTCATAACTAACCTTATATTTCTGTACATCTTGTGACCACTGCATATTGGCCTGTTCTTTTGTACCTCCACTATATCTTTTAAATTATCCATATCCTTCACAGATTTTGTTTCTGCTTAATGGTCACCCATTTTTCGGAATGGAAGATTTCGTATTCTGAATTCTGACTTTATTATTTGACAATCAGCATGTCTGTCATACTTAGAATAAAAACTCCACTCTAATCCACTATTAGAGAGTGGTGTCCTTCATATAGAACAAATTGGAGCGATGAAATAGTAATGTACCAATCACATATTGGACACACATACTTGACTTGTACATACCTCATGAAGGGTGAATCTTTACTAGAAAGTGTACCTGCCAAAAGTGTGTCAATTTCCAGCCTGTGAGACAGAAGTATTTGATGTCGAGTGTGTCAATTTCCAGCCTGTGAGACAAGTATTTGATGTCGAGTGTGTCAATTTCCAGCCTGTGAGACAGAAGTATTTGATGTTGAGTTTGTCAATTTCAGCCTGTGAGACAGAAGTATTTGATGTCGAGTGTGTCAATTTCAGCCTGTGAGACAGAAGTATTTGATGTTGAGTGTGTCAATTTAATCCTGTGAGACTGAAGTATTTGATGTCGAGTATGTCAATTTCAGCCTGTGAGACAGAAGTATTGTTGTGAACTACTTGATGAAACTGCTGTATGAGGATGAACTACTCAATAAAATCTTGGACTTTTTAATGGAATATGATTTATAGACCAAAATTGTAATCACGTTTTAAGGATTTTTCATGCTATCTTTATCTTTGTGTTTTATATACATTTTATGTAAAAAGAATGTTGCCAACATAGAATCTGCCTTACAGCACGTAACATCCTGCTTTGCAGAATCTTGCCGCTCTTTGGTCTTGAGGTCAGCCTAAAGAAAACTGAGGTACTTCACCAGCCTGCACCCACTGATGAGTATTGGTCACCTAGCATCTTCATTGACCAGACAGAGCTAAATGTAGTCTACCAGTTCATCTACCAGGGCTATGTGATATCCTCTGATGCCAAGATCGACAGAGAAATAGATAACAGACTGTCCAAGGCAAACAGCGCTGTTTTCAGCAGACTCTGTAAACAAGTGTGGTACTACGCCAGTCTCAAGAGAGGTACAAAGATCAGAATCTACAGAGCTGTCATACTGACCACCCTGCTATATGGCACTGAATTATGGGTCAGCTACAGCTGCCACCTCTGAACCCTTTAATACATCCATCAGCACTGCCTCTGTACCATCCTCAACATTTACTGGACTAACTTTGTCACCAACACTGAAGTCATCAAACAAGATGGGATCACCAACATTGAGGCAATGCTTATAAAGATACAGCTATGCTGGGTAGGGCACGTGTCCAGGATGGAGGATCATCACCTGCCAAAGATCACACTGTAAGGTGAGCTGTCCACTGGCCACCATGATAAAGGGGCACCTTGTTAAAGATATAAAGACTCCTTGAAAAAGACCATCACCACCTGTAGCATTGATCATTGCCAGTGGGCATCGCAAGCTTCTGACCGTGAAAGCTGGTGAAGTCCAGTTCACCGGGCCACTGCCACTTTTGAACAAAATGTAGAGGCCAGCTTAGAGGAAAAACAATAGTGAAGAAAAAACCAGGAACCATCAGCAACACCTACCACAACCCAAACATTCCCCTACAGCCTCTTTGGACAGATGTGTCTGTCACATATTAGGATTATCAGCCACCAGCATGTGTGCAATATACGTTGACAATCCCCCTTCCTAAATCTTTGCAAGCAAATTTTAAAAAATTTGAAAGTTTTATATATGGTATTTTTCTACTACACATTTACATATAGTTTAGAAAGCTTTTTCTGCCTGGATTTTTTTAATGCGATTCATTTTCACATTTTTGGAACATTTACCTTTTCTTGACACCATATAGCCACTATTCTGTTGAGGTGGTACAAAGCTCTAGTGAGGCCCTGAGTGGATCATTGCAGTCTCACCTGTCTGTGGCTGTGAGTCTTATGCTCGGACAATGTTGGCCACTGTAAAGCTTTCTCACAGTAGCTTCTCATTGGTCAGTTCTTCCTGGGTTCTTCTGCCACCAGTTATCCTGGCTGCAATGTGTAGTCTATCTTGTTCTGAAAATGGCGTTAAAAAATGTCAGCAATAACAACAAGGCACTAGTACAGGTATATCATTTTTGTAGAAGCAAGGAAAGTGCACAGTTATTTTCTTTTGTTTTATGCAAATTTGTTTTGTGCTCATTTCCATTCTTTAACAGCTACATTAGTCAGCATTCTGCCTTTTGCTTTTGTATTGAGGCATCCTGGGATTTGCATGTCTGCAATGCATAACAAATCTTTATGTCCTGCTTTGTAGATCATGCATGAGATATTTTTATAACTTTTCATACTTTGTAGATCATGTGTGAGATATATTTATAACATGTCATACTTTGTAGATCATGTGTGAGATATATTTTTATAACATGTCATACTTTGTAGATCATGTGTGAGATATATTTATAATATGTCTTGCTTTGTATATCATGTCTGAGATATATTTATAACATGTCATGCTTTGTAGATCATCTGTGAGATACATTTATAACAAATGTCAGTGAAATAGCTTGGATTGAATGCAGATAGTTCCTCATAAAGAAACACTAACACCTACTTTGCTGAGTTTATGGAACTCAAAAAAGACTTGAAAACTCTGACTTGATTGTCATGACTGTTTAATCCAGTTGTCATTGAACTTTAGGTAGACACAAATTCTATTATGCATTTTAATAACATATTTTTATTATCAAAAGAATGAAGATTATTCAAATGTTTTGTCATATGACATCATCAAGTGTTTCATAAATCCCTTTCATTTACAGTATAACATGCATGTAGTATATCCACAACACAAGGTATAAATATAACACGCAGTGATTTTAAATGTTACTCAAATCTCACTGCAGCTTCATTTTATTGATGTATTGTCCAAACGTATCACTGTCATCGTGTGTTGCAATCCCACCCTAATTATACTAGTCATCCTTTTTTCAGGGGAGTGTACATTGACAAGGATGACCATGCTTCTGACAGTTCTCTTCTACAACATGTGGTTCTTTGGTGCAGCCTACTACTGGATTACCTGGGCTTTTCTTCTGGTATGTCCCGTCAAAATTGAGCACACTTCTTTTAAATATGTCCAGCTCTATTCATATTGTTCTTGCCATTTTCAGCAAAGAAAATTTCACTTTTATTTCCACTTAAGCCATTTGTTTTAGGTGTATGGATGAAACATGGTATTTGAATACATTATTGATAGAAACTGTTTCACAAAACATTTTGAATCTTATACGTATGTACTTTATTACTCAAACACCCATTGATTGAGATGGAAACTGGTATACCTACATACTCTATTACTCTGACACAACTTGTATATCTATTATGTACTCTGTTACTCTAACACTCATTGATTGAGATGGAAACTGGTATACCTACATACTCTGTTACTCTGACACAACTTGTATACCTATTATGTACTCTGTTACTCTAACACCCATTGAGATGGAAACTGGTATACCTACATACTCTATTACTCTGACACAACTTGTATACCTATTATGTACTCTTGTTACTCTAACACCCATTGATTGAGATGGAAACTTGTATACCTACATACTCTATTACTCTGACACAACTTGTATAATATTATGTACTCTGTTACTCTAACACTCATTGATTGAGATGAAAACTACATACTCAATTACTCTGACACAACTTGTATACCTATTATGTAGTCTGTTACTCTAAGTCTGTTACACCCATTGATTGAGATGGAAACTGGTATAACTACATACTCAATTACTCTGACACATCTTGTATACCTGTTATGTACTCTGTTACTCTAACACTCATTGATTGAGATGGAAATTTGTATGCTTCTATACTTGTTTTATTTTCTGACACCCATTGATTGAGATGGGAAGCCAAGGTTTCAGTATGTTTACCCTGACCTTGAAATTGTGATCATGAATATTGTACACATTGTTTGCCCTTTCTAGACATTGGCAGATTGAGCAGATATTTGTCCTGGTAACATCTATTGAATTTTATGAGTTGTCTCATTCAGTATGAATGCCAACTAACCAATAATGTGTAACAGTGGTGCATTGTACATCAGCAAAAAATGGTGAAGCAACAGACTTAACATGGAATCATTGTAAGTTTAACATCAAAATTATGACTATGTACCATAGAGAATCCCTTACAGATGTAACTGAGTGAAAGGTATTTGTGCAAACATGGATCGGCAGTGGAATATTGCTTATTTATGAATCCATTTAAGTTGTGTGCTCCCTTGTCTTGCTTATATAGGAACAGTGTTCAGATTTGAACAGCTTAATTTTGAATGGATGTGGTGGCATGCCACTGCATCCAGTGAAATTCACGGACCTGAAGCACAGAAATATCTGCTTGATATGCCAAGATGTAGACCTATCAGAATCTTGCATAGCAAAGATTATGTATTCTATTACACACCCACTGAGATGAAAATTGGTATACTAATGTTTTCTATAATTCTGACACCCATTGAGTTGAAAATTGGTATACTAATGTTTTCTATAATTCTGATACCCATTGAGATGAAAATTGGAATACTAATGTTTTCTATAATTCTGATACCCATTGAGATGAAAATTGGTATACTAATGTTTTCTATAATTCTGATACCCATTGAGATGAAAATTGGTATACTAATGTTTTCTATAATTTTGACACACATTGAGATGGGAATTTGTATACTAATGTTTTCTATAATTCTGACACACATTGATTGAGATGGAAATTGGTATACTAATGTTTTCTATAATTCTGACACCCATTGAGATGGAAATTGGTATACTAATGTTTTCTATAATTCTGAGACACTTTGAGATGGAAATTGGTATACTAATGTTTTCTATAATTATGACACACATTGATTGGGATGAAAATTGGTAAACAAATGTTTTCTATAATTCTGACACATTGAGATGGGAATTTGTATACTAATGTTTTCTATAATTCTGACACACTTT
Organism: Unio delphinus; assembly: GCA_029339505.1. NCBI lineage: Eukaryota > Metazoa > Mollusca > Bivalvia > Unionida > Unionidae > Unio > Unio delphinus. The sequence goes on from JAQISU010001235.1 coordinate 37,036,946, forward strand.
GAGATGGGAATTGGTATACTAATGTTTTTTTATAATTCTGACACCCATTGAGATGAAAATTGGTATACTAATGTTTTCTATAATTCTGACACCCATTGAGATGGGAATTGGTATACTAATGTTTTCTATAATTCTGACACACATTGATTGGGATGAAAATTGGTATACAAATGTTTTCTATAATTCTGACACACATTGAGATGAGAATTGGTATACTAATGTTTTCTATAATTCTGAGACACTTTGAGATGGGAATTGGTATACTAATGTTTTTTATAATTCTGACACCCATTGAGATGGAAATTGGTATACTAATGTTTTCTATAATTCTGACACACATTGATTGGGATGAAAATTGGTATACAAATGTTTTCTATAATTCTGACACACATTGAGATGGGAATTGGTATACTAATGTTTTCTATAATTCTGAGACACTTTGAGATGGGAATAGGTATACTAATGTTTTCTATAATTCTGACACCCATTGAGATGGGAATTGTTATACTAATGTTTTCTATAATTCTGACACACATCGATTCAGATGGAAATTGGTAAACTAATGTTTTCTATAATTCTGACACACATTGATATGGGAATCGGTATACTAATATTTTCTATAATTCTGAGACACTTTGAGATGGGAATAGGTATACTAATGTTTTCTATAATTCTGACACCCATTGAGATGGGAATTGGTATACTAATGTTTTCTATAATTCTGACACACATCGATTGAGATGGAAATTGGTATACTAATGTTTACTATAACTCTGACACACATCGATTGAGATGAAAATTGGTATACTAATGTTTTCTATAATTCTGACACCCATTGAGATGAAAATTGGTATACTAATGCTTTCTATAATTCTGACACACATTGAGATGGGAATTGGTATACTAATGTTTTCTATAATTCTGACACACATCAATTGAGATGGAAATTTGTATACTAATGTTTTCTATAATTCTGACACACATTGAGATGGGAATTTGTATACTAATGTTTTCTATAATTCTGACACACATTGATTGAGATGGAAATTGGTATACTAATGTTTTCTATAATTCTGACACCCAATGAGATGGAAATTGGTATACTAATGTTTTCTATAATTCTGAGACACTTGAGATGGAAATTGGTATACTAATGTTTTCTATAATTCTGACACACATTGATTGGGATGAAAATTGGTATACTAATGTTTTCTATAATTCTGACACATTGAGATGGGAATAGGTATACTAATGTTTTCTATAATTCTGACACATTGAGATGAAAATTGGTATACTAATGTTTTCTATAATTCTGACACATTGAGATGGGAATAGGTATACTAATGTTTTCTATAATTCTGACACATTGAGATGAAAATTGGTATACTAATGTTTTCTATAATTCTGACACATTGAGATGGGAATAGGTATACTAATGTTTTCTATAATTCTGACACATTGAGATGGGAATTTGTATACTAATGTTTTCTATGACTCTGATACACATCAATTGAGATTGAAATTGGTATACAAATGTTTTCTATAATTTCGACACACATTGTGATGGGAATTGGTATACTAGTGTTTTCTATAACTTTGACACACATTGATTGAGATGGAAATTTGTATACTAATGTTTTCTATAATTCTGACACACATTGAGATGGAAATTGGTATACTAATGGTTTCTATAACTCTGACACACATTGAAATGGGAATTGGTATACTAATGTTTTCTATAATTCTGACACACATTGAGATGGGAATTGGTATACTAATGTTTTCTATAATTCTGACACACATTGAGATGGGAATTGGTATACTAATGTTTTCTATGACTCTGATACACATCATTTGAGATTGAAATTGGTATATTAATGTTTTCTATAATTCTGACACACATTGAGATGAAAATTGGTATACTAATGTTTTCTATAATTCTGACACACATTGAGATGAAAATTGGTATACTAATGTTTTCTATGACTCTGATACATTGAGATGAAAATTGGTATACTAATGTTTTCTATAATTCTGACACACATTGAGATGAAAATTGGTATACTAATGTTTTCTATAATTCTGACACACATTGTGATGGGAATTGGTATACTAGTGTTTTCTATAACTTTGACACACATTGATTGAGATGGAAATTTGTATACTAATGTTTTCTATAATTCTGACACACATCAATTGAGATGGAAATTGGTATACTAATATTTTCTATGATTCTGACACACATTGATTGAGATGGAAATTTATATATTAATATTTTCTATAATTCTGACACACATTGAGATGGGAATTGGTATACTAATGTTTTCTATAACTCTGACACAAATTGTTTGAGATGGAAATTGGTACAATTGTGCACTCTATTACTCTAATACCCACTGAGTATACCAAAAAATGTGTTTATCACATTTCTGTTATATTTTCAAGGTCAAGGTGAAAGGGGAGTATCACTTAATTTTGTTTCTGCTCTCAAATTTTGCATCTGTGATGAAACTAGATTACTCAAAGTATGTATTGTGTACGGTATTCATGATCACATTTTCAAAGTCATATTTCAACATTGTTTTTCTTTTGTTTCTGCTTAACACACAAATTGGTCATTGGTATTAGGGATATCGTTTAGTACATTTTAATTACAACTTGCAGTTTATTTATATTATATTCACCAAATTTTCTTAAGGTCAAGGTCACATGCCTTCATTACTTGTTTCAGTTCTTGTTTTGTATCTTTAGAGCTGTTTAAGATTGGTATGTTTACCAAATTCATGCCTGAAACTAATTTATCAAGGTCACAGTCAGTGTAACTTACATTGTATGACTATCCTGTAACTCAGCAGGTCAAATGGTCAGAGTTCGTCATTGTATATGTTTGTGACCCTAACATATTAGACAGGGTACAAAAGTCTCCCTCAGTATGTATACTCTATGGTTGACATTGTATTTAGCAATTAAACAGTCAATTACTTTAGCATGTCACATTGTATCTAGCAATTAAACAGTCAAATACTTTAGCATGTCACATTGTATCTAGCAATTAAACAGTCAAATACTTTAGCATGTCACATTGTATCTAGCATTTAAACAGTCAAATACTTTAGCATGTCACATTGTATCTAGCATTTAAACAGTCAATTACTTTTGAATGTCACATCTTATCTAGCACTTAAACCATCAAATACATTAGCATAGCATATACGATCTAGCAATTCAGTAGTCAAATACTGAGTTTCTACCACTCAATCAAAAAAGAAATATGTTTTTTATTTTAAGGTCATCCTGCTGGGTTTCTTGATTGCCATTATCAGAAAACGAAAGTCGGCAATAGAAGGAGAAGTGGAGCAGGATGATTTTGATGAGAGTGATGATGAAATGCTGAGTCCTTAGATGAATGAAATCCTGTTGAGTCCCATCAGTTGCATTCAAGACACCAGTATAAATGAGATTATTGACGTTTCAACATGTACATTCAGAAAAGTTTTTCTAATTATACCTTGGATTCATTCTGGATTTTAAATTGCTGTTACATATGTGACCTTCTACAGCATATGGAAAATTGTTGTTTTTAGATGCTGCGTTTTTAGTCTTTGTTAAAGTTTAACAAAATAATATGATAGTCTAGATCCCTCATGTACTTTAATGCCACACATTAAATGTTTTTCAGCAGTTTCTGATATCCTTCTGTCCATTAACACAAGTTTGGTATTGCTACTTCTCTTAAACTATTGCCATAAAACTTTACACACATTCATCCCATGGTCTATTTATTCAAGATGAATTAATATGGTGTTGCTCAGATATCAGATATGGTCACCATAGTGGCTATCTTGAAAACCTTGGTATAGCTGCTCTTGAACTGACCATCATATCCACATGGGGTTATCACCAGAATAATTCCTTTGATGTCTGTTGGTTAAAATGAAATTGGTTCTGCTTAGACATCTAGTATTATTTAAATGAAATTGGTTCTGCATAGACATCTATTATTATTTAAATGAAATTGGTTCTGCTTAGACATCTAGAACGGCCACCATAATAACTATCTATCTAGCATTGTTTAAATAATAACTATCTTGAAAATCTTGTTGTTGCTACTTCCACTGAATGGATGGTCATACCAGCAAAAGATTTCCTTTGATGTCTGGTTGGTCCCAAATGAAAATATTGCCAACCTGACATATTATAACCATCATGGTAGCCATCTTCAAATTATTGTTATTGCTGCACCTAAATGGAAAGTCATATCAACATGGGGTTGTCACCCTGATAAAATGGCAACAAATCTGACCTCAGATATGGCTGCAACACTAAACATTGTGAAGACCTTGTTTCTAATTCTCCTAAATCATGGTCGTATTAACATGAGGATTTCACGAAACATTTTCTGTTAGTGTATGGTTTATATCAATATATTAATAACACCAACCATGCAAATGTCGACCATGTTGATGGGGATCACTGTCTTCCTTTAAACATACCTTGCACACAAAGCACCTGGCACTCGGGTTAAGGAAGATCACTCTTCTACCTTCCACACATGACACATGGCATCCAAGCTAAGAAAGATAACTCTTCTATCTCCCACACAATTGGGTCCTTTTCGAGACTTATTCATTTATATGACCCATTATTACTCTGCCTCTTGTAATTGTGTTGGTTTTTTTGCAACTTAGTATAACTTCATAAACTGATTTGTGGCATTGCAATGTCAAGTCATCGATTTCATTGGGTTTTGCTGTAAATATTGCATGATGACAGTTTTTGCAAGATTTTGTAATCAGCAGTTTTTCATTTGCATATATTTCACCAAAATGTTCCTTGAGATATGCTTATCACACTTGGCATTAATCATTATGATGCTTAAAATTCATTCTCTTACATACTTGCTTGCCCCTTTGACATTGGGTTACTAATATAGTCATTGAAAATGCATGTTCAGATTTAAATTAAAGTCGCCAGACATAATGTTTTGCCCATTTATTCATATGTGTGTTTGTTTATTACCCTCATAATATTACATTACTGCATCCATACCTCATACCCTACCCTTATGAAAATTGGTATGTGGATGCATCTCAGTGTTATCTCAGCTGTGCCAAAACAAGATCACTTTATCAGAATTTTCATGCATGGGTGACTTTTATTTTCAGCTGCTCATTAAATAATTCTTCTATATCATGAACTAAGTTTCACCAACACATGAAATTTGATATGTAACTAAATCATGACAAAACATGGAAAGGTGCCCCACTTTCACACTTGAGTGACTGATGGTATGTTTAGATGTTTAGATTTGGTTACACCTATTTGTCTTTGACCAGCTGTTGTTGTTGTTGGGTTTAATGCCATTTTTCAGCACAAGATAGACTATATACATGGCAGCCAGTATTAATAGTGGAGGAAGAACCTGGGGAAAACCCTAGGAAAGAACCATCGACCCATGAGAGGCAACTGGTAAGCTTTCTCACATACCCACATTGGCCGAATCTGAGACTCGAACCCATGCAGACAGAGGTGAGATGGCAGTGATCCGTAACAGAGAGAGCTTTAGACCACTCGAGGCCCTCTTTGGCCCTGTGTAACCTATACTGATGAAAATTGTTTTGTGAATATATCTCAGTACAAGTAAATCAGCCCATATCAAGACTAATCAATGTGATAGAGTTTTTAATTTTGAGGTACCTTTTTAGATTTAACTTCCCAAGTTGACACCTTTTATATATTGAGCCATATTTCAAGAACACTCATTGATTGCATGTTTGCAATTGAGTGTCCTTTTTCTTTTTATCTATCTGTTCATTATATCCACAATAAATTAGGTGATATATGATTTAAACTTAAGAAAATTACATTGTGGATGCAGGGTCTAGTAAACAATTCACATTTTTAAGATTCTTGCTGAGTTGTAAAATAATCAATCTTCATATTCAACAGTTTGCACAAATTATTTGTAATAATTGCATGCCTGCTTTTGATGACCTCCACACAAATTATTCATAATAATTGCATGTCCTGCTTTTGATATGACCTCCACACAAATTATTCATAATAATTGCATGTCTTGCTTTTGATATGGCCTCCACACAAATTATTCATAATAATTGCATGCCCTGATTTTGATGACCTCCATTTGATAATCTGGTGCAGGTCAATCTGCCAGTTTTTCTTCAATATTGGAAGAATAGAGCTATACTTGCCCAGAATATGAGAAAACATCAGACTTGTATTTAATGTACCACTTGCAGAAATGTTTTACAGCTACACAATGATGTAATTTGTGCAGTTGGAAAGTAGTGTCACATGCGAGTTCCATTAAACTAGATCAGAGTCATGCATAAAAAGTTTAACATAAGAATCTAAAATTATATTCAGAGGTACAGATATTTTGTTAATCACCAAACCTTTTTTGTTCCTAAGTCTGCAGACATACATCATTACAAAAGGATACTTGGCTAATTATATATTACCAAAACATGTACAAATCATTGGTAGCAGGAATGTAGAAAATGAATGGGAGAATGAAGCAGAAATGAGGAAAGTTTCTAGTGAAATTGAACATTATTTCAAAATCAATTCTAGATGCCTAGTTAGGAAAGAAACTGAAACATTCAGCAAAGTTTCAGAATTCATGGTTATCAGAGCACGAATGGTTACAACACATATCCAAGACAGGAGGCATGTTCTGTGATATTTGTCAAAGTTGTGCAAAACCTATCCACTTTTGTCATGAAGACTGTTGCACTTTTATACAACTGGGAGGACATCATTTGAAGATTTTGAGTTTGACATAGCCTTAACAGAGGGGAGCAGAAAGAGAGATTGATATTGGATATTTAACTGTTAGGTAAATATTAATTATGCCCATTTCCACCCCACCCCTTTTTTGTTATCAACTCCCTTCCCCCCCCCCCCCCCTTAATTTGGTGAAAAGGGAGGAAATCCCCATTATGATATACTCCTGGAAGCCTCTCTGCATTTATGATCCAGGATCAAGATTTTATATATCCTTAGATGAATATGCTGTATTTGATGCCTGACTGGTATGCAGATCAATGAATATTAGCTCAGGTCTTGCTATGTAATTCAACATAAACCACTTTTAGTCTAAAGATGCACGCATCAGCATTGCAGTTGACTGTTCCATGAAAATTAAATGAGATGAAGAGGCATCCCCCCCCCCCCCCAAAAAAAAAAAACTTAGTCCTAGAACAGGATATTTGGGATTCAAATTAGTTTCCAATGTTGTGGGAAATAAAACCATAATAGCACAGTGTTACCTTCCCCATTTTAATAAAAATGACTGCTGTTGCTTTAAATGTTCCAATGAAGTAGCTTTATAGTCTATAACACACAGAACCAGGCTTGAACACAAATGATCCGAGTGATGATTACCAATACCATGAAGGGTCCATAACTGATGGAGTTTGATGCTTCCAACTTCCACCCATCATAACTAGCCCAAGGTTATGATAACCCTATCTACACCTTGGTGGATCAAACAGTTATATCGGTGCTTTGTCCTAGTGACATCTATTGGATTTTATGTGTTGCCTCCCTTAGTATGTTATGGCAACTAACCTATAGCTATGTACATTATACATTGGCCAAAAACAGTGGAGGCAGTTGGCCTAAAAATGATACTTTGCAAGTTTAAGATAAAAAATATGGCTATGTACCAGAGGTCGGTCATTAGAGGTGTATTTCAGTGAAAAGTATTTGTGCAAACATGTACCGGAAGTGAAAAATTATTTATTTATCACACCTTTTAAGTTGTGTGCTCCCCTTGACTTGATCACATAGGAAGTGTTCAAATATGATCAACTTAACTTTGATTGGATGATGTGGCTTGCTGCTACATCCAGTGAAATTCACAAACCCGAAGCACAGAAATATCTGTTTGATACAACAATGTATAGATAGGGTTATTGGAACTTTGGCTAGCAAAGATGACTTCCACCAGAAATTTGAATCAGAGAAGAAATGGTGAATCCTTCAGAAATTTAAATTTGGCTAAATATAAATCTGTTGAATTGTGTAACTGATTCCAGCACATAAAATGCCTGTAATGTTTTTTTTTGTGCTAAATATCCCCTTTATTTAGAAAATCTCATTTTTTTTCAAAAAGAGCATGAGATCCCCAATGTTATGTTTCAGTTAGATCCAAAAATGCATAGCAAGGCTAGTCATCTTACCATAATCATTGTAACCTAATTTTCATTCCATGGATTTTTGGGCTGATGAGTCATTTTTAAGGTAAGACAATTTATTATGTCATCCATTCATACCTTTTGATCTTAGGAGTCAAGGTCACAGAAAATTTTGGTTAAGGTTTTCATTCAGATATTTTCTTTGTTTCCATTTTATAATCTAATGATGGAGTTTGTTCATACATAGGTGACATATTCTCAAGATGAGATTCATTTTGCAACAAACTGGTTGACCCATTTGACCTACAGTTATAGACAGCGTGATTGACCCATTTGACCTACAGTTATAGACAGCGTGGTTACCCATTTGACCTACTTATAGACAGCGTGGTTGACCCATTTGACCTACAGTTATAGACAGTGTCCATAGGTAAACTTTTTGTCATCTGTCTGCAGTACTTCTATATTTTATTCTTAGTGGAGGCATATGTATTGTGACTCATAAACATCACATCTGTCTACCTCATTTCATGTTTGTTCATTAAATTCTAAACTTTATTTTGGTATGAAACTGAATTTGGTATCAGGCTAAGTATGAAACTGAATTTGGTATCGGGCTAAGTATGAAACTGAATTTGGTATCGGGCTAAGTATGAAAAAGGACTAAGTCAACTTATCTTGCTCTTTTAATACAAAACTTTGATTGCATTACAACTCTTTTTGACTTTCATGCTTGAACATGCAACAAGACTTTATATTCCACATACAGTGTTTGGACATCAGAACTTTATATTCCACATATGGTGTTTGCACATGCATCAAGACTATATTCTACATTGTGGTGTTTGCATATGCATCAAGACTTTCTTTTCTACATATGGTGTTTGCACATGCATCAAGACTTTTTATTCTACATGTGGTGTTTGCACATGCATCAAGACTTTTTATTCTACATGTGGTGTTTGCACATGCATCAAGACTATATTCTTTTCTACATGTGGTTTTTGCATATTCATAAAGACTTTATATTCTACATGTGGCATTTGCATATGCATCAAGACTTTCTATTCTAAATGTAGTGTTTGCACATGCATCAAGACTTTCTATTCTACATTTGGTGTTTTCACATGCATCAAGACTTTCTATTCTACATGTGGTTTTTGCATATGCATCAAGACTTTCTATTCTACATTTGGTGTTTTCACATGCATCAAGACTTTCTATTCTACATGTGGTTTTTGCATATGCATCAAGACTATATTCTTTTCTACATGTGGTTTTTGCATATTCATAAAGACTTTATATTCTACATGTGGCATTTGCATATGCATCAAGACTTTCTATTCTAAATGTAGTGTTTGCACATGCATCAAGACTTTCTATTCTACATTTGGTGTTTTCACATGCATCAAGACTTTCTATTATACGTGTGGTTTTTGCATATGCATCAAGACTTTATATTCTACATGTGGTTTTTGCATATGCATCAAGACTTTATATTCTGTGTACTGTGTTTACAAATGCATCAAGACTTTCTATTCTACATGTGGTGTTTGCACATGCATCAAGACTTTAAATTTGATATGCGGTGTTTGCAAATGCATCAAAACTTTATATATTCTACTTTATCATAATTCATCATATGCAGGGTCGTCAAGACTTCGGCATGCTTGGGTGCTCTTGTGTTAATCCCAAAGTCTGTGAGTTGGCATGCCGGGGTGGGTGGATGGTGGTATGTCAATAACATGTTATCATGCAGCTCCGTACGGAAGAAGGTATTTAGTTTGAATCTTACCACTTTTGGTGGCAAGTTCCCTGCATAGAATTCATCATTCTGGTCTAGTATCTCCTCCATAGTCATGTTGTTAGTCCGGTCAACGTCAGCGGGTGCCACACCACTATTTATACTAACGCTTGCTCCTTTCTCCATTTTCTTTAAAACAAGCTGGTTATGGTGTATATTTTGTTTATGAAATATGAAAACTGATCTATACTAGTGCTTTATGCTAATAAAGGTTTTAGTGATTTTATGTATTTTGAAAAATAAACACCTACGATAATGTGATTTCTTTTATTATTTTTTTTTGGAGAGGACTCCTTACCCTGATCTTTGCAGACCATTTTTAAGGTACGGGCTCTCCATTGGTCTTAGTAGGATGTTATGCTATACTGTTTGTATAAACGGTATATATATATATTTTTATTATATTATTTCGGTATTAGTCCCATCTCAAACTGATACCAGTATATTTTTTTTTTTTAAAAATTTATTATAATGTTTCATCAAAGTATAATGCTTCCATCATTAGTCTTTCTGCGTCTCTCCGTCTTCTCTTTTTTTCTTTTCGTCTCTCTTTCTTTCCCATTTCCAGTATCTGCTCGGCTGTTAAGTCTTGTTCTATGTTTTCCATTTCATTTGTTGTACTGTTCTCTTCAAATATGTGTGTTGTTTTTATCCTCTTGGCTTGTTGTTTTATTCTTTGTTCTTTTTCTGGATTGGGTTTCTTGATTACTGGTCCCACTTCAACCCTGCAAATTTCGCTGTTCGTATTCGCTTTGAGTTTTCCGTCTGTGTCCGATATTCTTATTATGTGTTCTGAAGTAGGGTTGTTTTCTTCTCTATCTTTTTCTATTTCATTTGAAGTTTGCCCTCTTGTGGTTATTTGGTTTTCCTGCAGTTGTTGACAAGTGGTATCTTGTCCCACCTCAACCCTGTACATTCCCTTTCTCATATTCTCTTTAAGTTTTCCATCCGTGGTCATTTTTCTTATTGATTGTTCTGAGGTAGTTTTGTTTTCTGCCATCTGGTGTTCTGGTTGTTTTTGTTGTTGTTGTCGTTGTTGTTGTTTTGTCTTCGTACCTCTTTTTGTTATTTGGTTTTCTTGCAATTGTTGTCTATTGCTACTTTTTCCTGGAGTTGTTGTTGTTGTTTGCATACTTGGTATTGCTTGTTTTCCCATAATACATTTCTTTGGTGTATGACCCTTCTCTCCACATTTATTACATTTCCTGTGGTATATGCAACCTTTATACCAGGTTGTTACTAGGAAGCCACGTGTGAAACAGGTTCTTTTGATTAAGGGTAGTTTTGTTCGTTCTATTTCCAAAATCCTAGTTTCATTAATAACATTAAATCCTGGTATTTGTCCCATCCTTGATTTTTCCACTTTTATTCCATATTTCTCCTCCAAACGTTGTACAACAATCTCTGTTGGTATTTCTATCGGTATACCTGTTATGTGAAGTTCTCCTGTTTGCTTTTTGATTCTTCTCAAGATTGGATCTGGACTCTTAATAATAGCTCTATGGTCACAAATTATGGTCTCTCCGTGTGGTAAAGTAGGTGTGTCTTCCTTATAGCGTATAAGATAGCTATTTCTTCCATAATTGATAGAGTGTACATTTGCCAATAGCCTCTCGTCGAGTATCTTTAGATGTACAAGTAATGATGTTACACTTGGCCTTCCCGCTCCGCTGATATTTGGGAATAAAACTTCATGTGTCCCATGTTTATAGTTACATTCTATATATTCTTCACCATTTAGTTCAACTCGCCGTGTTTTGAAGTACTTCTGTAGATGTAACATGGTTCTCCTTGCCGACATTTTTTCCCGTGCTATTACGTGCTACTTGTATATCTGTGACGTCTGAAGTCAGCTCACTTTGTATCCGTTTTTGTCTTGTTTCTTTGAATATCAATTTCTATTAGTATATTATTCTTTTCTCTCTGTATTGTTCATTTAGTAGTAGTTGAGATTCCTGCATAGGGCCGCACCTACATCTTTTCTGTGGTCAAGAAACCAGCTGGTTTCACAGATCGCATGATCTACTGCAGGCAATCTATTCTGAAAAGCTGAAAATAAAACAGGTGAACTGTGCTTACTTTTCTTGGTAATCATTTTATCTTTCTTGCTGTCTGTTTTGTGCATGCCATTGTGATTATAAACACTTACTTGACTTCTCAACAACAAGTATTAGAATCATGTGTCTTGATTTTAAGGTGGGTTTTATTTTTTAGTTGACCATAACATACAAGCATGTAAACTCTAAAATTACAAATGTTCTCACTTATCATTCTTGTGGCTCAAATCTTACATATTTGATAGAAGCCAACAATTTGGTATTGGTAACATTAACTCGAGAGCTAATGCACATGAACAAAGGACTACCACAGGGATCTATTGAATGGCCTGCATTATTCATATTGTTTACAACTCACTTGCCACAGTATGTACAACATTCAAGCACTACCGGTCATATATGTTAATGATACTACTCTGATTCTAATGTTAAAATGTTGAACAAACTATTGGGTGAAAATTGTTATCAAGTTGAATAATGGTTTCATTGATTAACATGTTCATCAATCTCCTAAAACCAAAACAATGTTACTTGGAACAACTCAAATACTTTATATATTCTGTTTGTGTTTACACATGCATCAAGACTTTCTATTCTACATGTGGTGTTTGTACATGCAGAAGACTTTCTATTCTACATGTGTTTGCATATTCATAAAGACTTTCTATTCTACATGTGGCTTTTGCACATTCTTCAAGACTTTCTATTCTACATGTAGTGTTTGCACATTCAACAAGACTTTATATTCTGCAAATGGTGTTTGCATATGCATCAAGAATTTATATTCTGTATGTGGTTTTTGCATATGCATCAAGACTTTCTATTCTACTTGTGTTTGCACATATATCAAGAATTTATATTCTACATGTGGTGTTTGCACATTCAACAAGACTTTATATTCCATACCTGGTGTTTGCACATGCATCAAAACTTTATATTCTACATATTGTTTTTGCAGATGCATCAAGAATGTATATTCTACATGTGGTGTTTGCATATGCATCAAGACTTTATATTCTACTTGTGTTTACACATGTGTTATGTGCTTAGGCTCGAATAAACAGTAACATAGAAAGAGTGAAAATAACAAGCTTGTAAAAACTTAATAAACAATTTATTGAGAACAAATATTTTCCAGAAAAGAAAAATAAACTTACGGTTTTAAGAATCAATTCCAAAATTTATCCAAAAATAATTCAAAATATAATCCACTAGTGAAATTGCAAAAGTCCTGGTAATAAAATGTCCTAATAATTCTAAGTTCGAAACTTAGTGAAGCATCCAAGATGGAAGATGATGTCACATGATGAAGTCAGTTCTGGTCTTATGAAATTCAATAAACAAAATTATTTTCCAGATAAATAACAAAATAAATCCTCTTGATCCAAACGAATTGAAATTATTTCCAATACAAGGTAATTTAAAATAACTCAAAACGACACAACTTAATATTCTAACAGTCCAACTTCTACTAAATAGTTTGCTCCAAAACATAATTTATATACCTGTTTTTACGTAAACAAGGAAGGGGTCACATGATCTTCTAGAATCTTTAGAACAAATTTACGTTAAAAAAATCTTGTGCACACCGTATGACCCAACTAACAATAGAAAGATGTTTATAACAAAGCTCCATAATGTCATTGGAATCAACCAATCATTTTAAAAGCTTGTTTACAACTCTGAAGCTAGATCATAAATGAGGTCAACATCTGGTGTTTATTTGTATAGTACAAGTCATCTCATTTGTTAAAAAAAAACATCTCCCAATGAATGAATCTTAAACTTAAAATGTCAAATTTGAATCTGTCTGACAAACAATTAAAATTAAAATAAATGACTTAAATCAAATATACGTAACACATGCATCAAGACTTTCTTTTCTACATGTGGTGTTTGCATATGCATGAAGACTTTTTATTTTATGTATGGTGTTTGCACATGCATCAAGACGTTCCATTCTACATATAGTGTTTGCATATGCATCAAGACTTTCTATTCTACATTTGGTGTTTGCACATGCACCAAGATCATGTGTTTGCAATATGTAGTGTTCTACATGTAGTGTTTGCATATGCAACAAGACTATATTCTACATGTGGTGTTTGCATATGCAACAAAACTTTCTATTCCACATATGGTGTTTGCACATGCATCAAGACTATATTCTACATGTGGTGTTTTGCATATGCATCAAGACGTTATTTACTTTGTATGGTGTTTTGCACACGCTTTAAGACTTTCTATTCCACATACCGTGTTTGCACATGCATCAAGACTTTCTATTATACGTGTGGTTTTTGCATATGCATCAAGACTTTCTATTATACATGTGGTTTTTGCATATGCATCAAGACTTTCTATTATACGTGTGGTTTTTGCATATGCATCAAGACTTTCTATTATAGATGTGGTTTTTGCATATGCATCAAGACTTTCTATTATACGTGTGGTTTTTGCATATGCATCAAGACTTTCTATTATACATGTGGTTTTTGCATATGCATCAAGACTTTCTATTATACATGTGGTTTTTGCATATGCATCAAGACGTTATTTACTTTGTATGGTGTTTTGCACACGCTTTAAGACTTTCTATTCCACATACCGTGTTTGCACATGCATCAAGACTATTATACATGTGGTTTTTGCATATGCATCAAGACTTTCTATTATACATGTGGTTTTTGCATATGCATCAAGACTTTCTATTATACATGTGGTTTTTGTATATGCATCAGGACAATATTCCACTTACACTTATGGTGTTTACACATGCAATAAGATTTTCTTTGTTTAAGGTATGGTGTTTGCACATGCAATAAGATTTTCTTTGTTTAAGGTATGGTGTTTGCACATGCATGAAAGCTTTCTGTTTTGTATATAATAATTGCACATGCTTCAAGACGTTCTCGATATTTTACATCTGTTGTTTGCACACGACTTCAAAATTTGTTTTGTATATGTAATGATTACACACACACATCAAGACTTTCTGTTTATACATGGTGTTTGGACATGTATCAAATCTTTCGGTTTTACATATAGTGTTTGTATATGCATCAGGACTGTCTTTTTACATATGATGTTTGTACATGCATCAAGACTGTTTTACATATGGTGTTTGCATGTGCATCAAGATTGATAACTTGTGAAATTCATCAAGCACTTGATCAAAGGCAGTGTGAGCTTATGGCGAAGCCCAGTGTTGTCAATCATCCAACTGTTCACATGTGCTTCTTTTTTCTCCTCACAAACTCGTGGGCCAGTTTGGATCAAGCTTTGTAGGAATGTTCATTAGATATTTCTGTAGCAAAATTGTGTTCAGGGTCGATCCTTGAGAGATTCCTACGGTTCCAATGATGTGAGTAAAATTCCTAATTTTAATTTAAAATTCCTCCATTTCAATCATTCATATATCAGATTCCAATTTTCCTGTCAGATAAAAGTTGTATACATGTAAACCACAACGTAAGCACTGGAATGAACTGAAATGCTTCTTATGTCGGATTCAACTCGGTAATTCTTGTGTGAAAATGTTCCAAAGACTTGTACCACAAAACTAAATAAATATCAACAAGTCACAAATCACATTTGCCGTGATTTTCCTCAGAACGTTTGACAACAATATTTAAAAGACTGACGATGATTGTTCCATATTGAAAACGGGTGTTATGTTTGCTGCTGAAATTTCAAATCAGATATGCAAGACCTCAAGACTGAATGAATATCGAACGTGTGCTGTCTTTGGGGTGGTGGTGATGTAAGCAGTCTTTTTTTTTTGGGGGGGGGGGTACTTAAACAGGTCACATAGCAGTAAAGATGATTATAGAAAATATTTCAACCAAAAATAACTTTAGTAATGGAAGTTTACTTCTTACTACAAATTATTGGGGGGAAATCCGATTTTTAAATCTGGGTTTGCATTTTTTTAAGGCTGCCATGCCTATTTCACATCAGTAAAGGTTGACATCTCAGCTTGCCTAACATAATTTTGATGTCCATAGCAACCATGTAGAAAACTTGTTTTTGGTATCTTATCTAGAACTGTTGAGTGAGTTTTTATAAAAATTAGTCACTAATTGTTCTTAGGACAAGCTTTATCAAATTTGTTTTACATAGTTCCTGATGCAGTGGCGTGCTGGACCGGATTAAGGCCTTTTGGGGCCCAGGGCACAGCCAACATAGGGGCCTATAGCCTTGTCCTTAGATATGGTTACAGTACTAATAACAACACTGCCTGTGAAATCAGACAATAATATACGGAGCCCCTTGAGCCTCTGGAGCCCTGCTTGTGAAATCAGATGATAATACACAGGACCCCTTGAGCCACAGGGTCCCTGCCTGTGAAATCAGACAATAATATACGGGGCCCTGGGCACGTTGCAAACATTGTCCTATGGATAGTCTAGCCCTGTTGGTGTGGTATTCATTGCACACCATATGGAAAAACAGTTTAAACTTTTCAGATAATCAGCGTAATTAGAACTGCGTTTGAGGGGCCCA
This sequence comes from Unio delphinus, assembly GCA_029339505.1. Taxonomy (NCBI): domain Eukaryota; kingdom Metazoa; phylum Mollusca; class Bivalvia; order Unionida; family Unionidae; genus Unio; species Unio delphinus. The sequence continues at coordinate 37,053,475 of JAQISU010001235.1, forward strand.
GAGTGGCCGAGTGGTCTAAAGCGCTCGCCGTTACGGACCACTGACATCTCACCTCTGTCTGCATGTGTTCGAGTCTAAGATTCGGCAAATGTAGTTATGTGAGAAAGCTTGCCAGTAGCTTCTCGTGGGTCGGTAGTTCTTTCCGGGGGTTGTCCGGGTTCTTCCTCCACCATTAATACTGGCCACTATGTATAGCCTATATTGTGCTGAAAAATGGCGTTAAACCATAAAAAAAACTGCGGTTGTATATTATTGTATATTATAATGTTACTCTGCCTGTTAATTATCCTTTTTCACCCAGTAAATCTAGTTGCACCTGGAGTAATGAAGAAACCTTTTGATTTATCAATCAGATGGTCAAAGGTCAAGATAAACAAGCACCAGAAAATAGGTTTTTATTTGTTTGTTTGTTTCATTAGGATGTTTAACGAAGCTTTAACAATTTTTCAGTCATATCGCTACGATGTCTGCAGTGAGGGAGTTTATAGTAATATCTTGCACTGGGGCATCAAGCCGCAGACATGTAGCATGATTTCCCACCCAGTCACATTATCCTGACATCAGGCCGACCAGTCCTAACACTAACCTCTTAATGCTGAGCGCCAAGAGAGGCAGCTGTTAATACCATTTTTGTAAGTCTTTGGTATGACTCTGCCCGCGATCAAACTCACAATTTCCCGCTTCCGCGGCGGAAGCTCTAACCACTAGGCCACCGGAGCGGTGCATTGATGTTTTTGTCTTGTTTCGGAACATATAAATCGGGCAGCGTAACAAAAAGTGAACGATAAGTGTCTCGAACAGGATTTAATTTATTTTCAAATAAAAATTAAGGAAAGTTTATGGCATGAGCGTGATATTTGTAATATATAAAACATCTTCTGGACCATCTGAGTGTAAATGCCGAAGACTTCCAAATGTTTTAGATATGGTCATGTGTTACTTGTCCATTTAATACGGCTATTTGGTCATAGGCGTTTCATATTTGATTTTGTTATTCGACCTTAAGTGCCACCCAGTCGAAAGAGTTTGGACAGATTCTTCCGTTTACAACAGCTGAATTAAATATAGCGAACGATGTCGAAGGTAAGGATTCGTGGCCAAACCTATCTTGGGTACTAACCTAGCTGTTCCCAGAAGTATTTCTTGAGAACGCAAAAAAAACTACTAATGAGAATGCAAAGGCAGTTTTTAAAATCGGTTGTTATAAATATTGCAAACAAATTTAATAAAATCGGAAAATTTCAGTGCAGTTTGTCGTAAATTATATCAGCATGTTTGTTTGTGTACTTTTTTTGTTTTGAAACGTCACCAATCATATACGATTTGAATGTTGGTGATTATTACCACAGTGAACTAATTTCTACGTGTCCCCACTCCTTACATGTAGATAGCAGCCGAAACTTTTCTGAACATTCTGACTTCATGCCTCGTGAAAAGCATTCAGAAGATATCGATTTAATAGATGATTAATCGATTTATCAGAAAATTTCATATTTTTAAAGATGTTATCTCCCTTTGCCATAAATGTCGCAAAGAACGTTTTCTTGATCGGTGTTAAGTTTATATATTCATTTTAGAAACATATATATACATGCTATATTTATTTTCTTCTTTATTCGAATGCTTAGCTTATTGGTAGACACGATAAACCATTAACGAAACGATGCTTAAAGTGAAGCTGATTTTCAATTCCATCGCAAACATAGTTTATGTCTTCCAAACGGGCAAAGAAGAAACAAAACAAAACTTGGCCAAAAGCACTTTTATATTTTTTTCTTCTTCTTCAAATGTAATTCAAATGTAAGTTTCCAAATGATTAAAAATATGTAATATGGAGAAATATGCAGTTAACTTGCTATATTGGAAAAGAACATCTTTAATTTGTATAATAAATTACCACACCTCATTTCTAAAAGGTGATAACAATATTTACAATTTGCCGCTTCATTGTATTCAGGTGTATCGCAAAATTCAATTCAATTCTCAAAATGCCATATTTATGATTTTAACAAGTATGTGTTTTCTAAATTAGCTGTATTCGTTTTTGTTACAAAAGTAACTACAACTACATCACAAACATGCTTGTAAAGTGGGTGGGTGGAAAGTCAGTTGGAGTTGTATATATTTGATTTATACGAAATAAGTGCACAGGGCAAGAAAAATCACCATCAATAGGCCGTTTGCTTGAATGGTTGGAACTCCGTCTGCAACGAAAGAAAAAGAGCATAATTAAGCAAGGAAAATTTCAGAATTAAAGATATAATTATACTTTTGTTGCGAAATAATGTTCATCATCCTATTTTAACGACTAATATAAAAAGGCTTTTTGCTCTGGCTACCTTCTATCGTTTCCTTCATGTATTCTCGCTGTAGTCGAGGTAGGGAACAACGTATTTTCTGTTACTATTCACGACTTTGGACGAAAAAGGCAAATTCTACAAACCTCTTTTAAATCGTTGGTACTAAATTTTGAAGTTTTCCAAATGTCAAATATTTTTGGCAAATCTGCCGAATGTTTTTTTAATGAACGTTATCCTTAATTTCGCGGAGAGTTTCTACTCGTGCATCACACAAAAATTAAAAGCACATTAATACAAGACATTTTATAAAAAAATGAATGATATTTTAAAACGTGAGTTTGGTTGAGTAATTTGAGTCTGATATTTTTGTTGCGTTTGAGGCAATCTTTGTTATATGCTTTAGTCTTAAGCTTGATGGGTTCAGTAAGGATGATACATATGTCTTCACGTCACGCAAAGAAGAGTTGCTTCAGAACAATCAGATGATAACAGGTCTTATCAACTTTCCTGCTATATTAAAGAGCAATTATTTTGTTTACTAATAATGCAAAGAAAACAGCATCACAGGGTTAAGCAAACTTCAAAAGTTTCTATGTTTGTCAGAACCGATCACTTGTTTATAGGCGTTATAGAATTGCGTACTACATGCAAGAATGTCCTAGAATCCAAAAGAAGGAATTTAAGAACATGCAGTAACTAGTATCTGAAACCGAATATTTGTTGCAACGAACATGGGCTATTTTAATTTTGTAAAGGAAATATTGCTACAGTGTTCAATTGGCAAAACAAAAACAACATAAACAATATACATTAGATTAGCTTGTTCTAGCCATCAAAACACAGTAAAGGGGTTAAGTGTGTATAACTATTTTGTCACACTAGTACCATGTATGTGTGTCGACCGAACTTTTTGGCGTAGAGATACTATACAAAACCGTATTGTGAATCGACATATAACATGTGCGCTTACTTAATGGTAATGGTGTCGAGTGTCAGGTAACACTGTTATCAAATAAGTAATCAGTCAGACAAAATTAACTATGGAAAAAAGAGAACTTCACCTCTCGGAAAAACGGCGAACGTTCCGTTCACCAATACTACTTTTAAATCGGTGATTTTCTCTTTGCAAAGAGTCATAGTGACTGATAAAGAACTTGTGTGGTTAGAGATAAATAAAATTTGAAGTTAAAAAGACTAAAAACAACTGCTTAGATGACCCAATGGGCATTTGACTGACCTCTTGGCCAACGAAAATATATTTAAAAAATATGTCATCAGGTATAGATTCAGGTCAAGCAGGGAATGTATACAGGTCAGTTGGCTATTAGAATTTGGTTTTGCGATAAATGAATGAAAGTCGCCGCTCTTTGCTTAGCGACAAGTTGATATGAAATGAGCTAAAAATTTAACTCTTAGACCTTTTGAAAAAAAAACAAATTAACATTTTCAAACAGTTGGATATATAAAACAATTAACATTTTGAAACAGATATATAAAACAAATACCATTTTCAAACAGATATATAAAACAAATACCATTTTCAGACATAAATAAAACAAATAACATTTTCAAACAGATATATAAAACAAATACCATTTTCAATAAAAACAAATACCATTTTCAAACAGTTAGATAAATATAACAAATAACATTTTCAAACAGTTGGATATATAAACAAATACGATTTTAAATGGTTGGAATCCTTGATGAAGTGATTTAATTTTTTGAGTATTTCTGAAAAGATGCAGAAGAATCAATTACATAAAGAGAAAAACGTAGAGTAAGTAACCTATCCGAACGAGCTAACGGACCCAAATATTCGTCTCTGATTTGTTGAATATTAATCACGACGTATTAGCACAATTATTTATTAATCGAATTTCACTTCTTTCGTTTGCTGTTATTAAAGAGCGTGGTGATTATAATCATTTAATTATAATAACTAGGTAGAATGAAAATTATGTTGTATATTTTCTTGTCGTGGTGTCCCGAATCAGGAACGTCAGATACAACAGTTGTTAGGGGTTCGTCGTGAGAGGTGATAACTTTAAATCAGAGATACAAGTTCTACTAACTCTCTGCAGTAAATGAAGAAAGAGTGGATTTCTTCATAGTCATAAATGTTCATAATTTTGCACTGTCTTAGCATTTAACCACACACACACACACACACACACACACACACACTATATATATATATATATATATATATATATATATATATATATATATATATATATATATATATATATATATATATATGCATGCAGGTAGACTTACTAAAAGTTAAAACTGTGGAAAACTCCATGGCGTTGTCCCAACCGTCATACGTGGCGCGGCATATAGCTGTTTTCCCGGAATATTGATGACTTATAAAGAGCGGAATGCGGCTAATAGCGTCGCCGTAGCCTGGAAATAAGTCAGTTATATAAGATTTAAGACTAGGGGAATAAATGTATGGAGATAAAGATGACAACATTTGATACGTATCGGTTATTAATCTATTTACAAAAACAACCTACTTCTTTATCCTTCATTGATGTTCTTTATGTCTTTTCAGATATCTCATTCAATTATTGTTATTTCTTCTTGTGACGTTTCAATGGTTTATTAAATATATCGGTTGTTTGGGTATACGCTAAAATAAACTAAAAGTCACACGGTAAATAACATCTTTTCCACATCGCACTGGATGATAAAGAAAAACATGTATAAATGAAAGAAGTATATTTTTAAAAAAAACTGACAATCAACAGCGCAAAACCGGTGTACAAATCAGCACAATCGTTTCCAGAATCTACTGATTCCTTTCTCCGAGGCACAAAGATAAACAGGTTGATTATACAAACAATATAAGAAGAAAACACACACACACAAACACTAACTGCTGTACAGAATCTAAATGTTTGCACAGGAGGACGCTCTAAAGGCTCCAAAAGATATCTTAACCAGATGTGTCGTACAGCCCTGTTGCTTGTATTAATCAGTTTTTACACATATTTTGTCACACACACACACACACACACACACACACACACACAGCTGTCAGTAGGCTAATTATTTCAACCTACCGCTTGATGTGAGTGAGGTAGTTTCATAGTACTGGCTGGGAGAGAGGTCCGCCCCGTCGACGATCCACGTGATTCGTGCTGGAGGTCGGCCGTTGGTTGCCTTGCAGGTCAAGTTGACAGTCTTTCCACTGTCTGGGTTACTCTGCCAGTAAATTGTCATGTTTGTGGGCAGAGCTGTTGCAAAGAAAGATTTTATTATTGTCATACTTATTCAATTAATGTATTCATTGTCAGTTAGAGAAAGAATGTCTTCTGCCCTGTTATTCTGCCTTGTCCTTATTTTTACTTCGATTATATCTGTTACTCTCAACTGATTGAGAACTAGTAAAACATAGGTCGTGTGTCCGATGCTGCAGCGCCGTATCCTTGGGAAATGTCACTTGGCTTCTATTTATCCATTATGATATCGCCAGTAGTGTGTTAAACGTTCCATATTTACCAACAATCAATTAATAAATTAGTCAATATTTTTTTCTCTCTCTCTCTCTCTCTCTCTCTCTCTCTCTCTCTCTCTCTCTCTCTCTCTCTCTCTCTCTCTCTCTCTCTCACACACACACACACACACACACACACACACACACAACATGATGACATTATTGGATCATAGTCAGTATTCGCTAATCGGGCTAACAACTTAGCAAAACAGAAATAAAGTTAAATTCAAAGAGCTTACAGACTGAGGTGAAATAGGCATCATAACTTGTGAGGTTGTCTGAGATTCCCACGCTGCATCTGTACAGTCCGTCATCCGTTGTTGCCACGTTTATTATTGTTAGATTGTAAATGTGTTTTATGGCATATTTCGACGTCGACGCCAGAACATTCTCGTTGAAAGTTAGAGCCGTGAAACTCGAGGAACCGGTGGTTTTCTATAATAATAATAATAATAATAATAATAATAATAATAATAATAATAATAATAATAATAATAACACACAAATATTGACTTTCGTTATGTTCAATAAATTGTTTTATTGAAGTGGGAAATATTATTTTGGCCGACACAAAATAGGCCTATATCTGTATTTCACACATCAGTAAAACAACATATTGAGCGCAGCAAAAGCCCTTAATTGTGTTTTTTTTTTTTTTTTGAGTTATCCTTTCACACTGTGATCCAAAAATGTCCTCACGTGAGTACAGCACGTCGTGGTGTGGAGCTGAAATCACTATGAGTAAACTTACACGTTGGATCAGTGTTGAGCGCGCGATCCGTGTAACTATCACAATTCATAATAATGTTTTTTTTTATGAATAATAATAATAATAATAATAATAATAATAATAATAATAATAATAATTTCAATAATAATAATAATAATAATAATAATAATAATAATAATAATAATAATAATAATAATATTATTATTATTATTATTATTATTATTATTATTATTATTATTATTATTATTATTATTATTATAGAACGTGTACTGAAATATACCAAGCGATAACTAGGTTTATCAAATTCTTGTTTCCCCTATAGCAGGTTAATGTTAATGTTGTATGTCGTATCTTGTCTTAGTATGATAAATTTAAGATATTAATTAAATGAATAAGTAAAAAGGGAGTAATCAAATAAATTTGTAAGTAATGAGTACGTACTACTTTCCATTGGACACTTTCTGTGTCTGCTTTATTTGTCACGATACAAGCTAACGTGGCGTTAGTACCGAGCTGCGCCGATGAATTTGTGGGTGGTACAGTCACCAATGCGGCAGCATGGGAGACTGGAAAAAGGATCGTCAGTTATAGGAGAAAAAGACACCATTAAATGGCAATATAGCATGTGTATCGTATAGCATAATGCCATATGTTTTGTAGACAAAGCTTCCAACATCAATTCTAGTTAATATAAGTATCTAACAGGAAATTCAAAACGCTGAGTTCTGCTTTAAGTTACTCTTTCTGATTAAATTTTGAAAATATGTATATGTGGTACATTCAACATCAAACTGTAAATAGTTCAAAATATATCGAGTAAGGAAAATAACTATTCACTAAAGATTGGTATATTGTCACGTCGTCGCCATTTAAAGTGTGTTACATAGATGAAAACTTATGTTGTTATAATTATTAGTGCTGAATTTTAAGCAGATGTATGAACGAGAAACAGAACGAAAGTTACATATTTGTTTTTTATATTCACGCCATATCAGAATGATTTCTTAAAAGCTTTTAGTTGAAAAATATAAGATTCCAGTAATGAATGAAAACAACTAGCATATACCATATTTATCCTTTATTTATTTATTTATTTATTTATTTATTTATTTATTTATTTATTTATTTATTTATTTATTTATTTATTTATTCGGAAGAAGAAGAAATAAAAGTAGACCAATATTAAGACAGAAAAAAAGGAATATGTTAAGACAAGGAAAGAAACATTAATGGAATTATTACCTTGGACAAATCCAGCGATCACAGGAAGAATAAAGATCAACATAATTATTGGAGCTCTTCTCTTGTTCTGAGCGAAAAATCTTCTTATGACGGACCGTGTCCGGTGTTCTTCTTTTATACATCCTAAAGGTATCCATGGTTTCTCGCACAATAATTTCCAAATAATTCCAAAATATTGTAAATCGGGTAATTAGGGGTATTTATTTATCATCGTAGGTCCAGTGTATCATACGATTCCGTATTTGTACGGGGCTGTTTGTTTAAAGTGAGTATACTTATTTGATTCACCTTGGTAAACAATGTAGATAATATCTGCTAATTATTTAAGAGAGAATAAGTTATCTGGAGTATATTAACGCTTTGTGTGAAAGTCAATCATTATAATTAGATGGCTCAAAGCATACATCACTGTAATATTAGCAAAGCATCGTTTGGAAGGTATCACATAGACATACACACTTATAAATCTGATGTTATCTCCCAATAATGTCAAATAATTATGACAACAACAGTCATTATTCAATCATACTTTAAATTTATTAAGTACATACAACAATAGAGAAGCCAAAATGTATTAAGAGGGTATTCGACCCTGAACAAAGAAAATTGGATGCTAAATTATAGCAGAGAGTGCAACCACACGGTCCACACTGTGACTCACAAATACTTTATGGATCTGCAGATCTGTTCAAACAACTAGCCTAGATCGGTTAAAGTTAAATTAAACATTTTAAAGGAATGATTCTGATCGTCATCAACACTGTAATTAGGACGGAAAGAAACAAAGAACAAAAGGAAATGCATAAGTCAACTGGGAATTACAACGAAAATAAGGATTTCAGCTGAAACATTTCCCCTTCTTAGTATGAAATTTGAGGACATTTAGCGGATGTGACCGTGTCGTTATTATAACGACATCCATGTATCAATATTCTTTATTTAATCTAATCGCTGCAACAATAAATATAGCTGATATCCTTGTATTAACCGTCCAGTATGGACACTTTAATATTATTGTATTGACTTTCCAGTATGGAAACTTGAATATTATTGTATTGACTTTCCAGTATGGAAACATGAATATTATTGTATTGACTTTCCAGTATGGAAACTTGAATATTATTGTATTGACTTTCCAGTATGGAAACTTTAATATTATTGTATTGACTTTCCAGTATGGAAACTTTAATATTATTGTATTGACTCCGTTGTAGAGACCTGAACATTATTGTACCGGCTTTCCTGTGTGGAGACTTATTTATTATTATAATAACTCTCCAGTGTGGAGATTTGAATATTCTACATGCGATTTCCTCTACACATTATAATGAGTATCGTTTAGACATTGGCAGCAAACAAGTAATCGTCATTGCATTAACTATCGTATTATTCCTTCCTATGCAGTACAGTCAGTATTTACCCGGAAAGACAGAGGGGATTTTGGAGGTGAGGTATTTTAAAAAAAAATATCTTATAAACTCAACAAAACGAAAACGTTTTTGTTGGTGCAAAACTAAAGGTCGGCCGAATATTTCATAACAGTATTTTATTCGGTGTATGGCGTTGGAGGAGAAGTCGAATGACTATGAAATGTGATTTACAATAACACGCCACTTACTTCCTTAATACATAATACGCAAACTTTCGTTAAATCATTGACAATACTACATAAATCAATATATCAAAATACTCAATATATAAAACGCCATGTCTTTACTTGTCTTATGGTTACAATCGTTTAGGCAATAATTATATTTGGTCTTATCGTTGGCTGCTTTTAAATGACGCTTTGAACACTAATTATATTTTGGATTTGTTGTTGGTTGTTTTTAAATGATGCTTTCAACATTTTACTGGCTATATCATGCCGAAGAAATGGAAGTTAAGTGCCTGTCCCAGGCACACGCAAAGGAAGTAACTTCATAAATGCCTGGTTGAGTATTGAACCCACGACTATTTGTTTACAAGTCCAACGCTTTTCCAACTGACATACAACGGCTATTTGGAAATGAAACTGCTATCAAAATTAAAACTGATGGAGAGAGGACTTGGATTTAAAAGCGATAGCCGAAATTGCAAGGATTTTTGTGTTCCGTCTGCTCTGCAGCACCTGAATAAAACATTATTCACAAGAGCAGGAAAAATAGGTCATTGTCTCGCAAATTTAATGGATTAAATAATAGTCTTCCAAGCGAATGCACTCTTCAAGTTTAATGCCTGTACACATATCAGTGTCAGAGAAATTTAGCAAACATTAACATTATCATCGGTACGCTGAAAGTAGGTCAATTTGACATACTTAAGTTAGTGGCGGAATGTATACCTTACGGTGAACGCCACATTGCAAGGCTTTTAGAGGAATAGGGTTAATTGGAAGAAAAAGATTAACGTTTACGCATGCGCGAACTATACCTATACTACCATCACTATCATCAGATGTATATCCTCTTATTCGAATAACAGCTCCGGTGTCCTGAGTGGTTGGAGCGTCCGCCTCAGATACGGAAGGTTGTTTGCTCCAATCCCGGCAGAGTCCTATCAGAGACATAAGAATGATACTAGCAGCTAAGCTACCTTGTTTGGCGCTCAGCATTAAGAAGTCAGTGTTAGGACTGGTTGTCCTGATGTCAGGATAGCGTGACTGGGTGTGACATGATGCCACATGTCTCATCACAATAATCTCCCACACTGCAGACATCGTAGCGATATGACTACAATATTGTCAAAACTTCGTTCAAAACACACACACACACTTTATAGAGATTTTAAAATTTACTTCATTAATAATTTTACAAAGAAATTAAAATGACCGATTTGTCTCAAGTAAGGATTGACTCTTCTCATTAAATTAAATAAAGAGGTGGACATGTGCGAAAATAAAAACATGACAATATGGAAACCAACGCCATCGTTATAAGACGTGTCAAGGCACAAAAGCTAATTCCTCATTGTAAACAACATCGAGTGCTTATGTTTACTTGGTAAACATTTTCACGCTAGAGTTCCGTTAAGGGAAATGATACAGGAAATCACAAGTATTAGATGAAACACGAATACCATATGCAAATATATCACAGACATGTACGCAAATTACACTCGATTAAATTCTCCACAAGTCTTTATGTAGCTATGGTAACGTCAAACCATTGCATATGACTACTTCATTTCAGTTCGACTGTAATACAAATTTGGTATATAAGATTTCAAACTCTGATCAGTACAGTATTTTAAAAACTGTCATCAGAGGAAAATATATTACATCTAAAGAACAAAAAAAAACCCACTTCGTTATTAATTTGGGGATCAGAAGATAAAAAAATATGTAAACATTTGTAAATTACTTTACTATTTCTTAAGAAATTTAATATCAGGGTATATGGGGTATCACCAGTGATACGATATATTACCCTGGGATCGCTATTCGATCTATAGGTGCCTAAGAATAGTTTAAATAAATTTGTCTTATTTGCTGTTGGTAGGAGTTCTTGTTCCAAAATTTGAATGTTTTAAAACAAGAAGCTCGAGATTCCCATCAGCATTCAAATGTGCTAACAACAAAATTAAGTTATGAACCTTTATTAATTATGAAACAATATACATCATTTTTGTTTCGAATCAAAAAGTATTCAAGTGCAGAATATCAATATCTTGTCAGAGAACAATATACATGGACTTGTATCGGTATATATATATATATATATATATATATATATATATATATATATATATATATATATATATATATATATATATATATAATATATCCGTCCATCCGTCAGTCCACCCATCCATCACAACTGAAAATACTGTCATTAGACAACGTTAAACCTGAACTTTTAAATCTGTGTGAGAATTATTATTGAAGAAATTAGCATGATAGAAAAATACAAACTTTCTTTACATTTGCTAAAATATGAGCATATCGCGTGCACTAGATGATACAACCATTTTGGTTGCAATGATTAAATCAGACTTTAAAATGGAAACACCCAAGTGTACGCAGAGACCTCTTTACGCAAGTACACATACATCTGGTAATAGTGATTATATAACGGTGTCGGGAATTTGCAGCCAAACGGAAAATTATAACAGATTAAGCTAAATTTTATTTCTTTAAAAACAAAGTTCCCTTTCTTCAGTTAGTAACTAGCCGTATATTAATTTTGAATACCTTCAATGTAATAATAATCATCGCGTCATTTATATATTTATTTCACAGGATTTTTTTCCTTAAGTTCAGTGTTGTTTTATTCTTATGTAATTGCTGATAAATGTCTAAATCCAACATTTATAGATCTCTAAAACAGTAGCCCTAGACTTGTGATTTCAATCAGGCATTTAGACAACTCAAAACAGTAGCCCTCGACTTGTGATTTCAATCAGGCATTTAGACAACTCAAAACAGTAGCCCTAGACTTGTGATTTCAATCAGGCATTTAGATAACTCACAACAGTAGCCCTCGACTTGTGATTTCAATCAGGCATTTAGACAACTCAAAACAGTAGCCTTCGACTTGTAATTTCAATCAGGCATTTAGACATATGGACCAGAAAAGTATAAGTTTTCTTTATCAAAAACGTCAACATTGGCGTGCCAGAAAAAGTATGCCAATTTCCGCATGCATTAACAAACTTGATTAATTAATTAGTCATTTTCAAACATGACTATAGAGTTAAGATATGATGCTAACAAGAACTGTTCTAACTAGCTTTCATACGATAACGATAACTCATTAACTAGTTTCAACTCATCAATACGCTTAATTTCGAATTCATTCATCCTTGAGTATAAAGTACACATCAAGTATAGGGCTGATATTTTAAAAAATTCTCAAAGAACCTGTTTATTTGTAAAAGATTGTCAAAGAACCCTATAAATATTAAAGCTCACTTGTTCCAATAAAAAAACAGAGAAATATTCAAAATCAACAGTTTACTAAAAGTGTCTGTAATTTGTTTTACGTATGTCGGTTTATTCACAATCGTTTACTTATTTCAGGGATTTGATAGCAAGACGTTACGCATGTAGATTTTATTGATTTGATAGAAAGACGTTACATATGTCGATTTCCGGGATTTGATAGCAAGACGTTACGTATGTCGATTTAAGGGATTTAATAGCAAGGCGTTATGTATGTTAATTTCAGAGACTTGATAGCAAGACGTTACCTCTGTCGATTTATTCGCAATCAATTTCTTATTTCAGGGCTTTGATAGCAAGACGTTACGTATGTCGATTTCGGGGATTTGATAGCAATCCGTTACGTATGTCAATTTCAGGGATTTGATAGCAAGACGTTTGCTGCAAATATCACTATACTGATTCATGTTAATGTGTACAACTGTCGATTTTAGTCCCCTGAATTTCTCTTCAAAATTAATTCATGCTCCCCTATCCTTTAGGCTGTATGTGTGTGTATATGTTCCGGGTTATAGCAGCAAGTCCATAGGGCAGAGGCGTAGCGAGGGGGGGGGGGGGATGGGGGGGGGGTACATATGTCCCCGGGCGCCAAGGTACAGGGGTGCCAAAATGAGGCTTGCAACGTTACATTATAATAAGAAAACATGGGTAATAAATCTGTCACAAGATCGCTGGGGCGCCAATTTTATAGTTTATCCCCGGGCGCAAAATATCATCGCTACGCCTCTGCCATAGGGAACACTTCCAATTAAAGACATATGTGTAAAATTGTTGGTATTGCTTGTACTTGGATTAAAACTCTCTATTCTTTGAATTACCATTCATTGTGTGATAAGCGATGTTTTGTTACCTTCCTTTCTCACTATATTAATTATAACCGTTAGTCTCTTCAGAAGATTTTATTCTGCGCCAGATCAACATCAATACAATTAATGTTCCGTTCGCAATTATTTGTCAGATATAACGTGATCGATCATTTCCGTCTGCATTATAGCTGGTTTTCCCTATGCACCAGCTTATTGATTAAAACTCCTCCGTTTTTCATAATTTTCACCATTCTTTCAATCTAACTAAAGTTTGGAAGGAAGGAAATGATTTGTGACAAAAATATATGACTTTAACCGTTCTTTTAAATAATCAAGTTTGTTAGGTTTAAATGACGTTCAGATATTAAGTTTAGAATGAATAAGTGATCAATCTGAAGAATAAATAGAGGTATGTCCGCTATTTTAAGCAGATCTGAGAAGAGATAGCGTGGTTGTTGTTTACATCATCAAATCTTGTGTTCCAGCTTTCGACTGAAATCGATTGACAAAGGATGTCGCCATTCAACATCGGATTACTTCGTAAACATGTGAAAAATGGTCGTGTTTGTCAGTTCGAGGGAGATATTATAGGACACATAATGAAACGTCCATGTTGTCAAGTTTTGGCACCAAATATCTTTCAGTCATCATATCAACATTCAAGTTCCATCTCTAACTTTTGATTTGTCTTATGGAACATTCATGTTGCAAATCTAGTGATTGATTTGTCTTATCAAATATTCATGTTCCATTGATAATTGTTGGGTTGTCCTATCAAACATTCATCCTCCATCTCTAGTTGTTGAGCCGTCTTATCAACATTCACGCGCCAACTCTGAGTTGTCCTATGAAACATTCACGTTCCATCCTTGGTAGTTGAGTTATCTTATGAAACATTCACGTTCCATCCCCGGTGGTTAAGGTGTCTTATCAAACAGTCACCATTCATCTCGAGTTGTTGAGTTGTCATATGGAAAATTCACGTTCCATCCTTAGTGGTTGAGGTGCCTTATCGAGCATTCACGTTTCATCTCTAGTTGTTCAGTTGTCATATCGAACATTCGCGTTTCATCTCTAGTTGTTCAGTTGTCATATCGAACATTCACGTTTAACCCCTAGTGGTTGAGTTGTCTTTTGAAACATGAATGCACCAAACCATATTTAAATACTCTCTCTCTCTCTCTCTCTCTCTCTCTCTCTCTCTCTCTCTCTCTCTCTCTCTCTCTCTCTCTCTCTCTCTCTCTCTCTCGTACGCGTAGGTTGGAGTCTCGGATCGATCAAGGCAGTATGTAAGAAAGCTTACTAAAAGGTTTCTGTGGGTCGGTGGTTCTTCCCTGGTTTTTGATCCAGCAACTGGCTGTCATGTATAGTCTATTATATTCTGAATTTGGCATTACCGCATTGCCCTAAAACATTGTGCCTTTGGATATGTGTGAAAAACGCACTTCGGCTGTTTCGTACGATTTTTTTCACGAGTGCAAGTTGCGATGTTTGAAGAAAGTGTAAACTTTGAAAGATATATGTATATTTGAAATTTCAAGTATTGTTCGTACAATATGAACTATTTTTCACATATGTCAAAAAAGATGTGAATTAGATGAGTTATCTCACACATGTAAAAGTGAATTTGACATATGCGAAAAAGAATTTCATATATGCGAGAAAGAAAAAACATGAAAAATAATATATATATATATATATATATATATATATATATATATATATATATATATATATATATATATATATATATATATATACATTTTTTTTCATATATAGAATATTTGCTTTTGCATGTGCTCAATAGTAGAAAACTCCGTTTACACTGCTCTCCATATGTCACTGTATGAGTCAGAACAAAAGGCGACGAAAAAACATTTTTGTTTATTTTAATGCAGGCAGCATAATCCAAATACATCATGTTTATCCCTTCTTGCACAATACTTCATTTTTACATTATGATCATATGACAACTTTATTACTTAGCAAAACATCAGAAGTTAATTTATTTGGATTTACAGCACAAATGACATTTCAATTACACCATACCAAGCCACGCATACAAATAAAGCATTGCTGTACATTGAAGTACAGATTTCTTTTTATTTTAGGATGTATCAATGAATGCGACATTAAAGAAGAGAAAGACAGGAAGAATTAACAAACGCACAGAGATATTGACAAAAGAATGCGTAATACTGGGATAATGCCTTTCAATTTCTTGTTTGTTTTTATTGTCATGAGAATTCTCCGCATTTTTTAAATACCTTGATACAAGTTCACACCACAGTAATGCCTGGATCAATGTTTGTTTCATTATCCGCCATCAGGCAATTCCCTAACGGCCACCAACACCCTATTTCTTCGTGTTGAGATTATTCCTGGGCTTTCATTGTAGTGGTCTTCAGTAATCAAGATAATCACGATGGTAATGCCAGTACCACGATGTTAAAATACACTAATCAAACTTTTGATTCCTGGGCTCATGTTAGTGTTACTAAATGTCAACACGCCAATATGTTATAGGTGAAATTCCTCTCGGACCAGATCTAATACAAAGCTTTCATCCCTGGTGTGATCAGATATTGGATTTTGTCCGCCTCAAGCTGAAAAGTAAATATTGATATTGACAAGTTAAGAAGTGTTTGACATTCTCAAATATATTTGTTGAGAATTGTAACAGGCTATCATAAAAACCATTTTTTTAAAACACAAAATAAGTGCTGTTAGTAAGCGAGTAAATGTTTATACAATTTGTGTAAATTTCATTGCATGGATATTTTTTTTGTACTAATTAATACTAGTTTAATTTTTTGTACTAATTAATACTGGTTTGCTTTCAGTTTCCAATATATGTCCCCACATCTCATATTTTTCCTGATCTTTTGAATGCATAAAGAGCGTCAACTGCAGTAGATATAGGTTTTGAAAATCTTTTAATTATTTTTATCCAAATCAAAAAGTAACCGAACACTTTCTCAATCTAACAGTAATCGATACTTTAGAAAAGTGTTATGTTTTATTTATTTATGAATTAACATATTTATTTAGTTATTTATTAAGCAAACGTATGTTGTAAAGACGATATTCTTGGCCAGCCTTACGTTTCGTGCCCAACTTGGTTTATGGGTAATATCTCCGAGTGGGGTTCTAAACTTGTTTCTTGTAGTTGACTCGTGGGTAAAGCTGTTGTTTCCTTTGTGGAGTATCCGGATGACAATGTCATTTGTTTCTTAAATTTGTTTGTGGATTTCCTTTGACTTGATTTGCTATTACACGATTGAGTTCGCGACGGTACCCTTAGAGCACCGCGCGATGTACTGTCTGCTATAACGGAAACAAAGTTATCACTGTTTGTCCTTGGAAGGAAAGTGAATCTCACGTATATCCCATCATCATCTGAGCCAGATTGGTTAATAATTTCGCCATTGGAGATATGGAGTTGACCGACGTAATCGGCAGATTCAGCGCCACTTGCAGTTACGTCGGGCAGTCTTGCATTAGCATTTCCATTTTCCGTATTAATCATCACGTCTGGCAAGCGGCCAAGCGAGCTATTGAGACCTTGACCTTCCGAACTTTCCTTGTCGATGAAGAAAACATTTTCCTGTTGAGGACCGAACTCCCCAATACGGTGCCTATGTAACCACACAGGAGGCAAAATTTGAGGTCCAATGTATTCACTGACGCTTATTTCCGTCTCCTGTTTACGGCAACAGAAATCAAAGACTTTGAGGAAGATATTTTTAATTCTTACGATGAAGGACCTTCTCAAAAGAATGTAAAGCCACGGGTCCAAAGTCTGGTTGAAGCTTGCCATCCTCACAGCTGTTAGATCCAGGAGGTGATTAGTCTCTCGTGTTGAAACTGACAGGATAATCCTCAACTGAAATGGAATAGACTTCATTAAAGTAGACTTGTCACGTATTTTTTAAAAGTCAAAATTCGTTTGTACACGTTTTTCGACGGAAAGAATCCTATTTTGTTTCTTATCTAAACAGGCACCAGTGACAAAGTTTGCCTCTGACGGCTACTGGCAAATTTACTGAAGGGTTCCATAATTGTCTAATGAATCATTATTGTAGCAATCGTGAAAAAAGTTATCCCGATTAACACTTTACAAAAACGTATTTGGACAATGTTTTTAAAATATTGTAAATTGATTAGTACTTATACCGAGAAAGAACCAAAATGCTTGTGTTTTACTTCTCTAAATTTTTAATTCCTTTTTAAATTGTAAATTAATACATTATTCTACGCCCTCCACGCATTTTAGACCTAGTTTTCGCACTAAGATGCCCATCAAAAGAAGCTTATACGGTATACTTTGAAAAGAAACTAAATTTGATTTCACCGAAAACTTTCTTAAATTGAAGAATATCCCCTCCAGAGTAAAAAAATGAAACCAAGCATAAAAACAAGAAGAAAACACACACACACACACACACACACACACACACACACACGGAACGTAAGCGATCGAAATTTAGTAATGAAGGTACGCAAGTAATGATCTGCAAGTAAGTTCCTTTGCCAAGGACATAATGATGCCGCTAACCCGGACTAGTTTGGGCTGGATTGCTGGTTTTAAAGACAGTTTTTAACGCATTATTGGCCATATCATACCAGAAAATGGGAGCGAAATGTATTTTATGAAAGACACACCGATGAATCCGACTTGGCGAGTATTGAACCTTCGACCCCGTGATAAGGTGTCCAATGCTCTACTAACTTAGCTACCTATACTTCCATCCAGTATCACGTAAGACTACCTACCTACTATGGAATACTAGAGGAAGAGGGTCTTGCTGTTTTGGACAGAATTGACAAAATAATACGAGTATGACAAAAAGAAAGATATAGTCGATCATGACCGTTGGGTATTGAACATCCAAATTATTCGTAGTGACACCTTTATTCAGAAGGTTGGTTGATTGTGTCATTCAAGTCGCAAATAACTCATGAACATGTCTGACAAAGTGTTGTTTGAAAACTATTTACTGATTCTTGCGTTTGAAATTATGTCGAGTGAGAGAGTAATATAAACTTTGATGTAATTTGTATACAAGTTTTGACAGAATGTGACCAGCTCTATCTTGCTTAAGGCACGTGATGGGTTTCCGTTAGCTACTTATATAAATTAAACTTATATATTAGTTCAGTGTATTGCCATGGAATTTAATATCCAGTCAGGATCAACATAGAGAGATGATAAAGAAAAAGTAATGAAGTTTTTGAGAAATAAGCAGGTAATGTGAAATGTGATAGTAGTAATGAAGTTTTTGAGAAATAAGCAGGTAATGTGAAATGTGATAGTAGTAATGAAGATTTTGAGAAATAAGCAGGTAATGTGAAATGTGATAGTAGTAATGAAGTTTTTGAGAAATAAGCAGGTAATGTGAAATGTGATAGTTGATAAATTAAGAAAGGTAGTTATTTATATAAGAGCGCCACTCGCGCAGTGGGGACAAGAAGCGAATATGGCTCTCATGTAACATGACTGACAGAAATCTAGCTAACAGCCAAATGCCAGAGCAGTTGGCCAAGAAATTTAAGTTAGTAGGATGCATTCTGATATTAAGGTTTGAATGGTTTGCGGATCAGCATAATTCTGATATTAAAGGTTTTAATGGTTTGCGGATCAGCATCATTCGTATATTAAAGGTTTGAATGGTTGGTGGATCAGCATAATTCGGGCACTTAAAAGGCCTTATTCCATAATGCTTTCAGTGACATTCGGTCAAATTATGTTGACCGACTCTGGAGAAGACGTTTAAAGTTTTATTTTAAAAAAATAGCAATCAGAAACTTTTATGCAAAATTGAAAGGTTCTTATACCATTTTGCTTTCTGTCAAATTGATCAAATACTGCTAAATAATTTCCGAGAAGAATACACTTTTAAGTATTTGTTTTCTTTTAATTTCCACTAAGGTGGCATCAACTTGTCCTTAGGGACGATCTTAATTTATAAGACCTTTGTGGACATTTTCTTATTTTCAAACCGTTTTACATTGTGCTCATGGCTGAAATTGATGACAAGCGCTTGAAATATAAAAATAGAATTAAAGAATACTGAAACATGCAAAATGACAATGGAGTACTGTCTATTTTCAGAACTGGCGGAAAGTTATAGGCCTGGATAATGAAGTCACCAAAGCCAAAAAACTGCCGTGAAATGCGTCAGTAAAACAGGTATAGGATAAAATGAATCAATATATCAACGATGTGCTTTTTTCCTTTTGCCGGAAAACCCGTTTCCTACAGAACATGGAAAGAAAACTTTGACAATATTTTCGCTTGGCAGGCAGGAGTTTAATTTTTTTAAAAAGAAAAAGGATTTGTTAGATATTCTAATTTAAAGGCATTCATTTATTTTATTTTTCAGGAGTCGTTATGCCGTTTATGGGATGCCTGCTCATATCTGACAAACAGAATATGAATCAGGATGATAAAAATGATTGCCATGAATGCGAATTACTTTATTCACTGCATTATTATCGTTTTATCAGTGCAGTGAAAATGCGCTAGCATTCGCTATAGGTTTGTTGCATTGATCTGTCAATTAAAAGCAAGAAAACATCAAGACTGATTTAATGAGAATGTTGTCAAATAAAGAGAAATATCGGCTACATTAAGCCTGTGGACTGAAAGGGGGTGGGGGCGATTACATAAAGGTGTGAAGAAACGCTTCAACGATTACCTCAATTCATCCTTGCAACATTTAAAAATTGACCCCTAGTCTTGGAAGGATCTCGCACAGGATCACTCCACCTGGCGGAGTATCATCCATGTTAGAGATACAGGTTATGAGCAAAGCAGAATTGCTGACCCAAGGCAGAAGCACGCTCTGCAGTGCACATATCGGAATTGCAGCAGATTTACTATTTAATGGCCATGAAACACCAAGCGGCATCTTCTGTCCACATTTCACAGCACACACTGACTTGATTAGACCCCAATGTGCTAATAGAAAACTAAAACTGATGCAATAGTAATCTGCGACGAATAACAAAACAACACCATCATGGAGGGTCAAGGATTTGTTTTGATGTCTTCTATGGTTTCGACTATATCTGTTAACTCATTATTCTTCTGCAATTCTGATACTGTTGGTAATAATCTTGTTGCTGAAGTCATTAAAGCATCAATTAGCCTTTTTTCCATTAGCATTGTGTTGAATTTCATTATTCAAGTATCTATGTAACTCTTCCAATTGTGATTGTAAAGTCTTAAAGTTGCAATTGATTGTTTTTTTTTTATCATAATGCAAAGAATCTACTGCGGTGTTTATCAGTTATCATAGCAATTGTTGAATAGTAAACACTGATCGTTGTACGTCCACTCTTTTTCTAACATTCGTAATATTTGTACGGCATTATATAGGGCTTTTTATGCAAGCAATTAATTGCCATCGAAATTCCTTTTCTTATTCTTTGCCGAGCTGAGATTTTGTTCTTTCTTTATAATTCTGTTCAGTGGTTATTAATATTCTTTCCATTTTTTAAAAATATCTTTAAAATTATTCAAATCCGAGGTTTTGTGAATTTATGTACCAACACAACACAAGGGGTCTTTGTACATACCCACTTAGTAGCTGCAACGGCTAATTTAGGGAGTTCAAGTAATTTTATACTAATCAAATTGGTGGAGTTTAAAGATAATTTGAGATTTTTAGCCTAGCGCTGGACATTGTCCAGTCTTCTACCGTAAATCTTAAACTGTACTCTCAATATTTGCTCAATAGGACCTCTCTCTGCCAAGCACCTAGAGCTAACTAATGGCTACCCAATGTAATTATTTAATTTATTATTTACTTAAGATAAAAAAAATCATACTTTATGGTATCTTCTTCTTCTTATATGTTGATATTTACTGTTAAGTGCATTACTCTTTAATTGCCAATAATGACCATATATACGAAATTAAGTCTACGTGAAACACTTTTTAATAGCTACAAAATTGACGAAAGCTGCATTAGCTCTACTAGGGCCATACGTTTACGATACAAATAGTTTTCCTTCGTTTGCTAATGTTTATCATTTGATGAAGGTGTGAAGTTGAAAGCTACAAAACAACAGTCAGTAGATACCTGATCTGTCCAATGAGTCCCAATAATTTAGAACTGTCAACAAGTTTCACCTTATTTCATCTACATTTCGAGGTTGTATAAATAATGGATTTGAAAAGGCTTTGTCTCATTTTTGTGATAAAAGATTTCACTAGAAATATTGATATACCTCAGCTTAAAGACAGTGTTAGGACTGGTCGGCCTGGTGTCACGATAATGTGAATGGGTGGGACTTCATGCTACATGTCTGCGACATGATGCCCCCCCCCTCCCCGTGCTAGACAACTGCCTCACTGCAGACATCGTAGCGGTATGACTGAAAAATTGTTAAAGCTACGTTAAAAATCCTAATCAATCAAACAAACAAATGGATTTCTTTTTAAAACATGTTTTGGCTTACATTTGTAAAACGTAATAGCTGACCACTACATGTTTGCCCCACCCCCCTCCAGAGACATTGTTGTGCCACCAATTAATACTTAAATAACCTTTTAGATCTGTTTATTACTCTGGAAATTAACTGTGTATAACAAATGTTCTTTTTTGAGCCTAAAATGCGAATCACGTACGACCCGATTCTTTGATTTACTTAATGTGAACATGTATGGTGTATTAACTTTCGATTGCCACATCCAATACACATATCGTGTTCCCTTTATAATGTCTTTCTCATCAAAATCTGATAAATCAAGGATATCTACGTTTTTATATAAGGCAAAATTCCACCTGTGAAATGGAAACATTGTACTGTCACGAATGGCGAAGCATACGTTCTTCCATTTAGCTCGAACGCGATTGATGGATATAAAAATGTCCTAAATTTTTTAAATAATTTTGGAACAGTGACGTTTAACAAATTCAGGTTGTTCACATCACGTTTCAGATTAAATATTTTGTCAAAATATTGATTGGATTCTTAGAAAATGAAGATTTTTAAAAATATTTTTGCTAACACATTTCATGCGCGGATATTGTTGGGGTCGAATAACTATAAATACAACAGTGATTGTCTCTGACAAACATCAAAGCGTAACATCTTTAAGCAAAAGATCTGAACGATTGTAGTTGACTTGTAAGGATGTTTGTTTATTTTGTTTGTTTTTACACTCAAACGTACAATTTGTGTGACACAGTCATGGTGACACACGCAACATGCAGAAAAAAATAGAAGAAGTTAAAACTTGAATGTTAGATTTTGTTTCGAGTTAGTTTCTTGGCATTTTGGTTTTGGTACCTCATTGGTTACATAAATATACACAGTAGAGGGTCTATTTTTGACGCATTTAAGATCTGTATTTACTGATGTAGAGAGAGAGAGAGAGAGAGAGAGAGAGAGAGAGAGAGAGAGAGAGAGAAAAGAAGAAGAAGAAGAAAAATGAATAGACCTAATTACTTCCATGTTTGATCTGGCCTTCAATACAGCTGTCTATCCGTATTTCCTTGTCAAAAACACAGATTCGATCTACTGAGGTGCCTTCTTTGACTTCTATATTTTTAAACGCAGTGAATTGAACTTTTATAAATTCCGGTTCGTTTTGAATTTCATTCATGCAATAAAGCTAAGCCAATATTTTCAAACCGTAACGTTGTGTTTTGTACATGGGGGGGGGGGGGCAAACAACATGTAATGCTTTGTATGTAAAAAGTTGAGTTTTATATATGTGCAGTCAGGTTAGGGCTTAAGTCTATTACTTAAGGACTTGAGTCTATCAATAGGTATCTAAAGTCTATTACTTTAGGACTTGAGTCTATCAATAGGTATCTAAAGTCCACATACACAGGGTACTGTTTACGTCTACAAGAAAACCTAATGAATTAATTAATTAGTTAAAATTGAAAATCAAGGTCGAATTGTTTTTCTGCAAGTAAAAGTATCCACTAATTACTCTTTTCTAAATTCAAATGTTAATCTTTGCTTATATATATATATATATATATATATATATATATATATATATATATATATATATATATATATATATATATATATATATATATATATATATATTATCTCTACTGTAGTCCAAAATATTTTCTTTAATGGCACTTGGTATTACTTGTTTCCATTTCGTATATCAGATTTTCTGTGTTGCGTGGCAGCATTTTACAAAACTAATTTAATTTTGTCCTCAACATACTATTTTGATTGCACCATTTACTGAATGTAAAATGAAAATTATGATACAACTGCATATTACAATCCTGTTTATCTACACAGTGTGAAAATGTGCTATTGTTTTTCTTTTCTTCTTTCTTTTCAGCCTTGCGATGTCAAAGCTTTTCACAAATCAAATGACTTTGGTCAGTTATGTGGTAATATGACGCTTTTAAGGCGGGGGGAGTGGGGAGGGGAGGTAAAGCTAATTTTAAGTACGTAATTCTTACCTGCTGATATCACATTGCTAAGCTTAGCAAGAACTATCTGATTCTGCCTGATACATTCCTCTAATTGGAACGTTCTATAACTGAAAATAACAATGTTCCAATCTGATGTCTGCGTTACAGCCCACATACGGGTTACTATCTTCTTCGACTTTAATCCAGACTACAGAACATAAGAGCGGGGATGGAAGAATAAATCTTGCAATAGTAGTAGGTAATAATTATATACTTAAAATATTACATGTCCCCCTAGTAGTGCATTGCTGAATTTACCAGTTTGGTAGGAGGCTGATGGTCTCGAGAAACGTGTTGAAAATATATTGTGCATACCCTTGCGGTATGTGTCCACTATTGTAAGCACGTTTAAGG
Source organism: Unio delphinus (assembly GCA_029339505.1). Lineage (NCBI taxonomy): Eukaryota > Metazoa > Mollusca > Bivalvia > Unionida > Unionidae > Unio > Unio delphinus. The sequence goes on from JAQISU010001235.1 coordinate 37,077,799, forward strand.
TTGAGCCACTTGCTTTTCGGCTACTAACAAGAACATCGAGAAAACGAGTTCGACATGGCGAGCCAAAGGTCGAAGGTAAAAGGAGAATTAGGGTTAGACAGCCATATGGCGGCTCTCATAACACCATCCTGAGATGAGTGATTTAGATTAGAACAAGAAGTAGCAATAATTCGAATTACATGGACTTAAATCGTCATATTATAATGAAGGAAAAGTCCCTCACTGAGATGGACTGATAAGCTATATTGATGAGCTATGGCAATCGACCTTAAAAAAAGTGGACTCCGCAATATCTGAAGAACAGATTATAAGTAGGAATAGACGCTTCAGACCCTTACTTATCTTCATAGAAGTCAATTGAAACCCCAAGGCTCTAACTGGAAAAAGGATTCGAGTCATCCCCAGCGCAGATATAACTGAGACTGGGGATCTCGATATGAAGAGGAGCTATTAAAGGCAGCTGGTTTTTAGCCATAAACCCATTTTGTCTAAGAACAGAAACTGAATCATAATTATAATTAATGAATACGATACCGGTCTCTGAATTTCAAAAAATACCTAACGAGATTGGAAAGATGATGGTCCTACTTAATTGAGAACTTGATAGTGTTTGAAAGAAATTACATTTAAGCCTTAATAATAGACACCGAACAGTTTCTCCCCCTCCCCACCGAATAGAAAATCTGATGACAGGACCATTGCGTTTCCTACCTCATTAAACCCAGAAGATTAGGCACTTTTTGTACCGCAGAACTTGGAAGTGGATTGCCTTCTGACCTGGACGATACAATTTGCAACCTTGCTTGAAAACGGGTCCCTGCATATTGGTCGCTTGAGATGTTGCAAGTAAAAAGATGGCAATCTCCAGAACTGTCGCTGAAACACGACCATTGGGGTCACTGCGGTGATGGTGGGTCAGGTGTGTTGGTGATGGTTCATGATTAGCTAAGCAGCTGAGATCCTGTCATGGTGGAGAACTTTCGGAATCTCCGAAAGGTGATAAGGCTAACGTGAACAGACAATCCCAGGTTTAGACTGAAGGCCAGCTTATTTTATATGTTACTTGGGAAACATAAAAGGGGAGGTTGTTGTTCAGAATAGTTGCGAATAATTCCACAAAGGGCATCTCCAAAGGTTGGACAAATTAATATGCTACCGACTGGTGTAAAGACTATTTCATGATGATCACACGGCCAATTCTTGAGGCACTGTCTGCCAGGAGAATCCACTTGCCAAAAATATGACGGATTTTCAGCATGATATTATCTTATGTTGTCCAACGGAGGAGGTTCCAAACTTCCAAGTAAAGATATGGAGCAAGAGAGCCTCCTTGCATCGTAAAAAGGCATTGTCTGAGAAGACCATCATGCAGTTATGTTGACGAACCCCTTTGAGGCTAGTAGCATTGACCGCATTTTCAAGTTGTATATGTTAATGCTTTCTTCATGCAACCACGATGCCTTGAGAACTACGCCATCTGGCTCCAGCCGAGCACCTCAACACAAATATGATGCATCGATGTCAAAAATGAAGTTGCGGTTCAGGTGTGTAAATTGGGACTCTGGTCATAAACTGGTTCCGTTAGAGCCACCCACATTGGTGGTGGTGATACTTGGTTCACAGGGTAATCTGAGCAGATAGACTATACTTGTGCGGTCGCTTGAACTGGAAAGGACGCAGCTAAAGTCTATGAACCACGTCTGCCACGGAGTTCAGAGTCCTCATGTGTGAAACATAGACGAACCAAAAACGAGGTCTTGTCTACGAGGGTGGTTATGAGGGGTCGGATTCATTCGATTCTGTCTGGACGACGATTAAATAACCCGAGGTTGCTGATGATCATTATCCTCACATATATGTAGTCGTGAGAAGGGATAAAATCCCAGTGCGATCATTAAGTTTTAGTGTAAATTTAGCTTCAAGCAAGTGGTGTATTTACTCACATAAAATACATAATTGATTCCTTCTTCGCATTGCACTTTTCAAACAAATATACCTTGTATCTTCTTCAGTGTTATTCTTCAACTCAATTACCCTTGAATTTAACACAAAATTGTAAACAATCATTCATCTTCGCTAGCCAAGGTACCAATAACCCTATATACAACTTGGCGGATCGAATAATTATATCGGTGCATTGTCCTAGCGACATCTGTTGGATTTCATGTGTTGTCTCCCTTAGTATGTAGTTCCCACAAAACAATAGCATGGTACATTGTACATCATCCGAAAACGGAAGTGACAATTGACTTAAATTGGATACATTATCAAAAATATGACTATGCACCAGAAAAAAAAACATTTCAGGACTATTTGGGTGAAAGATATTTGTGTAAACATGGACCGACACTGTACAAGTACTTATTTACCTGTCCATTTAAGTTGTGTGCTCCCCTTCGCTCAATCACGAGGAACAGTGTCCAAATTTGAGAAATTTCATTTTGATTGGATGCAGTGGCTTGCCGCAGCATCCAGTGAAATTCAAAGTCCCGAAGCACATAAATATCAACTCGATATGCCAAGGTGTAGATATAGTGATCGGATATTTGGTTAGCGATGATGACATACATTATTCTTCATGCCAACATTGTTGCTTTTTTGTCAGATTTGAGGAACATTAAAAATCAACTCTTTTAAAACTGTTAAATTCAATATAATACAGTGTTATTATTAATATCGTGTAGAAATATTCAAATTATTGCTCGCTTTTAGCCTTCCTAGTGTGAATGTTCCAGTATATTTGTTCAAATTACTGAAATAACAGCCTGACTACCAGTCTCAGAATGCTGCTGCAACAGTGTGTGCGTGTGTGTGTGTGTGTGTGTCAACAGTGTGTGTGTGTGTGTGTGTGTGTGTGTGTGTCAACAGTGTGTGTGTGTGTGTGTGTGTGTGTAAAGAAGAATCCAGATTATTGTACCGGAAATGACGAATAATTGGTACCTGGTACCTTTGCAATGACGACATTTAGAATCAATTCGAGGGCTACTATTGGCCAAAGTTATGGATGCCCAGTAGGTATACATGTATATTATGTTTTTAGTCCTAGACTGGCTCAAACATTTAATTTTCTTCAAATACGAATTTCCAAATGATTGCCAGCCAGCTATGTTTTAACTCTGTTCTTGTACGTAATCATGCATACTTTTTTTTCTTCAGAATATTTGGTTGAAAGTTTAGCATAAAACTACAACAGCTGAGAAATGAGCACTTTTGTGGAGTGACCACGCATGGATTTTACAACACAAGGGCATGATACTATTGCTAACAAAGATAAATCTGTCCTGGTTTACACGGAACTGTAGAGTAGCCTAGTAATTACACAAAGTCATTCACAAAAAAAAGGTCACTGGTATAAAGCTTGGTATTGTGAGTTATTTGCTGTTCTATTTGTAGGGACAACCGACTGTGATAAAAACATACAGATTGAAACGATGATAACGTAAAACAATTCTTTTACAAAATTAAATTTAAATGTTATAACACTTACGTGTATGGTCAATAGTTCATTTGAAAGAGGCTTGACATTATTAAACTTGCCTTATAATTTCCACGCTGTCTAAATTTTTTGTCCAGACAAAGTACATAAAACAGACTATATACAGTTTTCAAACTCTCTGCTATTATTAAATCACTCTCTGCTACTATTAAATCACTCTGCTACTCTTAAATCACTCTGCTACACTTAAATCACTCTCTGCTACTATTAAATCACTCTCTGCTACTATTAAATCACTCTGTTACTATTAAATCACTCTCTGCTACTCTTAAATCACTCTCTGCTACTATTAAATCACTCTTCTACTATTAAATCACTCTCTGCTACTATTAAATCACTCTGCTACTCTTAAATCACTCTCTGCTACTATTAAATCACTCTGCTACTCTTAAATCACTCTCTGCTACTATTAAATCACTCTGCTACTATTAAATCACTTTCTGCTACTATTAAATCACTTTGCTACTCTTAAATCACTCTCTGCTACTCTTAAATCACTCTGCTACTATTAAATCACTCTCTGCTAATATTAAATTACTCTCTGCTACTATTAAATCACTCTGCTACTATTAAATCACTCTCTGCTACTATTAAATCACTCTGCTACTCTTAAATCACTCTCTGCTACTATTAAATCACTCTGCTACTCTTAAATCACTCTGCTACTATTAAATCACTCTCTGCTACTATTAAATCACTCTGCTACTCAAAGTAATCACTCTCTGCTACTCAAAATAATTACTCTCTGCTACTCAAAGTAATCACTCTCTGTTACTCAAAGTAATTACTCTCTGCTACTCAAAGTAATCACTCTCTGCTACTCAAAGTAATTACTCTCTGCTACTCAAAGTAATCACTCTCTGCTACTCAGAGTAATTGCATGAAAAACGTTGATGCGATGATTTAAACCTTAAAGTTATATATTTCGACGCTCATGTCGTAAGAATTGTCCACAAAATATAAGACATTACTTAGTATCTATAAGCATATGCGTGTTTTTGTATATGTGTCTGTGTAGCTCAAGTGTATGATCTGTGAGAAATTAGTATTCTAATTTATGACAATAAACTAAACAACCGAAGCATAAAACTGGATACAATACAAAGATAGCGATCAGACACTAACTGAAAACCATATATTCTTACCATGAGAGGCGCCCAACAAACGACAAAAACGCTTGTTATCGTGATCATCAAAACAATCATCTGAATTTCGGCGTGGCCCTGCTTCCGCCTCATTTGCTTACTTTGCGGATTAGAATCCTTCCGCCCAAATATCCCCAGGTCTCCACGTCTGAGAAGGCATACGTTGATCAGCTTTGTGATGACGTATCCATTGCAGAAGATCATGATGACAATAATACCTAAGTTGATCCCGGCGTAAAAACAGGCATACACATTTGAGGCAAGGTCCATAGAGTGAAAGTCAAGAAAACACCAGGTTCCTGGATACTGAATCTTAAAACGGCCAAAACCGAACATGGGCAACATTGAAAGGAAAATTACAATAATCCAAAGACTGATCACCACGCCTTTTGCTGTTCCAGTATGGCATCTGTTCGAGTAAAAGAATAAACAACCTAGTGCAAGAAATCGCTCAACAGCCATGGCACATACAATAAAAGGAGTTGAGAGCCCAAATGCGATCATAAAAAATCCGTGAAATATGCAATGCCCAGGTCCTCCCATCCATCGCCTTTCATTGAGATATGTGGCTATAGGGGATGGCGATGTCATCAATATCCCCAACAAGTCGGTGAAGGCTAACGCTCGAACAAACGTGTAAAATTTAGTAGTTCTGACGTCTTTTTTCATCTTACACAATGTCCATAGGGCCAAAATGTTGCCAAAAATTCCTGCCAAAGACATGACTATAGGGGAAATAATGGTTGCTCCCATGGCGTGATTACAACATTTTGTTATGTTTCCACTGAAAGACACGTTACAGCCCAGGTTTGTGGGGAATAGTGGAGCAATGCTGGTCGCATTCAGTTCTGATTCACTAATCCGGCCCATCCTAGTTGCATAAGTGACTTGACCTAAAATAGAATGACACTTGTGAACATTCGCTAATTGACGGAGATTGCAAAGTTAGAGTCGAAATGGTACAAAAACCTGAATAACAGTATGTGTTCAAATGCTATTAATCGGCCAACATTCTGGCCCATATATAGTGCGAACACCTATGGAATGGTGTCGATTGCCTGCCTTTAGCTGCTTAAGATTGTTCGCGCCATTCAGACTTAAGCATCTAGGGAGTTATGGGAATCGGATGTATACGAATGATTTACAAGATATTCTATACAAAGAAGGACATATCACACAGTGAGATTATGCTAACTCATCCTCTATTATCAACTATTAATATAGCTATTGAAATAAATCACACATAAGTTTTTGTTTTTCTCCATTGTCTATAAATTCGTCTATCCGGAAACTTCCTCCATTGAATATTCTCATCTTTTCATTTCAACTTATCTCTATGTTTTCTTTAAATATTGGAATTTCTAACATTCAAATTCCAAACGTACGTTTTTGTTCATCTACAGCTAGTAAATATAAAACGGACCAATAAGAAGTAATTGCATTCTATCAGAAGTTAGAATAAGCAAAGAATACTGATTAAATGCCAGAAAAGTCCAGCATACTGTCACCTAAAATAAAATAAAATTGACTGCATGAAAATTTCTCATGACTCTTTACAGGTAAGGATAAGTGTTATCTTGTAAATATAAATCGTTAAAAAGAGAATTCATTTTTAACCTTCTGCAGATAAATAACTTTAAACGTTAAACGTTAAAAGTAAAATAAAAAAACGTAAAAAACGCATTTTTTTCTCAATAAATAAAAAAAAACACCCGTAGTTTTTAGGCAACACAAAAATCAATATTTTACTTATTTACACGCTACATACCAGTTTTAAAGTTTCAGTGATACAAATATGAAAAAATGTCAAAAGCTTTAAAACGTAGTCTAGATAACATTGAATATTTTTTCACTCATTGACGTTATTACCATCTGACTGATCTGACCACCCTATGGTTTCCTCCATATAATTTATATTGTCCAGCATCATAGATTCATTATTGATCGATATTTGTTATCTATAGTATGACAGAGGACCGCCTGTATGGCCGATGATATAAAAAATATGGAAGTATCAAATATAAAAAACGCAACAACAACAACAACAAAAACAAGTTTTAAAAAAACCCGAGTTTTTCGAGGTAAAATAAAAAACGAAAAAAAAACGTTTTTATCATCCATGTATTATAGTCATTATATCGAACTTGATATGCAACTTGATCTAGTGTTATTGGTGTCACGGTATAGAAATTCATATAGAACTGTGATCTAGTGTTATTGGTGTCACGGTATAGAAATTCATATAGAACTGTGATCTAGTGTTATTGGTGTCACGGTATAGAAATTCATATAGAACTGTGATCTAGTGTTATTGGTGTTACGATATAGAAATTCATATAGAACTGTGATCTAGTGTTATTGGTGTCACGGTATAGAAATTCATATAAAACTGTGATCTAGTGTTATTGGTGTCACGGTATAGAAATTCATATAGAACTGTGATCTAGTGTTATTGGTGTCACGGTATAGAAATTCATATAGAACTGTGATCTAGTATTATTGGTGTCACGGTATAGAAATTCATATAGAACTGTGATCTAGTGTTATTGGTGTCACGGTATAGAAATTCGTATAGAACTGTGATCTAGTGTTATTGGTGTCACGGTATAGAAATTCATATAGAACTGTGATCTAGTGTTATTGGTGTCACGGTATAGAAATTCATGTAGAACTGTGATCTAGTGTTATTGGTGTAACTGTATAAAATTTCATATGGAACATTGATCTAGTACTACTGGTAGTATTGTATAGAAATTCATATGGAAAAGTGATTCAGTTCTATAGGTGTAACTGTATAGAAATTCATATGGCATGTGATCTAGTACTACTGGTATCACTGTATAGAAATTCATATGGAAAAGTGATATAGTACTATTGTTGTCACTGTATAGAAATTGATATTGAACGAGATCTAGTACTATTGGTGTCACTGTATAGAAATTAATATTGAACGAGATCTAGTACTATTGGTGTCACTGTATAGAAATTAATATTGAACGAAATCAGATACTATTGTTGTCACTGTATTGAAATTAATATTGAACGAGATCTAGTACTATTGGTGCCACTGTATATAAATTAATATTGAACGAGATCTAGTACTATTGGTGCCACTGTATATAAATTAATATTGAACGAGATCTAGTACTATTGGTGTCACTGTATATGAATTAATATTGAACGAGATCTAGTACTATTGGTGTCACTGTATATAAATTAATATTGAGCGAGATCTAGTACTATTGTTGTCACTGTATAGAAATTAATATTGAACGGGATCTAGTACTATTGGAGTCAATGTAAAGAAATTTATATGGAACTGTAATCTAGTGCTATTGGTGTAACTGTATAGAAATTCATATGGAACGTGACCTTGTGCTATTGGTGTCACTGTGTGTACTGTACAATGAGAACTCTCCAAGATCCTCTGATGTCATATTAGATCTTGTCTGCACATATGTGAGCAGCTTAATCTGTTAGTACGCCCGTGAGTCCATCAGTCTGTCAATTGTTCTTTCCACTGGACTCTTCTATCACAAAACTCAACTCCAAATCTTACTAAAAAGTATTCGGAGAATCAAAAGCCTGGAATATGTCAGTTTCGAGTAAGGTTTCATAATATCGAGATACATTTCTTGCTAAGGAAGTCTTATAACAGAGGGGCCGGACATTTTCTACGCTAGCTGGTCGAGTGAGATCCTATTTAATATGATGGTTCACAGGAATAAGAACAGGTCCTAGATTGACACTGGACCCCATCTTCACAAGGAGAGGTTGTTAGATCGGGGTCCAAAATTCAATTTAAGAAGATAATGTAATAGAGAGATATGTATCTATTTGGATGGATCGATACTAAACAATAAAGCTCAGCGTGTTTTAGTGCGACCCATCAGTGATAATGCCCAAATTGACGGTTACTCACTGCGTACCATTGGAGTTTAGCAGCTCAGAGTAACTTAAGCTTGTGAGTTTTTTTTTCTCTCTTTAATACATGACATGCTCTAGGGCCTAATTAAACCACCTGGTTAGACCGTTAACCATTGAATACAGCATGGCTAATCGCACAACACTAAAGAAAAGTCTAACCAACACACTTTGGTCTTGAAACCTTCAAATTTTGTTATATTAGTTTAATTCAGCACCCACATTCATCAAATAATGTTTCGGCACAAAAATATTCTTAGTATCTCAAAGCATTGCACCTCATTTTCCATACTTGGTGATCATTGTTAAACTTTACAAAACAATGTTTTGTAAAATTAATTTAATTTAATGAAGACATGTAAGCATGTATCTTACTACTGTATGCAATTTTCAGGGTGATAAAAGTGTAGACATATGTCTAACTACTGCATTCAGTTTTCAGGACGATAATCGTGTCTACGACATTTTGATTACAAGATTTAAATAATGTCTATGAGTGAAAACTACATAAATAATTGTTTTCTGAAAACTTTGCTTGGTAAGGTCTAGTTGTTTAAATTTTAAATATTTTTATTAACCAAAAATAGTTTGTGATTTGCGATAAAATTGGTGGCATTAGCTGTTATTTGTGTCACTGTGATAAATAGTAAGTAGTTCTACCTAAATGTTCTATCAATTATTTAAGATGGAAAACAGCCAAGCACCTGAATTGATAGACCGAAGACATACGAAGAAACAGACCGAGAGACTGACGGAAGTGCTGTAAGTTAATTAAATCACAATTATGTATACATAGATTGGGCGTTAAAGGTCTCAAGAGTATGCGTAAAACATGTGCGTTTGGAGTGGGTTTGACTGTGTATGTGTAGGCAGTTTATTATTACCTTCAAAAAAGCTTTTCAAAATTGTGTTGAGATTATCATGAGAGAGAGAGAGAGAGAGAGAGAGAGAGAGAGAGAGAGAGAGAGAGAGAGAGAGAGAGAGAGAGAGATTACATGGAATCACAAATAAGAGCATGTATATGTCTCTTATTCCAGCAGGATAACACAAGGTTTTTTTTAAGATTTTTTTAAAAATAAACTTTACAACCAAATTTGATGTAAAAATGCAGTCATTTATATCAGTGTAGCCTTTAAAGATACAAATAAATACACTATCTCAAACTCAAGACAGGATTACAATCGTTGCAAATCACAAGAATTTCTGTAATAAATTAGTATTTCTCAAGTAATGTAGATACTATACTTACGAATAAATTCTTTAATTCCTTCTCGTGTGAAGGATAGCTCCCATAGAGCATGCACCACAGCGTATAATGACTTCCTAGGAATTATACATATCAATAACTGCTCAACCGAAGCAACAGCGCACATCACCGCGACTCTTCGAAATGAAGAGAGTGTTTAAATTGAAACGCTTCATGTCAGTGCAAGATACGGATTGTTAACAAGTAGGTATTGATTTAACGATGTAAACAGTTAGCTGGAAGCGAAAACACGGCGCTTGTTTCTGCAGGTTTTCCGGGAATGCGTCACCTGTAGAGATAAAATATGTCCTTAGTTGTCCCAAAAGATTTTGTAAAAATCTAAGATAAAAAGATAAATATACAATTTGCAGTATTATATAAGAGTGAAAAATATAGGACACACCGTGAAGACTGATTATGGAAATATTAATTATTCAGTTCTTCAAGAAACATAAACGGTGAACTGGAAAATGACACATATTGACAATCTTACTCTAACCCTTACGAGTAGGTAATAATATTCGGTGAAAAAATGGCTAGCTGACATTAACATCAAGTTGGTTACTTAATCCTTATTCTCATTTGAAACCGGAATAAGTAACCAGATACGGAACTAAAGAGTTGGGACGAGGGAATGTGGAATATAAGGACACTATGAATATGACATCAGTACATTGGCAACAATGTTGCAAGACGCTGACCTCAATCGAACCAAACAATGGATCAAACAGCGGGGGAGGGGAGGAACTTATAGAACGCTTGGCGGGCCTGTCGAGACATAAACAATACATACATTTATGAACATAGATCTATCGCACCTAAAATATAAAATCGACTAAAATTGATTTTTACGCAAGGGAGCAAATCTTTTTGAGGAAATGGAGTGGCTCTGGAAATGGCTGTTGTGTTTTTTTTAAAAAATTCTATTACCACTATTCCATTAACATAGAGGGCACTGCATAGGTCTTCTTTTTTCCCCTCAAACTTCTTCTGATTTCTGGACCGTAGATGAGGACTCGCTTCAGACAGCCTTGTCTCTCCACATCTATTCTTCTTTTCCAAACTCTCGTATCGGTAATCCAGATGATTTTCCATGATCCAGATGATTTTCCATGATCCAGATGATTTTCCATGATGATTACACATACATGGGTAAGTCCGTACGGAACAGCATCTACGATACGAAAATAGATGATTCAACGTTAGTCCACATCTTGTGACGAGAGAATGTGAAGGGAATGAATGAAGTGAATCGCAGTTATTTATAGTAGCAAAGCGGATTGAAACGGATTGATTTCTTTTTCATCAATCCAAACCCACATTACAAAAAATTCAGTCGCAGGGTGGAGTCTGTCTTCCAATCCAAAGAGAGCTGCATATGACGTCACAGTCCCTATATCGATGCGCTAACGTCTGTGTGCAGTGAATCAATGTTTTAAAACATGACGGAAACTCAGAAGATGATATGCTGAGGTGCATTGGTCATGGATAAGAGAAGCGATGCCATAGCAGCGGCTACCAAATTCAACACAGGCTTACTTCCAGAAGGGACCAGATTTAATTGGGATTTGGAGGATTTTTCTCTGTTCTTCACAAGATTTTGTTTCTGTATTAGCACCTTTGCCACCTTCTCCTCCCTTACCTCTCATTGAGGATTTTAAACAGAAACAGAAAGAAAAATTGGAGGAATTTGTACAGCACCAGAAAGAAGAAGAAGTTTCTGTCCTTTAACAGCAACAACGAGAAGAAAAAGAGGCTAGAGGATGGAAATTACAGGAATGAGAAAAAGAAGCAGCGGAGATGAAACAATGTCTTGGAGAGAAGGAGGACAGTGAAAATCAAAGGTGACGGGTCTCTTAGACAATTTGGCAGAATATAAGAGTTTGAAAAACACATTTAATGCGACCCAAGAGGAAAAGACCTACCCGAGTCAAACAGCCCAGCCCTGTTACGACGTCTCAGATGCCAGCCAACGTGATTTCTATCAAATCATCAACAGGAGCAAGTCCAGAAGTCGCCCTTGGCCGTAGCAAAAGTATAAGGCAGTTAAAGCTGATTGCTTCCCGTTCCTGAATTTTTGTTTATTTTTTATTATTATAGAAAAAGACCATCCAACGGTCTTTTTCGGGTCCACCCAATGCTCTCGAAAAGAGATAGTATTCATTTTAACTAAATCAATACAAACTCAAAATCACTATTCTGCACTTGTTGTACGTGTATGTGAGTGCGTGAGTAAAGTTCTATATTCCCAAAAAATCAAAACCAAGAGACACATTTTCTGGTCTATTCTGGTACAAACTTTACAATCCAATTCACAACATTTTAAAACGTTCTTAGACATATTCTGTGTTTTTATTACTCTCTCTCTCTCTCTCTCTCTCTCTCTCTCTCTCTCTCTCTCTCTCTCTCTCTCTCTCTCTCTCGCTCGCTCTCTCTCTCTCTCTCTCTCTCTCTCTCTCTCTCTCTCTCTCTCTCTCTCTCTCTCTCTCTCTCTCTCTCTGTATTGTTTAAAACAATTCTTCACTTTCACAGGTTTTTCCCCTTCTAACTCGCTTTCTCCTCGTCCTTTTGTCTTCTTTGCTTCATTTGTTCTCATAAGTTCTCTTTCTGGGCGTGTCTAGGTTCATCCTTATGGGAGGGTACAACTTCTTTAAACTGTTTGAAACCCCTCTCTATTCCTCTTGCTCCTGTTGTTTCTGAGGGCAGTCTGACGGACGTGAAGGCAAACATCCCTTACACTCACTTTTCATATTATATGCTATTCACAAAACATACAATCTATCATCCACGCACGGTAATCGGCCAAAACAAACCACATAATTTACTATCCAATATCACACCATTTACCATCCACACACGGGGAAGCAGCCAAAAACAAACCATATAATTTACTATTCAATGTCACACCATTTACCATTCACACACACACACACACACACACACACACACACACACAAAATTTACTATCCAATATCACACCATTTACCATCCACACACACACACACACACACACACACACACACACACACACACACACACACACACGGGGAAGCGGCCAAAACAAAACACATACTTTACTATCCAAAATCACACCATCTACCACACACACACACACACACACACACACACACACACACACACACACACACACACACACAAACACATATCGGGAAGCAGCCAAACCAAACCACATAATTTACTATCCAATATCACACCATTTACCATCCACCCACACACACGGGGAAGCAGCCAAAAACAAACCATATAATTTACTATTCAATGTCACACCATTTACCATTCACACACACACACACACACACACACACACACACACACACACACACACAAAATTTACTATCCAATATCACACCATTTACCATCCACACACACACACACACACACACACGCGCACACACACGCACACACACACACACACACACACACACAGACACAGACACGGGGAAGCGGCCAAAACAAAACACATAATTTACTATCCAAAATCACACCATCTACCACACACACACACACACACACACACACACACACACACACACACACACACAGAGACACACACACACACACACACACACACACACACACACACGGGGAAGCAGCCAAACCAAGCCACATAATTTACTATCCAATATATCTCTGCTGCTTCTCAAGTCTATACTTCTCAGTCCATTCTTCTTTGTCTTTTTGAATTTCCTCTCTGAAGAGTTCTTCTATGAGGTCTTCCGTTACTTGTAGCATTCTAACATTCTCTATCTCTTCAGGCTTTCGCATCAGATTGTGTCTGATACGACGCAGAATGACGTAGTAAGCTTCGTTCAACTTGGCTAGTCTTGAGCACATCTTCGTAAGAGGATGAGTCAACCAATGGATGGTCAGACTGAATGAATGAATTATGGTTTTAAGTGAAACCGGCCACAAAGGGTCATTTGTTCACTATTTTACACTACCAATTAATATGGTAGTGATTTAGATTTTCCCGTGAGGAAGGAATGGTGCCACATCCCCACGGGCGTTTATGCATACATAGTATGCTATTTAATTTGGTCGTCATGCCGCACCCCTATAAGGAGCTATCGACATGAATGAAAGACCTAGGTGAGTGGGAATAGAACAGCCACGCACTCAACCCTATCAACCAATCGGAGGATGCAGAGCTAGAGGTGCAATGACACCAAATGATGACTAGTGAAAAATGGTTTCCACTTCTAGTCATTTGCTGGTGTTGGAGTCAGGCAGCGGAGGAGGAGGAAAAGGATCTGTGAACTGGCACTTTGATGTCGTTCGTCTTGCACGCCCTAGCCTTATCAAATCGAGTCCAGTTGCTGCTAGTGGACATCCTATACCGATATTGTGTAAGCCACCTGTGCAACTGAGTCAATCTTTCAAGTTATATTTTTTCCTAACATCCTAACATTCCAATTTTTGTCTAGTACAGAGTGTACATTTTGTGTGTTCCCTATCAATTTTGTAAACTAGTTATGTCAAGTGATATGTGTAGGTTGGTCAATGTCAGGTTAAATGGGTTGTTAATTTTGATGGTGGAGAGCCAAAATTGATCAAGTCTACTTTTTGAAGAAAGAGATTGTCGAATAGAGTTTCTGAGCCAAAAGGAAACTCTGTAAGTATAAATAGCCCTTAAAAGGGCTTTTTGATGGAGTGTTACAGGGTGTAACCGAAGTTCCCTCATTCCGTCCGGTGAGTCCCCGTGTTCTTCTTGGGTGCCTTGGTTTTGTTGTTCCTCCATCTTGATGTTGCCTCCTTCCGTCGTATCCATTCCGTGTTCAACCTTAACAATTTGGAATACTTTGTGCTGTTATTAAAGTAGAGTATACAACCTCATATGACAGCCTATTCTCGCGTTGGTTGTTATCCAACGTAGAAATTTTAAAGTAATTAAGGTTATTGTGTAAAAATTTATTGCAGCGTGTGCTGTCTTGCTAGATGGTCAGGTATTGACCACCTAAATCATGTTATAGGCCTTAGTTCTTATAGCTTAGATTATTAGTGCAGCTTTGTGCCGTGGGGCCTGATAGTCATGGGCATTGACTACCTTATATGGTAATAATTTAGTGATCTTACTTAGAGTAAATATTTTTATGTTGCGACATTGTGTCGCTGGGCCTGATAGTCTTTGGAATTTGAGACTACCTCATAAAATCTATTTGAGGCCATAAAGCAGGAGACGTTTTAGATGGTCACGTTTAGACCATGCGGATATCCCGGTTTTTTTGGGGTTTTTAACTGTAAATACATTCCTAGTTTAGTTGTATAATGCTGTCAGTGAGGCTGTATATAGGAAGAGTTGTAAGAATAGACAGAAGAGAGGTGGTTTCCCAGACACTTGTTTATTGTTTCTGTTTTGTTCTTTACTTTGTTATAATGCAAATTTCAATGTTTATCTGTATAGTCTATAAATTTCAATATATTTAAAGTATCCTATTAGGTTTGTTTAGCACAGGTACCATCCGGGGCGTTATACCCAGCGTAGTGTAGGTGGGCTCTTTTCAAGTAACGGAACACTTCAGGTCCTATGCATTCGCATTCCTTATGGATATTGTTTATTTTATTTTTTGTTATTATACAAATTCCGCTTAACGTATTTACGCGGTTGCAGGTCCTGTCCCCTGATTGGCCAATGAACCCATGTGACCCACAGGGGGCATTCCTTACGGGTGTTATTTATTAAATAGTATTATTTGCACTATATTTTTTCAAGGAGCCCTGATGTTCTAAGTAATTCTATTATGTGTTGAATTGTTTTTTGGGGGTTGGTGTTATTTAATTAAATTACTTCCGGGTATGTACTTGGTGCAGAGATGTTTAGTTGTTTAGATCTAAATATGTTCCTTTCCTTCTGGTTGTTTTTACAGTTATTAAATAGGTGATGTAAGTCTTCAGGTAAGTTACAACTGAAGCAATTAATGCTGTGTGGAAAAGGTCCTATATATTTACCAAAGCTGTTAGCCAGTTTTGTTTTTCCCAAGATTATTCTATTTATTTTAGACTGTTCATAACTATTGCACCTAGGTGGTATGATTTTTTTATTGACTTCCTTAATGATGTTATGTAAAATTCTCCCTTGTTTGCTTTTGTCCCAATCAGTCTGCCACTTTTGATTAATCATTGAGTAGGTTAAATGATATATTTCAGTTTGACTATATTTGAGTGGCCTATAGTTTGGTTCGGTGAGTTTGTTTTTAGCCAGTTGATCTGCTAAGTCATTTCCTTTTATGTCTATGTGAGATGGAATCCACATAAACTCAACTACTAGATTTTGAGAATTTAGTATTTTTAATATCTGATTAATTTGTTTTAGGAAATTTTCTCTAGATTTGGTGTTGTTGTTTTGGATAGAAGTAAGGACGCTGAGCGAGTCACTAATAATCAGTGTCTTATTTGGTTTGTTTTCTTCTACCCATTTTAATGATTCAAGGATGGCCCAAATTCCGCTGTATAAATGGAACAGTGGTCAGGAAGACGCCTGCCCATTTGTATGTTATGTTCTGGTATGACCCAGGCTGCAGCTGTTTTAAAAAGATTTGTAATTTTTGAGCCATCCGTGTAAATTTTTGTGTAGTTTTGATATTGATTATTTATGATTTCCAATGCCAATATTTTTAAATGTTGTTGTTGATTTTCTTTGTTTCCGTTATCTGTAAGGGAGATATTTACTTTTGTTGGTACATTACTCCAAGGTTCTTTATCATATATTATGTTAGCTTCTACTTGGAATATATCTACTGGAAGTTTGTTGTTTAACTCATGTACTATTTTTCCCATCGATGTATTATTTTTCAAGGTTTTCCTAAAGATAATGTTACATTTATTGACGGCCAATAGAATGGGGTGCATTTTGTCATGGGTCGACAGTCGGGTTGCATATCTTAAAATGAATTCTTGCCTTCTGAGATGTAATGGCGGTTCCCCAGTTAAGACCTGCAGCTCGGCTGTAGAGGTCGATGGCAGTGCGCCAGTACCAGTAATTAGGGCTTTTCTCTGAATTTTAATTAATTTGTTTAAATGACGTGTGGATGCCGTGGTATATAATTGGCAGCCATATTCTAGTTTGGATCTTATTAGTGCCCTATATAATATTAGAATAGTTTCTTGATTAGCACCCCACTGAGTGCCTTTGAGGCTTCTTAATAGATTCAGGTCCTGATTGCATCTTTTAACTAGGTCATCTATATGATAAGCCCATGTTAAGTGTTCATCAAAGTACATACCCAGAAATTTGGCTACTTTTACAAATGTTATAACTTTATTTTGAATGGTAAGTTTGGGGTAGGTTTTGATTTTTTTGCAAGGGGTAAACAGAACAGCTACCGTTTTTTGGTGCGACAGCTTAAATCCCCATTTATCAGCCCATTTTCCTATGTTGTTTAAGCTGGTTTGTATTTCAGCCATGTGTTGGTGGTTGGAGGGGTTGCCTGCTCTCCAAAGTCCACTATCATCAGCAAATTGTGATAATTCAGTTTTAGGTGCTGCCAGATTGGAGTCAAGGTCATTTATCATAAAGTTAAAGAGGGTGGGGCTGAGAACACTCCCTTGTGGAGTTCCATTTTCAAGGGAGTATTCTTCAGAGTAAGTAGCCTCTACCCTAGTTATAATTTTGCGGTTGGTCAGGAAATTTTCTATGAAGTTGAAGATTCGACCTGTAATGCCATAATGATTTAATTTGGCTATAAGGCCTTTGGTCCATACAAGATCGAATGCTTTTTCCAGATCAATAAATACCGCAATTAAGTTTCTATCCGCTTTTCTTTTGTTGTTAAATGCAAGTTTTATGGCGGATTCTAATCTTATTAATTGGTCCGTAGTGGATCTTTTATTTCTAAACCCACATTGATTTGGAGATATCAGATTGTTGCTTTCGAGGTGGTGTTTAAGTCTGTTAGTAACAATTGTTTCCATAATTTTACAGATGTTATTTTTTTTTTTTAATATGCATTAAGGTCGCATGCGCAACTATGTGCTTTCGCGACCAGTTAATGCCCGAGGGTCGGGCTATTTGATTGGTCGGGACCAAAGATAACTTTGACTACACTAGGCTGTGTTGTCGCAGTCTCCCCGGCACCCGCGTTAAATGGCAGTCTCGCCTTAGAGTAAAATGTCGGGTCACGGCAAAGCAGGAAGGCAGAACAAATACCAATGTTGTGTAAGCCACCTGTGCAATTATATCAAATCCATATAGTCATAGAATTTTTCATCTTTCCTAACAATAAATATTTCTAGTACATAGTGTACATGTTGTAGGTCCTTAACAAATTTAATTGCTAAAATGTCTTAGCGACATAAATAAGTGTAGTCACTGTTAGGTATTTTAGCTTGTTAATTTTGAGCGGTGGTCAAAATTGATCAAGTTAGATTTCGAGAAAGAGATTGTTTGAAAAGGGTTCTCGTACCAAATTAGAACCCTAGGGAGAAAAATAAAATAAAATAAAATAAAATTTAAAAAATTAAAACAAATTAAAAATTAAAAATATCAGATGTTATTTTTTTTTCTTAATATGAATTAAGGTCGCATTCGCAACTATGTGCTTTCGCGACCAGTTAATGCCCGAGGGTCGGGCTATTTGATTGGTCGGGACCAAAGGTAACTTTGACTACACTAGGCTGTGTTGTCGCAGTCTCCCCGGCACCCGCGTTAAATGGCAGTCTCGCCTTAGAGTAAAATGTCGGGTCACGGCAAAGCAGGAAGGCAGAACAAATACCAATATTGTGTAAGCCACCTGTGCAATTATATCAAATCCATATAGTCATAGAATTTTTCATCTTTCCTATCAATAAATATTTCTAGTACATAGTGTACATGTTGTAGGTCCTTAACAAATTTAATTGCTAAAATGTCTTAGCGACATAAATAAGTGTAGTCACTGTTAGGTATTTTAGCTTGTTAATTTTGAGCGGTGGTCAAAATTGATCAAGTTAGATTTCGAGAAAGAGATTGTTCGAAAAGGGTTCTCGTACCAAATTAGAACCCTAGGGAGAAAAATAAAATAAAATAAAATAAAATAAAATAAAATTTAAAAAAAAATCAAAACAAATTAAAAAATAAAAATATTTTAATATATATATATATATATATATATATATATATATATATATATATATATATATATATATATATATATATATATATATATATATATATATATATAAATAAATTCAAAAGAAAAAAAAAATAATAAAAAAAATAATAAAAAAAAATAAAAAAATAAAAAAAATAAATTAACAAAAAAAAAAAAAATTAAAAAAAAAAAAAAAGATTAGAGTTGGAGTGGGGTGTGTTTGGTGTTATTTCATTTCTTCCTTCTTCTTTTTCTCTTCTTTTCCCTTTTCTCTTTCCCACTTTCTTCCTACTTCCTTCTTCCCTCTTTCTTTCTTTTTCCTTCTTCCATCCTTCTTTTCCCTTTCCTTTTACTTTTTCTTGTCGGTTTGTTGATGTTATGTTCCCTTGAGCTATCACTATTTGATCCCGGTGTTCTCATCACACTTATCTTGTCACTTGCCGGTTGACTGGTTTTACTGTACCTACATTGTGCCACTACTTAGTGTAATCTTCTCTTTTTTTCCCCTTCTCCTTCTTCCCTTTCTCCCGTTTCTTCTTTTTTTCCTCGCATTACAATGTTTATATTATCCCCCCTTTCCCTTCCTTTCCCCTTTTCTATTTTATTTTATATATTTATTTTAGGGTAATGTTAAGCTGTTCTGCTTTTTTAAGCTAGCGGTATTACTATCCGCTCTGGCCCCTTTAACCGATATGGCCTCGTTAATTATTTATCTATTTGATAGTTATAATTTTTTTTTCCGTTTATTTAAGGCATTGTTACGTGGGTCTGTTTTTTGAGCTAGCGATGTTATTATCTGCTCTGGCCCCTTGATTTTATTGGTAAGTGAGATGGGTCTGTAGTTCATGCGCGGACGCAATAGAAAACATCACTCTACGGTTTAGGGATGGAAACGTTTGGATAGTTTGATGTGAGAGATAGAAAGAAGTCAAAGAGACTCTATATTAATAAAAATGTAAAACAAACGACAGACGCATTGGTTTCAAAACACAACATTTTTATTCAAATAACAACAACTCACAAAACACAATTTTTATCAACTAACAAACATTTTTTAATTTTCACAGATATTTTTTTTTTCAAATAACAAACATTTTGTTCAAATAACAAACATTTTTTCTTTAAATAACAAACATTTTTTTTCAATAACACCAATACATTATCTTTGACATGGTTGACAACGTTGTGAATTAAATTGAGATTTCCACTGTTGGAAGTCATTGGGCCATTGATGTACACTACGTTTCCTAGCTAAAGACAACAGATAGCCATAATGGTCACAAAACCATCGATCTACTTTGTTATCGTTTCGAGACAAATGACGATAAAAATAAGTCACTAAATGTTCTAAAGAATATCCAAGACTGCGATGATGCAGATAATAGACACAATATTGTCCACACACCATAGAATCAGTGTCTTGTAATTTCACATTATTGAATCGTGTCGTCTGGGCATTTCTTCTCATAAAGTCAATGATATCATCTTCAAAAGGGGGTAATCCATAAGAATCAAAATACTCCACACAACCCTTTTGAGGAAAGTAGACAGCTACCCAGTGAGTTCCTGGAAGATGACTGTCATCTGTGTTGATGACATACGCTTGATTCTCTTGACGTTTGCGACGAGGTAGTTCATCTTTAGCACACACAACAGGATTCCAAGAAGCAGTGTACGAACTACGGTTCAAAAGATAATAAAGTTCCCAGGTATCCATGTTTTTGTGACCTTGTTTTTTTTCTTCAATTCAATACAGGCTTTTTGCTTGAAAAGGTCTGTCAAGTAACTGTTGGTTTGCTTCGTCTCCTTACTCTTGGCCAAGAGAGCTTCGATGCGATCAATTTCTCGAGCAAACAATGGAGGAGAGGAATGATCACGCAAGTCTTTACACCACTGATGTAACACGGCTTCTTCTGAGATGAGACTCCAAGCATCGTTCAGATAGACGTCCAATTTTTCTTCTTGACTCATCATCATACATTTATCGTGTTGAATTTGACTGGGATGATCGATTTGACATCCATAACAATCTTTTTTGATCATGTCTCTCATATTCTCCAAGTGTTTGGCAAAACAGGTGACTAAATATTGTTCCTGTTCTGGCCATCTGGACGACTGCATTATCACTACTTCTTCTTTTTGGTCTTGTGGATCTGCTTTCTCTGTAACCTCCCATTCCATTTCCATCGATTCTCCACTATTTAAAGAGGGACAAGAGTTTTCCATAGTGTTTAATAGTCTAGAATGACTTCTCTCAAACTGTTGATTTCTATGGTATCATCGAGTTCGGCATACAGAATGATATTCACCGATTCGGTAAGAACTCCTGCAAACTGAAGTTCCACACGCAGTTGCCCATATTTTATAGGGTGGAAATGTCCCTCGTCGCTGCCTTGGTCTGGAGTGAAATCAAAAGCCCACAAAGTGTAACCTCCTGCATAATCGTAGTAGGAAATACCGTGACTGGTGTTGGTTCCTAACTGTCATTTGGCTTCGTACAGCGACAAGTACGACCTCAAGTAATTCTTCTGGGCAAAGTCGAGTTCGAAGGTTCTTGTACACAAAGTTTTGCCATCGCTACTGACTTCGATTTTGGATACTCCGCTGTGCTTAAACTGTCAGGTGTCACATCTTGTGGGGTACGTCCAATGCTTCTATGGTAAGATTGATTGTAGGCTTGGACTAAGTGCGGTAAGACGTCGATGTACTTGAAAATGTGTTGATGCGTAAAATATTTCCAAATGCGTTCTTTCATTGTAAGTTGAAAACGTTCCACGATACTGGCTTTGGTTCAGGATTTTCGGTGGTGAAAAAATGAATGTCACGTTTCTTTAATTCTCGTTGGAAAGCTTGGTTCAGAAATTTGGTGCCTTTGTCGGTTTGCCATCGAAGAGGGTGACGACCACTTTGTTTCAACACCAGTTGCAAAGCTCGTAATAACTATCCGCTCGATTTGGATGTCAATGGTACGACGCAGGCAAATTTAGAAAAGACGTCGATGACATAGAACAAATATTTGTAGCCACGATTGTAGGTGGCTAAATGAGAGATATCGGCTAAATCGACTTGCCATTGAAGATCGATGCCTTCCACTTGAGTGCGACTTCTGTGAAATTTTAGTCGAATGGGTTTGTGTAAAGTGTACATAGCTTGTTCTTGTAACCATTGTTGTACTTTAGGTAAACGGAGCTTTTTCAGGCGAGCTTTTGCAGCACGATACAATTTCTGAATGCCACCGTAACCTGCAGGGTGAGCTGGATCGTAGTAAATGCTGGATAATACCTTCTCCATGGTTTTGTTAATAAGGTACCCACTCTTCAATGATACTACTTTGGGTGGGACGAAATGGGGGTTGTTTGGAAACGGTTTTACGTGTCCGATGTGCCACAGGAGTCGACGTCAAGGGTACTGGTGGTGGTGGCAGTGGTGGAGGTAGTTTTGAGATAGCTTTGGTCTTCTTTTCTTTTCTCACTTCTGGTTTCCTATCTTTCTATTTCACATCTGTCGAAGGAGGAGTGGCCATCATCTTTTTAACCCAAGTTTTGAGTTCGTCTCGTTGGTGAGTGGGGGAAGGGGTCAACAAGGAAGCTGCAATCTTACTCGGAATGGGAGTGGCGGTGGGTGTTTGAAAGATATCATGGGCTTCTTCTTCCTTTGGTAATGGTGGGGTGACGTCTGTTTTGGCTACTGTAGATTGTGAGAGCGACGGACTATTCATAAGAGCCTTCAAATCGGTCAGAGTAGGTAGAGCTGTTTGTTCCACAGCATTTCGATGAAAGAGTTGCAGTCGTTGCAAGAGTTGACCGGACAAATCGTGAATCGTGGCGATGCATCAAGGATTGCAATTCGTGGTGTAATTGGGACATCTCGGTCAAATCATGATTGGGTGGTAAATGGGGGGGGGGGGTTTACGTTGTTCTTGCCAACGATGGTATTCCATCGATCGTTTGTAAGGGACTAAAGTCAGTTTTCGTCCTTCCATAGGCTTCCAAAGGTTACGTCTGAGATCGTGGTACTCCATGGGTCCCTTTTATCTTCTGGAATGATCAACTTTGGGATATCCCTCGTGCCAGCCCTTGTACCAAACCTGGCAATATACACAGGAAGAAGAAAGGGAAAAAATCCTCTGCTTGTTCGTTCCACAATACCACTGACGTCAATGACTTGGAACACACACCCTTTTATCTTTTTTTGTTGTGCCATCACTTGATTTATAACTGGTATCACTAGGTCTCTGAACAAAGGATGAATAAAATATCCTCCGCGAAGCAACAACATCTTTTTCTTTTGACGAACGGGTATTTTTTTTTGGGCCGTTTGACGAAGAACGTGTCGATGTTTGGCTAAACGAGGAGGTAGTCCTTTCCTTTTCTTTCCTTTGTGGAGTGAATAATAATGTTTTCTGCGAGGTGCCATCTTTGCTTGTTCGTTCCACAATACCACTGACGTCAATGACTTGGAACACACACCCTTTTATATTTTTTTGTTGTGCCATCACTTGATTTATAACTGGTATCACTCGGTCTCTTAACAAAGGATGAATAAAAAATCCTCCGCGTTGCAACAACATCTTTTTCTTTTGACGGACGGGTATTTTTTTGGGGGCCGTTTGACGAAGAACGTGTCGATGTTTGGCTAAACGAGGAAGTATTCCTTTCCTTTTCTTTCCTTTGTGGGGTGAATAAGAATGTTTTCTGCGAGGTGACATCTTTGCTTGTTCGTTCCACAATACCACTGGCGTCAATGACTTATTACACACCCTCTTTTATCTACTTTTTTTTGGGAACTACCGCAAAAAAGGTAACGATGTGTTTCCTAAAATTGCCAAAGTAACCTCCTTTTTTGGTGAGTCTTCTTTTTCTTTAAAGGACTATGTCTTTTGAGGGGATGACGTCGATGTTTGTTTTTTTTTAGCGTTTTGTAGGATGACGAGATTGTCAGAACGACGATGGTTGTGGTGCGCACGTTTTTGAGGAAGCATCCTTGAGTGTTCAGCAGTGGTACAGAAAATACTGATTCCCGTTGTTGTCCTCAAGTCATATTTTATACTGGAATGCGACGGCACTGATTATCTTTCCGTCGTATCAACTTCATGGCAGGTAACACACGCCGTGAAGGGGTTTGCAATGAACTAAATCGTGACAGTTCTTGTTTGGACAAATCCAGTAAACTTTTTAACATGCCAGATATTTCCTGGACTTTGACTTTGGGGGCAGGTACTTTGTGAGCAGCTGCTACTGCCGCTAATGTGGACGAGGGTGTCACCGGTGGAGGAGACGTTTTGGGAGACGCAGATTTCCAATGTTTCATCAAATTAGGAAGAACGGGTGTCAAATTGTATTTGGCTGGCATCACCAGCAGCGGAGAAGTGGAAGCACCTGAGGCTACTGGAAACGCGGTCACTGGTACTGCAGGTCGTGGTTTACGAAGGTAAGATTGCGTCCTGTCCGAAGTGCCTCTATTATGGGTGACAGCTTTTTTCTGTGGACTTTTCTTTTTCTGTGTTTTGGTCTTGACACCATTGTTCTTTTTCTTAGTGGTTCGTTTGGCTTTTTTTTCTTGGGGTGATCTTTGGGAGCATTCGGATCCCATTTTAAAAGGAAACGAATGATGACACCTCCTAGAGAACCACTACCTCCATGTTTCAATATGATTTGCTTTTTGTTTTGAGTGTCGATGCGAGGATCGGCCAGTTGCGTCAAGGCTACTTTGTTTCTGTCAAAAAAGCGTTTGGTTTGATGTGGAATGTGAATGATACCTTGCTGCATTTGACGTACTGTCACCGTAAACCATCGTAAGACTCTTTGAGACTGGCTTCTAAGACGTGAGCACGTATTTGGGGATTTCTTTCGCGACTGATACCGTACAAGGCACGAATCAATTTGATGGGAAGATGAGACGAAGGGACGTCATGGTGACGATGTATGAGACAAGGTCAAAGTGACCGAGGTTTTTATAGATTGTTTTAGTGGTTCATATTGTTATGTCGACGACGAGGACGTGTACACGACAGGTCCTCCGTCTTGACAGCAGTCGTGCAACAAATCGGTACGAAATCGCAAATACTCGGGGGTGGTGGGTTTTAAATCCACGAGTAAATAGGCATGTGGCGTTTGAGTGGCATCATCGTACGCATGAGTCAGCCAAGGTGTTCCTAACTGTTTGGCTAAGACTTGCACTTGTGATTTATCTCGAGGACTTTTAAACAAAACCACGTAATGAGCAATGAGACTAATGGTACGATGGGCTTTACTTTGTTGAAACAAATTTTGTGTAATGTAAATCACACTGGCATTACGATGATGCCCTTTACGCGTAAACCACAGTTTAATTTCTTTCTCGTCTTCTAACATGTCAAAAATGACCAAATGAGTTTGACTAGTGTCAGAAACGATCTCATCGTCTTCTCTAGGAATGCCTTCCACAAACACAAAGGAATCACCTTGACTTTCTTGCAAGAGGCTGTATGCCGATTGCCACTCTTTGTAACACCACACGATGCGTTGAGGTGAACGATCGATCAAATGATGTTTGACAAATTCGGTTTCGCCTGAACCGCTCGGTCCAGCAATTAACATTTTAAAAGGATGACGAAGATACAAGGCTTCCCAACTAGCATGATCTAAGTTTTCGTCAAAGACTTTGAATGTCGAGGAGGAAGGAGTAGAAATAGTTGAATTAGCCATAGTAGTGTAGGGTATGACACTAATGACACAAAAACAGACAAGACAAGAGGTTTTATGCTTTTTTCAAGACATGTTTATTTCAATGCATGTTCAGATTAGAACTACACGAAAGACAAAAATACATAAAATCCAAATGGATAAATACAGGAATAAAATACACATGGAAACGATCAAATTGGCATATAAACAAGTCACTGTACAACATTGTTTGGGTAACGAAGGTGTCCTAGAGGTAGTGTGTAATGTTCTTATAGTCTTTACATGGGGTACAGTCACATAGGTGTCCTCTCGGAAGGGTCTTTGTGGGGGAATGTCCATGACAGTCCTGTCTTGAACAGACTGATTGTCCTCAGTGACAGATTCTTTTTCTTCTTCTGGCACTGTCACTAACACAGGTTTAAAAGTGACTATTTTCACTCGACTATGGATTTTACGAACACATTGCTTGGGTATAATGGGATGCCTCGTTTGTCCAAGCCTCAAAATCCCAATTTTTCCAGTCACGTACATCTGTCCAATGAGGGTGTAAATCACAAGCTACACGCACATCCTCGTACACCACTTCCGTACGTAAAAGTTGACGAATTTTTTTTTCCTGTAGAGGTCGAGACGTATCCAGATGAAAGCGTAAGGCTTTTAACAGAATGAGTCTCTCGTGGACATTTAAAGGAGTCAACATACTGTCTTTTTTTGTAGGTAGTGTTCGTAAAGTGTCCACAAGGAATCGACAGGTAAACGAAATCCCAGAAAGCAAGTCAATAAAACACACACTACACGTCGACCCCAATTAATGAGACACATTTCTTGTAATAAGTGTTCGTAATCCTTCACCGTGTGAATATTCTCATTGATATCCTTCCACAGAATCTGTTTGATTACAAGTGATACAGGTTGTGGCATGGTCGTTCTATTTTATACTTTTTTTTGTCGAAGACCATAAGTGTATATTCTGCACAGAATGATTTAAAATCTTCTCCAAAAGCGAAAGTGATTAATATAACGTGTAATTTCGTCCCACTGCCATTCAGGGTAACGGTCAAGAATGATCAAAAATTATTCAGATGTAAACGAGCTAAATTCGAATCTGTGGAAGGTAGACTTGATTCAGAGAAATCTGACACGTTGGTTAATTTTTGTTACTTTCTTCTTGTGAATTTCACGCCACAAAATTTCTACAGTCACCCATTGAGATTTTTCTTTAGCAAGTCCATGCCAAACGTTCTTGTAGATCTTCTCTTGCAATTCGTGTGGTAATTCTTGAATATTATGTTTTAGAGAGAGTTTATATACTGGTCTAGGTTGGTCTCCAACCAAAACTAGTTTGTTAAACGACATGGCCCAGTATTGTCACATTCAATCACTAGGGCCCACTAAAGGTAGGTAGTGACAATTCGGAGACCATCGAACATGTTCCAGGTAAGCGGAATCTTTCCGTTCCCATTCGTAAATGGACACACCACAACTGAAACACTTGACTTTATCCCCTTCGCCTAAGTAGAAAAATCCGACTCTGACTAATTCTTCAGGAGTTGGTCCAGGCAGATATTTTGGCCATTTATCTTTGAAGGTTTGGAATCGACTTTTAAAGTGACAGTATTCAGGCACACTCTCCTCACTTAAGTTCGATGCAGATAAGGTGAAATTCCTTGGAGTCCACAATAACGTGTGGCACCGCTTTCGCATCCCTCAGGTGTGACACGCACAGCATCACTTTCCATGGTAGATATAGGGGTAGTAGTCATAGCAAAGTTCCCACGATATCCTGCTGAATCGCTAAGGTCGCAACGTCTGGCATCACTACAATCGCAAGGTTTAGCATCGCACTCCACTTGAGAATTCCCAAATTTGAATGATGCCTGTTTAAATGGATTCATCTTCTTTCGCTTGGTCGTTGTAGTTACAAATGAACTATTGGTCTTGGACAATGTCCCTTTTTATATGCTGACCCAATCGCAATGTGACCGTACGGTAGAGTGAAGTGATTGGGAAGTCGTACTCTTTTCTGGTACACGATTTGATAGACTTTTTTCAAAAGTCGGCTGACGATTTGGTGTGTGAGTAAACGTACAAACTTGTGTGGTTCGTGGATGGTCACTTTAAAAGTTTCATCCTGTCCAGACTGTAAGGCATCTTGTAGCACGTTAAAGTTCACCACTCGACTGATACGATAATTTAGTGTCAGTCCTTTCGTTTTACATTCGGTGTGCATTTCTCCTTGTGGGTCTCGGTATTCGTAGCCGTAATTTTTAGGACCGCCACTTGCAAAACATAGAATCTTGTCGTCGGGATGTTCATCGGTCCAGGCTCCTAAACGGTCTCCTTCGATGGCAGGGTTACACTGGTTCGGTCGGTGAATGTAGATTCAACTGTCCGTGTCAAAATACAACGCACGATCTCCTAACAGGTCTAACACTTCGTACAATTTTAAGCGAGCGTGGGCTTTCACGTAAGCCGCAATGATGACATTTCCAAATTTGTCGGCTTCTACAAAGTCTAGTTCTTCTTCGTAATTGATTAAGATCAAGTCCTCACGAATTACGTCCACGTGTTTCATGTATTTGGTTTTGTCGTTAATCATCTGGAAGTAGCGGGAAGGTTCGGACAAATACTCTGTCTTGCGTAAAGACGGTCGTTGTGCCATTTTACCCCACAAGCAATTTAACATCACTTTGGTAAACGACCGCCTTCCTTCATTTTTCTCGATGTGGTCTAAAGTGATGCCTTCCTGCTCCCGATAGTTTTCTTTCAATATCTTTTGGTCTTCGGGAGTGTGACACCAGAAAAGATATCCGCTAGCTTCTTGTTTTATTTTTAAAAAGGCATCCACGTAGTTTGCAAAAATTCCTTTCTGTGTCTCTTCGCCCTTGTGGTATTGTTGTGTCTTGTAAAAGTGGTAAATTTCGTACACTTCTAACAGTTGGTATCCCAGGTCCAGAACTTTAAACAATTCCACGCTAACCCACGTTCCTGTCAAAGCACGTTCTTCCTGAATGTGCTGACAAGGTTGGTTTTGGTTGCACGTTTCGACACAAGTTCGACACAAAGGAAACATCAGTTTTCCTTGGCAATGGTGAGATAAAACGGGATGGTAAAAGTCTGTGGAAGGCAAGACTTTGTACTTGATCAATCCTTCGTACTGGCGTATGTGGTCCAAGTCAATATGTTCTGTCATCAGTTCTGGATGCACTACGGGAAAGTGACAATATTTGCTTTACCATCGGTGATGTGAAACTTGTCGTTGGATTGTTGCACATGTTGAATTTTGTCGATGACTTTGGAGGGTGTTAATTGTGATGGGCTAGTAAACTCGATCCAAACGGGAGAATTCAAATTATCGTGATGAATAGAAAGTTTCAAGCGATCGTCTTCTTTGGCTGTTTCAGTGCAGTTAACACAGAATCCCACACCTCGGTAATGAACCCTTCTGTATTCTCCAAAGGTACATTGGACTTGAAATCTTTAAACTTTACTGCATACGTGTAAGCCGTTGTTCTAAATTTTTGAGAGGAACGCTTTTCCGTCTCTCGAATGTGATAGTAATTTTCAGGGTTTACTAAGGGTGGTGAACTTTGCTTGGACGTCTATTGTCTGGGTGTGGATTCGGGCTCACTCATGTCATCTTCAAAATCACTGGCATGAATTTAAGCCAAGACTTCAGCTACTGTGCTAGGCGATAAATTACGTTTCTGTCTCTTACTGTCTTCTCCTTTCTCCACAACATGATGCGCTCTTTTCATCTTGTCTGCAAAAAATCAAATGACTACATTTTAAAGACCATGACCCCTATATATTCATGTCCGATCCGTGGATATATAAAGGGTTAGTGTCTAACCTTTCAGTATTCATTTCGCTCTTAAATTGACCAGAACGATGGAAGAGCCTACACAAGTTGAACTTCTGATCAGAGTCCACTTCCCAACTTCCCACTTCCCAGACAACCCGACGGACTACTCGGCCTTCTTTCGAGATAAAAGTCAAGATACTTGCTATATCTGTAAGAAGAAAGGACATTGGGTTACAGAATGTCCAGATCGTGAAAAAAAAAGCTACCAATAGAGTCAAAAGTAAAGATACCTGGTATCATTGAAAAGAGAAAAGACATTGGTCTCCAAACTGCCCTAAGAAACAACAGGAGCAGAAGGAGGAGGGGGAGAGGAATTCTGAACAGGAGGAGGAGGAAGAGGTACCCTCCCCCAAGGAAGAACCTCGACACATTCACAAAGACAAGAAAAGAAGACGAAACGAAAGTGAAGAGTAAGAAGAAAAAGAAAAACATGTGACATTAAAGAAATTAAAGAAACAGAAAGAGTGAACAGAAGAAACCTATGAACTTTTTAAAGTGGTATTGTGTTATGTTATGTTGTGATATTGGACTTTTACGTTTGTACCAGAATACACCAGAGAGAAAAAACTTAAGTGTCTCTTGGTTTTGATTTTATAGAATAAGAACCTACACGCACACATTCATTCACTCACACGTACATCATGGGTATAAAAAATAAAAAAAGACTTTTGAGTTTTCATTGAATTAGGCAACTGAAATAGTATTTCTTTTCGAAATAATTTGAGTGGCCCTGAAAAGGACCGTTGGGGTTTTGTTTGTTTAAAACAAAACAAACTCAGAAACGGGACGTAACCATCTGTACCTGTCTTAAGCCTTTGCCACGGCCAGGGCCTACTTCGGGACTGGTGGTTCCTGTTAATGATTTGGTAGAAATGTCTAACGGTGGTATGGCAGACGTAGTCACAGTTAGATTGGGTTGTTTACCTCGAGAAGGTCTTTTTCTCTTCGGTCGTGATAAAGAAGTCTGATTCATTTGTTTCTGACTCCTTAACTCTGCTAAAATATCTAAAAGTACCGTCGTGACCGTTTGATTTTCACTATTCTCTTTCTGTCCTTGGTCTTCTTTCTTCTCTGTTGCTGCTACTGTTTCTTCCTTGTGTTTCCTTCTTGCTTCTTCTTCCCGCTGTTGAATAAGAAAAGCTTGTTCTTCTACTTTCTGTTCTTGTAAAAATCGCTCCAATTTTTCTTTTTCTCTCTGCTTAAAATCATCGACGTGTACATAAGAAGAAGCAGAAGGTCACGAAGGTTCCGGAATAAATTCTTGTGATGTTAGAAAATCCACAATATCTCAGTTAAAATCAACTTCTTCTGGATGTAGATTTGTCATGACCTTGGTAGTCACTGCTGTCCCATTACTTGCTGTCTCTACTACTGGCTCACCCCAATTCATCGTCTTCTTAGTGTCCGACATCATTGACAACTCTGTCGCATCGACAGACGCTAGTAACTCTATATAGGGAAGGTGACGTCACAGGCTGCTCTCTTCCGATTGGACGACTGTGACTGCCTTTTGTAACGCACGTTTGTATTGGTGAATACACTCAATCAGTTTCGATCCGCTCTTCCCCTATAAATAGCCGCAGTTCACGGTATTCGCTTCATCTGTTTCTCATCACAAGATTTGGACCAACGTAGAATCTTCTACCCTTGTTTCTACCATGCTATTTCGTACTGACTTACCCATGTATGTCAGATCATCGTGGACTGTCATTCATATGACTGATACAGCCTTTTGGAAGAACAATATATATGTAGAGAGGCAAGGTTGTTTAATGAGAGTTCTCCTCTCTGGCCCAAAAGTGAGGAGAAGTTTAAGGAAGAGAAGAAGATCTGTGAGATGTCCTCTGTGTTAACAAGATACTGTTAACATTACGCATAACGGTCCTCACTCATATACCTCGAAAAGATATCTGCTTTCTTTGCCTCCATTTTCCCTTGTCGCTTGACAGACCCATATACAAATAATAATTCCCATGCTCAATTTCCCTTGTCGCTAGATAGTCCCACTATGTTCAATTTCCCTTGACGCTATACAGACCCACCATGTTAAATTTCCCTTGTTGCCAGAAGGTCCCAAATAATATTCCCATGTTAAGTTTCCTTTGTCGCTAGAGTGTCCCACGCCCTTTTGTCGCCAGAAGGTCGCTAGAAATCTTGTCGCCAGAAGGTCCCAAGCCCTTTTTGACTGGATTTTCCATTGTCGCCAGATCGTCCCATATTACTACTCTATAAGAGAACATGGTGTTTCAGAGGTAGTCATTTGACTTTCTGAAGTTAAGATGAAACGATCGCATCATATCGTGGAGACAAAGAAGAAAGTAAGGGACATAGACGTGACCTATCACATCGCACAGTATATATAGTCTTGGCTCAAATTCATGCCAGCGAGTTTGAAGATGAAATGAGTGAGCCAGAATCCAAGCCCAGATAATATACACCAAACCAAATAATAGTGGTCCTCATCCAGTTTCACCAGCATATCTTCTATTATTCCCAAATTGGCCACAACTTCCTTCAACTTCTTCATTTTGTCCATGAGATTATTCCCCATTTTCTGTGGTTATTCAAGGTTGATAACTTCCCTTGAAGCGAAATCTTAGACACTGTTCATCAGAATAAAGAAAAAAATCCTGAAAATAATATTTAAAGTGTTCGTCATAACGGAGCGTTCTCCTTATTGAATCTTCATTTAGTATTTTTTGTTTTGTTTTAAGCCGATAAATGATTGCTGGACAACAGTTCTAATCTCCTCTCACGATTTCGCTGTGAAGACAGATATTCCATCAATTACGCACTGCAAAAAGCTCAATACCTGTCTATAAATAAATTCAGGTGCATAATTACCTGGACGAATACTTTATGAAGTGTGTATATTTATTGCGATAGTTATGGACAGCATCATTGAAAAGTGATCGGTGCGGTATAATCCAAAGCTAGGTTCGGTAATCAAAATGTAGGCGTTGTATTGAATTTATATACTTTACTATCTATTTATAGGACATGTGATTGATAGGTCATGTTAGTAATTCTTTTTTTATTAGGAATATGACATTCATTAACAAACAAAAGTCTAACATATCTCGCCTACTTTAATTCCCCATAACAATGCGGACCTCACGTAATGCCGTAGACTTGTCCCTCGTTTCACTGAAGGATGAAATTTCTCTTTAATACGTGATCCTCTTCCTCCCATCTTCAGTTACATACACACGTAGTTTATGTGACTAATCGAATTTACCATAGTGGGTTTTGTTTTTAATTTTAGCAGAGAGAAAACGCAGATATCAACCGGCAAGTGAGGAACTATGGTAGAAACGTTTGCAATAGGTACAGTATATCGAACATGTTACCACTGATTGAACTCATCATCTTTGACGGTCTCCAGATAGCGTTATGTGCGTTCTCATAGACTGATTCTCTGATTTACAAAGCTCGTGGCGAAATTTTATGAAACATTTTACCAATTTTTCAATAGAACGCAGTCTATCAGTAGACATTATACAGGGGTAAATTCTTTTTGAACCGTGAGTAAAAAAATATATATAATTACAGAACTGTCGAAAAGAAATTTTTAGAAAGATCAAAATGTAATTATGCTTTCATTTTCAACAAGTACTTGTTTCACTAAATGTATATTATAGACAATCCATTATAACCTCGAATGACGTAGGTAGATCATATTTTATCAGCAAGGTAATTCAATAAAGCACGCTTACATTCACGTAGAAAAAGTCGAGGTCCCTCAGGAAAGAAACAACCATTGTAGTATATGTTGTTCAATTTGAGAGAAAGAGACAGTTTTTAAACTGTTTATCATTGGAATAATTATGATCGAATCACAAGAAATTGTATTTTCTTGCTAGTAATGGAAAATACCTTTTTCAAAATTGTATATATCTAAATTTTTAAAGTGATAATAATCATAAGGCATGTGTCAAGGAAAACTCCTGACTAGTGGTCAATGTGTTATTATTATAATTCCTCAAAATTCAAGCAAATATGGAA
This sequence comes from Unio delphinus, assembly GCA_029339505.1. Lineage (NCBI taxonomy): Eukaryota > Metazoa > Mollusca > Bivalvia > Unionida > Unionidae > Unio > Unio delphinus. Next base: position 37,111,231 of record JAQISU010001235.1, read on the forward strand.
TTAAAAACAAAACATATTACATTCCACAATCTTTGTTACGAAACATAAGTATATTATACGAAAATAAAAAAATATATATTAAGTTCTGACCCCGCCTCCCGAAAGCTAGTCTTTTTGGAAGAATGGACTTACTTTTGATAACATATTTTGTAATGGAAAATAGACTTACTTTTGGTCACATTTGGCAGTAAATGTAAAGACTTTCTTTTGGTTATATACTAAGCAATAGTATAATGGACTTACTTTTGTAGACATACATGGCAATATAAGTAGGACTTACTTTTCTGGACATACATGGCAATAGTAATAGGACTTACTTTTGTGGACATAGATGGCAATAGAAGTAGGACTTACTTGTGTGGACATATATGGCAATAGAAGTAGGACTTATTTCAGTGGACATATATGGCAATAGAAGTAGGACTTACTTGAGTGGACATATATGGCAATAGAAGTAAGACTTACTTGAGTTGATATATATGGCAATATAAGTATAACTTACTTTTGTGGACATATATGGCAATAGAAGTAGGACTTACTTTTGTGGACATATATGGCAATAGAAGTAGGACTTACTTTTCTGGACATATATGGCAATAGAAGTAGGACTTACTTTTGTGAACATATATGGCAATAGAAGTAGGACTTACTTGAGTGGACATATATGGCAATAGAAGTAGGACTCACTTTTCTACACATATATGACAATAGCAGTAGGACTTACTTTTGCGGACATATATGACAATAGTAGTAGGACTTACTTTTCTGGACATATATGGCAATATACGTAGGACTTACTTGAGTGGATATATATGGCAATAGAAGTAGGACTTACTTTTGTGGACATATATGGCAATATAAGTAGGAATTACTTGAGTGGACATATATGGCAATAGAAGTATGGCTTACTTTTCTGGACATCTATGGCAATAGAAGTAGGACTTACTTTTGTGGACATATATGGCAATATAAGCATGACTTATTTTTGTGGACATATATGGCAATATAAGTAGGAATTACTTGAGTGGACATATATGGCAATAGAAGTATGGCTTACTTTTCTGGACTTATATATCAATATACGTAGGTTACTTGAGTGGATATCTATGGCAATAGAAGTAGGACTTACTTTTGTGGAGTTAAAAGGCAATGTAAGTAGGACTTACTTTTGTGGACATATATGGCAATAGAAGTAGGACTTACTTGAGTGGACATATAAGGCAATAGAAGTTGGAATTACTTTTGTGGACATATATGGCAATATAAGTAGGACTTACTTTTGTGGACATATATGGCAATAAAAGTAGGACTTACTTGAGTGGACATATATGGCAATAGAAGTAGGACTTAATTTTGTGGATATATATGGCAATAGAAATAGGACTATATAGCAATATATGAATAGATTTACTTTTTGGGACATTGTAGTCAATGGTCACTTTTAATGGCGATTGCAATGTGTTGATATGAGTATATAGATATAATGTCATAATATTGTGTCATTATAAATGTAACTTTGTTGTCATGTCAACACATGCAAAATCGGTAAGTCATTGAAATTACAGACGTGGCTTTAATCACGCGTGCAACAGAAATATTCGATCATGTCGACGACAATTTGGTGCTTTCATAATGGACATAATATATGGCGCAGGCAAACAAACCAAGAACAGTATCTTAAATAATCAACTTAGTCTAGTACCTTATTTAACTATGTATAACACCCAAACAACTGCGTACAGCATCGACATATATCCTCGTCACATCACATTCCGGCTGATCAACGTTTACGCTCTTCGTTGGAAATCATAGAGAAAAAAAAAAGAAATATTGTCCATGACGTAACAACACGCATGTGTCTACTACGCTCGCAGTTTAGTCGGCGATATAAGCAATTGAATACTGTAATCAATTTCAGAAAAGCAAATAGTGCCTCTAACTCAAAACGGAAATAAAAAAATAACATTTAATTGGACAAGTCGGATATTGTCCAGTCAACAACTCATATAAAGAGAATGCGTTATTACTAAATTATTATTAGTCCTTTTTTAGACTGAAATTAAACTTGTTGAGATAAGAACAACACATGCAATTTTTCTCAGTAAGAAAGGAAGTCATCAGTAGGGATTGGTCTCTGAAGTCACATGCGGCACGGTTGAAATCAGGTCGGGCACGTATCATTCACGCTGATTCTTTGCATTGTCAAAACGTATGTTTTTTTTTTCTTTGCTTAACAATGTCATTGTTTCTCTTTGACCACAATGCTTGACTCAGAAATGTGTGTAAATCTGGTTGGGACTCCAAGCATGGGACTACAAAATGGACTCTGCACAAAAGTAATATGATGAATCCTGCTAGTCCCACAACTTGATTTGTGTATACATACTCGAAATTAAACATAAATTTCCATGTGGTAGACTACCCATCAATTGCCTTCAAATCATTGTAGAAAGAAAAACGAAAGTCGTAAAGCCTCATGCTAAAGTAGATTCAGCAGGAATTCCATTAGTGCCTCCTGTATTTCTCAGCTCTATCAATTTTGGTTCTTGGATTCACGTGTCGTTGATAATCGGTGTTATCTTTGTTTAATCTGACACCGTAAAGCTAATAACGAAACCCGGGTCCCAAGTGCCCGAGTGGTCTAAAGCGCTCATCGTTACGGATCACTGCCATCTCACCTCTGCGTGTGATCGCGTCTCGGGTCCATTCATGGGCTTTCCCGGATTCTTCCTCAACCATTTAAACTGGCCGCCATGTATAGCCTATATTATGCTGGAAAAAAGGTGTTAACCCCTATAACAACAACAACAACAACGAAACCAGTAATTTGCATACAAGCAGAAAACGTACTCTAAAAGTCTTATTTATTCAAATTTATTTTACACATCTGCATCTCGTTTGCAGCCCAATGGTGTTTTTATTTTATTTTAATGCCATGTTACACCAAGTTAGACTGAACTTTGTCATACAATTCATATCCGCCACGGATGTATCTTGTCGGTGAGTAATAATAGTAAACACAATCGATATCCCAATTCTAGAGTGAACAAAGTAAACTAGTCAAGTGCTTTGTATATGGTCATAAATATTATCGAACAGTCAGTTACGAAGTTACAGTCAAACACAGCTTACACTGTGTCCATCATAAATTAATGTGATTAAATTTAAAACAGTTTCTCAAAGCAATCACCTAACTCGATATGCAAACGATCTATACGTGTAGTATGCCACTTAAAAAGACATACATTTAAATATTTGAATTATTTGACTCAGAGAGAGAGAGAGAGAGAGAGAGAGAGAGAGAGAGAGAGAGAGAGAGAGAGAGAGAGAGACCCTTACTGTGAAAGTCCGTCTTTCAGTTGCAATGTTGAGACAAAGTTAACTGGTGGCAGATGAGATTTCCAATTGTATTTCAATTAGATTATGCAAAGTATGTAACGGTGCCTGGCTGATTCGCATGACTAGCACAAACGTATATGAGGCACAAACGTATATTTCAAAGCAAACAATAAGCCAAAATCCTGACGTAGAATCACAGGGCCCCTCAGGAAAAGACTGTATACAGTTTACCTACGGGTCATTTTCATAGATTGAGATTATCGTCAATACCTAAAGCGTTCAAGCTTCGTTCGCTTCTACCGCCCAAATTGTCAAATGACATTTCAGACATCCGAAATGATCTTACAAATTCACTCTCGGAATACGTTAATTTTACTTTTGCAGGAAAAAACTTACTAGATTTTACGATGGGTATTATTTAAAACTATTATATTTCCTATGGGAAACAGGTCTCTTATTTAGCCTAACCAATCAGGATTAAATATCAACTGCCTTTTATAACTAGGCGCCAAATATCAGTTTTGACATTTTCAATACAGAATGTGAAGTTTTGTTTTTCCTAGACTTGTCTGAAACGGCTAAATAAACGAAGGATAAATTAAGAATTATTTCCTTTCCCGACACAGACATTATAAATCATTGAAGTATATCGATTTAACAATCACACGTTCCCATAAATCTAATGAATTGTTCTCTGGCTCAAATTAATGCGCTCTTCATAGATTAACATAAATTTGCACCCTCCCATAGATATATCACAATTCTAACAACAAATAAAGTCTACACTTTATTGAACATTCTACACGTCGTTAATTTATTGAACGAAACAATGAAACAGCACAGCAGTACACGTAACGTTAATACCATGAGGTTTTCCTTATTTGACACTATGTTTGTCAAAAAGCATGGACTGTCATATAGTCAACGAAACACTACAAAATATTGAAAGTACGAAATCTGAGGCAAAACATCAGTGAAAATTGAAACAACCAATATATAAAGATAAACCAGAAAAATTATGTCTACACTATCGTTGTGAAAGGGGCCCCGAGTGTCCGAGTGGTCTAAAGCGCTCACCGTTATGGATCACTGCCATCTCACCTCTGTCTGCGTGGGTTCGAGTCTCAGGCTCGGTTAATGTGGGCATGTGAGAAAGCTTGCCGGTAGCTTCTAGTGGGTGGATGATTCTTTCCTGGGTTTTCCTGGGTTCTTTCTCCAGTAATATTACTGGCCGCCATGTATAGCCTATCTTGTGCTGAAAAAATGACGTTAAACCTACAACAACTAAAAATACAACTATCGTTGTAAATGCTGCTATAATGATGGCGAATAAATCTGAAAGTTCAATGTGCATCATGATTGTTGCCAGAATATTGTTGTCCATCGGTCTTGGATACTATCCCATAAAAAGAGGTATATTTATATTGTAGTTGCTTGTTATTCACTCAGTTCCGCGTACGGGATAAAAGAATGCTGTTCAGAGTGGATACAAATGCTCTGTTTACGTAAAAGAGAACTTGTCCATTGATATATGATGTTAATGTCAGCTTGACTCTCTCTCTCTCTCTCTCTCTCTCTCTCTCTCTCTCTCTCTCTCTCTCTCTCTCTCTCTCTCTCTCTCTCTCTCGTACTAACAACCGTAGCTAATGATTATTAGGCGTCCATTTGATTATTTTTGGATCATATTTAAGTTTTATTTTTCCCTTTGCAACTTAAATCTTTGGAAGTATTCAGATTGATTTGGATAAGAGACAAGAGCTACATGTACTGATCTTTATTATTGGTGGCAGGTAGAAAGCATTACGGTTTTTGTCGGCATATGGTGGCGTGGCCATAGGATGTATGACGTGGTCAGTGTTACACGTTTCCGTCGCCATATTTAGCAGTTTCTAGAAGTAGTTCACAGAATGCGGGCACGTGTTTACCATACAAAAAAAAGCGGTGAATATTTGTACGTTAAACACGAGCATTGTCGATGAATATCGACCGGTAGCCAGAATGTGAAACTAATGGGACTATTTATGAAGCATCACATAATGTAGGACATTGTACAATGCCCTACTTCACAATGAGATGTACACTTAGTCGAAGTTCTTTATCCGATATTTACGGAAACAGAGCAAACTCAGATAATATATATCCTGCTTATGTCATTGATTTAGGTCAAGACGATCTTGTGTGTTCTAGGCAGACTAAATTGGCTGATTGACTCACTGCATTTGTCTAATATATATTGTAAGATATTGTAATGGTACAAAATTTTATAGAGATAATTGAGCAGTACATTCTGTCGTGTCAGCGTGACACGTAAACATTAAGATTGATGTATGAACTGAGCAGGAAATGCATTGCTGAGTGCAAGCGGTGGAATCTGCTCGATTTAGGGCATGGATTTATTTTATTTAGTGTCTGTTTGATAAGGGTCAGACGCCTGGAAGAGGAAAATGTTAATTTAAGGTTAATAGCGGATAATGACAAAATTTGAGACAAACTAGAATTTTTGGTGAAAACTTGGGCAATTTGAAACAGCTGTCATAAAAAAATTCTTCTTCAAAATAGTTATTAATACAGGCAGGCAAGATACTATTTTGACCCCGATGGGAGTGACACAAATGTTGGCGGTTAGATAAACTAATTGTAATTGGCTATGCTCAAGGTGGTGGTTGTGGTTCCCAGATGGACTTAAGGCTTTTAAGAAATTCCCGTCGCAAAAAGTGAAAGTGTCTGAGACAAGCCAGAATTTAGCTCCAAGAATTAGTAAAAAGTACTTTTCTTGGTAAAATGTCAAAGGGACACGTGTCGGAAAGTGAAAGACACTAAAGGATTCAACTGCATAGGAAGGTGCGAGTGTCAAATACAGCACAAAGTTAGTCTCAGTTGCATACAAGATATATTCATTGTAATTTTATTTGTTGAATGTATTTATTTTAAATTCATATATCAAACATTTATCATGAGTTCCGAAGTAATTATTTTTTTTCATTCATTTTATCATATGATTTATATATTATAGGAAAGAGTTTGGGTTTAGAGATTTTGTATGTAACAGCAATCATCTAGTGTCGTGGTTAATTTCATTACTCTGATACGCAATGTGAAAATTAATTTGTTTTAAATGGTTTGCATCATGTATGTTGAGAATTGATTTATCTCTGTCTGAAAATGTATGTCAAAGAATCGCTAATTAGCAAGGTTGCGTAATTTCTACAAGGTGTGAAGTCCATTTATTCGTTGTGTAATTAAGTTGTGATTCTTTTCAACTGAGAATCGAGTTTGTTAACATAGGAACTTGTGTCGACCGGCATGGTTCTGCTGGTAATTGACAGCTACAGCGGGACAGTGATAATTATTGTAAAGGTCTATGAATGTCAAGGTTGTTCTCAGTTAGGAATGTGAGAGCAGCTAGAAAAGACATTAAGTTATGGTAATAGATCCGTAAGTGTGCTATTAGGTGGCGACTAACCATATTAGCTTTATATAGAATAGCGATAAGGAGTGAGACAATTATTTGATGATAGGTACTATATTTTTTATTTGAATATAAAAAAATGGTTCTATACCCTACTGCACAATGGAACGATCACAATCTACAACCAAGACGGTTGGTGACCAGAAGAAGAAGAAGGAGAAGGTGAAGAAGACGAAAAAGGAAGAGGAGGAGGAGGAGAAGGAGGAGGATGAATAGAGATATGAAATATGGCAACACTGACCTTTCACCAATAGTAATTAAGAAAAAACCGGAAGCACCAGGTGATACTGACATGCCGGCAATATCATTTTGGGTTGTTATGTATTGTTTTTTTTATACATACGGTTTCTTGTGGTGTTCTATTCTATTATTCTGCTCCAATCGCTGTTATTCCATCCATTAATTTCATATTGTATTCGATTGTTTTCACTAACCGGGCAATAACACCGTGGTCGATCATTTCCTAGAAAACTATAATCAGAGCATCATACGGATGGGGGATGGGTATCTCACACATCATCCCACCACCTCGTGACAGCTATGCAGCCTGATTTACACAAAACCAAGACTATTTCAACACTACGTCCAACACAATACATACAATTTATTTAATGCTGCTGAGACAATGCTGACATTATAGTTCTTACGTAAGAAGCACACGATAAAGTTGCACGCTTTTACTTTTCAGAGCTGTATAATAGAGGTATTGTTAACTCTAAATCAAGTTTTAGTGACAATCGATATTCAACAGTTTATAGAGTTGCATTGCATCAGAGTGCTAGAGGTGCAATCGCTAATATGAAATGAGTATGTAATTGATGTAATCGTTAATATGAAATGAGTATGTAATTGATGCTGTGGCTGACAATCTTGCTCTGAAATGTTTTGGAGACACGTTTTGCATATGATATGAAAGGATCTACAAATTTTTAACTGCTATAGATTTGTATTCAATGACAATTTGTAATAGTAAATTAAGTCAAGCCTAGCAGAGCTGTATTTGCACAGGTTAAAAATTATAATCCATTCCAGTCATTTGGTTTATCTCATGTTTTACAAGATTTTCTATAACGAATTACTTTGGTAGAGAACTTGAAGTATAGACATTTAAAATTCTGATTTACGCTTTAAAAATATATCTTCGAAAATAATAATTAATATTCACAATGGAACAGTTTTTCGACAGGTCAGCTCTGAACTATTTACTGATAAAGCTGCAGGTAAAGGTCTGTTGTAAAAAGTAAATCATATACCTTTTGAAGACTGCCATTGCTATAGACAATAATTTTTACACATTAAAGAATTTCCAGGTAGAGGGTCATAAACTTTAAAACCCGTTAAGATGGATATCAACCATCGTATTCCATACTTGCCCACATTTTTCATTTTCTTTTCTGTAAAGTTAGGCCTATTTTCTTCACGCCTATGCATTTGTTACTTATTTTGATCACAACGAAGGTATAAGGCCAAAGTTGGTGAATTTATGATTTGTACTTAAAATTATACGACTAAATTAGGTTTTATTTTACCATGTACATTGGTTTCATACTAGCCCTGGAATTTGATTTTATACTACCTATGAAATTTAATTCTGTACTACGTATGTAATTTGTTTTCCCTACGTAATTTGTTTGTTACATTACCCATGGAATTTTTTGGATATTCTAGCCATGTAATTTGATTTTATACTACCTATATAATTTAGTTTTACGCTACCTATATTATTTGGTTTATGTATGTAATTTGCTTTCATATCACCCTTGTAATTTGGTTTTATATTACCCATGTAAATTGTTTTTACCCTGCCTACGTTATTTGGTTTACATATGTAATTTTCTTTTATACCACCCATGTAACGCGAGTGCTAGAATTACCAATGTAATTTAGTTTTGGTTTACCTATGCAATTTGGTTTTACACTATGTTTTTTGGTTTACCTACGTAATTTGGTTTTATACAACCTATGCTATTTGGTTTTATATTACTTATTGAATTTGGTTTTACAGAGTAAAGTATAAATTCAGCGGAGAGGTAATTATTATCAATCGTCTAGCGAGTGATTCAGATTTTGCATCTGATTAAATCGGATGTCTACAGATCTGCGTTCCATTGAGGTCTGATGGTTATCGATAATATCTATAGTAAATGAATTTGTGAACCAGTCAGATAGCCCCCTTTAACACGTTTAGGCTTTGTTATTCTTCGTTGTACTCGTTTTTTCAATGGTAATATATGCTGAATGACTCAGAATCTTGAAATCAGCAACTTTATTGGGATATGACAGTCATACTTATTTAATACGCGATGTAAGCTTATCAAATCTAACTGTCCTTTATGCCAGGTAACATCATACTTCAGTCAGAACAATGGATTCCAAACAAAATTACGTTTATATTCATACTTGGCTTCATGCATATCTATAATAGTAAAAAAAAATGTTGCCAAAATTATGGACGCCCTGCTAGAATTACATACAAATTCCGCAACCATAAAAGCTGTAATTCTGTTTCAGCGAATTAATCTTATTGAGTAATGGAGAAAGAAATGTCAAGTATTCGCATAGTAACATCCCATGCAATGTTGTCGTTTATTTTTCTGTAAATTTTGTAGCACGTAAAGCAACAAATTTAAAAAAAAAAACATCTGATTGAACAGGGAAAAAAAATCGACCATTTTTCACAGGGTAAAGATGTTACTTATTATTCCATCGGCTAGCAAAATTGGTCATCAATTCAATGGTAAAGTAACATTTCGACTTTGACCTAATGCAAACAGCGGCATGACTTTTGCTGTCGCGTTATTGACTTGGTAATATTTGCCATGCCGTGATAACGTATCTTGCTTAAACAATCTGCACTGCAAGTAGGAGTTAAGCTTTTGCGCAAATGAATAATTGAATAACATCCAAAGGACGTGTGAAAATAAGGCATGAATGGGTAACATCGTTCGAAGGAAATTTGAAAATGAGGCATAATTACAATGTTCAAACCCCCGCACCCCACACATATTCTATTACATTAAATATAAAGAATGACTTAAAAAAAAAAATATAAAAAATTACTTTAAAAAATAAATATAAAGAATGACTTTAAAAAATAAACATAAAAAATGACTTTAAAAAATAAATATAAAAAATGACTTAAAAAAATAAATATATAAAATGACTAAAAATAAATATAAAAAATAACTTTACAAAAAAATATTAAAAAATGACTAAAAAATAAATATAAAAAATGACTTTAAAAAATAAATATAAAAAAATGACTTTAAAAAATAAATATAAAGAATGACTTTAAAAAATAAATATAAAGAATGACTAAAAAATAAATATAAAAAATTACTTTAAAAAATAAATATAAAGAATGACTTTTAAAAATTTTTTTATAAAAAATGACTAAAAAATAAATATAAAAAATGACTTTACAAAATAAATATTCCTTATTACAGTGGCTCTTATACGGAGTTGTCATAGGAATAATTATTTGCTAAACGCCCACCAATCTGATGGGGTCAAATTATTACTTTACGAAGAAACGACACTCAGTCTTTGTGGAAATTAATAATTAATTGATTGTGACAATAAAATTGTCTGATGGTATTCCTAAGCACACAACAGTCTCAAATATTCAGTGCAATTTGATATATTAAAATCTTGAGAACATTTGTCTGTATCGGATTGGTAATACAATATTATCGCTTCATTCCGCTTCAAATCCACTCGAGAAATTGAATGGTTGCAATAGTTAAATTCGAAGTGAGATGCTAGACATTGTTCCGTCAGAACTGAAAAACACTGAATATTATAGTCAAAGAGTTATTTTAGCATTTTTTTTTATTTAATAGAGACATTATTGGTTGACATTTGAAATCTACTGAAACAATCTCACTAAACATGGGACAGAAATTCCATCTATTACACGCTCCAAACATGACCTCTATTTGTCTACAAATCAATTCAGTTACCTGGAGGAATAAGTTATGAAGTATGTATCTTAACTGGGGTATCTATTGGCAGCAGCAATGAAGTCTGATTGGGTTCAGTCTAATCCAAAGCAAGGTATTATAATCAAGGTTTGTATACTTGTATACTTTATTATCTTTTTGTATAGGGGAAATGATTGACAGGTCCTTTTAGTAAATTGTGTTTAGGATTCAGAAATCCGTTAAAATACGTGTGAGTTTTGCAACTTAATAATCTTGAGTCCATATGAATGGTTCATACCTCTCCTGCTTGTTATTCCTCATTGTAATGCAAAACTCATGTAATGCAAAACTCATTGTAATTCAAAACTCATGTAATGCAAAACTCATGTAATGCCAATGAATGAATGCTGGAATTTCTCTTAATATATGATGCTGATTGCTTTCTTCCTTTATCTTGGCTCCCGTTATCTGGTCAAATACATTAAGATGTCCATGCAAGTTCAAGCATCGTAGGCAGTGACAATGCGCTATGCACTCAGAGACTATTGGCTGAAGTGAGTCATCAGTACTTGCACTTTTATAATCACAACGACCAGTCCTGAGAACAGGTTTAGCGACGTGTTAACGGTATATTTTGGTTTATAGGTAAGCTCCCAGAACATGGTGCTATTAAAGTACATCGCAACACTTGTTTCCCTTTTTCACTTGTATAGAGCTAATTTATACACGTAGATTATGGTTGATTGATAAATGGTTATGTGACTAATCTAATTAAGCTGTTTAGGTGTAATTTAGAGGAGAGAAAACGTGGCTCTTACGGGAAGGCTGGGAATAAGGGATCAAACATTTACAATAGCTATCGTAACTAGTATATCAAACATGGCACTGCTGAAGGAACTCACTCATCATTGTATACCGCATCTAGATGGCATTATTGTACTATGTGGCCCATACTTATAAAACAAATGTCCATAGAACGCAATTCATCTGGATAAGTGATGATTGGGCGAGTTTCTTTCAAACTTCGTTAACAATATAAAAAATAATATAGATAAAGAAATGGTAAAGAACAGCTGAAATGACAGTTTTATAAAGATCAAAACGTAATTACGCCTTCGTTTTTTTGAAAGATTTTATTTCACTAAATGTATGATATGGACTATCCATTATGACTTCGATGGACGTATAATGATTTTATCTTATCAGTAACGTAAGACCAATTTAATGAAGCATGTTTCAAATGATATGGAAATGGTCCGCGAGAAAGGAAACAGCCAGTGTAGTGCCTGTTTTTCAAACTGAGAGAAAGAGACAACGTTTTAAACTGTTCATAAGCGGATGATTTTCACAGTAAAATCTAATGAAATTTCTCTTTTGTTACAGAAGCTATCTTAGACATTTAAATTTGTATTGTAAAAAAAAATCAAAGTCATAATCATCATACAATATGTGACCAGGAACTTATTATTATTAATATTTTTTTTTCTTCTCGAATTCTGAGCAAAAAGGAAATTAAAGCTAAAACAAAAAATTCCAAAAATTGTATTACGAGATTTAAACAGATACTAATATAAAACTTTTTTAAAAGTTAAAGTTCACAATACACCAGAATACTTAATCTTTTTGGAAGAATGCGCCTCCTTTTAGCGACGTTGTAGGTAATAGAACAATAGGCTTCCTTTAAGCGACTTTGTAGGTAATAGAACAATAGGCTTCATTTTAGCCACTTAGTAGGTAATATAATAATAGGTTTCCTTTTAGCGACATGGTGGGCAATAGAAGAATGGACTACCTTTTAGTGACATAGTAGGCAACAGAAGAATCGACTTCCTTCAGCGACGTAATAGGAAATATAAGAAAGGGCTTCCTTTTAGCAACATAGTAGGCATCATACAATTGGACATCCCTTTTTAGCGATATAATATGCAATAGAAGAATGGGTTTTCTTTTAGCATCATAATAGGCAGTATAAGAATGGTTTTCCTTTTAGCGATAGAATATGCAATAAAAGAATGGGTTTCCTTTTAGTGATATTATAGGCAACAGAAGAATGGGTTTCCTTTTAGCGATATAATAGGCAATATAAGAATGGGTTTCCTTTTAGCGATATAATATGCAATATGGTATGTAAAAAAAAAGTTGGTGAGAGAGAGAGAGAGAGAGAGAGAGAGAGAGAGAGAGAGAGAGAGAGAGAGAGAGAGAGAAGAAAGGAAGAGGTGTCGCCACGATGATAAGTCACAGCTACATCTGGAATGAGAAGTCAAACATCTATTTTCTGCTGATACGGAAAAACTTTATTTAAATAATCAACACAAATATATCATTACATTCTAGAAACACATCTAAAAACTTTATAATAAAAATTCATGAAATACATATTATATTTTCCTTATTAAGCTTTCCAACTTCATTTATTCGTATAACTTCTGCATTTTAGAATATTATACAAATAGTTAATTCTCAATCAATTTCAAGATAGCCAAAGTATAAAATGTAATAACTGTAATTATTGCAACAATTAATTTAAAGAAATGCATTTTACTGATTTTAAAATAAAATATTGATTTAGAATATATTGCTAGATATTATTCTTTCTTGCTTAAAGAATACTTTATTTCAACATTAAATCTAAACTTGAAGTTGGTAGCAATTCAACTTTTACAATAAAAATTACATAAATATAATTAAATATGAATTCTTTAAAACATTAAACATTCTATTACAATATATTATAAATAAAAGAATTTAGTAGCAATGTTGCAAACAAAACAATTTTACCATTAAAATCTCAAACATTAAAAATACCTATTTCTAAAAGAAGGTACGACATATATAGTTCTTACCTGGAATTAGAAGACAAACGGAAAAACTGATCTGACCCAAATGCGCAACTCTATATATACGTATTCGGCCTAAGGGTTAGATGCTATTCTTCAACCGGTAAGAACCAGTTTCAAAAGGTAGGAACCAATTGGCTTTACGTCATAAGACTTAGTCTTGTGGTTTATTTATATTCGTTTGGCGACGTCACACCAAATATGGATATCCGTTAGTTGGAAGCCATTTTGTTTTGTGTCATTTAGCAGTTGTTTAGAGAAAGGTTACTCCACTTTTATTAACCGAATTGGACTTTCGCCAATGTCTGGGTTACAGAATATATATTTTTACTGTTGTAACCTAGAAGTTCTAGCTGATCGGCGAAATGGCATGTGTAATGTTTTTCGTTATACAATTCCACACAGCACTGTACATTAGCAAAGCTCTTAGTTATTTTTACCGGTCCTATGCAGTATGGCTATATACATTGCCTTTTTTCCACTTGCGCAGCAATCATTTCTATTCTATATAGTTGTGCTTCAAAAACAAATGAAATTACTCTTAATATATTTTAGAACTTACTTTAATATAAATGAATAAAACATTACTTTAATATAATTTAAAGAAAATGACAATCTTATTAATTTTACTAAAAAACCTATCCTAATAAATATAAGAATGGATTTCCTTTTAGCGATATAATAGGCAATATAAGAATGGGTTTCCTCTTTTTTTAGCGATATAATAGGCAGTATACGAATGGACTTTCAGCGAAAACGGAGGCCATATACGAATGTGCGTATTTTTTTACATATTAAGCAATACAAATATCGATTCGATTTATTTTTTATGTCATGCATGACAATCGAATATTGATATCACTAATAATTATAACATTAAATAAACTTTATTTAACGAAGATAACACTTCTGGGTATGAAGGGTCCATATGCCATTTGGTTCTCAAATTTTGTAACCGATTATGTTATTAAAAACTATTTCTTAAAATTTACTTGCAAATACTCAAGTATTCTTGCACACGTTCTCACACAAATTTAAAATGTCAAGAAAAAATTTATTTAATTATGTTTTAACTGAAGAAGGAATTTTGTGAATAGTATATGACGCAGAACAAAACAGCCCCCACCCCACCCCACCCCACTACAACTTAGTAATGTTACTCCAGTAACTAATTTGACCATGTATAACATCCAATCAAATTGCGTACGGCATAATCCCATACCCTACATGGCATAACATTTCGGTGGATCAACGTTTACGCTCTTGGATGGAAATCATAAACAAGACAAAATAAGTGTCCATGATCTACACCTACAATGTTTGCATTTGAGCGAGTGTTATAAACGATTGAATATTGTAACCTGTTGCGGGAGGGGATGCGGAATAGCCCTAAAGCCATGTAATATTAACATTTACAAAGACCAATTGGGTATTGACAAGTCAACAATTCACATGCAAAGACCAAATGGGTATTGACAAGCGAACAACTCACATACAAAGACACAATTGGGTATTGGCAAGCCAAAAACTCACATACAAAGACCAATTGGGTATTGGAATGCCAACAACTCACATACAAAGACCAATTGAGTATTGGCAAGCCAACAACTCACATAAAAAGACCCTTTGGGCATTGGCAAGCCAACAACTCACATACAAAGGCCAATTGGGTATTGGCAAGCCAACAACTCACATAAAAAGACCGAATGGGTATTGACAAGTCAATAACTCACATAAAAAGACACAATTGGGTATGGGCAAGCGAACAACTCACATACAAAGACACAATTGGGTATTGGAAAGTCAACAACTCATATACAATGACCAATTGGGTATTGACAAGCCAACAACTCACATACAAAGACACAATTGCATGACAGAGTTTCAGAATGATAAAGTTCGTCGAATTTATTGTGTTATTGCCTTCAAATATGGACTTGTACATGTTCAAAAAGACTTAGGAAATCTGCACACGTGAAATTAATACTTTATTACTCAATTATTATTATTATTAGTCCCTATTTAGACTGAAATTAAATTTAAGAGATAAGAAAATCGCATGCAATTGTTCTAGCAGCAGAGAGGCTGAACAGACCAAATTTTTAGGCGTCAACGATGCTTCCTTATAGTTAATATTTACTAGAAAGGTCTATTTGACAAATTGAGGCTTCCTTATAGTTAATATTTACTAGGAAGCCTCAATTTGTCAAATAGACTCTTATAGTTAATATTTACTAGGAAGTCTCAATTTGTCAAATAGACCTTTCTAGTAAATATTAACTATAAGGGTCCATTTGGCAAAAAAAAAGACGCCATATAGTTGGCGTTCACCCTCCCTGCTGCTATACGTTAACATTTTTTTTTACGATGAAAATCATTTATGATGAAAATCATTTATGATTTCGCAAACAGACTAATTTGTAGAACCTCACCTTGTAAATCAATCAGATTATTAGATTGGTCAGTGAGTTTGAAATTAATTCTCGTTAAAGAATTATTATGACATCGCATAAAGACTGGATTAGTTGGGTCTTCAATAATTAGAAATCCTGGAGGAGCCGTTGGTGCAAATGAATATAGAATATATCCCTGCTGAGCTTGATTTTGATTGCTCAAGATTTATTTGATAGCTTCCTTCGATAACGTCACACACTAAATTTAGTGCAATTACCGAGGATATATTCACATTGAACGGAGCTATATGTCTACCACCGCCTTCTGGATCATTATTGTGTTTAAGGGTTTTTATTTCTGGTGATGCTATTTTTCTCCATGCGTCACGAATTTCTTTAAAACCGATATCGATGGCATCACTGAGAAGTTTTTTTTAGTTCTGGTACGTTATATCCGGGTAGTTTAAAGTCACCAATTTCTTCAACGTGGATATTAAAATGAGTTGCAAATTCAGTTTTTATTTGGGGGTCGAAAAAATTTATTATATCCTGAATAAGTTGTAAATTTAATACATCCATATCATCGATGATTTTGTTACAAGTTTCTACTACGCTGATAAATTCATCTTGGGTGAGAGTACCGGATTTAAGAGATATTAATAGCAGTGATAGATCGTTATTCATGTTTTTGAAATTTCGAATAATTGCTTTTTTTGTTCTTTCTTCATATACTTTTATCGCAGTACTAGTATTATCACCAATCCGTGAAATTCCAACCAATAACCCCCACACGGTGGCGGTCTTCAATTCATCTATGTTATGATAACTTCTTACTGGATTATCGGGTTTTTTCTTGTCGGATACATAATCAGATTTTACAGGTTCTAGTATTTTACCGATATCTTTTTTTGGTGGTAATTCAGGCCACCCTAACACTGTTCTAATAGAACTCTGATAAATATCAACGATGTAATCCGGTGAGTTTATTTCTATCGTAGATGATAACGTCGGCTCATGAACTGTTATAGCGATTTTTGATTCTTTTCCAGTGATAGATTTTATTCTTCGTTGTAATTCATTATTGATTTGTTCGATTTGATATGACTCTGTTGGCAACGAGACAACGTTCCAGTCTGGAGTTCCGTCTTCACGATTTTTCCACGCGAACACCAAGGAATTATTTGGTTGTTGACCACCAAATGCTACCGATCTGATATTGGGCCAGCTATGATACACTCGTAGTTTTGCTAGCGCTATCTCTTTCACGGGAACGGGGGTCGGGAAATTCACACTAAATTTAGGATTCGTTGATGTTATTGATATCATGCTTGTTTTCACCGGTGTTGTATTTTCTGCTATTCGCTGAAGTAGTTCTTGTGACGACATTGACATTGTTATTATTATTATTCCGCTCTAATTTCAGCATTGTTGATTTATACAATTGAGCCATCGCTGAGAATTTGCTATCTGATATTGTTGTGTCATCGAGTGACGATGATATCAACGAGGATAATTGCGAGTATGCTGCGGATGCAACGTGAAATTTAATTATATAATCGTGTAGTTTACTCTGGCTGCACGATGATAGTTTTTTTGTGATCCCGGTTAATATACCCGCGATTGTAGCCACCGCAGAAATAGCGATTGGAACTACGACCGGAGCAATCATTGTAACTGAAGATAGTATTATTTCAGCAGCAGTGATTACTCCCGACACCGAGTACACGGTGATATCAACTGCGGTTATTCTTCGTTGGTATTTTTTTATTTTTATTTGATACTCCTCACAGCGCGAGTTGAGTTTAGTTTGAAATTCTCTGACCTGATCATAGCGATACTGATACACTGAAGGGATCGTCATTTTATTTTAAAAGCGCTAGCGTTTTCAATTGATTTCAAATTTCTAGCGTTTTCAGTTTAATTGTTTACTTAAATCCACTACGAATTCTACGTACCACGTTACTGAAACCCTAGCTAGATTATTATCAGTGGATGTAATCGTGAATTGTTCAATCATATCCTTGTCGATGATTGTTGATATCGTATTATTGACTCCAGATGAACTCGACGATGATATATTAAACAACGTTGGTGTTACTAACGTTAATCGATAAATACCCTTGACGGCTGCGGTTACGTGTAGAATGTTGTTTGTGGGAGTCCACGCAAATGAATCGTGTTGAATCATGTATACGATATTGTTGGTGCTCTTATGAGGAATTTTTTTTTTCAACAACGCTTATCATCCTCGTTCCATCCGCTACGATGTTATTAGTGGTCGTTTTTAGATCATCGATGGATTTTTTAATATCAGGAAGGGTTATTTCAATTTTATCAAATGGGGTTCCAATAAATTTATCAATGATGTTTTTACGAAACATTGAAAACTGTTTCACGTGTTTTTCATATTCGGATTGAAGAGTTGCTAGTTACAACATAGAATCTTTTATCGAGGTGAGTTTTGGTGTGGTCACTGGTGGATTTCCCAAAAATTCTAACATGGGTTTGTCAATGTTGTCCACGAGGGAATTTTGTAATTCAGTAAACTGATTAAATGTTTTTATATGATCGTCATACTTATCATTGAGCGATTTCAATGAATTCACCGTGTTATCGAATGTTGCTAATTTATCCGTAATTGTTGAAACAAGTACACCTGGTTTGGGTTTACCCTGATCGGAAAATAACGCGATAGTGTTCTCTGTTGCGTCTCGTCGTTTAACTAAAATATCATCGAGAGAGACATTACTAGTTTTCAATTTACCCTGACGATCCTGAAATACAACTATTTCACCAGGATCAACACTTGCTAGGTTCAATGTTTCGGCTATTTCATCTTCGATTAGTTTTTTAACACCTTTGATTTCAACTCCACCAGTATCCGGTTTCTTCAGCGTTGATAAAGGTCGTCCCCAAATATCAATCATTGTTATCATAAAAATCTTTTCTATGTTTAAATCCAAGGGTGAAATTGCACAGCAATTTCCAATCAAAGATTTTCAATCCAACGACCGCTAGTATACTCGTTCACTACTACATGGGGTGGTTTTCTTGATTGAGAAATCAAAGATTCCCGTGAAATAGCATCAAGTACGTTTAATACTTCATTGCCACATATGGGTGGGTCAATCATTGTTTGTGTTGGTAACGTGGAATACCAACGGGGTATTTTTAAGTTGTTTATATAGCGGTTAAATTCTTTCGGCGGCGCTAGTCCATATGAGTCAAAATAAATAATCCCACGTGGATCAATCGCGTATGTAACCCAGTGTGTTCCAGGTCCGGAGCTGTTATCTAGATTAATAATACCGGTATCAACATCATTTGGTTGTGCCGGTAACTGATCTTTCATAAAAACACCTCTGAAGTTTTTAATCGCGAGTTTTTTTTAGCGGCATCAATTAAATCAAAACTGGACATTGGCGTGAAATCCGAAGGATTTCCAATCGAAGATTTTTGAGTTAGTAACCCGGTCCTAGTCTCAGAAACTTTCCGCTGTACCATGAATACGGGGTTCCTGGTAGTCTTAGACCCTTTCTTTTTCTTTTATACCCGGATCCACCCGTTGCTTTCTTTAGTGCCATTCCTGCCGCGGTACCAACGGCTCCTAACGCTGCCGCTTTAGCTACCGCTGGGGCCGCTGCGGCAATCAACCCTGGAAAAAATTGATAATCGCGTACAGAATCATCCTTGAGTACTGGGGCATCCATGTCAAATGCACTATCAGGGTTCTGTTTGAACATTTTTTATTATATATCCGATGGTCCACTCAAAGAGTTTCCATCGTGAAATTGCTTTGCAATTTCCATGAAAAATCTTTGATTTTCACTAAAGAATTTTCAATTTTCAATTGTTGTTTAATATATCATCGTCGAGTTCATCTGGAGTCAATAATACGATATCAACAATCATCGACAAGGATATGATTGAACAATTCACGATTACATCCACTGATAATAATCTAGCTAGGGTTTCAGTAACGTGGTACGTAGAATTCGTAGTGGATTTAAGTAAACAATTAAACTGAAAACGCTAGAAATTTGAAATCAATTGAAAACGCTAGCGCTTTTAAAATAAAATGACGATCCCTTCAGTGTATCAGTATCGCTATGATCAGGTCAGAGAATTTCAAACTAAACTCAACTCGCGCTGTGAGGAGTATCAAATAAAAATAAAAAAATACCAACGAAGAATAACCGCAGTTGATATCACCGTGTACTCGGTGTCGGGAGTAATCACTGCTGCTGAAATAATACTATCTTCAGTTACAATGATTGCTCCGGTCGTAGTTCCAATCGCTATTTCTGCGGTGGCTACAATCGCGGGTATATTAACCGGGATCACAAAAAAACTATCACGTTGCATCCGCAGCATACTCGCAATTATCCTCGTTGATATCATCGTCACTCGATGACACAACAATATCAGATAGCGAATTCTCAGCGATGGCTCAATTGTATAAATCAACAATGCTGAAATTAGAGCGGAATAATAATAATAACAATGTCAATGTCGTCACAAGAACTACTTCAGCGAATAGCAGAAAATACAACACCGGTGAAAACAAGCATGATATCAATAACATCAACGAATCCTAAATTTAGTGTGAATTTCCCGACCCCCGTTCCCGTGAAAGAGATAGCGCTAGCAAAACTACGAGTGTATCATAGCTGGCCCAATATCAGATCGGTAGCATTTGGTGGTCAACAACCAAATAATTCCTTGGTGTTCGCGTGGAAAAATCGTGAAGACGGAACTCCAGACTGGAACGTTGTCTCGTTGCCAACAGAGTCATATCAAATCGAACAAATCAATAATGAATTACAACGAAGAATAAAATCTATCAGTGGAAAAGAATCAAAAATCGCTATAACAGTTCATGAGCCGACGTTATCATCTACGATAGAAATAAACTCACCGGATTACATCGTTGATATTTATCAGAGTTCTATTAGAACAGTGTTAGGGTGGCCTGAATTACCACCAAAAAAAGATATCGGTAAAATACTAGAACCTGTAAAATCTGATTATGTATCCGACAAGAAAAAACCCGATAATCCAGTAAGAAGTTATCATAACATAGATGAATTGAAGACCGCCACCGTGTGGGGGTTATTGGTTGGAATTTCACGGATTGGTGATAATACTAGTACCGCGATAAAAGTATATGAAGAAAGAACAAAAAAAAGCAATTATTCGAAATTTCAAAAACATGAATAACGATCTATCACTGCTATTAATATCTCTTAAATCCGGTACTCTCACCCGAGATGAATTTATCAGCGTAGTAGAAACTTGTAACAAAATCATCGATGATATGGATGTATTAAATTTACAACTTATTCAGGATATAATAAATTTTTTCGACCCCCAAATAAAAACTGAATTTGCAACTCATTTTAATATCCGCGTTGAAGAAATTGGTGACTTTAAACTACCCGGATATATCGTACCAGAACTAAAAAAACTTCTCAGTGATGCCATCGATATCGGTTTTAAAGAAATTCGTGACGCATGGAGAAAAATAGCATCACCAGAAATAAAAACCCTTAAACACAATAATGATCCAGAAGGCGGTGGTAGACATATAGCTCCGTTCAATGTGAATATATCCTCGGTAATTGCACTAAATTTAGTGTGTGACGTTATCGAAGGAAGCTATCAAATAAATCTTGAGCAATCAAAATCAAGCTCAGCAGGGATATATTCTATATTCATTTGCACCAACGGCTCCTCCAGGATTTCTAATTATTGAAGACCCAACCAATCCAGTCTTTATGCGATGTCATAATAATTCTTTAACGAGAATTAATTTCAAACTCACTGACCAATCTAATAATCTGATTGATTTACAAGGTGAGGTTCTACAAATTAGTCTGTTTGCGAAATCATAAATGATTTTCATCATAAATGATTTTCATCGTAAAAAAAAATGTTAACGTATAGCAGCAGGGAGGGTGAACGCCAACTATATGGCGTCTTTTTTTTGCCAAATGGACCCTTATAGTTAATATTTACTAGAAAGGTCTATTTGACAAATTGAGACTTCCTAGTAAATATTAACTATAAGGTTCGATTTGACAAATTGAGGTTTCCTAGTAAATATTAACTATAAGAGTCTATTTGACAAATTGAGGCTTCCTAGTAAATATTAACTATAAGGAAGCCTCAATTTGTCAAATAGACCTTTCTAGTAAATATTAACTATAAGGAAGCATCGTTGACGCCTAAAAATTTGGTCTGTTCAGCCTCTCTGCTGCTGTTCTTAATTAGAAATCAGAAGTCACGTACTGATAGGGATTGAAAAGGCCAGTGCTTAGCATTCACAGAGATTCGTTTGGTCAAAAACATAATTTTGCTTCGTATAAGAATTTTTCATTGTTCGACTTTAACCACAACGCCTGATTTTCAGAAATCTGTCGAAATCCTGTTATGACTACAAACATATGACAACTAATTGGATGAATCCTGCAAATCATGTGAAACAAGAACATAACTTGATTTGTCAAGGCATACTCGAATAACTAAAGGACAAAATGTCCTTTTTGGTAAACTATCCATCACAAAAAGGAATTACCTTTAACCTCATGTTAAAGTAGATTGAACAGAAATAACATTGGTGCCTTCTTTATTTCTCAGCTCTTTCGTTTTTTGGTTCTTGAAGTCACATTGATTTACAAATCGGTGCTATTTTTGTTTAGTTTGACTTCGTCATATTTTCAACTAGACCAGTAACTTTCATGTAACTAGACAAACATTACAAGCCTCATTCATTCAAAACGATTTTAAAAAATTGCAAACGTTTTAAAAATATACTAGTTTTAAATGTCGGATCTCAGATCTACGTTACATGGAGTTCTGATAGGTATCATTCAGGGGTCATGTTTTGACGACCTCGATAACATCTATAGTTAAATAATTTGTCAACCAATCAGAAGGTCCCCCTTTTAATCGCTTTAATTTTTGTGATTATTCCGTATACTTGTACATTTATTTTCAATGGCAATATATGTTGAATGACTTGAAACTTGTTATAGTCCTGAAAATAGCATCTTAATTTGGGCAAGAACAAGGTCTTAATAATATTTTGTTGTAAAAATGATGGACGCTCTGCTACAAATTATATAATTTTTGTTTGCAATCATAAAAAGTGCAATTCTGTTTCATAGAGTTAATCTTATTAAGTAATAATTCATCGACTGAAGTTATCTTTTATTTTAATTGCTGTACTACCGTCAAGATTGGCGAAGGATGAAGTCTCAAGTGTTCGCATTGGAACTTCCCATGCAATGTTGTGATTTATTATTCTGTAATTATTTTAGCGCCTAAAACACAAGCATTTTTTTTTAAAATAACGTACATCTGATTAAACTGAAAAAAGCGACTAGTTTTATAAAGGGAAAGGATGTTACTTATTATTTCACTGGCTTGTAGAATTGATCATCAATTCGATGATAAATGAACATTTTGATTTTGACCCAATAACATCAGCAGGTTGAATTAATCTCGGCGCCATACTGACTTAGTAATGTTTGCCTTGCAGTAATAATATATCTTGTTTAGATAATCTCTGCTGCCATTAGTAGTTAAGAAAAATCGGCGCAAATTAATTACTGAACACCATTCAGAGGAAATGTGAAAAAGAGGCATGACTGTTTGAACATCATGGAAAGGAAATGTGAAAAGGAGGTACAAAAAGACTCATTGATATATGTACTTAATGTATATAAAAGGTTTTACTGTCACGTCAGCACAATCCTTTATAAATAGTGCCGAAACGATATCTCTATAGCGTTTCTCAATCTTTCTTGAATACTCGATGTCCATAGAACTTATGCATTACCTGCCTTCTATGTTTTTATCACAATCTCACGCGATTCATACACGCTTGTATATTTTCTTGTACATTTATATTTGTATTATCTTGTCTTCCTTTTTCCTTTTGAAGGTGTAGAACAAAGGTCTTGTGAAATCATGAAGACATAAGGTAAGTCCATGTATACCAGAGGGCTCAAACTCAAACCACCCTTAGGGCCACATGAGGGCATTTTCGATGGACCAATGACCGCACCAATTTTGTTATCTCTCATGACACCTCGTGACGCCCATCATTTTGTGAGCAACAGGATAAGGCTTGGTGGTCTGTGTGTTTGAGATCTCTATGTATACAATAACAATAGGTCAATATCAATGCATCCTTTTACACCGGAGATAATAGTGTGGTACCGTACTCAAGAGAGATTGTTCAATTCATTATCATATCACAAAACATGTGTCAGTAATTTCTCTTTACAATGGTATATCGAATATCAATATAAGACACTAGTTCTGCATGTTTTAAAAATGACTTTGGAAAAAGATCACGTTAAGTTGATAGTTTAGTTTTTCAAAGGAATCCATATTTAAAAACATCCTGTTTTGATGTTAAATGTTGCATCGTATATAACTGATGAAGGAATACATATATAAAAGCAATTTAAGCACGGCATTGCTAAGAAAGAGATCTGTTTGTAACGAATGCTCTTTATTGCCATTGTTTGATGGTCCAGTTAAGGGAAAGAGGAGTGAGCAACGTAATAACAAACCAAAAAAAGCCTAATAATAAAAAACGATGCTGAATCTTTACGTTTCTGAACAATATACACTTATTTTTCAGTACTAGATCATGGAACTCAAGGGTTCAAACAAAAAACGGGACAAATGCTGCAGTTACAGAATGGTATATTCTTAAATTCTATTGACTGAACTATGCATTTATATTCGACAATGTATTGTAAACCAGGCAAGCATAAACACCGCTTTATCATACTGATTGATCATTAAGTTCATATTTACAGTGAACACTTCTCGAAACGAGAGTTCTTAAAATAGTTTTGGGTCAGTTTCTATGCAGAATGGAACGTTACATGAGAACCCTTTAGATTAAGTCTCGTATGGCGGAATATGCAATCCTTTCTGATTCTTCTGTCGCAAAATTTGTATTCAACTCCAAAACCTTGTCACTAAAACTTTACGACCAATCAAAATGCCAGAATTTCCAAGTCTATACAAAATACTGAGGTACATTGTATTGATTCTACAACCATAAATGCTTTCTAGTGTCATTAGTGACAAGCCGTATTTTTCTGGAAATTGTATTATTCTTTTAATGTTCCAACCGGACATAAAATATTATATTATACTTTCATAAGATGTCACTTGAGAAATGAAAACATACGTTTTAGAATAGCTCAGTTGTGACCTGCGTAAATACATTGTCTGGGGCCTAAACCCACGCATGCAGAATTTATATCTCCTCCATGATCGATAAATAAAATTGTGAAAGCTCTATAATGTACAATCTATTAGACTGAAAAACTCGAGCAATCTGATCCGATAAAACATTAGTACAAATAATGATTTCAATGATACCAGATACAAGCAGTATTTCTAAATAAAATTGGATTTATGACTGTTAGGTAGACATCTTTTGGAAAGCATTCTATTGATTATCTGTTTATCATTTAATACTAAACTCATGTAAATGTTGAATACATCGGACGAACAAAACAGCTCGAGCAATCCGATTTAAGTAATACGACTGTATTCTTAGCAAATGTATTATTTAAACGAAATTGATCATCACGTATTACTTGAGATAGCATGAATAAAAATATACATGTTTCTAATGATACAGTCAAGGTGATAATATGCAACAGACAACTGCATGTACGAAATGAGATAAATTAAATAAGTTTATCCGTACTTTACTCAAAAACTTTATTACATGAAAAAGTATTGCATTATTATCTTTGCTAGCGATGACATGTTTAAATGAAAGCAATGAATGACATGTTTAAATGAAAGCAATGACATGGTTAAATGAAAGCAATGCCATGTTTAAATGAAAGCAATGCCATGTTTAAATGAAAGCAGTGCCATGGTTTAATGAAAGCAATGCCATGTTTAAATGAAAGCAATGACATGTTTAAATGAAAGCAATGACATGTTTAAATGAAAGCAATGACATGGTTAAATGAAAGCAATGCCATGTTTAAATGAAAGCAATGCCATGGTTTAATGAAAGCAATGCCATGTTTAAATGAAAGCAATGCCATGTTTAAATGAAAGCAATGACATGTTTACATGAAAGCAATGCCATGTTTAAATGAAAGCAATGCCATGGTTTAATGAAAGCAATGCCATGTTTAAATGAAAGAAATGACATGTTTAAATGAAAGCAATGACATGGTTAAATGAAAGCAATGTCATGTTTAAATGAAAACAATGCCATGTTTAAATGAAAGCAATGACATGTTTAAATGAAAGCAATGACATGGTTAAATGAAAGCAATGCCATGTTTAAATGAAAGCAATGCCATGGTTTAATGAAAGCAATGCCATGTTTAAATGAAAGCAATGACATGGTTAAATGAAAGCAATGCCATGTTTAAATGAAAGCAGTGCCATGGTTTAATGAAAGCAATGACATGTTTAAATGAAAGCAATGACATATTTAAATGGAAGCAATGCCATGTTTAAATGAAAGCAATGTCATGTTTAAATGAAAGAAATGACATGTTTAACTGCAAATAATGACATCTTTAAATCCAAGTGATGACAATAATTAACTGCGAGCTATGACATTTAAATGTGAGCGATGATATGCTTAAATGCGAGGTAATAACATTAAACTTCACGAGGGCATATTTTATGCTAAAATTTCTGGTACATAAACTAAACGTCACCTATCCTACCGTATTCATAAATAGTACGTGAATGAGGCTTTGTCCCACTGTTCTCAGTGGCCCTGCCGTCCATCATCCCCTAAAACTACATGACATAGTTGGCCTATATGTGATCGTTTAGTCTTTGCTCACCGCACGTGACGTGAGTGAGACAATCATGGGGGCGGTAAAGTCTTGTCTTGATAAATATTCTCAAAGGGCTTCGAAAAAAGGTCAAACCTCGCCATTTAATACTACAAATACTAATCTGCTGTGACTGTTGAAACGAAATTCCTCACAGTGTACTTTTGTAGGCAAGCATATGGTATTTAATAAGTCTACAGCATACAGACATTCTTGCATTACTATATCAACAAAAAACAACCTGTATTGATTTTTTTTCTCCACTCAATATTATATAATGCTATTATACAATGCGGTATAGTCTATATAGCAATGAATTTATACTGAAATACTGAAAAAGATATATATATATATATATATATATATATATATATATATATATATATATATATATATATATATAGTCAAGTTGTGAATATTTCTGTATTAAATGATAGCAATGGTTTATATACAAATGTCAAGCAATAATATACTAAATAAATTTATGAAAATTTCAAAGAGTAACGTGAACTTAAAAATAATTAAAATATCAAAAATGTTTTAGACAAAGATCGTTGCATCGTTTGAATGCATCATACAGGCTCATTAAAGAAACATAAGAGATGTACGCATTCTTTAAAACATACGCTATACGCATTGATAAGTTGGTGAATCTTTGAGTGACCTTAGAAAAAGAACGAAAGAAGCCTGGTCAGATGTCTGAGGCAAATAAAACTAAAAAAACTAAAAATAATCTTTAGAATATCGTGCATGAAAGAGTAAACATACACAAGAATACTATCTCGACTACTGCGTCTGAAGCGAGTGACGTTTTTTTAATGAGGAAAGTGACGAAGAGTTTCAAGAACAGGCATCTTATACAAATGTTCATGGGCCATAAGTATGGGAATAACATCCGAACTAATCAATAGCGCTTTTGTATAGGAAGCTCAGTGAATGAATGAGCAAATGAAAATCTGTCGACTTTGGAAACTACGGATCTGTGGCAGACCATGTAATTATTAGTACTGTATCCTTTATCGTGTCCCGTAAACTCCAGACATCTGAGGTATTTCTGAGATCGATTGAAGGTCCTGAAAAAATGAATTCAACAGCAGCTCTACGCACCAGCACGCTTAAGTATGACTTGTTATAACATTTGTGAGCTTTCCACGACCACTCACTGCTCGATGTGCGAGAAAGCTTTCATTCAAGAGCAAAGTTCTTCGACGGATTACGAGCCAAGACCTTCCAAAGTTTGTGACCATTGTCATGTCATTAGTATGCACAGCGGTTCCGCAGATAACGCATATAACGCAAGTTGAGAATTTATCCTAACAAAATAAAAATCTTTGTGGTACTACATATCCTGCGTGGGTATGATGACCACTTAACAATTCAAACAGAAGCCACAAAATTAAATTCATCGATAACCGTGATCCCAACAACATGGAAAAATACATAACGCTTCGAATGGGTAAATTGCAGTTTATCGATTCCATACAGTTTATGAATTGGCCCCTGGACAAGTTAGCGAACAATTTGACAGAAGAGAAATTTAAAAAGCACTTGACTGTACTTACAACCAATACAAACCTGCTGATGAAATAATGTGTTTATTCATACGAGTACATGAACGACTGGTACAAATTTGATGAAACTCAGTTGCCGTCGATCGAAGAGTTTTATTCATTACTGTCACGTGAAGGTATCTCAGAAGAAACCTTTGAAAATGCAAGAAAATTTGATCAACATTCGAGCGCAAAAACTTCGGCGACTTTTAGATATGTATCTTCGCATAGATGTGTCTTTGCTGTCTGATGTGTTTTTGCTCTCTGATGTGCTTGAATAATTTATGTGATACTGCCATACAAGTGCACAAACCCGATGGCGCATATCACATTTCGTCACCGGGTATGGGTTACGATGCATTGTTGTCCAGAATCAAAATCGAGCTGGAATTGCTCACTGACATTGATCAGCATCTGTTTATCAAGCGATCACTTCATGGCGGAATATTAATGTCAGGTCACAGATACACTAGTGCCACCAACCACCGAAACGTGGAAGAATATGATCCCACTGACCTCGACATTTACATCATATAACTAGACAAGAATAACCTCACTTGCTCATTCTTGCTCACATTGATTTACAAAAACACGTGCTCTAACACAACATCAACAGTGACAACGGATACTTAGTTTAAGCTGATGTCGAATATCTGAGCATTTACATTACGTACTCAACAATTAACTGCTGGCAGCAGAAACGCTGTCGGGATCCAATAATAATTATCATATCAGTGCGTGATCATTTAATACACTTAACTGGTACAAAGTCTTAGGACCAAACACCATTATATATTACACGTGCAACATCTGCAGTTGTACTTGCGATTGGGTATGCATGTTACCAATATACATAGTGTGCTTGAATTTCGTCAGCAGGCTTCACCGTTGTAGTGAGCAAGAAAAAAAAAATCGAAGGATCATCGCTGACCTGGTCTTTGAATCCAGAAAGCTATTTGATGGTGGACTTACTGCCGATCACAGTAATAAATAAAAAACTAACGCTGACAAAACCAATATATGTTGGTTCATACTTGCTGTACTTGTGGACGCTGCTCAGGTACGAATTCTACTATGGCAAGATTAAACCGTTCTATCAGGATCGGGTCAAGATGCATACACCGACACTGACTCGCAGCTGATGCATATAACCAACAACATTAGTTACATAACATTGATGTCTACCTTCCAACTCTCCAGGTGTATACAATTACCGAACAAATATGTATATGAGTAATTCTAACGGCGCAGGCTGTTAAATAATTTTTTGAGTAACATTGATGGTATTTTGTAGAGTCGCATTGATAGGTTTTATTCCAGTCTTGCCTGTGATTTCATTTTTCGGTGTTGATATGACCAATGGAAGACGTGCTACCGAATCCTTAGACAGCTCGTGCCCGTCAACAAAATCAAATTTGTTTCGTGGTATTGTAAACTATCTTGTATTGACTGTGCCACGCTCACGTGAAACTGGTATCGTCAATCTGGATTCATCAACAGGCCCTGACACTCACTTGGTTGCATATGTGATAAAATCACAACATAGATTCGATTTTGATACGTATGGATGTCCACCACCAGTTGAAGTTAATTATGTATCACGGTATATATGAACAAAAACCGTTTTATTGAAATTTGCTATTACAGCTGGATAGTCCCATATGCGACCACCTTATTACTAAAGCATTGCGTACACACTTTTTGAATTCACATTAAAATACGTGTGCTATTAATCAATAATGTCTATAAACATTAACGGACGTTACTGCTCGACGACATGGTGCTTATGTGCACCTGAGCCGATTTGCTACTAACACGGATTTGTCAGAGTTTACTAGGAATGTTCTTCTTAGAGTCGATCCAGGGGACGTGGTATCTTTTGAACCAAACTGGCAAACTCAGACATCAAACGTAGACATTCAACATTCAAAATAGTATTGTCAAATTGAAAGGAGCTGTCACAAAAAACATTTCTGATGCCACTGAAAACGGTAGAATCAGAGACAGTGGTGTAGCAGTTGCGAATATCAAACACTATGCTTATACTGACAAAATTTAAAGAAGACAATTAACCAAATCACATGCATGCCCGCATCACCACGCGTAGTAACTTCGTGGAATTGTATATTCAGGAATATTAATCAAAGAAAGAGTGGATAAAACAAACGTCAGAACCTGAACAAATGACTGACTTAATTTTTGAATATATGGTTAAAATGCTTTTGACAGAAGAAAACATCACATCTTACTTATTTATCATAACTCGAACTAAAGGAACGTGGGATCGACTAAGAATGCTGATAAATGATAAGCGGTGTTGTGTTTTTGATGTTGTACCACTAATATCACAAATTACCAAGCCAGAAAGTAATGTTTGATATTTTCACAAAGTTTCATTATCAGAATCGTTAATGGCGGAAAATTAAATCCAATTTTAAGCGCTCAACATTTTTCCGAACGCGATATTGACCGTGTTTGGCGTTTACTTTGAGATTAAATTTTGTCATTATTATATGTACGATGACATCTTCCCGCGTTGATGTGGTTGCAAAATTTAACGTCGGGGTGTTAGATTACTGGCAGCGGATGTAAATATCGATACAAATTTTGCTCCACTTGTACAGGAATATCTTCGTTAGAATAGCATATCAAAACCCCGTAAGTAGTAATATGGGGCACTCTAGCCTCAATGGAAAATCCAGTCAAAAACAGCTTGGGCTAATCTAGCCTCAAGGGGAATTTAACATGGTGGGCCTATCTAGCCTCAAGGGAAATTTAACATGGGGAACTATTTGGGCCTATTTAGCCTCAAGGGAAATTGAACATGGTGGGCCTATCTAGCCTCAAGGGAAATTTAACATGGGGAACTATTTGGGCCTATTTAGCCTCAAGGGACATGGAACATGGGGAATATGATTTGTATGGGTATAGGGAAACTGTCTAGGGACAAGGGAAAAAAAGGGTGGCAATGAAAGCTACTATCTTTTCGAGACTTATGAGTGGCCCTGAAAAGAGCCTTTGGATATTTCTTCTTCTTTTATTTTCTGCCATTGTTCCACCACCTTTTGATTTTACCAATGATTCCCGTTTTCTTCTTCTTTTCTTCTTCGGGAATCCAGTCAGGATGTCCCATAGCTCTAAACTTTTCCTGAACTCTCATCCATCTTAGATTGAGTAGATCAAAGTCCTCTTTTGTCTTTTTGTTCTTTTTTTCCTTTCTCTCCTTAGACCAGTTTTCTTTAATCTGGATCACCTGTTCTTCCATCACCATTCTCATCATTGCTTCTGCTTTCTTTAGCCTGTCTAGACCCCACTTCACATATTCCCACTCTATCAGATGTAATGTTTCTTCTAGAAAACACCTGACTTTGATGACATGATCAAGTGCTTGCTTCAAGTCCCCTGTTCTTATATATTTTCTTTTAATACGTCTTCTTAATTTCTGGTCTTCCTCCTCTATCATACCTTCTAATAAATCTCTTGCTAATTTCAGTTGGCTTACAAAGCCATGGTTACTCTGAAATTCTTCCTCAAGTCTTTCCACTTGATATTCTGCATCAAGGATCCCAAACCAGCTGTCTCGGAGTTGGATAAACAATTCAAAATTCATCTTGATGTGTTCAAAATTGAATGGCTCCAAGGACCGACGATTGCGTATATATATCTTAAGCACGGACGTGAAAGTAAACACCCCCTACATTCACTTGTCATATTAGATACTATTCACAAATCCTATTATATACTATCCAAAATCACACCCTATACTAACCACACACACGGGGAAGCAGCCAAAACAAACCCTATTATATACTATCCAAAATCACACCCTATACTAACCACACACACGGGGAAGCAGCCAAAACAAACCCTACTATATACTATCCAAAATCACACCCTATACTAACCACACACACGGGTAAGCAGCCAAAACAAACCCTACTATATACTATCCAAAATCACACCCTATACTAACCACACACACGGGGAAGCAGCCAAAACAAACCCTACTATATACTATCCAAAATCACACCCTATACTAACCACACACACGGGGAAGCAGCCAAAACAAACCCTACTATATACTATCCAAAATCACACCATATACCATCTAAATAGAGTCAGTGTTTATAATCACACTACTCCTCTCTCACACCCATTGGCAATTGACATAGTATTTCTTTTCTTGTTATTTGTGTAGCCCTGAGAAGGACTGTTTTTAAAACTTCAAATTGCACCTGGTTAATGCTGGCATCTCCCAGGTCTAGCCCCACACATACATCTCCTACTCCAATCATTCTCCCAATTCACTCTTGTGATTGGGAGTGCAGAGGGAGAATGAGTGGCTTCACTATCCCAATCTTCTGTTTGAGGGATAGTGAAAGTCTCTTCATTTCTTCCTCTATTCCGCAACCGTGGATGCGGCTGAAGTTGTTGCGGTCGAGGCTGTGGTTGTTGCGGTGGGGGCTGTGCCTGAAGTGAACGAACTGGTTCTGGTGGTGAAGGTGTCCTCACCATGGGCTTAACTTGGCTAGTTTGCCTCATCATGCGGTGAGGCAAAATTGACCTTTTCATTTCCTTCTCCTCTTCTTTCTTTTTCCTCTCCTCCTCTTCTTTAATTCTGGTCTCTTCTTCTTTGGCTTCCATAACCAGTTCGTCTAGGAGACGCCTAGCATTCTCCAGGTGCAGTTGAAGTTCAATCAATTTTTCCAGTCTATTCATCTTTGGTATTGATGCGTCAACGATGGGTAGCCAGCCAGACTTTATATATAGTTCAAGCGCGGACGTGATGGAAAACACCCCCTACGATTACCCAAAAATCTTACAGTATCCCTATCATTACCAAAACACGCGGACGTGATGGAAAACACCCCTAGATCCAAGAAAGTTACATTATCCCTATCATTACCAAAAAAACAAAACAAGCTGACTTTTAAAATAAAACACTCACTCACTTTTATACTTGACTCATATTAATTATACATTGAACAAGTTATTTTGAAAAAATACGTTGTGCTTATAGACACACTTCAAAACAAAAGTAAAAAGAGACAGTGATTATAGACTCACTTCTAATTTTTTTCTAACTTCCTCACATATCATAAGCAAATTGAATGATTAATTCTTTTCGAGAATATTGGGTAGCCCTGAAAAGGGCTGTTTTTTTGTGTTTGTGTGTACGAGGAAGGATGACAATCTTTTATCGTCTAAGATTGCGTCCTCGTTTGGCTACACGATAGGGTCTGCTTCTTCGGAAAGAGAAAGAGAACTCTTTCGTGTCCACACGACAGTCGACAAAACTTCTGTCTGGTTCCTGCTGATGTTGTTGCTGTTGCTGATGCTGCTGATGCTGTTCTCTCTGCTCTCTCTGCTGCTTTTGAAGTCGATACTTCTCAGTCCATTCTTCTTTCTCTTTTTGAATTTCCTCTCTGAAGAGTTCTTCTATGAGGTCTTCCGTTACTTGTAGCATTCTTACATTCTCAATCTCTTCAGGCTTTGGCATCAGATTGTGTCTGATACGATGCAGAGTGACATAAGCTTCGTTCAGCTTAGCTAGTCTTGAGCACATCTTCGTAGTAGGATGAGTCAAACAATGGATGGCCAGACTGGTTAGTTAGTATGATGGGTTTTAAGTGATTCGTCCATTACGGCTCTTATCACTGTTTTATCTCCCAATGGGGAGTTATTTAATTTATCCTGAGGGTGGGAATGGTGCCGCGCACCCTGCAGGCGTTTATGTGCTTATAATAGAAGCACTTATTTAGTTTGGCCGTCACCACGGGACAGTTATTTGAACTGCCTCTGGGTGAATGTAAGGCCGTAGGGTGGGTAGGAATAGAACCTACACACACCCACCCAATCCATCATTATGAGTGCCTAACCATTCTGCAATAGCAGTGAAGCGAGAGTAAAATAGTTTACTCATATCGCTTTTGTCTGCATAGTAAGGTCGTGAATGCACGATATATTACTGCAGCAGGAAGCAGTGGTGCGAAGAGCCAAGCACGCTATTATTAGTCAAATTCAGTCCAGTTATACTAATGGACAACCTAACAACCAATAATGTGTAAGCCACCTGTGCAATTAGCCAAATATCTGAGTTACAAAATATTAATTATCATCCTATAAAAAATAGGGACTAGTACTAAGTGTACATGTGTAAGTCCCTATTGTATTTAAATTAAAGTGCCTAAGCGACACATAAAAGTGTAGTCAATGGTAGGGGAATTCGGTTATAAATTTGTTGAAGGCAATGCCAAAAAGGTCAAATTTGTCTTTTCAGGGCCAAATGGTTAGTCAAAGAGGGGTACTCGATACCAAATGAGTCCCCTATTATTCAGTACAGTGAAATGGCAATGTATCTCTGACTTCTTGCTCCGCTGTCGTCGACTCGGGGTGCAGAAGGTGGAAGTCACAGCATCTACTCTGTATCCTCCTGTTTCCCTTCTGGCTGGTTAAGTTATATCGTCTACTATGCTGAGAAGTGGTTTGTGGAAATGTTTTCTGCTTCCACGAGATGTCCCTCCATTTTCACCCAAGCAATAGTGACGCCTCGTTGTGCCTCGTGCTTGGGCGGCCATCTTGGTTCTTCTACGTGGCGCCATTTCTTGGTCAGCATGTAGAGATTTTGCAGCAGTCTAACTTCTGGTGGCTGGTCCTATTTATCCAGTGGTGAAGTCTTATTTTAAGTAGCGGAGGTTAACTCATACGCTACTGCTTCTTTCTACTCCTATGGGTGCGTTTTCTTTTAGCACTCCTAATGGGTAGAATTTATCTCACTGTTGCCATGCTCACTCTGGATAGCCGCTGTCCCGGTCTTGTCAGCTCGGTGTCCACTGCCTGAAATCCTGATGTGGCCAGACTGGAGACTATCCCTGCTTTATATGGTTCAAGCGCGGACGTGATGGAAAACACCCCTCTGCGGTTTAGGGTTTTGAAACGTTTAGATAGTTTGATGTGAGGGATAGAAAGAAAAGTCAAAGAGCATTTATATGAATACAAATGTAAAACAAACGACAGACGCATTGGTTTTCAAAACACAACATTTTTATTCAAATAGCAAACATTATTTCAAATAACAAACACAATTTTATTCAACTAACAAACATTATTTCAAAGAACAAACATTTTTTCAAAGAACAAACATGTTTTTCTTCCATAACACTAATACATTATCTTTGACATGGTTGACAACGTTGTGAATTAAATTGAGATTTCCACTGTTGGAAGTCATTGGGCGATTGATGTACACTACGTTTCCTAGCTAAAGACAACAGATAGCCATAATGGTCACAAAACCATCGATCTACTTTGTCATCGTTTCGAGACGAATGACGATCAAAATAAGTCACTAAATGTTCTAAAGAATATCCAAGACTGCGATGATGCAGATAATAGATACAATATTGTCCACACACCATAGAATCTGTGCTTTGTAATTTCACATTATTGAATCGTGTCGTCTGGGCATTTCTTCTCATAAAGTCAATGATATCATCTTCGAAAGGAGGCAATCCATACGAATCAAAATACTCCGCACATCCCTCTTGAGGAAAGTAGACTGCTACCCAGTGAGTTCCTGGAAGATGACTGTCATCTGTGTTGATGACATAAGCTTGATTCTCTTGAGGTTTGCGATGAGGTAGTTCATCTTTAGCACACACGACAGGATTCCAAGAAGCAGTGTACGAACTACGGTTCAAAAGATAATAAAGTTCCCAAGTATCCATTTTTTGTTTTGTGTAGCCTTGTTGTTTTTTTCTCCTTTTTTTCACAGGTGATGATAAGTCATCAATTCAATCCAGACTTTTTGTTTGAAACGGTCTGACAAGTAACTGATGGTTTGCTTCGTCTCTTTACTCTCGGCCAAGAGAGCTTCGATGCGATCGATTTCTCGAGCAAACAATGGAGGAGAGGAATGATCACGTAAGCCTTTATACCACTGAAGTAACACGGCTTCTTCGGAGATGAGACTCCAAGCTTCGTTCAGATAATTGTCCAATTTTTCTTCTTGACTCATCATCATACATTTATCGTGTTGAATTTGACTGGGATGATCGATTTGACATCCATAACAATCTTTTTTAATCAGGTCCCTCATTGTATCTTCCAAGTGTTGTGCAAAACAAGCCACTAACTGTTGTTCCTGTTCTGGCCATCTGGATTGCATGATCACTACTTCTTCTTTTTGGTCTTGAGGGTTTGCTTTTTCTGTAACCTCCCATTCCATGGATTCTCCACTATTCAAAGAAGGACAAGGGTCTTCCATAATGTCTAATAGTCTAGAATGACTTCTCTCAAACTGTTGATTTCTATGGTATTATCGAATTCGGCATACAGAATGATATTCACCGTTTCGGGGAGAGGTGCTGCAAACTGAAGTTCCACACGCAGTTGCCCAGATTTTATAGGGTGGAAATGGCCCTCGTCGCTGCCTTGGTCTGGAGTGAAATCAAAAGCCCACAACGTGTAACCTCTTGCATAGTCGTCGTAGGAAATGCCGTGACTGGTGTTGGTTCCTAACTGTCCTGTGGCTTCGTACAGCGACAAGTACGACCTCAAGTAATTTTTCTGTTCGCCAAAGTCGGGTTCGAAGGGTCTGGTACACAAAGTTTTGCCATCGCGACTGACTTCAATTTTGGATACTCTGCAGTGCTTAAACTGGAAAGGATTTTCATCGTGGGCACCATTGAGGGCTGCATTGCTGACGATACCAATGAATAAACGTTTGGGTAACTGTCCTTGGAACAGATGATCTTCGATCTTAGATCGGAGTTCAGCGGCAATGGTGAAAGTTTTGACTTCCACGCGTCGTATCGGATACTTGGCTGTCGTTCTGCTCAAAGTGTGACTGATATCATTCCCCACTTTAGGTAACACTTCCACGCGACGTACGTATAACCTGGCTTCTTGGATAATGGTTTTGTATTCGTTGGCATGAGCCATCAAATGGAAAGCAGTACTACTTCGATTCAGTCTCAAGCGAATATCTACTCCGTTCAGCAAATACTTCTCTTGAAACCACATGTCCAAATGCAAACGATCGAACAGTTCTAAACTACGTCCCTGCAAAATTTTCTTTCGACGCTCGTTAAAACCTTCATTGTGAGGATCGGCAGGAGCGCTGCCATCAGCAGCTGCTGCTACGGGCAAGGCTGTGTCGTTAAACTTATCTGCGGTGTCAGGTTTCCATACCACGCAAGCATCTAGATGAGTGTTCTTGGCTTCTTTTCCGTACGTCAAGAGATTTTCGAGGTACGCTCGGTAAGGGTAAGTATCCATGCTACTGCTGATCAGTTTGTTATTCATGTACAAATCCACATCGCTGAACAAGGAATGCATGAAATTGTTGACAGGAGCTACTCTATCATTGGCTCCTGGATTGGTGTTGTCCGTTTTGGTTACTTTTACTTTCAAATACAAGTAACTGTTGTTGAGATCGATGTAATCTTCGGGTTGTCCTTTGATTTCAAACTCGATGGGAGCTGAATCCGTCAAAGAGGAGACGGGATGAAATTCGACCCATTGAGCTTCTTGCATGGTCATCATCGTGGGTGGCATGGCAAAGAGATCCAGTTCCGACTTGGAACAGGCACAAGATTCTTGGTGCATCATTTTTTCTTTAGGTTTTTTTCTTCACTTTTAATAATCAAAAATGTCTAAGTCTCGAGCGGTTCTTTTTTTCTTTGTCTTTCGAACTTTAGAGGTACGGAGACTTTTGAAAGGGTGTCTTCGTCGACGCTTTCTACCTTGTCCTTGCTGTGTCGTCAGGGAAGTAGGAATGTCAGACTCGGTACCGTTCAGGGCATTTATAGGACTTTCTCGTCGACCCAAAATCTCTTTACCCGTTTGAAGCAAGACATTTTTGCCTGCTCTCAAAAAAGCTTCTTTAGGGTTTTGTTTGTCAATGAGAACATTGTAAAGAAAATCCTTGCCGTGAGTCAATGCGGCATCTTTTAAGGTGTGCAATCCTCGTGTCACCATTGGTTTTAAAACAGGGACCACGGAACGAAAGGCTGATTTAAACATATCTCCTAAACCATGTCCTCGTTGTCGAGTGACTCCTTGGTACACAGGATACATCACTTTTTCAGTTGTTGGAGAATCGTTTTTGAAAATGGAGTTTCACTGTGACTTTCCCTTTGGTAAATGTAATATTTTGACCTAGTTCTCCTTTTATAGTAATGTTGACACTGTCGAAATACGACTTACTGACGGGTAAATAATGAGGATGCACAAATTCGCGGTGAACGTGATAGGTATTTCCACCTTCCTCGTCAGCGGTAGTAGTATCTACTTTGAAAGGAATGACACGTAGTAACGGTACAGAGGTGTGTCCTACCACATTGTACTCCACCACATCGGAGTACACAAACATCAAATTGAGTCCTTGGTTCATTTCTACAGGGGATCGAAAATATTTGGTAAAATCCAAGTTACTGGATATGCCTGGTATTTCTTTTTTGTTCGGGATCATCTTGAGGTCTCCACCTAAGATATCAAACAATTCAGGACAAAAGGTAATGGCTATTATTTTCTTCTCTGAAAATTTGATCATGAAGCGGCGAGCCACTTTAATGTACTCAAAGGTAACACTTTCTCTGATTTTGTCCAGGGGTTTACCAAACACAACATTGAACTTGCTTGCAATCGTAGTCACTAAATGTTGACCGCTAAAATAGTAGCCTGCAGGAATGGTCAACACATGAGTGGACAGTTGTTTAGTTGTGGGTCCATCTGATTTCTTGTTGTCAATGCCAGTGATACCTCGTTCATCTAAGGCTTGTTGCAATTGCTTGTCGTACACTTCAACTGTGAAAAAGTTTTGATTTTCGACGACGTTTTTGATTTGTGTCGGGTGCATTATTTCCACTAAAGCTGCTTCCCAATGATCATCTTGATCCAAATGCATGGCTTGAGGTAATTTAGACGTGTAACAACACAATGTGTTGTTAGGAAACACCTCCATGGAACTGTCACTGGGTAACGTTAAGTAAAATTGGTTAATAGTGTTGTTCATATTTCCAATGTTCTTCTGTCCGAGGAGTCACTCGAGGTTAAAGGAGTGTCTAAAAGAGGATTGTGATTGGAAGGGTGACTGTCAGGAGAAGGACTAACGTTGGCCGCCAGACTCCCAATATTGTTACTGTTGTTCCCGTTGTAAGAGTATTTCAGGGAAGGATTGGGAAGAAGATACCCGATGCAACTGCTGAGTAAAATGGTCCACAATTGTTTGTCTCCTTGTTGCAAACTCAGATTAGCAATGGCTGCACCAATGACACAATATACCACAAAGATTTGACAGAAAAAAACGATTTGCGTTTTAGGGACACGTTCTCCACACCACACCCACAAGGGTTGCTTTTGTAAATCTTGCAGAGATGACGTGGGTGAAGGAGTAGTCACTGTGGTTGCTGAAGCTGTATTGAAGGGCATGATGGTCACTTCTTTTTATAGTCGATGACTTGCGAAGCGTCAATCCAAGAATCAAAACTAGGAGGATATCCTTTCCAACGTACTTTGACTTCTTTGACACGACGTTTTCCTACTTTACGGGTTCTTCGTTCGAGAATGCTTTCAATGTCGTACACGTCGTCTTTTTTTTTGGTGACACGTTGTAACTCAGGCAAGTAAAATGTTCCTTTTAATACTTCTCCGTTCATGTCTTCCAATTTATAGACGGTAGGATGACGATCGCGCACTCGTCCAGTAACACGAAACAATTCGGTGGTCCAGTTGGGTAAGTAACCTTTGTCGAAAGTGCGTTTGGTTTTGCCAATGCGTACCCAATCTCCCGGGGTTAACACTTCTCTACCTTTTTTGGGGACAACCCTCGTCTGGGACGTGCCAAACAGACGCTCAAAAACAGTGACTTCGTTGTCGGGTGTCACCTCTTGTGGGGCACGTCCAATGCTTCTATGGTAAGATTGATTGTAGGCTTGGACTAAGTGCGGTAAGACGTCGATGTACTTGAGAGTGTGTTGATGCGTAAAATATTTCCACATGCGTTCTTTCAAGGTACGTTGAAAACGTTCCACGATACTGGCTTTGGTTTCAGGATTTTCGGTGGTGAAAAAATGAATGTCACGTTTTTTAAATTCTCGTTGGAAAGCTTGGTTCAGAAATTCGGTGCCTTTGTCGGTTTGCCATCGAAGAGGGTGACGACCACTTTGTTTCAACACCAGTTGCAAAGCTCGTACTAACTCTCCGCTCGATTTGGATGTCAATGGTACGACCCAGGCAAATTTAGAAAAGACGTCGATGACACAAAACAAATATTTGTAGCCACGATTGTAGGTGGCTAAATGAGAGACATCAGCTAAATCGGCTTGCCATTGATGATCGATGCCTTCCACTTGAGTGCGACTTCTGTGAAATTTTCGTCGGATGGGTTTGTGTAAAGTGTACGTCGCTTGTTCTTGTAACCATCGTTGTACTGCTGGTAAACGGAGCTTTTTCAGGCGAGTTTTGGCAGCACGATACAATTTCTGAATGCCTCCGTAACCTGCAGGGTGAGCTGGATCGTAGTAAATGCTGGCTAATACCTTCTCCATGGTTTTTGTTAATAAGGTACCCACTCTTCGAGGATATTGCTTTGGGTGGGACGAAATGCGGGTTGTTTGGAAACGGTTTTACGTGTCCGATGTGCCACAGGAGTTGACGTCGAGGGTAATGGTGGTGGCGGAGGTAATGGGATAGCTTCTTTGGCCTTCTTTTCTTTTCTCACTTCTGGTTTCCTTTCTTTCTTTTTCACATCTGTCGAAGAAGGAGTAGCCATCATCTTTTTAACCCAAGTTTTGAGTTCTTCTCGTGGGGGAGTGGGGGATGGGGTTAACAAGGAAGTGGCAATCTTACTCGGAATGGGAGTAGCAGTAGGTGTTTGAAAGAGATCATGGGGTTCTTCTTCCTTGGGTAATGGTGGGGTAACGTCTGTTTTAACTGCTGTAGAGGGTGAGGGTGAGGGTGACGGGTTATTCATTAGAGCCTTAAAATCGGACAAAGTGGGTTGAGCTGTTTGTTCCACAGCTTTCTGATGAAAGAGTTGTAGCCGTTTCAAGAGTTGACCGTACTTTTGTGATTTTTCGGTTTCGGATAAATCGTGGCGATGGATCAAAGATTGCAATTCGTGTTGTAATTGCGACATCTCAGCCAAATTGGGATTGGGTGGTAAATGGGGGGATCGTTGTTCTTGCCAATGATGGTATTCCATCCATCGTTTGTAAGGAACCAAAGTTAGTTTTCGTCCTTCCATGGGCTTTCAAAGGTTATGTCTGAGATTGTGGTGCTCCATAGGGTCCTTTTATCTTCTACCCATCCCTTGAGTTAACCCTTGGGTCATCCCTTGTATCAAACCTGGTATTAAGCTTGTCAACATAGGAGCAAGAATGGGTAAAAATCCTCCGCGTTGCACCAACATCTTTTTCTTTTGACGGACGGATATTTTCTTTTGGACCATTTGACGAAGAACGTGTCGATGTTTGGCGAAGCATTTTTTCTGGTGTGGAGACAAAGGTATCGTGCCTTTCAAAACATTCAAACAACATTCAAACACGGTATCGATGACATCTTTGGAGGCTGTTTTAATGATTTGTTTTCGCATGGGCGGAGAGGCTTTGGACAGGACGGACAACACGTCTCCGTGTTTGGCTAAACGAGGAGGTAGTCCTTTCCTTTTCTTTCCTTTGTGGGGTGAATAAGAATGTTTTTTGCGAGGTGACATCTTTGCTTGTTCGTTCCAGAAATACACTGATGTCAAAGACTTGGTACACACCCTCTTTTATCTTCTTTTTTCTATTGGCTTCTCCAAAAGGTAACGGCATGCTTCGCTAAATCCTCAAAAGCAGGGCTAAAGATACCAGTTCGGTTATTAGTTGCTTTGTCTAGTTTCTGCATACCTTTAATAAGACCAATAAATATGCCTCCCCTTTGATGACTTCTCTTTTTCTTTGGATGACTGTGTCTTTTTACGGGAGGACGTCGTTGTTTGGTTTTTGAGCGTTTGGTAGGATGACGAGATTGTCTTTTTCCTTTTCCTTTTTGGACGGTAGAACGTCGAGGGTGATGGTATGCACGTTTTTGAGGAGGCATCCTTGAGTGATCATCAGTGGTACAGAAAAAATACTGATTGACGTCGTGGTTTTCAAGTCATATTTTTATACTGGAATGCGTCGCCACTGATTATCTTTGCGTCGTATCAACTTCATGGCAGGTAACACACGTCGTGAAGGAGTTCGCAATGGACTCAATCGGGACAGTTCTTGTTTGGACAAATCTAGTAAACTCTTTAACATGCCAGATCTTTCTTGGACTTTGACTTTGGGGGCAGGTACTTTGTGAGCAGCTGCTACTGACGCTAAGGTGGACGAGGGTGTCTCCGGTGGAGGAGACGTTTTGGGAGACGCAGATTTCCAATGTTTCATCAAATTAGGAAAAATGGGTGCCAAATTGGGTTTGGCTGGCATCACCCGCAACGGAGAAGTGGCAGTCCCTGAGGCTACTGGCAACGTAGTCCCTGCCAAACGTCCTTGTAGATCTTTTCTTACAGGTCGTGGTTGACGAAGGTAAGGTTGTGTCCTGGCCGAAGTGCCTCTTTTGCGGGTGACCGCTTTTTTCTGTGGACTTTTCTTTTTCTGTGCTTTGATCTTGGTACCCTTGTTCTTTTTCTTTGGGGTTTGTTTGGCTTTTTTTGTTTTCTTCTTGGGGTGAACTTTGGGAGTATTGGGATCCCATTTTAAAAGGGAACGAATGATGACACCTCCTAGAGAACCACTACCTCCAGGTTTCAATATGATTTGCTTTTTGGTGTGAGTGTCAATGCGAGGATTGGCCAGTTGCGTCAAGGCTACTTTGTTTCTGTCAAAAAAGCGTTTGGTTTGATGTGGAATGTGAATGATGCCTTGCAGTATTTGACGTGCTGTCACCGTAAACCATCGTAAGACTTCTTTGAGACTGGCTTCTAAGACGTGAGCACGTCTTTGTGGATTTTTTTCGCAACTGATGCCGTACAAGGCACGAATCAATTTGATCGGAAGATGAGACTGAAGGGACGTCATGTTGACGATGTATGAGACCAGGTCAAAGTAACCCAAGGTTTTTATAGATTTTTTTAGTGCTTCATAGTGTTATGTCGACGAGGAGGACGTGTACACGACAGGTCCTCCGTCTTGACACCAGTCGTGAAACAAATCGGTACGAAATCGCAAATAATCAGGGGTAGTGGGTTTTAAATCCACGAGTAAATAGGCGTGTGGTGTTTGAGTGGCATCATCGTACGCATGAGTTAGCCAAGGTGTTCCTAACTGTTTGGCTAAAACTTGCACTTGTGATTTATCTCGAGGACTTTTAAACAAGACCACGTAATGAGCATTAAGACTAATGGTACGATGGGCTTTACTTTGTTGAAATAAATTTTGTGTAATGTAAATGACACTGGCATTACGATGATGCCCTTTACGCGTAAACCACAGTTTAATTTCTTCTTCGTCTTCTCCTAACATGTCGTCAAAAATAACCCAATGAGTTTGACTAGGGTCAGACACGATCCCCTCGTCTTCTTTAGGAATGCCTGCTACAAACACAATGGAATCACCTTGACTTTCTTTCAAGAGGCTGTATGCCGATTGCCACTCTTTGTAACACCACACGATGCTTTGAGGTGGACGATCGATCAAATGATGTTTATGTTCGATCAAACGTTTGACAAATTCGGTTTTGCCTGAACGGCTCGGTCCAGCAATTAACATGTTAAAAGGATGACGAAGATACAAGGCTTTCCAACTAGCCTGATCTAAGTGTTCGTCAATGACTTTGAATGTGGAGGAGGAAGGAGTAGTAGAAAGAGTAGAGTGAGCCATAGTCGTGTAGTGGTATGTCAGTATTGACACAACAACAGACAAGACAAGAGGTTTTTATACTTTTTTCAAGACACGTTTATTTGAATGCATGTTTAAATTTGAACAACACGAAAACATAAAAGCCAAATGGATAAATACAGGAATAAAATACCTAGGCAAACGATCAAAGTGGAATATAAA
Source organism: Unio delphinus (assembly GCA_029339505.1). NCBI lineage: Eukaryota > Metazoa > Mollusca > Bivalvia > Unionida > Unionidae > Unio > Unio delphinus. The sequence continues at coordinate 37,155,623 of JAQISU010001235.1, forward strand.
CAAGTCACTGTACAACGTGGTTTGGGTAACGAAGGTGTCCTAGAGGTAGTATGTAATGTTCTTATAGTCTCCTCTACAGGGGGTACAGTCACATAGGTGTCTTCTCGAAAGGGTCTTTGTGGGGGAATGTCCATGACAGTTTTGTCTTGAACAGAGGGATTGTCTTGGGTGATAGATTCTTTTTCTTCTTCTGGTACTGTTACTAACACAGGATTAAAAGTGACTTTTTTCACACGACGATGAATTTTAGGAACACAACGCTTGGGCATAATGGGATGCTTCGTTTGTCCAAGTCTCAAAATCCCAACTTTTCCAGTCACGTACATCTGTCCAATGAGGGTGTAAATCACAAGCTACACACACATCTTCGTACACTGCTTCCGTACGTAAAAGTTGACGAATCTTTTTTTCTTGGAAAGGTCGAGATGTATCCAGATGAAAGCGTAAGGCTTTTAACAGAATAAGTCTCTCGTGGACATTTAAAGGAACCACCATACTGTCTTATTTTTTTGATAGGTGGTGTTCGTAAAGTGTCCACAAGGAATCGGCAGGTAAACGAAATCCCAGAAAGCAAGTCACTAAAACACACACGACACGTCGACCCCAATTCATAGGGTATAGTTCTTGTAATAAGTGTTCGTAATCTTTCACCGTGTGAATCTTCTCATTGATATCCTTCCACGGAATCTGTTGGATCACCAATGATAAAGGTTGTGGCATGGTCGTTCTCTTTTATACTTCTTTAGGTCGAAGATCATCAGTGTAGATTCAACCCAGAATTAAATCTCCTCCAAAAGCGAAAGTGATTAATATAACGTGTAATTTCGTCCCACTGCCATTCAGGGTAACGGTTAAGAAGGATCACAGCATCTTCAGAGGTAAACGTAGTAAATTGGTAACAGAGCAAAAAAATACCCTTAATCCAGAGAAATCTCACACGCTGGTTAATTTTTGTCACTTGCCTCTTGTGAATTTCACGACACAAAAGTTCTACAGTCACCCATTGCGATTTTTCTTTAGCAAGACCCTGCCAAACGTCCTTGTAGATCTTCTCTTGCAATTCGTGTGGTAATCCTTGAATATAATGTTTTAGAGAGGGTTTATATACTGGTTTAGGTGTGTTACACGACATGGAGTAGTAGTGTCACTTCCAATCACTAGGTCCCACTAAAGGTAGGTATTGACAATTCGGAGACCATCGAGCATGTTCCAGGTAAGCGGAATCTTTCTGTTCCCACTCGTAAATGGATACACCACAACTGAAGCACTTGACTTTATCCCCTTCGCCCAAGTAGAAAAATCCGGCTCTGGCTAATTCTTCAGGAGTTGGTCCAGGCAGATATTTTGGCCATTTATCTTTGAAGGTTTGGAATCGACTTTTGAAATGACAATATTCAGGCAAACTCGTCGGGAACGAATATTCGACTCTCCTCACTTCTGTTCGATGCAGGTACGGTGAAATTCCTAGGAGTCCACGATAACGTGTCGCACCGCTTTCGCATCCCTCAGGTTTGACACGCACAGCATCACTTTCCAGGGTAGATATAGGGGTAGTAGTCATAGCAAAGTTCCCACGATATCCTGCTGAATCGCTAACGTCACAGAGCCTGGCATCACTACAATCGCAAGGTTTAGCATCGCACTCCACTTGAGAATTCCCAAATTTGAATGATGTCTGTTTAAATGGATTCATCTTCTTTTCGCTGGGTCGTTGTAGTGACAAATGAACTATTGATCGTGGACGATGTCCCTTTTTATATGCTGCCCAATTTTGACGTGACCGTACGGTAGAGTGAAGTGATTGGGAAGTCGTACTCTCTTTTGGTACACGATTTGATAGACTTTTTCCAAAGGTCGGCTAACAGTTTGGTGTGTGGGTAAACGGACAATCTTGTGCGGTTCGTGGGTAGTCACTTGAAACGTTTCATCCTGTCCCGACTGCAAGGCTTCTTGTAGTACGTCAAAGTTCACCACTTGACTGGTGCGATAATTAAGAGTCAATCCTTTCACTTTACATTCGGTGTGCATTTTTCCTTGGGGGTCTCGGTATTCGTAGCCGTAATTTTTAGGACCGCCACTTGCAAAACATAGAATCTTGTCGTCGGGATGTTCATCGGTCCAGGCTCCTAAACGGTCTCCTTCGATGACAGGGTTACACTGGTTCGGTCGGTGAATGTAAATGCAACTGTCCGTGTCAAAATACAACACGCGATCTCCTAACAGTTCTAACACTTCGTACAATTTTAAGCGAGCGTGGGCTGTCACGTAAGCCGCAATGATGACATTTCCAAATTTGTCGGCTTCTACAAAGTCTAGTTCTTCTTCGTAATTGACTAAGATCAAGTCCTCACGAATGACGTCCACGTGTTTCATGACTTTGGTTGGGTCGTGAATCATCTGGAAGTAGCGAGACGGTTCGGACAAATACTCCGTCTTGGGTAAAGACGGACGTTGTGCCATTTTACCCCACAAACAATTGAGCATCACTTTGGCAAACGACCGCCTTCCTTCGTTTTTCTCGATGTGGTCTAAAGTGATACCTTCCTGCTCCCGATATTTTTCTTTGAATATCTTTTGGTCTTCGGGAGTGTGACACCAGGAAGGATAGCCACTAGCTTCTTGTTTTAGTTTTAAAAAGGCATCCACGTAGTCTGCAAAAATACCTTTCTGTCTCTCGTCGCCCTTGCAGTATTGTTGTGTTTTGGGAAAGTGGTAAATTTCGTACACTTCTAACAGTTGATATCCCAGGTCCAGAGCTTTAAACAATTCCACGCTCACCCACGTTCCTGTCAAGGCACGTTCTTCCTGAGTGTGATGACAAGGTTGGTCTTGGTTGCACGTTTCGGCACATGTGCGACACAAAGGAAACATCAGTTTTCCTTGGCAATGGTGAGGTAAAACGGGATGGTACAAGTCTGTGGGTGGTAAGACTTTACACTTGATCAATCCTTCGTACTGTCGAATTTGGTCCAAATCAATGTGTTCTGTCATCAATTCTGGATGCCCTACGGGAAAGTGACAATATTTGCACACGTAAGGATACAACGAACACACGTCCAAGTATTTGATTTCTTCTCCCTTCTCCTCGTCCGCTTGGTACAGTAAACAGGTAGCATTCGTTCGTCCTCCGTACAAACTATCCCGAGGGTTCAGGGGGTCCACCCACTTGTAACTTTCTACGATGCGTTTAAACTCGGGATCGGTTTTCAAACGCTGATCGTACTCGTGTTCCCACATTTCCACCACCTGGTATCCTTGCTGTTCTAACTTCAAACGTCGCTGACACGTGGTCTGGTACAAGTCTTCCATGGTTCGTTGTAAAAACTGATTTTTGGTGTCTCGTTGAGGGTAGCATAGGGGACATCCGTGAAATAAACATCCGTTAAACTCGTACACAATCTGAGGGTTTTCTAAGTCCCAACCATCTACCGAATACGTTCCGATGGTCTTTTCGCCTCCTCCGTTGCGAGCGTGTTGGATCCATTTGTCTTCCTTGTCGCACAAGTAATGGAGCCAGCGTAGGGCTTTGACCGAGTATTGACGTTTGACAAAATTTGTCGTTTGAGGACTGATGACCGCTAGAGTATTTTCAGGCATAAAGCGTTTTCGGTACACTAAAGAACACGCTTTGGCGATGGTACAAGCTTCTTTCAAAGGATCGATCCCTCCGTATTCCATGAACAATTCTCGAAATTTTCCACAGCAACGTCGTAAAATGTCCACGTCAGATCGACAGTACTTTAACATTTCTTCTTGAAAGTCAAAAGGGTCCGAGGCGTGAGTATGGTACCAAGCATAGAAAGCTTCTCGTTCTTCGGTGCGCATGTTGTCGGGGTCGTAGTCGTCAGCCTCAGGCAAATGGGGTAGAACGGCATGTTGATTGGCTTTGGTATTAAAAAAGTGTGGAAAATAACCTTTAGCCATTTCTGTCATTCCAAACGTTTTAGGCATGCGACTTAATGGCATGGCCAAGTAACACATCGAATCTTTAAACTGTACTTGTCCTACTTGCATAGAAATGATTTTGACTCCGTTTAAAGTCACTTGAGGCCGTTCGGTACTTTGTTCCACATAGTATCTGAGCAGAAATTGCCCATCGTATCCCGAGAAATTGTGAGCCATGACCGTGGCATGGCGATGACAATTGCCGTAACGTTCGATGTCTTCTGGACTCCACGTTTCGTCGATGGGATTAAGGATCCATTGGGCAAAATCGGCTAGCGTGTTTGACCCTCGAAAGATTTTTTCACGTCCTCCAGGAATCTTGCTGCAGTAAGGGCAATGACTAAAGATAGGTTCTTGGATGCACTGCTCGCACGCACGGTGAGCTACGCAGAAATTAGGAATGTGAATACCGGTCTCTTGCATGCATTCGAAATCAAAAAAGATAAAATTTCCTTTTTTCTGGGTATCTTCTGGTTGGGGTTGGTATTTTTGAATGAAGCATTCGTGCTCCAAGTCCACGATTTGGCGACAAATGTGACATCGTTTCTTCCCTCGACAAACGTGAAACTTGGCATTACTAGTACGTATGCCTTGTCCACAAGTAGGGCACAATCTCAGCAGTTGACAAGCACTTTTCTGCTGTGAACCTTGCATCTTCAAATGTTGTTGGTAACAGGTAGGACTGACAAAAGTGCGCTGACACACAGGGCAATGCACTCTTTCTTGTCCTTGGTCCAGACAAGGTTGTGAGGCCAAACATCCCTCACATTTCGATCCACAATGCTTGTGTTGTTCTCGATTGTTATAACCATAGTCACATTTTTCACAGTAGTAACTGTATCCCAGGAATCCAGTGATACTGGTAATGGTATCAAAATGACCATCGTGATGATAGACGTGAATGTATTTTCGGTCTTTGAAATCGTGGCCTCGAAACAAAAGAGGTCCACGCACTTCTTGAGGGTGTACTTTCAAGGTGTAACGTGGAGCCAAGACGTCTTGCAACTTTTGCATTTCTGGAATGCCACAAGGAGTGTCTTTGGATATCCCCGCTTGCTGTAACAGGAGTTCTGCTTCACTTCGTTGTTTGGCTCGGTCCGATTGTCGAATAGTTTTCCAGGCTCTTTTCCATTCTGTCGTGTCGTTCTTGTTGGCATACGTTCGTCCCACGACGACAGCACGGGCTAAACACATCTGGTCTTGAGGATTGTTAATTCGGACGAGGCTTAGTTTGGTGTTGCGAAGGTTGTCGACCAATAATACTTTTTTGCGTCCTGTCCCCTGGGGAAGAGACACGTGGGTCATAAACAGTGTGGCTTTTCCATCGTCAATGTGAAACTTGTCGTTGGATTGTTGCACATGTTGAATTTTGTCGATGACTTTGGAAGGTGTTAATTCTGATGGGCTAGTAAACTCGATCCAAACGGGAGACTTCAAATTATCGTGATGAATAGAAAGTCTCAAGCGATCGTCTTCTTTGGCTTGACATTGCTGTTTCAGTGCAGTTAACACAGAATCCCACACCTCAGTAATGAACCCTTCTGTATTCTCCAAAGGTACATTGGCCTTAAAATCTTTAAACTTTACGGCATACGTGTAAGCCGTTGTTCTAAATTTTCGAGAGGAACGCTTTTCTGTCTCTCGAATGTGATAGTAATTTTCAGGGTTTACTAAGGGTGGTGCACTTTGCTTGGACGTGGATTGTCTGGGTGTGGATTCGGGCTCACTCATGTCATCTTCAAAATCACTGGCATGAATTTGAGCCAAGACTTCAGCTACTGTGCTAGGCGATACATTACGTTTCTGTCTCTTACTATCTTTTCCTTTCTCCACAGCATGATGTGGCCTTTTCATCTTGTCTGCAAAAAGTCAAATGACTACCTTTTAAAGACCATAACCCCTATATATTCATGTTCGATCCGTGCATATATATATAAAGGGTTAGTGTCTAACCTTTCAGTATTCCTTTCACTCTCACATTGACCAGAACGATGGAAGAACCTACACAAGTGGAACTTCTCATTAGAGCTTTACGTGGGGTCATACGAAAGTTTTCGTCAGACCAGCCGACAGCCTACTCTCCCTCCTATCGAGATAAAAGTCAAGATACTTGCTATATCTGTAAGAAGAAAGGACATTGGGCTACAGAATGTTCAGATCGTAACAAAAATAAAAAAGGCTACAATAGAGACAAAAGTCAAGATACCTGTTATTATTGTAAAGAGAAAGGACATTGGTCTCCAAACTGTCCTAAGAAACAACAGGAGCAGGAGGAGGAGGAGGCGGAGGAAGAGGAGGAGGAGGAGGAAAGAAATTCTGAACAGGAGGAGAAAGAGGTACCCTCCTCCAAGGAAGAACCCCGTCACGTTCACAAAAACAAGAAAAGAAGACGAAACGAAAGTGAAGAGGACGAAAAAAAAGCTGTGACAGTAAAGAAAATGAAAAAACAGAAAGAGTGAAACAGAAGAAAACCTATGAACTTTTTTAAAGTGGTCTTGTGTTATGTTATGTTGTGATATTGAATTGTGACGTTTGTACTAGAATAACTAAAGAGAAAAAACGTAAGTGTCTCTTGGTTTTGATTTGATAGTATAATTACCTACACTCACACATTCATTCACTCACACGTACATCATGGGTTTTTAAAAAAATAAAGGACTTTTGAGTTTTCATTGAATTAGGCAATTGACATAGTATTTCTTTTCGAAATAATTGGAGTGGTCCTGAAAAGGACCGTTGGTGTTTTGTGTATTTAAAACAAAACAAACTCAGAAACGGGATGAAATCCTCTTGAGCTGTCTTAAGCCTTTGCCACGGCCAAGGCCTACTTCGGGACTGGTGGTTCCTGTCAATGATTTGGTAGAAATCACTAACGGTGGTAAGGTAGACGTAGTCACAGAGAGATCGGGTTGTTTCGCTCGAGAAGGTCTTTTTCTCTTCGGTCGTGATAAAGAAGTCTGATACATTTGTTTCAGACTCCTTAACTCAGCTAAAATATCTAAAAGTACCGTCGTAACCGTTTGATTTTCACTATTTTCTTTCTGTCCTTGGTCTTCATTCTTCTCCGTTGCTGCTGCTGCTACTGTTTCTTCCTGGTGTTTTCTTCTTGCTTCTTCTTCTTCCTGCTGTTGCATAAGAAAAGCTTGTTCGTCTACTTTCTGTTGTTGTAAAAATCGCTCCAATGCTTCTTTTTGTCTCTGCTTAAAATCATCGACGTGTCCATAAGAAGATACAGAAGGCAACGAAGGTTCCGGAATAAATTCTTGCGATGTTAAAAAATCCACAATATCCCAGTTAAAATCAACTTCTTCTGGATGTAGATTTGTCATGACTTTAGTAGTCACTGTTGGTCCATGACTTGCTGTCTCTACTCCTGTCTCACTCCAATTCATTGTCTTCTTAGGGTCCGCCATGACTGACAACTCTCTTGAATCGATTGACTGCGCACAGGCGCTAGTACCTCTATATAGAAAAGGTGACGTCACATTGGATGGCTGTGTCTGACTTTTGTAGCGCACGTTTGGATTGGTGGATACACTCAATCCGTTTCAATCCGCTCTTCCCCTATAAATAACCGCAGTACACGGCATTCGATTCACCTGTTCTCATCAGAAGATGTGGACTAATGTTGAATCGTCAACCCTTGTGTCAAGTATGCTGTTTAGGACTGACATACCCATGTATGTCAGATCATCATGGAGTGTCATTCATAGGACGGAGACAGCCTATTGGAAGAGAAGAGTCTATGTGGAAAGACAAGGTTGCTTGAAGAGAGTTCTCTTCTATGGACCCACAGTAAGGAGAAGTTTAAGGAAGAGAAGAAGATCTGTGAGATGTCCTCTGTGTTAACAAGACAACGTTAACATTACACATAACGGCCCTTTTCAGGGCCACTCATAAGTCTCGAAAAGATAGTAGCTTTCATTGCCACCCTTTTTTTCCCTTGTCCCTAGACAGTTTCCCTATACCCATACAAATCATATTCCCCATGTTCCATGTCCCTTGAGGCTAAATAGGCCCAAATAGTTCCCCATGTTAAATTTCCCTTGAGGCTAGATAGGCCCACCATGTTCAATTTCCCTTGAGGCTAAATAGGCCCAAATAGTTCCCCATGTTAAATTTCCCTTGAGGCTAGATAGGCCCACCATGTTAAATTCCCCTTGAGGCTAGATTAGCCCAAGCTGTTTTTGACTGGATTTTCCATTGAGGCTAGAGTGCCCCATATTACTACTCCCGTATGAATGTTATATATTACCATCCCGACAAGACTATTTCCCACCCCCACCCCATCCCCATGATTGGCTCGATCATGTCACGTGCATGTCTGCAAAAAAATAAAATTGTTAAACATGCAATTATCACATATATACTAATTATGTCATGGGGTTAGTGAGGAAAATGGATGGCAGAGCTACCAAGAGGGTCAGTGGGGAAAATTGCCATTTCCATACTTATTCATATTAGTGGAAGCACACAGTACTTTAGAAACTTAAAAGTTCGTAATTCATTTTCATTTTCCGTCACATAGTATCTGGTACTCAGCCTAAAATTTCAAGGCAATATCAGGTTCTGGTAACTGTTATAGTAGAGAAATCAGTAGCTTAATTCCAATACGGCTAGTTTCGAATCTAAGCATGTGTGATGACCTACGTTTACATTAATCACTCACCATCTTTTCGGTTGTAACTGTAATCCATGGTACCTACTTTTCACCTAACTTAATCTTACTGTTATGAATCAGGCATGAATCTTTAAGTAGTGTTCAAAAGAGAAAATTTTTGTATACATTTTTTATTGTTTAGAACAAAACAAGAACAACAACAATTGTTTTTTAAATATTGCACACCATCTAGTCATATATAAAATTAATCTCAATATTCTGACGAAGCACATTATATTTGAATTGTGCTGCTTTCTGAAATTAAGTATTCGTTTGTTATATAAATTGTTACGTGCTTAGGCTCGAATAAGCAGCAACACAGAAAGAGTGAAAACTAACAAGCTTGTATAAATTGAACAATGAATTTATTAAATACAATTATTTTTTTTAAATAAATAAACTTACAGTTTTAGAGAATCAAATCCAACATTAATCCAATATAGAATTCACAAAAATAATCCACTAATGGAATTGCAAGAGTCCTGATAAATAAATGTTCTAATAGTTCCAGGTTCGAATCTTGACGATGTGATCCAAAATGGCTGACAATGTCACGTGATGCAGTTCTTGTTTTGTTGTTCTTGTTTTATTATCATCCAAATGAAAATCATACACACATGTCCTTTTCCAGATAATTCTTATTTCTTCAATGAATTGACACAAAGTCCAGAAGAAAATAATTAAAATTAACACTCAAACATGAAATACACAACTAATAACTTACAGCCCAAAGATTCTACTGAATTGTTCTATCCCAAACAAGTCTGTATAACTTGTTTTTCTTAAGTAAACAAGTGATCATGTGATCTTTCTAGAAATTCATGGAAGGTCACTACCTTCAGCAAGTCACGTATTCTAGATATGTCCTACACCCCAAGAACTAAAAATAAAAGTTATCCTTGAAATTAACCTATAGTATTAAAGATCTGTTTATCAATCTAAAGCAAGGACGGATAAAGAGGTAACCAAGCCAAGGTCATCCTGTTTACAACTAGAGTCTAGGTCAACCTGAATTTTCTAGAAAAAATCTCCCAATTAATGAATATTAAACCCTAAATGACAAATTTGGATTTAACAATAAAAAATAAGTAAATTAAATCCAATAGCCGTAACAAAATAATGGCTCATGCATATTAGAAAATATTACAAATTTATTTTAAATATTTAGTGACGTTGTTTTGTAACACTGTTTCAAGATGCCACATGAGAGCTCCTTTTTGGTCAAGTTATATGTTAAAAGAATAGACAGAAACAAGCATGGGATATATTATGGGTTGATTTTGTTTAATAAATACGGTGTATTTAAGTTTAAAAGTTACTTAATATGCCAATTCTTGTTCTTCTTCGCCGATTTAAAAAGAAACATGTATATGGTTTTGTGTGTATATTGCTATGTCTATATACACACGTGAAGTGCATTTGAAAATAGTTTTTAAACATAAATATGTCTAAAGAAAACTAAAGATTGTAATGTACTGAAAAGGGTAGTTTGGTAATATCTTAGTAGGAAACTGCAGTTTGTTAACGATTGGTTCACAGTCTGCAGTATCAAAAATTAACACTTTTAACACTTCGAGGAGCCACGTTCAGTTTCTGTTGAAAAGCAGTCGAGGAATAGTCAGTTCAATGAAATAAGTGAGCTTCACTAAATAGTGGATATAACTATTTCTACCGATATCGAAATGCACTTATGCATCTAATAAAGAAAGTAGTGCCACAAGAAAAGTTAGACACATATCATCCAATGATATGATTAACAGGATAATAAAAAATCATGTCGCAAATGTTTTCATAATGGTAATACCAAATAAAATTATTTTCTATTTATGTTGGTAATGACCATTAAAACTACTTTGCTGTTTAGTTAAAGAAGTAGATTATTGATAGTGATATGTTTAACAATGGCAAAAGTATCAAGTGTGAAATAATGTGTTATGTCTCGCAAAAGTAGCTTAAATACGTTTGTAATTATATTAGATACTCTAATGGACACGAGAATATATCCGCATTATATTTATTATTATTATTATTATTATTATTATTATTATTATTATTATTAGAGGTACCCTTTTACTATACGATGAGACACCGGTGCATGCATCCAACGTTATGATTGTTTCCTGACAGAACACATTATCTAAACTTTGCCACATCCTCCATGCAGCCCTGTTTAATCTCGAATTGATTGGTGGATATCATAGTTGTTCTAAAATCTTCACCCTTTTTCTATTTACTAATACATTTCATTGGAGCTACGTACTCATGTTTTGACAGTCTGTCACGGAGAACTGTTTAGTTAAGTACTATAATATTCTAGTCAGACACAGGTTCATTTCTGAACCTGATTATCACTTTGTACAGTAATCCCAATAAATATAATTTGTATAAAATAATCATACAGTATACATGACCGTGTAATTTATAGTACACGGATTCGGATATTTTATTTTCAGCTAACGCATTGGCGATTGATTGGTGACTAGTGAATGTTGAGTGTAGTGTGGGAAGGAATTAAGTAAGGATGGAGTGATATTTATTATTATTTATATTTATATATCTACGTATATGTACCGTACTGTGTGTGTTGTTTAGCCGTGGTGCTAATTTGGGTTTTGTTACACCAAGATTGTTGCTGTCGGGGTTGACGTTGACCCGGAAGAAGATTAAGGTCATAAAGTGGCGAAGAACCAAGGCTTCTGGACCAACAGATCTGCAGAGAACAAGAGATTTTACGGATATTTAGGCAGACCAGGAAGGGCAGACCGTTCGTGGTGGCTCCTCAACCATTTGACAGAGCGTTGAGGCTGAGAAGACATTTCGGATTTGTTCGACTCGCAATATTCACTATGTGAGTGGGGAAAAACATAAATCATAGCTCCCTAATTGAGCGAAAACCCGTCAATCATATTCACTGTTTGAGTGAAAACGTGTCGCATTTTATTATTTAAGTGAACTATATCATTATATTGTGGAAATTGTTAATGTTTACATGAATCATTTTATCCATTTGTTTGAGTGGACTCTCTTTGAATCATTAATCATTGTATCATTTTACTTTTTAAGTTTCTCCTTGCATGTCAGTATCAGCTAAATCGTAATAATATCTGGTTTGTGCATATTTTATTAAATATATTTTATTAAATATCTAATATTCGGATTTTGTTGGCGCACGAATCAAACTTATTCTCTATTAATTACATCATTCATAATTAAACATTGTATTTTTGTCACCATCAAAAGTGTTGTTATAATCCCAAACCACAACCAGGTTATCTTGTTACAAAGTATATACCTTGCACATTTCTAGTTTTTGGAAATACATTATTATATTTTGACCGTGTATACCATACACTCTTTTTGTCATTTTACATTTGAACTTCATAATCTTATTTTGACAGTGTACATTGTGCAACTTTCCAGTCTTTGGTACTATATAACTATGTTTTGACAGTGTCTGTCTGCCTGTCTGTCTCTCTCGGCACTTAAGATGCAATATACATGGAAGACGTGAATTATTTTCATGAAACATTGGTAGGTAAGTTTAAAATCTGACGAGAGAAATGGACGACGGTTTTATACTTGTGGACGAGTTGGAGAACTAATCTAACAAAAAGTAAACTCTTGCAAAATGCTGCTTTCATCAAAACTTGCCGGTACAAGAAGTAGAATCAACTGAGTTTATGCTGAGCATATATCAATAAGTACCTACAACATCTTGTGCTTCTTCAAATATTTTTCCTAATTATTCTGATAATTGCCTTAGGTTATGCACTCGCAAATCTACTTAATTTGCTCAAGCGGTGTAGCGCGGATTCTTCTTACTAATGCCCTAATTCCCTCAACAATTGTGTATGAAAACAGAAACTTGGTAATGTGTATATTATAACAGAGTAACGCCATTATTCTCTCTCTCTTTCTCTCTCTCTCTCTCTCTCTCTCTCTCTCTCTCTCTCTCTCTCTATATATATATATATATATATACACACACACACACATTCTTTTTGAAACTGAATACAACATACACTGGTATCCCACTGCTAAGACTTAGGCGTATTCTGGTATATCAGTGGAATGAATGTAAGTACATTTGACGTATTCTGGTATATCAGTGGAATGAATGTAAGTACATTTGGCCCAAATCCTAAAATGTTGGCGATAATCCATACATGAAAGAGGAAAAAGCATTTATTGGTACTTAAGTGATTTGTCATGAGAGATTTGTGTTCCTTGACCCATGACCAAATTTTATTGCCTGATATTGTAAACTGCAACAAATTGATTTGATCTGCGGCATGATGATCCCCCAGTGCGATACATCACTATAAACTGCCTCAATGCGGACATCGTAGCGATATGACTGAAAAATTGTTTAAGCTACGTTAAAAATCCTAAACAACAAATAATACATTTTTTTCTTCATTTTCCATCATCGATGTACATTTACATTTTTCTAACAATACCTTCCATGGCAGCATTCTACTGAAGACATTTGGATACTTATTGTATACCTATTGACTTGACTGATTTGACGTTTGTAATACATATATTAAACATATATTACATTATCGTACACTCAGTTGAACTATTTAGATATACTTGCTGACATTTTAATTTTGTTATTCCTCCGTACTTTTGTAACCACTATTTTTAATTCTATTTAGATTTTAATGCTAAACATATCTTTAAAGCATGTGAATTATGACAGTTTTATTGTCTAAATCATGCGCCTTTTAAAATCTAGGAATATTGCTCCGATTATTTTTCCATCAACTATAATTGCTAGCCATATATCAACCAGCTGTTGTGAGTGAAGTTGTCCGGAACGCTTTTATAGTTCGAAAATTGTCTTATACGATCTTTGTTTAAAGACTGGGAACACATTAGCTAATTTTAGATTAGTTGGAAGGATTCTCGGAGCAATATTAGCATTTATCGGGCAAGAGCAAGATGGGGTAGCAGTTTGAGTTGACAGACGGAGTAATTTTGGTGAGGTTTCATTTAATTATGTTGCTTAGATACCGTAAGGTTTCTGAAAAACCAGTAACATCTTAAACACGCATGTGAGGGATCTACAATAATACATGAGATGAAACTTTCTACTCAACGAAATTTACAAGGTGTGAAAATTATTTTAATATGGAATAATGTTCTCCAAATAGTGATGTGAAAAAGGGTATACAGGTCATGTACAATATTTCGTGGTCCGTACTATACTGACTACATGGGCTTTAATTGAATTAAAGTTTTTAAAATGTTTATTTTTCTTAGGTCGTTGTAATTCCCATTCAATATTGAAAAAACGAGTTTCTTTAGCGAATACATTTGATACTAAATTTTTGTAACTTTGTTGTTCACTGTTTGTGTTAGAAATCACGTGGTTTCGTTGCTTCCATTATTTAAGAGTTTGAACCAATTTAGGACTGCAAGAAAAAGGTCAGTCCAACGTTGTACATCAAGGTCTGGATTTTAAAAGTAGGATAACTATTACTGAGAGTATATTTCAAGTTTGCCAAAAAATTATTCCCACGGAAATGGTTATAATATCGGAGGAGTATGGGTGTTTTTGAATTGTTTTCCAGAACTTGTTTCTTATGTGGATAGTACCGAAATACGTGGGAATGAGAGTTTCGACCATACATTCAGAGTGTGAAAAATAAATGCGCCACATTCACGTCATCGAATTCACGTCATCGATTTGTCAGTATCGCTAGTAGGGGACTGCAGCACATGAGAGAGTTTTTATTTATAAAATAAAACCTTCTAGAATATGACTCCATTTACTTTACCGGTTATTAATCAAATCAGTATTTAGATAATCCATTAGCAAACGTTCTGAGCTAGAAACAAAGCAGTAGATAATTCATTTTCAATTTACCAAATATAGACAATAATCAATTTAGAGGGACTATCGAGATAAAATAGGAAGATAAATTTCGACGATGGTTGTTTCACTTGAACGTTGATAGACCATCAATCGTTGTCGGAAGCAAACACATTTGTAGTGTTGCGTATTTACACCAGATTACTGAATTACGGACTCGTTAAATATCCTTTTTGATATGGCGTTATATATATATATATATATATATATATATATATATATATATATATATATATATATATATATATATATATATATATATATATATATATATATATATATATATATATATATATATATGTCTGTATTGTAATGCGACATTAAATATGTTTCTAACCGCACACTTGTGTTGAAACTCTTTAACATAAACAAATATTCGACAAAATAATGCCTAACTATTAAACTGTACATAAATCTCTCAAAACTACTGAATATAATTGAAATATGTCTTAGAGGATTCTAATTTAAAAAGCATTTTAACAGCTTGTGTGTTTCGTCAAATAGAATTTGAAGTGTTGTTAATTACTGAAGCCTTGCTTAGACATTTTCATTAAATGATTTTCCATATCCTTTAAATGTTATTTAATTTAGTGTCTAAATTTAACTGATGAAAAAGTAATCTATAACAAGCATGGAAGATCTAATGTTCTACATGTAAAAGACAATCAAGCTAAATTAAAACAAACCACGAGGGCAACTAAAAGAATGTAGTAACTACAATATGGACCAATTATGAATTTCTTCGTGAATATTGTATAAAAAATATAATAATTATCCGACTGAGGATTTAACAAATTATTTCTAATGCGTAAGTGGTATTATGTCTGAAACCAAAATGATCCCACTCTTGGTCTTTAGTAGAACTTGAGAGCTGAGCATATTCCGTATTCTTTCCATCACCATTATCGTTGGTCAAATACTTTAAAATTCAGTCCGCCGTATGATGATTTATTTTATTTATTTATTTATTTTTTTATGGTTTAACGCCATTTTTCAGCACAACATAGGCCATACGTGGCGGCCAGTATTAATGGTGGAGGAAGAACCCGGAAAACCCCAGAAAGAACCACCGACGCACGAGAAGCTACTGGCAAGCTTTCTCACATACCCATATTGGCCGAATCCGAGACTCGAACCCACGCTGACAGAGGTGAGATGGCAGTGATTCGTAACGGACAGCGCTTTAGACCACTCGGCCACTCGGGGCCCCGAATGATGATTTTGTTTGAGAATGGGGCAAATTTTAACACATGCCAGGTCTAACAACAGTTTAGCGAGGAAAATGCATTCATAGTATTAACTGTCATAACACCTCCCACGTCTAACTATAGCTTGCCGATGAAAATTCCTTCATAGTGTTAGCTTTTGTAACACCTGTCAGGTCTAACAACGTTTTAGAATGAAAATGCCTTCGCCTTCGCTATGATACCTGAAGCTTTTGATTCGATTTTGAAAAAAAAGAAACTGAAACATACGACGAATAATGTGCCACTGATGTATGTAAATTTTCCTAATTACCAGTCAGTTATTATGAAAAGAAAATCTTAGTAAATTTATAATATACCTTTTATGTCTTAATATTAAAGTTTAATTAATGAACAACAATACCTCTCATAAAGGAATGATGCATGAAATACGTAAGTGTACATCTTTTTTTTTTTTTTTAAAAAAGGCCGAGAAAAGAACTCGTTAGAACTAGGTGAACCGAGATCCACGGAACATGTTATCACAATTTTTATAATTTAATTGGATTTTTATTCAGTCGTTTTTCAGTCAGATATTTGTCTAGCATCTGTACCTAAAATCACCACATAAAAGAAAAGATAACAATTTAAAAATAAATCCCGATGCTAAGCCTACCTACTGATTTCATTGGTGCTAAACAAAGCAAACGTATCAAACAGTAAAAAGAGAAATACAATAAAAGTTGAAATAGCAAGAATAAGGAAATCACATTAAAGGAAATAAACTACCACAGTCTGCGTATCGAAATGCATCCATGGGACTGAAATTTATAATTGGATGTCCGTCGTATGAGAAAACACAAAAACTACTGTCTCAGAACGTTTTACAATGCTTTGTTTTGTTTTCTAAGCCTCTAGAGCCCACATTACATAGTCGAAAAGGTATGTTATCGGTTATTTAATCGTTCCCATTCATACATGTTAATTAGGCTTTTCACCAGAACCATATCATAAATCATTATTCATCGCGCTAAAGCCATAATTTGTGCATGACATATGGTGTCTGGTTATTTCCAAGAAATTATAATTTAGTTAATAGTTCACATGGGAATTAAAACATTAACAGAAACTACATTGACCAATATCTGGAAGTGTCCTACCGACATCCCACATAACAGAGCGTTTTATTGGAAAAATAATACTAATTGATGGTATGGGTTGCATTGGAGAACTTTGCATGGAATGAGTAAACTGAGCGTATATTATTATTATTATTATTATTATTATTATTATTATTATGTCTTTGTCTTCTATTACATATTAAACTTGCATAATAATAATCTCAGAATGGAGTGATTGAAGTAATTACAGACTATTCGTACTGAGAACCAAACTGTTTACCTACACACAGGTTAATGACAAGAGACGGAAACCATGCGAGGAAAATGTCAAAATAAAATGATCGATTTTATTTGCAGATTTAAGATTGATATAGTATTCGTTCGCATAGTGATAAATAAACAAAATAATGAGCTAATCACTCAATGCGGGACATTTGAGTTAAATGTTTTATACGGATTGAAAATATATGTATTTATTTTATATTTCCGTTAAAAGGGCACTGTACTGATGACAGCTAAAGATACATACAAGATTCTTCTTTTTTTCTACATAGCATGGTACCTGTTGTAGGCGCTTTCTATAATTTAACATTTACACATCGAGTGCACCTTTAACGTATTATGGTTTCTGGATAGAATAACTTTGAAGGTGAATGTCATTGCGACTTGAAATTATTCCTGTTTAGAGAAAAGTACAAGTTGTCAAGTACCATAATAATTCAGTATTACATGTTACTCCAAATGTGTTCTTTGCAAGTATTAATTTGCATGTTCTATCCATCTGGCAAAATATTTAGGATGAAAACTCAAGAGACATTAAACCTTATGACTGAGGGTGGCATCCCTCATTGAGAACAAGTCACAAAAATGTGGTGATATTGTGTCACTCGCGTGTAAGATCAAGCATACCTGACCATTCATTCCTCCTTAATTGTGGGCCTCATCCACGCTGCATACCTGACTATGCATGCCTCCTGAAGGGTGAACTTCAACCAGAGTGCATCAGCTTCATTCATGGTAACTACTAAAGTCATTTTAAATGTCGACTAGATTAAGAAACATTTTGATCATTTACCATCCGAAAAACGACTGGACGTTTTAAGCGAATGCGGTTCTTATGATTTTTTTTATTATCTCTATTTTAAGAGTTTACTTTGCTACCTGTATCTATTTTAATATAAAGGTTTCAAGAAATTTTATTATCAATACTTTTTATTTCGTAAGTGTATAACTTTATTATAACTAAATTTTATATCTTGATGCTGAGCGCTTTTTTTGATCAGTCGTACACTGTAATTTTCTGCATTTTTTTTTTCATGGCATGTTTACAGCAACAAAATCAGGGACTCATTTATTTTTCGTGACCCCAAAACACTGTCTCTCGACGAGTGTATTGGAAGTGTATTCCATTTGAAGATACTGCCATATGCATCAATTGAAAGGGAAAGAGAAAACGATATTTAATGAAGTAATAAAATAATAGGTAAAACTGGAAGCATTTTTTAGATACGGTTCTTTTTTAGTTTCATCACTTCATGTATTATTTACATTTACGTAATAGGTGTTAAAATGTATCATTTAACTTCAAACGTCACCACAATAGCAATCAGGCAATTAACAAAGTTCACATAAATAAGGGACTGACCACTTAGCTTCTGGCGATGGGGGTTGGTGTGGTGGGGGTGAGGACTGTCTAAACATCTAAGGCAAGATACATTATGACAATGTCTCCAAAATTAGATTTCAAATAATATAATAATAATAATAATAATAATAATAATAATAATAATAATAATAATATCGTCGTTTTGGTCATTGGTATCATCGATGGTTGGATGCTCTATGTTATATTTACTTGTAATAATCAAATTGTCTAATCTTATTGGAATGCCTGACATTTTCAGAAAAGTTGCTTAACGAACAGCTTCTTGGTGACAAAGGGATCCGTTTCGGTTGAAACGGGTTTTGAGTTATGCCCGTCCAAAAAAGGATCAGATGCCATTTAATCTGAGAGTGCTTGGGTAAGATTTTGTGATGTTTTCAGTACATTATCGCTCTTTTTGTGAAGGGTAAAATTTGGTTACAGCTGAGAAATGTCCAATGACTACATATCAAATCTAATTGATATATAACTACCAATTAATAGTAAGTAATGTCGTGACAGTATTGACTGAGAGCCAACGAGTAAAGTTTGAAACTCTGACACTGAATGCGACAGGGAGGCAGAAAATTACAAAATATATCAGAGAACCCATATTACACAATATAAGAAAGGACATGATTACAAGATGACCGTTTTTTTTCTAAAATTTTAAACAATTTTTGCGACAATCCGGTTAAAAATAGCTTCAGTTTTTCGGCACCGTATAGTTCTGTTGCTTAAGGTATTGAAAACATACTGCCGTATAGGAATTTAACCTTAATTAATTAAATTAAAAACTTTTTCACATTCTACCAGGTATTCATGATGTGCTTGTACAAGCTTGATTAGAAGATAAAATTGGCACCCAGTATGCTTTGGTTTACTGTTTTCTCATTAACATGAAATCCGAGTGAATGAAATCACGGAATAAATATGTATTGGGACATGTGAAATTAGTTTACGCTTTACATAATAAATATATTTGGTCATCACTTATTAGAATGCCTTTGTCCATACAAGAAATAGCCATGGTGTTATATCATTTCTTCTTTTTAAACTACTGCTGACCTTGTGAGATCAAACTACCTTAATAACTGATTTTTACTGAACAGGAAACAAAACATAATTATAATTCACAAAAAATGCCGGGTCAAATAAACAAATCCTCGTATTCAACATTATTGAAATTTAGAAGTTGGTGTTTGAACATGAAGACATGGAGGAAATGTTAGAGAAACAAGTTCGTGCCAAAAAATATTGACATCGAATCTAGACAGTTCATTAAAAAAACGAATCTTGTTGAAACCTTCGTTGTCAATCTAAAACTCAAAAACTCTGATCATCTTTACTGGCATTACATTTTAAAGACTGCAACACTCGAT
Source organism: Unio delphinus (assembly GCA_029339505.1). Classification (NCBI taxonomy): domain Eukaryota; kingdom Metazoa; phylum Mollusca; class Bivalvia; order Unionida; family Unionidae; genus Unio; species Unio delphinus. The sequence continues at coordinate 37,175,438 of JAQISU010001235.1, forward strand.
ATTGTTCTGAGATATAGCCAATAATATTTGAGACTAGCAAACATTAAACAGAGGCGAAATCCAGTCCTGTACTATGATATCGATTTGGCGTATGTTTAACTGAGCACGGTGCTTGAATTTAATGCGATATATTGGATAGATGATATGTATGATTCTTTGGACATGTATTTCAATCATGTAACAGAAAAAATCAAACAAGTTACGGCAAATGACGCGAACATTTATTGAAACAAGTACATATATGGCATCGATTTAAATAAACGCTCAAATGTGTAACACTGATAAAAATTTAAAAAAAAGGATATATAAGGATGATAAAATGCTTAAAACGACAGTTGTCACCTGTATCCGAGTCGTAAAAAACACATTTTTTTGTCTGTGCTCCGAAGATTTTATATCCGACATTGCTTGTAGATTGAACACAATTTTTTGTTTTGTTACTTGTGTATAGCGGATTCTTAATTGCAAACAGCAAAGACAGATTCACATCCGTATGGATTTTAATGGAATTCATGTGACGAAGCTGAGGGAGGTATTCCGGTTAGCACCAATCGTTTCAATTGGTGCAGGTTTAAATGAAATGCAAACACTTTTCTTGTTATTACATCTGAAAGGAATATTATGTAGATCTAGCAATAAAATCGTAAAGCCAATTAAAATTCCATTTATTTAAAAACTCGCAGCAAATTGCGTCTTCGAAATGTGCGGTCTTTTATAACATGTACTATAAAATATAGCTTGCTCCAGCTTCGTGCAAAAGGTTTATAAGCAACAGTTTATCACCAGTCACATCCTTGAACAATAACAAGAACACAATTGAAGAAAAAAGCTTTGCGGCTTTTACTGCACGTTTACTTTCTTGTTCTTTTTTCTTCTGTTGTTTTTTTTTTGTTGCACAAATTACAGAGAGGCGGTGTTATTCGAGTTGACAGCAAGATGAAATAACTGTGGGTAAATGTTTTATTTTAACCGGATTTTAATATCTTTTACTGTTTTTTTTAAATACAGGATGCAAAGAAAGTACTGCTGCAGAAATGATCAATAACAATGCAGCTGCATGTTTAAACCAATTAACTTTCATGTTTTGAAAATTTGCAAATAATTTGCAAAAAATTTGCAAATACAGTTTGATTTTAAGGAACTTTTCAAAAACGAAAACTTGAATGAATTCTCATAATAGAGACCTGGAGCCATTTAATTAGATACGTGTGTGTGTGTGTGTGTGTGTGTGTGTGTGTGTGTGTGTGTGTATATATATATATATATATATATATATATATATATATATATATATATGTGTGTGTGTGTGTGTGTGTGTGTGTGTGTGTGTGTGTGTGTATTTCTATATAAACAGTTGCACAGTTGTATACGCATACATAAGCATTCTTGGAGATGTGTGCTGTTAAGTCCATTCCTATAGAACAATCATGCATTTCCACTCATTAATCATAAGTGACGTATGAAAATAACGATGAAAATAAAATCTCCTTTTTCTAAATGAATTTAATATGGTAGACACTTTAATCTCATCCATATATTAAAATAATTTGGCTTTTAAAGTGTTGGTATAAAGCAATTTGATATGTCAACACTACTGGTATATAAAATTGTGAACCGCCCATGGTGCAGAGTTACGCATACATAAACATTCTTGGGACTGTGTGCGGTTCGGTCTATTTCTATATATATTTTGATGTGTTTCCAATCATTAATCATAAGTGACGTACGAAAAATAATAATAAAATAATAATCCCCATTTTTAAAATGAATTTAATATGGTACACAATTTTAATCGCAATCCCATCTTCATCCGTTTTCGCCTCCTCTCTCACGAACAAGGGACAAAAAAAGCTGAAATTTAAAGTTAGAGAATAGAGACACAGCAACGGCCGTAACCATTACAGCGCCGAGCTTTTTTGACGCATGCCATTCTTTTAAACAAGGCATCATTTCATTGAATATGTCTGCATATAATGGGCACAGTTGCAATGATGATTAGCGGGACAAGGTTTGCTACATATTATCTGTCGCACTTACTGGCCTCGGTACTAGCTGCCGCAGGTAGACAAACATGGATAGCACGAGCAAAGATGACAGCCTGACCATCACAGCAGTATAGGCGTAAAATACCATCGATGCCAATTACCTTTGTGCCTTCATTTAGCACTTTATGCAGTGAGAAGCTCCACGGTAACAACCTAGAGTGCAAGAGCGTCGTTCGAAAGCGTAGACTGTGTGGTCACTTCGTTGGAAAACTTTTCAACCCATCGCTTGACTTTCTGGTAGCTCTACTCAACCCATCTTTTACGATTGTCTGGCTAGTCGCCCACATTGTTACGTGGTAAGACCCGTTGAAATGCACGATGAACCGTAACGGAAAAAATATAATGAATATAGCGTCGCAGAACGCCAGGCCACTGAATTCGATATTGTGACCATTAACATGATCATCATCATGATCATCATCATCATCATCATCATAATTCTCTTGACCTAGTGTGGTCTTTGAGGCGCTGTGCTGCTGGACAATTGACCAGTTCCATTTGCTTGTCTCGATCATGTACCAATGCATGTGTCTCCCCAAAACTTTTCCTGGTTCATTCTGTGATCTTGTGAATCCAGTTTTTAGAACACGATACATCTCGCAAATGAGACCTGCATGCTCTTCGGCAGCTATACGAACCACTTTTGTAATTTTTTAATGCTGCAATCAAGTTTCCTCTCGCGCTACGGCATAACTTAATGGAAGACGGAAATAATCTTCTTTACATGTTTAAGACATATTGTGGGACACGCGCAAGTTAAGCCTATAGAAGTTAGGGTCAAGATTATCTCTGAATTTCCTTTCGTATGAGTAAAAAAAAAACAACTGATGCGAGTTGTGGGTATGACGTGATATTATCGGAAACTTTGCTTCATTTGTTCCAAAATCGCTAAACCTCTGATCTGTTTGTTGAGTAAGAAAACGAAATTCCATTAGTCAGGAGGATTTCAATATAATTTTAAGGCGATTCTTAAGAAAACGAAGTTTCATTAGTCAGGAGGATTTCAATAGAAGTTTGAGGCTTAAATTTGTTGCACTTTAGGGTGCAATGTTAGAAAGTTCACTTGGAACAGTTTCTTGTTTTGACAAGGTTGCACGAGGTGAAAATGGCTGACCAGTCCTTGCCAGCGGTGCGTGAAACGCATCATCATGTTCAGTTTTGGACATTTTTCCTCTGCGAATCAACTCGTTTAAATTTATAATAGTAGACATGCTTCTGTATTAAGTTTATCACACTGAAGCCCTATTCTCTCAATGGATTTATATAAGCAGAACATTGCTATATTTAGCTTATCAGACCGACGTCCTATTCTCTCAACGGATACAGATAGGCAACGTATTCTAAATAAATGCAGACTCAATATAGCATATCACACCGACACCATAATTATCTAAATAAATGTTAATATGGGCACAATATAGAATATCACGCTGACACCATCATTCTCTATATAAATGTTAATATGGGCACAATATAGAATATCACGCTGACACCATCATTCTCTATATAAATGACAACATGGACACATATAGCATATCACGCTTAGACGTTGATCAGAGGCGTCCAGGTCATATGCATCATCTCTGTGAAACCGCGAACAATTCTGTCTCACTAAATCACTCCCGAATCTGAACGACCACAACATCCTGGATAGCCTTCATATCAGCTGACTGCTTCGGTATTCAGGAAACATCACTGCATACTATATCCAAGTATTTCTGTTCTAATTCAGCCTTAACATATATGTTGCTAGATAGTGATTTTAGCAGCATTGCTTTAGCAGAGGTATTAGTAAAATTGGTATAATGTATGTTAACATGACAGTGGTATTAGTAAAATTGGTATAATGTATGTTAACATGACAGTGGTATTAGTAAAATTGGTATAATGTATGTTAACATGGCAGTTGTATTTAGTAAAATTTCATTAATGTATGCTAACATGACAGTGATATTAGTAAAATTGGTATAATGTATGTTAACATGACAGTTGTATTTAGTAAAATTTCTTGAATTTATGCTAATGACAGTGGTATTAGTAAAATTGGTATAATGTATGTTAACATGATAGTTGTATTAGTAAAATTGGTATAATGTATGTTAACATGACAGTTGTATGTAGTAAAATTTCTTTAATTTATGCTAACTTGACAGTGGTATTAGTAAAATTTCTTGAATTTATGCAAATGACAGTGGTATTAGTAAAATTGGTATAATGTATGTTAACATGACAGTGGTATTAGTAAAATTGGTATAATGTATGTTAACATGACTGTGGTATTAGTAAAATTGGTATAATGTATGTTAACATGACAGTGGTATTAGTAAAATTGGTATAATGTATGTTAACATGACAGTAGTATTAGTAAAATTGGTATAATGTATGTTAACATGACAGTGGTATTAGTAAAATTGGTATAATGTATGTTAACATGACAGTGGTATTAGTAAAATTGGTATAATGTATGTTAACATGACAGTGGTATTAGTAAAATTGGTATAATGTATGTTAACATGACAGTTGTATTAGTAAAATTGGTATAATGTATGTTAACATGACAGTGGTATTAATACAATTGGTATAATGTATGTTAACATGACAGTGGTATTAGTAAAATTGGTATAATTTATGTTAACATGACAGTAGTATTAGTAAAATTGGTATAATGTATGTTAACATGACAGTGGTATTAGTAAAATTGGTATAATGTATGTTAACTTGACAGTGGTATTAGTAAAATTGGTATAATGTATGTTAACATGACAGTGGTATTAATACAATTGGTATAATGTATGTTAACATGACAGTGGTATTAGTAAAATTGGTATAATGTATATTAACATGACAGTGGTATTAGTAAAATTGGTATAATGTATGTTAACTTGACAGTGGTATTAGTAAAATTGGTATAATGTATGTTAACATGACAGTGGCATTAGTAAAATTGGTATAATGTATGTTAACATGACAGTTGTATGTAGTAAAATTTCTTTAATTTATGCTAACTTGACAGTGGTATTAGTAAAATTTCTTGAATTTATGCTAATGACAGTGGTATTAGTAAAATTGGTATAATGTATGTTAACTTGACAGTGGTATTAGTAAAATTGGTATAATGTATGTTAACATGACAGTGGTATTGTATTAGTAAATTTGGTATAATGTATGTTAACTTGACAGTGGTATTAGTAAAATTGGTATAATGTATGTTAACATGACAGTGGTATTAGTAAAATTGGTATAATGTATGTTAACATGACAGTGGTATTAGTAAAATTGGTATAATGTATGTTAACATGACAGTGGTATTAGTAAAATTGGTATAATGTATGTTAACATGACAGTGGTATTAGTAAAATTGGTATAATGTATGTTAACTTGACAGTGGTATTAGTAAAATTGGTATAATGTATGTTAACATGACAGTGGTATTAGTAAAATTGGTATAATGTATGTTAACATGACAGTTGTATTAGTAAAATTGGTATAATGTATGTTAACATGACAGTGGTATTAATACAATTGGTATAATGTATGTTAACATGACAGTGGTATTAGTAAAATTGGTATAATGTATGTTAACATGACAGTAGTATTAGTAAAATTGGTATAATGTATGTTAACATGACAGTGGTATTAGTAAAACTGGTATAATGTATGTTAACATGACAGTTGTATTAGTCCAATTGGTATAATGTATGTTAACATGACAGTGGTATTAGTGAAATTGGTATAATGTATGTTAACATGACAGTGGTATTAGTAAAATTGGTATAATGTATGTTAACATGACAGTTGTATTAGTAAAATTGGTATAATGTATATTAACATGACAGTGGTATTAGTAAAATTGGTATAATGTATGTTAACATGACAGTGGTATTAGTAAAATTGGTATAATGTATGTTAACATGACGGTGGCATTAGTAAAATTGGTATAATGTATGTTAACATGACAGTGGTATTAGTAAAATTGGTATAATGTATGTTAACATGACAGTGGTATTAGTAAAATTGGTATAATGTATGTTAACTTGACAGTGGCATTAGTAAAATTTCTTGAATTTATGCTAATGACAGTGGTATTAGTAAAATTGGTATAATGTATGTTAACATGACAGTTGTATTAGTAAAATTTCTTTAATGTATGTTAACTTGACAGTGGTATTAGTAAAATTGGTATAATGTATGTTAACATGACAGTTGTATTTAGTAAAATTTCTTTAATTTATGCTAACTTGACAGTGGTATTAGTAAAATTTCTTGAATTTATGCTAACATGACAGTGGTATTAGTACAATTGGTATAATGTATGTTAACATGACAGTTGTATTAGTAAAATTTCTTTAATTTATGCTAATGACAGTGGTATTAGTAAAATTGGTATAATGTATGTTAACATGACAGTGGTATTAGTAAAATTGGTATAATGTATGTTAACATGACAGTGGTATTAGTAAAATTGGTATAATGTATGTTAACATGACAGTGGTATTAGTAAAATTGGTATAATGTATGTTAACTTGACAGTGGTATTAGTACAATTGGTATAATGTATGTTAACATGACAGTTGTATTTAGTAAAATTTCTTGAATTTATGCTAATGACAGTGGTATTAGTAAAATTGGTATAATGTATGTTAACATGACAGTTGTATTTAGTAAAATTTCTTTAATTTATGCTTACTTGACAGTGGTATTATTAAAATGTCTTGAATTTATGCTAATGACAGTGGTATTAGTAAAATTGGTATAATGTATGTTAACATGACAGTGGTATTAGTAAAATTGGTATAATGTATGTTAACATGACAGTGGTATTAGTAAAATTGGTATAATGTATGTTAACATGACAGTGGTATTAGTAAAATTGGTATAATGTATGTTAACATGACAGTGGTATTAGTAAAATTGGTATAATGTATGTTAACATGACAGTGGTATTATTAAAATTGGTATAATGTATGTTAACATGACAGTGGTATTAGTAAAATTGGTATAATGTATGTTAACATGACAGTGGTATTAGTAAAATTGGTATAATGTATGTTAACATGACAGTGGTATTAGTAAAATTGGTATAATGTATGTTAACATGACAGTGGTATTAGTAAAATTGGTATAATGTATGTTAACATGACAGTGGTATTAGTAAAATTGGTATAATGTATGTTAACATGACAGTGGTATTAGTAAAATTGGTATAATGTATGTTAACATGACAGTGGTATTAGTAAAATTGGTATAATGTATGTTAACATGACAGTGGTATTAGTAAAATTGGTATAATGTATGTTAACATGACAGTTGTATTAGTAAAATTGGTATAATGTATGTTAACATGACAGTGGTATTAGTAAAATTGGTATAATGTATGTTAACATGACAATTGTATTTAGTAAAATTTCTTTAATTTATGTTAATGACAGTGGTATTAGTAAAATTGGTATAATGTATTTTAACATGACGGTTGTAATTAGTAAACAAGGTATACTTTATACTAACATGACAGGAACGACTGGCGCATTCCATGGGAAGTAACTCTATCGCGTTATGTAATTTTAGCTGAAGAGTTATTGCAATAAATATATAAATAAATAAATAATTAAATCACAAGTTGATATGAACAAATTGTCACTTCAGTCTATTGTAGGAAACAGGAAATCATGTTTTTTATGCATCGGTTCTCTCGATCTTTTATCTCCACTTCCATCTCCATCATGATGTCTGGTTATCTAATGCTATTCAGCGTTCGCTGCTTACTCGCTCGTGAAACAGAAATGAAAGAAAGAAAGAAAGAAAGAATGGTGGAAAACTGAATAGAAAGTGAGACGATAGATAAAGAAATTATGAAAACAATTTGATCAGAATGGTGTAGTGAAGAAATAATTAATATCACACGACAGTTTTTGTCTTCAGTAAATAGAGTAAGATTAAACATTATTCACGTAAATTTCAGATTTGTTAACTACTACAGAAGTACATCTTGTAAAAAAAATTGTCACCAATTAGTTTAAAACCCATGAATGATCACAATGAAGGCTACGTAATTTTCTCTGCAAACAAAATCTCCATTTCCGCCAAAGAAACTCAGCCAGTTAACACCTGACATTCCTCTACCATATATGTAAAGTTTCATTACCATGGTTAAATTAAAAGAATGAATAAAACAAAATATACGACGCAGTATATGTGCCCCTATAAAACTAATTCAAAATAAATATTTAATTCAGTAAACAGTGTTACATACCTTAACACTTAAACTAAAGAAAATAGGGTGGGATATAAAATATGGGAAAACAATGACCACATACATGTACGGTAACGTTTGACTGCAGATTTGAACTCTTAAAATTAAGTCTTTGGCTTCGAAGTTACAACAAAATTGGGCATCGTTTATTTGCCAACCAATTTCTGGTGCTTACATACACACTCTGTAGCACATGGTTTCTTTGAATTATGACAAGAGGGCCAGTCCTTTTCACAAGATAAGTGCAATGATAAGGAATAATTGTTAATTTGTTAAACTGCCATTATGTTTGTGGATTTAATTCTAACCTCTGTTATGCAGACCAGAATATGAAAAAAGGAGCTTGTCCTGGGGGATAATAAGGCGTATCACAGGAAGAAATGGCGTGTCCCATGGGCGCTTGCACATTGGGGCAAATGGGCGGGGTCAACAGTCGCCTCCCCCAATTTCTATTGTGAGCCAGTTAATATGAAACTTTGATTTTATATCTGACCTCTTTTCTTTTAATCGCTGCTATTTAAACTGCCCAAGGGACAGTTTTATATCAATTCCAATCTTTACAGATTACCGTTTATACATTTTACGTTTAACAGGCATAGACTGAAAGGTTGTTTTTTTTTTTTTTTTAAAATCAAGTTTTACATTTTCTTAATATTACTTAAAATTGTTTTTCTCGAAACACGACCGTGTCATGTGTTAAGAATCTTTTTTTTTCTTTTTTTTTTTTTTTTTTTTTTTTACCAAAGCTTCCATTTTATTAAAGTCAGATCTCAATTTCACGTAAGACTGTGGTGACTTTATTTAAATTGTGATCTTGATTTTTTTTTTTACTCATTTCATCAGGACGAGCAGGTGTCGGGCTGTCATATTTTTATTAGCACTTACTCGGCCCTCTGCCTATTTTCGTAACTCGTACGTTTGACACTTTTTTTTTACCAGGATTTAAAATATCAATGGTATGTCTGGAACAGTTTCAACTTTAAGTCTAGGCTTAGCATTCGCGTTTTTCTGAGCTTCTATTTTTCAAGATCCCTCTGGTAACATTCCTTTGAGAAATGTAATGAGCACCGATTGCTGTATGGTGTTGCATTGAATCGACTCGCATGTAATAATGTATCCATACTTTCTTCATGCCTTATCATTTAGAAAAGAAGAAAAAAAAATGTTGTCAACAGCCTTTTCTTAATGTGCTATTTACACCGTAAACAATACAAAATCGCCAGTCGAGATTCTGGAGTAGCTACTATGATGTCACATCACGATAGTAACCGAATATGTGCGGAAATTTTGTTTACTAGGTCACGGAAATTCAGCTCTTTGAACATATGCCAATATTTAAATACTGGGATTGCGGTCGTAATACTTCTGAAAAAGGTTTTCTTCTATAGTGTTGTTATTATTATTCTATATTTCCATTGGTTTCTGGTCTCCTTTAAATATTGGGCAATATTTCCGCAAATTTAAACTGTGTTCAAACAACTGCTCTTCATACGTGTTCAAATGAATTTTTTAAATAAGGTATGCATTTCTTCTTCTTATAAATAGATCTCTGAAACACTGGCAGTATGAAATATGATTCTGAGTCTGAACCAAATTTCAGAACATGATAATTCCAATTTTTATGAATTAAACGAATTTCCTGCAATATGATTGGATGCAAAAGGTCACGTGATGTTGATCAGGAATTGTTTACACTTCGATAAATTCTGGGACTACTTTCGGTTTTTGAAATATAAATAAACATTGCAGACACGTTATTGTGAAACGATTTTGTCATCTGTAAAATATATAATTCTGCAAATAAATATAACTTTTACACTTTTTATACTTTTTCCAGTATTCTTTGATTCAAATGCATAGTTTACTATACAATTTAGCATTTGTCTGCTACATAGTCGAGCAAAATGGACGATTACGGTGATTTGTTAAGTATTAAAGCTGCTGTGAATGACATAAAATGTTACTCTTGTATAGAATTTATTTCATTGTTACCTTTATATAGTAAGCGATAGCATCATCTTGTTCATATTTCCATAAAAATTGGAAGTATTCACTGAAAAAATCCATAATGATTTCAGGTTTGATGGAAATTTAATTTAACACACTTGTTGAGTCGGTCTCAGTTGTTATTATGTAAGGTCATGGTCATATGACGTAACAGATGGGACTGACTAAAATTGAACAAGATTGTTGTCAGTAAACAAAATGTGTTAAAAACCACGGTAACCATTGCCTATGATGTAAAAGATGAAGTTTATGAATAAACGTAACTGTGGCTGTAGTCTATTTCTTCGTGTGATTCTGTACAGGTTATGTATTACGGGACGGTGTGAAACGCCGAATGAAAGGTAACTACGCGCTACGCAAATTCGAATGCATTCTTGATGGAATAAGTTAATTTGACGATAGAAATGATGAAATTGGAATTATAAGGATTAAATGATCATGGTTGGGTATTTATTGCTGTGTAAATTTTACCTAATCACTCACAAAGTTAACATAAAGTCCTTCGGACTTTATTTACTTCGTGAGTTATTAGGTAAAATTTACACATCAATAAATACCCAACCATGGTCATTTAATCCTATATTACTTTGTTAATTAATCTCTCCCCCACTTCCTTAAAATGTCCCCATTTTTCTCATGTTGACAACATTATTTTAAATTTCCTAATTAGTTGGTGTTCTCATCATTGTATGTAAAGCCCATTGTATATGAAAAATATAACACTCGTTGCATCTTGATTAGTCTTCATACAATTAGCTAATTACAACACAATATCTCAATACGATCTAAATGCTGTGATTTATTGCTTTAAGAAAAACATTTTCCGTAAAACTGATTGATCTAGAACATTTAAATGACACTTTTAAAGGTTAACAATATATAACTTTAAACTCATTACGTACTATTGGGATATTTGACTATACCACATCCACCCAGCCGTTAGGGAATGCTCCGGTGGCCTAGTGGTTAGAGCGTTAGCCTCGGATGCGGCAGGACGTGGGTTCGATCCCTGGTTGACTCATACCAAAGACAAAAATGCTACTAACAGCTATTTCCCTTGGCGCTCAGCATTAAGAGGTTAGTGTTAGAACTGGTCGGCCTGTTGTCAGGATAATTTGACTGGGTAAGACATCATGCTACATGTCTGCGGCACGATGCCCCAGTGCTAGACATCACTGTAAACAGTCACACAGCAAGCATTGTAGCGATATGACTGAAATTTTTAAAAAAGCTACGTTAAAAATCCTATTCACACACACACACACACACACACACACACACACACACACAAGCCCTTAATTAGTGAACAGTACGATTTTGTATCCTCTCAATATGCTTCCCTTGTACTCTACACATATTCCACGTCTGATAATTCAGTTATTGACTGCCATTTCATATTCGCTTGTCCGAGATAATAGAAATATGTTCCAATGTGTATCTGGGATCTTCAACAATTGAGCTAGTCACAGCAACCACTTCACTCGCACAAATCGCACATAAATGTTGGTCTTCCGTGACATGGGTTATTTTCCATGGATCCACCATGATCATCTTTAAAACCATGAAACCACTTCAAAATTGTTGAATGTGACCAAATCAAATATTTCATCCGCAAACTTCAACCAAGTCAAAATTCATATTAGTCTGAGAGTAACCCAGTAACGTTTAAATTTTATAGAACGCTTTTTTTAACAGAAGTAGAAATGTCCTCCTTCTCGAACATTTTTTATCTAACGGTCATTTACCTATGAAACCTGCACGCGTCCGGCATGCTGCACGTGAAGCTGTATACCATTTAATAGAGGTCATCTAGCCTGTAACGAGAATAAACATGAAATAATGTTAAATCTATAGAAATTATCAAATGGGTATACTGTCTCAAACTTATACCTTAACATTACCTAGTCATGTACTTTAGTAATCATTACTCCAACGGACACCCCCCCCCCAACACATATTATCCATTACCCGACCCTTGCAAACACACACGCACATACACATACACACATTTACTAAACATGCATCTACGATCTAGCCAGCCTTTCAGGGTGGCCGATAGTCCATATTTACTATCCAAGGTTCAGTTTTGGACTGACCATTACCCAACATTTAATATCAAGCACCTCGCCTGAAGAGACCAGTACCGAGTAATCTACTAACAATTGCTAAGTCATGTACCATCTATTAACACATGTCCACACCCACACAAATACACGTACTTATTATATATGACAACCATATAGAATATCCAAATGCACCATTTGGAGTGACTAACGCCCAGTAATATACCATCATTTACATCCACATTTGCTATCTAGCACGCAGTTTGCGGTGACCAGTACACAATATTTATTATCCAATACACCTTATGGCGTGACCAGTACACAATTATCTATTACCCATTGCCCAGTCATATAGCACCCATCACACGCACATATACACAAACATACACACATACACACTATATAAGCAATATCTATCACACCCATATACAGTATTCCAACGCGCCGTTTTAAGTGGCAAATATCAAGCAATGCACTATCCATTAATCCCACATTTACTATCCAGCACGCAGTTTGGTGTGACCAGTGCCCCACATATACTATCCAATACTCCCTTTTGGAGTGATCAACATCTACTCGGGTGCTGAACAGTGCCCGGTTATATATTATCCATCATCCAAGTATCTACTTTTAAGCACAGCGTAGTCGTTATCAATACTCATTAATCACGCCGTTTGGAACGACAAACAATCACTCATGAATGGGCATGACTGCTCACATATACTTATATATTATTTCACATGGAATTAAAAATAGAGAACAGAATGGATAGACGAACAACCACTTACTTAATGACAGGTATTTGTTAACTTTTACAAACCAAATTCAAGTAAGTTTTAGAAATTGGGATTCTGTATTCTGTTTTTTTTAAATACCAAGATTCAATTCTTTCACTGCTCATACTAAAGAGAAATCAAATCCTTCCATTATAAAATGTGCGTGTGTGTTTGTTTGAATATCTTATCCATACTAGAATAAAAACATATATGAGACATATTGAATAACAATCACAAATGAAATTACAAAACTCAAAATCCTTACGAAATCCGAAATCTGAGATATGTGAGATAAGGTTGTTCACGAACAATGCTTTAAATGTGCTTGCCATGGTAGTACTAAGTACCAAAATAATAAGAAAAATATAGTGGTATAAAGATGCCAAATTTGGTATGTGACCTGAAAATGCTACAACAAGCAGATGATTGCACAAACGTCATATGAGACGGATTTTCATTGAAATATTTGAAGAAAAAATCATTGTTATAAGTATGATGTGACCCTTGGTGCTGTATCAGATTTCAGCCTGTTAGTAGAGACATTTGGCCAGAATATTAATGGCAGCATTCTGGAGAGTTGATACCAGAGACTGTCAACACCTTCAGCATCTGTTGTTTATCTTCCCAGGGCCATCTGAGCTTGGACTTCTTGACTTCTGATAAGGCACACATGTTAAATTAATTATAATCCATTATCTGTAGCCCTTTCTAAAACAAGAGTAGAGTGCATGAACAAGTAGTTCAACTCAGGGCTTTGTACTGTAAAGAACACTGGTTATTTCTTTCTAGCTTTTGTAAAGATTTTTGCTTTATTCTATATAAAGTGATAGGACCCTTACTTGGTGTTTGTGTGTCCTTTGAACCCGAATGTAACATTTTGGTGGCAGCGGTACGGATTCCAATACTTCTGTGTGAATTATTTGGAATTATTCAATACGTTGGAATTAGCAGTGTCTGGTGGTACTGTGTGTATAACCTACGGTTGTTAATTGCTAAATGCAAAGTGTGTATCACTGTAACGAGTGTACACGTATAAGCCCAGAAATTCTTAGAAAAGAAAAAGTAGTCCAGTGGCTGTGAATACAGTGATAGAACTTAACAGTACGTATAGTTTGTCATTATGTCGGTTGCTGATAATGTAGAAGTTGAGGGAGCAATGATTGCTTCAGGACGACCAAGAAGAAAAGCGGCAACACATAATTTGATGGAGTTTACAGATAGTGAGATTCCGGAGTATGAAGAGGAAATTAACCTTGAGCACATGCAACCACCCAAGGAAACAAAGCGCAAACCTAGTGCAAAGAAGAATGAAAGAGAATTGGAGTTAAGGCAGAAGGAGTTTGAATGGGAAATGGAAAGAGAAAAATTAAGATTAGAAATGAAGCGTTTGGAAATTGAGTTAGAAAGAGTAAAACGTCAAGAAAACGTGACGGAAAAAGTATCTTCAATGCCATTTAAAGTAAAGTTACAGGCATATGACCATGAACGAGGAGAAGATATTGTCACTTTCCTAGCAGAATTTGAAACAGTTGCAAAACATGCTAAGTGGTCTGACGAGCTGAAAGTACTACAGCTAAGAACTCTTTTGACAGGTGATGCTAGATATGTTGCAACTCAAGCTTGTGGTGATTATCTGGAACTCAGGAAAGGATTGATTGATCGTTTTGGAAGGAGACCGCATGAACATTTCACTGCGTTAGTGAGCATGAAGAAGGGGAGTACAGAGACGTATCGTGGTCTGATGGCCAGAATTGATCAGCACATAAAGCGTTTTTTGGATGATCGTGACCCAGTTATTTGTCTCCGTGAGGAATTTTTCCTGAAAGCCTTGCCACAAGATCAAGCACAGTGGATTAGGAGGAACAAGGGCTCTAGTCCAGTTGTTGAGGCTGCGGAAGATTATATTCCCACCAATATACAACAACAATGGCAGAAAAATATGTTTCGTCCGAACATAAATGGGAATAGTAACAGGGGTATTCAGAACTTACAGCAGCAAGCGAAAGTAACATCAACGAATTACCTGTCCACACGTAAGAATATGCAGTGCTATCGATGCAGGCAGTGGGGACATATTGCAAGTAAGTGTCCAACAGATGACATGAAACATCGTGGTAACCCAGCAACTTGTTTCGTTAGGCTAACAATTGGTGAAAGGCTTATTTCGGAAACAGGATGTGTAAATGGGCGTGAGATCATGTTTGTGAAGGACACTGGCTCCGATATGACCTTAATAAGAGAAGATCTCGTTGACGAGAGTTGCAAGCTGGAGGGGCACCAAGTTACGTTATATACAGCAGTGGGTCAGCCATTTACCACACAGTTGGCAGTGGTAAATATCAACACAACGTATTATAAGGGACCAGCACAAGTGGGTCTTGTTCCAAATTTAGCCGCTGAAGCCCTATTAGGGATGGATATACTTAGTAAGAAAGGGTCATTTGTTGTTACGAGGTCGATGGCAAAAGGACTCGATGATGAGAGGACGGTAGAAAATACTCACCAATGTGAGGATGAGAGTAAAAATGAAGTTGTCAACGACAGCATCGAGCAAGCAGATACTGATCAGCATCATGACATTGAATTTGACACACTTTCAACAATGAATGCGGACATGTTGTCAAATCTACAGATTGCAGATATTTCACTGAAAATTATTAGAGATAAGTCCTTTGCTACGCGGGAAGAGGCTGAGGAGGAGCCAATGGCATTCTTCTGGGAGAATGCTATTTTGCAGCGGAAATGGCAATCTGGTGATGGTTCGCGTGGAGGGGAGCAGATTGTTGTACCAGCAGGATTAAGAAAAATGGTAATGGAGCTGGCACACGATCGACCCCTTGCAGGTCACTTGGGTTTGGAGAAAACAAAAGAGAGGATTCTCCAATCATTCTTTTGGCCGGGAGTGTTTTCTGATGTAAAAAGATATTGTACATCGTGTCATGAATGTCAGATAACAGCAAAACGTACTGCAGGTGAGAAAGCCCCAATGGTTTGTCCACCGGTAATAACAGAACCGTTTTTGAAAATTGCAATGGATATTGTAGGACCGTTATCTAGAACGAAGTCTGGACACAAATATATTCTGACAGTGATTGATGATGCAACCAGATATCCTGAAGCTTTTCCTCTAAAGGATATGGAGGCAACGAGTGTAGCTAGAGCACTAATTGAACTGTTTAGCCGTGTTGGTTTTCCAAGGGTCATATTAACAGACAAAGGGACCAACTTCACTAGCACCTTATTGAAACAGTTGTATGAACTAGTGGGTATCCGTGGAGTTACAACCACACCTTATCACCCACAAGCGAATGGAAAGGTAGAACGTTTTCACGGGACATTGAAGTCAATGTTGCGGAAGTTCTGTACAGACAACAAGAATGAATGGGATGAGATGTTACCATATTTGTTGTTTGCATATCGTGAGGTCCCACATGAGGAAACTGGATTTGCACCTTTTGAGATGTTGTATGGTTGGCCAGTTAGGGGGCCAATGCAGATTTTACAAGGTTTGTTTACGGGAGAGGAGGATGTAAGGAAGTCAACTGTGGAGCATGTTGTGAAAATGCGTGAGAAGTTGGCTGACATCGGGGCTCATGTCAAAGATAACCTGTTGGGTCGCCAAAAGAAAATCAAGGCACTTTATGATCGTCACACGAAAACACGAGAATTTAGTCCAGGAGATGAAGTACTTATTCTCTTGCCATCAAGTTCATCCAAGATGAAGGCACAATGGCAGGGACCTTATCGTGTGGTCCGGAAGGTAAACGATGTTAACTACCAGATATCGGTACCCGGTAGGCGAGGTATGGTAACCTATCATATAAATTTACTGCGTAGATACAAACGTGCTGTGCTGCTGGCAATGCAGACCGATGCTAGTGACACGGCAATTGGTGCTGTGCTAAGCCAGACAATGGACGGTGACGAACATGCGGTGGCCTATCTAAGCTGGAAACTTCTTCCGCGACAGCAGAAATATGCAACTATTGAGAAGGAATGTCTTGCGATTGTGTGGGCGATTGATTCGTTACGGTATTACCTGTCAGGGACGACATTTGAAATTGTGACTGACCACAACCCATTGACATGGTTGAATCAAATGCAAAGCAAGAATCAGCGTCTACTTAGATGGTGTTTGGCACTCCAACCTTACAACTTCATTATAAAGCACAGGAGCGGCAAACGACATGGGAATGCAGATGGATTATCACGCATGTAACTGAAGTGTGTAGGAATTAAACGACAAAAGATACTGGTGTGCATAGTACACTTCAAAAGTGCTTAGAAACCTACTGGGATAGTTCAGGACTCTAGGATTTTTCAAACTTAAGTGTTCTGTTTTTATTTTATAATCAGAATGAATTTATGCAGATATAGACGGTAACCAATTTGTTGGATTTCCCCTATTCTGGATGGTTACTGATGGAATTCAAAACTCTTTTACAGAAGTTAATTGTAGTGACTCTAAGCTTCATGCTTGTTAGTAATAATGTAAGCATTATGCAAGTTTTATCATTTTTCTGATGTATAAAATTGTATTGTATCGAAAACATAAAGTTTCCTCTTAAGAAGGGAGGTGTTATAAGTATGATGTGACCCTTGGTGCTGTATCAGATTTCAGCCTGTTAGTAGAGACATTTGGCCAGAATATTAATGGCAGCATTCTGGATAGTTGATACCAGAGACTGTCAACACCTTCAGGATCTGTTGTTTATCTTCCCAGGGCTATCTGAGCTTGGACTTCTTGACTTCTGATAAGGCACACATGTTAAATTAATTATAATCCATTATCTGTAGCCCTTTCTAAAACAAGAGTAAAGTGCATGAACAGGCAGTTAAACTCAGGGCTTTGTACTGTAAAGAACACTGGTTATTTCTTTCTAGCTTTTGTAAAGATTTTTGCTTTATTTTATATAAAGTGATAGGACCCTTACTTGGTGTTTGTGTGTCCTTTGAACCCGAATGTAACATTTATCAAAAGTTAATCTCGGGAAAACTGAAATTCCACTGACTGGTAGTGGGACAGGAAACCGTCTGTGAATAACTTATGTGAAAGATGCGAATACAATAAACTTTTATAGCTAAGATATAAAATTGGAATTGAATATGGAAATACTCATGAATAAACCCAATGGATAGAGTACAAGTTGCAAGGACACACACACACACACACACACACACACACACACACACACACACACACACACACACAGAGTGGTCTAAAGCGCTCTCCGTTACGGATCACTGCCATCTCACCTCGGTCTGTATGGGTTCGAGTCTATGATTTGGCTAATGTAAGAAAGTTTGCCAGTAGTTTCTCGTGGGTCGGTGGTTCATTCCGGGGGTTTTCCCGGGTCAACACTTACAATCACACCAGCAAAGGAGTAAGTGTTTATAGTTACGCTACTTAATTTTCACACACACAAAAACCACTCATTAGATTAGAGACAAGCGTTTTTTTTATGGGACACACACACACACACACACACACACACACACACACCAGCAACGGAGTTCCTGATTATAGTCACACTACTCTACATTCACACATAACACACATTCTTTAGTGTATGGACAAGAGTTTTGAACACACACACACACACACACACACACACACACACACACGCGCGCGCACACGCACACACACACACACACGCGCGCGCGCGCACACACGCACATAAAGCAAAGGAGTCAGTGTTTATAGTCACGCTACTCCACTTTCACACAAAATAACTCATATGTGCAGGGACAAGGTTTGTTAAAGGGGGAAAAAGACACACACACACACACACACACACACACACATAAACAAAATTGACAAATATATCAGTCTCTTTTTTCTAGAGATCGGGTAAGCCCTGACAAGGGCTGTTTTGTTTCGCAAAAAATTCCAGATGCACATTCTTAATGATTACACCTCCCAGTCTGAGCAACACACACACAAAATTAAAACCTCACTAGGTTGGATATAATTGCCTCTGGACTTATCCTCCCGATGTCATTGCCACCGACAATCAAATAGACTATATCTGGCATAGGATCT
The DNA here is from genome assembly GCA_029339505.1 of Unio delphinus. NCBI lineage: Eukaryota > Metazoa > Mollusca > Bivalvia > Unionida > Unionidae > Unio > Unio delphinus. Next base: position 37,194,622 of record JAQISU010001235.1, read on the forward strand.
AAGTTGGGTGCCCTGTACAAAAAACTCTCAATAAGGGCCCCAGGCCGTCCCTCAAAATGAACATCCAAATCCGGATGTTGGTGACACATGGCACTTAGCCAAGACAAACTCTCAATACGCCTTACAAAACTATGCCCACATATTAGAGCATACATTATAATCAGACAAACAAGTACTTAAACAGCAAAACAGAGACTGAGGCAACTACACAAAGTATCAAAATTTAATGCAACTACATGTCGTATATCACTATATAAAAAACGTTCGCAATATGCTACGGCATATTACCATATACCACAACTAAAAATGCGTTTCAAGTTTTAATTAATAAATTTACTATTCGATAGGCAGAATCATCTAAAAAAATCCTAATTAATTAACAATTATATTACACTAATCTTAATACTTAGATTGTCAGTAATCTTAACAAAATAGGATAAAACTTTATAATAACATTAATGCTCCGAAATATACTAAATTCATATACATAAAAATTAAAATAACAAACTTAGATAAGGAAATTTAGATTAGATTGGCTAGCGAATCTGTGAGGGGGAGTGAGTGGGGGTTCGTGTAACTATGGAATTCTTAATGGATTCTGCGCAACTGCGATTTTACACACACTCGCACTCATGACCATAACAGACAACACCGCCCATTAAGTTTAAATTGTTTTTAAATCTATAAAGTACGCCTAACATTAAAACCTTATTTAACTAAGTTCAAACAAATAGCACCCGAGATACAGAATGGTCAGTGGATCTGTGTGGGGGAGTGATAAAGGGTTCGTGTAACTAGGGGACTCTTAATGAATCCTACGCGCCTGCGATTTTACACACACCCTTGTACATGACCCTAACATACAACACCGCCCACAAAATCTAAACTGTCACTAATACTATCAAATAAATGAACTTATCCAAAAAACCAAAAATAGAAAAATAGTAAACAAGTAGAAAATAAAACGAAATGGCCAGTGCATCTGTCAGGGGGAGTGAGTACGGGTTTGTGTAACTAGTGAATTCTTAATGGATTCTACGCAACTGCGGTTTTACATACGCTCGCTCTCATGACCCTAACAGTCAACACCGCCTTCAAGTCTAAAGTGTTACTAGCGTCATATAATACACTAGACCTATAAATCAATATCACTCACCTTTAAAAAAAAAAAAAAAAAAAATACAAATTGAGATGAAAAACGGCCAGAGAATCTGTAAGGGGAGTGAAAAGGGGTTCGTGTCACTAGGGGATCCTAAATGGATCCTACGCGCTTGCAATTTTACACACACTCCTAATCATAAAACTGACAGAGGATACCGCCTAGAAACTCTCAATTAAATTAACTGTTTTAAACACAATATTGTAGTCTAGAAACATTATTATAGTTAATGGCACTGAAATTCAAAATTTACTATGTGCCTAAATGGCTACAACAGACAGTGAGGACAACATTCATAAAACAACAACGATCTTGGATATGGTGGCTGTGTCATTGACCCTGAGGGAGCGTGCATAAACTAACTTTAACAGCCCTTTTAGGGCTTATTGCCATTGTTACTTTAATTTATATTAATTTATTTTTATTTATTATATGATTTATTATTATTTACTAATTTGTTAATAACTTTAATTTATTTTAAATTATTTTAAATTAATTTAATTTTTATTTTATTTTATCTATTTTATTTTATTTTATTTATTAAAAAAAAAATTATATGTATTGTACGTCTTGTACCTTTGGGAATAGGGGAAGATTAGTGAAACGGCGGGGACACAGGCTCTTTTCTATACAGAAATCGCCTGGATTGGTGTAAGCACATGTATACAGCCTGGTATATTTTGTGCCTAATCCAATCAGTCCTCCTGGGAAGCTGATGTTGACCCATTTCCCCTGTCTGTTTATTACTGTTGTAATTGTGTTGTACTGTAACTATTTCCCACCCTCTTGTACCTCTTGAGAATAGGGGAGGATCAGTGGAACGGCGGGGACACAGGCTTTCTATAGGATTAGCCTGGATCGGTGACTCACACGTGTACTGCCCAGTACACCTCTGTGCACAATCCGATCAGTCCCTCAGGGAAGCTGGTGTTGACCCTTTTCTCTCCTCTATTTCAAAATCTTTATGTCCTTGTCTATGTTATATGTTTTTTCTTCTAGATATAGAATTCTCAAACTCGATTGGTAAAAGAGAATTCCATTTGACTAACCAAACGTAAATCTCAAATATGGCCCTTTCGGATCACACCCAACCAAATTTATAACTTAAAATAACCTACCATGAACAAACTTGCAAGTCACTCTGACACCCTAGTGTAGGTACTCTGTTTTTTCATAAGGTGAATTTCCCTCTTCGAGAAGGGATTTTTGTCAGTAGGATGGTGGCGATTTGTATAGTACACTTTGTACTTACTTAGGGAAATAGTGATAAGCGTTAGGAAATTCGTAACTTATATATCTCGACATAATTGCACAGGTGGCTTACACACGATTGGTATAGGGCAGCCATTAGAAAAACTGGCTTAAATTTGAAACAAATCAAAAGGGATTGCAACCTCATGGACAACATATGCATACACTGCACACACCCATTTATGACCTTACTAGAAATTATAAGGTAGTCTTAATCCAGGACTATCAGTCCCCCGCAACACAATGTTGCAATAGTAATGAAATACAATAAATAACATTAAACGATTCACAACACAACATAGTATAGCATTTTCACTTTTTTACATGTCTTATGGGGTTGCAAGTATAATAATAAGGGTGTGGTACTTTGGCTCCTCGTGTTTGTTTGTTTTTGGGTCCGGTTGTATGTTCGGCTGCCGTTGCGTGCAAGACGACGATGAATTAATTTCCGGGACCTTTTCCTCCTTTGCCTCTTCCTGCTTGCCTGTCGATGAAGTTGATGGGGGTAGGTGTGGATGGGACTTGCCTACCTACCCCGGGGCTTTCATTTATACCGATAGTTACTTTTTAGTAATTCGGTATAATGCCCAAGTTGATAAGTGTACTACTGTACACATATATAAAGGCAAATAAATGTCCAGCGATATGCTGGATATAAAAGTTGCTCAAATGTTCCTAGTGAACGGTAGCAACTTTAAAACACCAATCAGTCAGTCAGACACACAAAATTGGCTCCAGTCTTTGTCCCAATTTATGCCTATAGTTGGGAGCGCAAATGGTGTATGAATTGCTTCACTATCCCATTTCACAGTTTGAGTGATAGTGAGACATATTCCCTCCTTCATTCAGCTTGGCTAGTTTTGAAGAAATGTTCACAGGTTGACGAGTTAAAAATGGGTGGCCAAACTAGAGTTTGCACCGTTTATGTTTCCAGCGCGGACGCAATAGAAATCATCGTTGCGTTTGTGTGTGTGTGTGTGTGTGTGTGTGTGTGTGTGTAGGAACTATACAGCTCATTTAATGTAAAGGGATAAAAGAAAGAGCATACATCTTTATACTCTATTCATATTTTTAATCAAACCACAGACACACGTTTTCAAAATACAATTTTTATGAGACTTTTATTAGATGTTTGGCTGGAACGTTCTATAGATCGGTCTCATAAACACAGGCTGGGAACTCAGGAGGATAGTAAGAAGAAAAAGAACGAGTCCCCAGATAAAGAATGTCACCCGATGATGGAATGTCAAGGGACTTAGTCAGGTACGGAATCGAAGCTGGAATAAAGAAGCCAGAATATTTTTTCTGCTGATACGTAGAACTTTATTTAAATAATCAACACACATATAAATTACACATCTAAAACTTATAATAAAAATTCATGAAATACATATTACATTTTCATCATTTAGCTTTCCAACTTCATTTTATTCATATAACTTCTGCACCTTAGAATATTATACAATAGTTAATTCCCAATCAATTTCAAGATAGTAAAGGTATTAAATGTAATAACAATGAATGCATTTTACTTATTTTAAAATAGAGTATTGATTTAGAATATATTGCCAGATATTACTCTTTCTTGCTTGAAGTATACTTTATTTCAATCATTAAATCAAAACATGAAGTTGGTAGCGTATTCAACCTTTATAATAAAAATTACATAAATATAATTAAATAATAATTCTTTAGAATATTTAAACATTCCATTACAATATATTATAAATAAAAGAATTCTATAGTAATGTTGCACACAAAACAATTTTACAATTAAAATCTCAATCATTAAAAATACTTATTTCTAAAAGAAGTTACGACATATACAGTTGCTTACCTGGAATAAAGAAGCCAGAATATTTTTTTCTGCTGATACGTAGAACTGAATCTGACCTGATTTGCGCATCTGTATTTATACATACTCGGCCAGATTCAGGGTTAGACAAGGTCATACCCTCCAAGTACCAGTCAGAAAAAACGCTGACTCTCTCTTCCAAGAGCAACCGATTCCAGCAGGTGAAAACCACCTTTTTCTTACGTCATAAGACTTAATTTTGTAGTTATTTATATTCGTTTGACGACATTACACCAAATATGGATATCCATTAGTTGGAAGCCATTTTGTTTCTGTGTCGTTTAGAAGTTTCTTAGAGAATATTACTCCACCTTTATTAACCGAATTGGACGTACACCAATAACTAGGTTACGAAACATATTTTTACTGATGGAACCTAGAAACTGTAGCTGAGGTCTGTAAAATGGCATGTATTATGTTTTTCGTTATATGCTTCCACACAACCCTGTACATTGGCAAGCTTTAGTTATGTTTTATCAGTCTTATGCAGTATGTCTATATACATTGCCTTTTTTCACTTGCTCAGCAACCTTTTCTATTCTATATAGTTTTGCTTCAAAAACAAGTGTAATTACCTTTAATATATTTTAGAAACTACTTAAATATAAATAAAGAAAACATTACTTTAATACAATTCAAAGAAAATATCAATGTTATTAATTTTACTAAAAATTCAATCCTAACACAATATTTTATTCAACCAACAAACAACCAACCAATAACATCAACAATTTTTTCAAAAAACGTTTAGACAGGGTTGACACGGTTGTGAAGTCAAGTTGGATTTCTAATGGTGAAGTTCACGATGCCATTGATACATACTACTAAAGACAAGAGATATCCACAATGGTCACAGTACCGTGAATCTACTTTATGATCGCTTCGACAGAAGTCACGATCAAAATAAGTCGCTAAATGTTCTAAGTGATATGCAAGACTGAGTTGATGAAGAAAATACACACAATATTGTCCACACACCATGGAATATGTGCCTTATAATTTCATATTTTTGAATGGTATCGTCTTGGCATTTCTACTCATATGATACCGTCTTCTAAAATAGGTAATCCATACGAATCTAAATGCTCCACACAACAATCTTTGGGAAAGTAGACTACTACACAGTGGGTTTCAAGGAGATAACTGTCGTCGGTGTTGATGACATAAGCTTGATGGTATTTAGGTTTGCGATGAGGAAGTTTGTCTTTTGCGCACACAAAAGGATTCCAAGAAGCGGTGTATGAACTATTTTTCAAAAGGTAATAAAGTTTCCAATTATCCATTTTTTATATATTTGTTTTTGTTTTATTTCACAGGCGATAACCAGTCATCAACAAAATTCTGACTTTTTGCTTGTGTCCTCCAGATACTCGTCCTATTGTTCTTCTTGACTCATCAGAGATTTATCGTATTGAATTTGATTGGGTCGATCGTTTTAACGACCATAGCAATGTCTCTTGGTCAACGCTGTAATTTTATCCGACAGGTACGTATCAAAAGGATAGCACTAAAGTTCTGGTTCTGGTCATTTGGATATCACCGTCCTGTTCGTTTTTGTCTTTTTCTGTGGGATCCAAGATAGCCTTGCATTCAATTTCCTAATAGGCTCCACCATTCAAAAGAGGATACAAGTTTTCTAAAAAGTGGTACAGTCGAGAATTACTTCTCTGAAACTGTTGACTTGTAGAGTGTTCGGCATACAAGATGACGTTTACCGTCTTAGTTAGAGCTTATGCAAACTGAAGTTTCACAATTAATTGGCCGGATTTTATAGGATGGAAATGTTCCTTGTCGCTGTCGAGCAAATTACTCGATACACAGGATACATGACTCACAGTCGTTAGAGAATCGTTTCGAAAATGGCGTTTCATCGTGACTTCCCCTTTGAAGAATGGAATATTTTGTCCCAGAATGTGATAACTTTCCTCAGTGATGGGTTCTTCTTCTGGTACCGTGGCTAAGTTTGAAGTCATTAACACAATCACAATTCTTTAGCATACTGAGTCACCTCTTTTGTCCAAGCCTTGAAACCAAAGCTTTTCCAGTCACGTACATCCTGCCAATGAGGGTGTAATTCACAGGCTATACACACATGTCCGTAGACATCCTCAGTGACTAAAAGTTAACGAATATTTTCTTTCCTGAGGAGTAGAGAAGTATCGAGTCGAAAGCGCAATGCTTTTAACACAATGAGTCTCTCGAATACATTTCTTGACCATGAGTAGTTTATTAATGTCTGACCACTGGAACGCTTTCATCAGAATCATTCTTTTTATAGCATTCAGATACCAGTGACGTAAATGATGCAATTGTTCTTTGCGATTGACTTGTATTTTGACAAACTCTTGGTAAATGCTTTTTCTGAACACCACAGGCAAACCACGAATGTTTTCCTGTAATGTATGAATGAAAATGTCAGTCAGTGTTATAATACTCACGTTGGCTGTCACTTCTAAATATTCTTACTTTTATTCAAAATCTTCTGGAGTGAAAGTAATGAACGTAGTGGGAATTTCTGTCCACTGACATTCAGAGAAACGGTAAGGAATGTCAGTAAAATCTTCCAATGTAAATGATCTGAAGAGCAAGACTCTGAAAAACGCTGCACTGATGGAAGAAATTCAGACGAGTTTATTAGCTTTATTCATTTTTCTCTTGTGAATTTCTCGGCACAAAAGTTCTACAGTCACAACTTAAGATTTTGCTATGGCAATTCCCTACAAACATTCGTTGTAGATCTTCTCATGCAATTATTTTGGCAATCCTTGAATATTACTTTTCAGATGGTGTTTAAATACATGTCTCGGTGTTGTCCAATGTTTCGCTCTTAGCCAAGCTGGTTTCGTAAACAACATTGTATGCCACTTGCTGTAGACACTTCAATTACTGAGACACACTAAAGGTGGGTAGCGGTAGTGCGGGGACCATCGAGCATGTTTCAAGTAAGCCGAATCTTTCAGCTCCCGCTCGAGAAGTGACACACCGCAACTAAAGCACTTGACTGAATCCTCTTCGCCCGAGCAGAAAAATCAGGCTCTGGCTAATTCATCGGGGAAGGTACTCCCAGATAGTTATGTCACTTTCCTGGGAAGGTTTGGAATCGACTTTCAAAGTCGCAGTATTCAGGCAAACGCAGAGGGAACGAATATCCACCTTCACGGGTTTTTTTCGATGAAGGTACGGTGAATCCCGAAATAGTTTGCTTAGGCATGGATTAAAAAATGATGTTTGGCATCAGATTTGACACGCACATCATCACTTTCCATGGTATGTGTTGTAGTTGCATTAGCGAAGTTCCGATGATGTGCTGAATTGCTAAGGATACAGCGTACGATATCACAGCAATTGCAAGACATAATATTGCACTCGACTTGTAAATGAATCGTGTCTGTCTGAAAGGATTGATATTTCTCGCTTGGCGAATGGAGTCACAATGAACTATCTGTCTTGTACATTTTCCCTTTTAATATGCTTACCAATATCACCGTGTCCGTATGGTCAAATAAAGTGACTGGGAAGCCGGACTCGCTTTTGTTCGACTGACGATTTAATGTGTGGCTAAACGTACAATCTTGTGACGTTCGTAGGTGATCACTTTAAAATATTAATCCTCTCCAGACTGCAAGGCTTCTTTCCATACCACAAAGTTCCCTTGACTCGTGTGATAAGCTAGAGTAAGTCTTTTTCAATTTAAACTCAGTTTGCACGTTTCCTTGTGGGTCCCGGTATTCGTAGCCGTAATTGTTTCGACCGCCACTAGCAAATCCTGGAATCTTGTCGTCGGGGTACTCGTCCGTCTAGGCTCCTAACCGGTCTCCTTTGATTTCAGGGCGATAGTGATCAAGGCGATCGATGTAGATTCAACTATCCGTATCAAAGTACTGCACACGAGTTCCTAACTGGTGTTAAACTTTGTACAGTTTTAAGTCAGCATGGTTTGTCATGTAAACCGCAATGATGACATTTCCAAATTAATTGGCCTATACAGACTCCAGTTCTTTTTCGTAATTGACTAGGATCAAGTCTTCACGAAGGACGTCCACTTGTTTCATTTATTTGGTTTTGTCATGAACATCTGGAAGTAGCGGGATGGTTCAGTCAAATACTCCAAATTGGTTATACACGGACGTTGTGCCATATTTTCTACAAACAATTTAAGATCACTTTGGCAAACGATCGTCGTACTTCGTTTTCTCGATGTGGTCTTAAATGATGCCTTCCTGCTCAAAGTATTTCTTTGAATTTATTTTAGTCTTCGGAAGTTTGGAACCAGGAAGAATAGCTACTGGCTTCTTATTTCAGTTTCAGTTTCAAAAAGCATCCATATAGTTTGCGAAAATGCCTTTATGAGTCTCATGGCTCTTGTGGTACTATTCTGTCTTGGGAAAGTGAGTAAATTTTGTATAAACTTCTAATAACTTGTATCCAAGATCAATAGCTTTGAACAAATCCACGCTGACCCACGTTCCTGTCAAGGCGTGTTCTTCCTGGGTGTGCTGATAAGGTTGGTCTTGGTTGGTCCGGCACAAGGGAAACATCAAGTTAAACGGGATTGTACAAGTCTGTGGGAGGCAAGACTTTACATTTACATTTAATCAAACCTTCGTATTGTCGAATGTTGTCCATGTTGACGTCTCCCGTCAGCAATTGTGGAGGCCTCGCGGGAAAAGTGACAATATTTGCCCACGTAAGGATACAGCGAACACACGTTCAAATATTTGATTGCGTCTCCTTTGTTCTCGTCGGCGTGGTACAGCATACAGGTAGCATTCGTTCGTCCTCCATACAAACTACTTCACGGGTTCAAAGGGTTCACCAACGTGTAGCTTTCCACCATGCGCATAATTCGGGATCAATTTTCAACCGGTGATCGTACTCGTGTTCGCACATTTCCACGACATCGTATCCTTGCTGTTCTAACTTTAAGCATCGCTAACAACTGACCTCGTACAAGTCTTCCAAGGTACATTGTAAAACTGATTTTTGGTGTACCGTTGATCGGACATCCGTGAAATAAGCGACCGTTAAACTCGTACGCGATCTTAAGGTTTTCTAAGTCTCAACCATCCACCGAATACGTTCAATGGCCTTTTAATCTCCTCCGTTTAGGGCGATGGATCCATTTGTCTTACTTGTCGCACAAGTAATGTAGCAAGCGTAGGGCTTTGACAGAATATTGACGTTTGACAAAAATGGTCTTTTGATGGCGAATGTCAGCCAGGGTCTTCTCGGGCATGAATCGTTTGCAGTACACTAAAGAACACGCCTTGACAATGGTGGCGCTCACCAGTTTAGTACTTTGCATAGTTAGAATTTTAAGGAATACGTATTTCCCCGGGTGTCTCCAATGGTGATACTGGCTATTTAAAAATGACCTTGTATATATTTGACAGAATATTGACGTTTGACAAGACTTCTATCATAGATTTCAAAAAGGCTTTTGAATGAGTGTGGCATGAGGCATTGTGGGCCACAATGAAGAAGTACAACATGGGTCAAAAAGGAAACCAATACCATTAAGCAGCTGTTAGCCCAGGCTACCAGTGGAGTAATTGCTCAAGGTTATGTGGGAGACTGGTTTAAGAGAACAGTTGGAGTAAGGCACCCACACTTTTCAACATCTACTTAAAGCGCATCATGGGCAAAGCCCTGGAAACCACTGTGGGACAGTCAGAATTGGAGGGCGTAACATCACCAACCTACTCTTTGCAGAAGATATTGATGGTCTGGTAGGCAGTGAAGACGAGCTTGCCACCTTAGTGAAGAACATGGATGAAACATCTTCCAGCTTTGACATGGAAACAAGCGCCGAGAAGACAAAGATGATGACAAATAGTGACAAACAAATCTCAACCAAGATTAAAGTCAGAGGACAGGAACTGTAAACAGTGGGCCAGTTGAAATATCTTGGTTCCATAATCACGGAAGAGGGATCAAAAGCAGAATTTTTTTTCACGAGCAGCACAAACAATGGCAGCTGTGTCAAAGCTAAGACCCATCTGGAGAGACAAGAATATCTCTCTGGAAACTAAAATCATACTATTGAGAGCACTAGTAATCTCAATCTTTCTGTATGTGTGTGAGGCCTGGACCCTGGACCCATCAGGCACAAAGTAGACCATTATAAAGACCTCCTCACCACTGTCAAAAGGGGAAAGCTGAAATGGTATGGTCATGTCACTAGAGCCAACAATCTATCCACAACACTACTGCATGGCAGTGTCCATGGTGGCAGAAGGAGAGGTAGACAGAGATAAAAGTGGACTGACAACATCACAGAATGGACCAGGAAAAGTTTTGCGAAGACGCAGGCATTGGCACATGATTGAGACAAGTGGTGGGAACTGGTCAGATGTTGAGCAGCACAGTGCCGCAAGGACTACACTAGGTCAAGAGACTGATGATGATGATGATGATGATGATGATGATGATGATGATTGTATATATTAGGTATAATTCATATAACCTTTAATTCTCTTTATTTTGATATATGATTGACGGGTGTAATATAGGTTATAAAGTATATAGCGTGGCCTTATTTCAAATATGTACCTCTCAAATAAACTGTTAGAACCGCATGGTCAATTTCACTTCCAGGACTTCAGGGGTGAATTGTATAAAAAAAAACGAGCCGATAACTGTGTTTATATTTTATATATTTGATGGATTCATTGCCCTCGAAAAAGTTGTTATTGTATAGTGTGGCAAACTTCATTTTCCCTATTTTAATAACTGCTAAAGATAGTGTACTTTAGTTTAATTCGTGCCAATGTTTAGCACAGTGGAGCAGTCAGTTTAGTTAGCTGTGTGCTTAGATAATTTACAATGTCCACAATTACAATGCTCAATGAAAGGTCAGCCACACTACATGAAAGTAACATAGAGGTATAAGATCATTCTATCCTTTGTGTATGGTACATATGTAAACAACTTCACCTTATACACACCACTTTCTAAGAAGTTCATAATATCTGTAGAGCTACCCCAACGGTGCAGACTGTTTTCCGTGATCAATGAACAGTTCTCAAAACGTTCTACAGCATCGCCGTAAAATGTCCACGTCGGAACAACAAATCTTTAACATTTCTTCCTGAAAGTCGAAGGGGTCCCAGGTGTGAGTTTGGTACCAAGCGTAGAAAGCTTCTCATTGTTCGGTGCGCATGTTCTAGGGGTCATGGTAATGAGCATCAGGCAAATGTGGTAGAAAGGCGTGTTGATTGGCTTCAGTATTGAAAAAGTGCGTAATAGCCTTTGGCTATTACTGTCATTGCAAACGTATTAGGTGTTCGAATCAAAGGCATGGCCAATTAAATCTTCAATATTTAAACTGCACTTGTCCCACTTGCATGGAAATGAGCATGGCTCCATTCAGTGTAACTTTTGGACTTTAGGTGCTTTGTTCGTATAGTATTTGAGATGAAACTGTCAATCGTATTCACATATATTATAAGACATCACATTGGCATAGCGATGCAATCTCAATAATGTTCGATGTCCTTTTAACTCCACGGTTCGTTGATAGGGTCTGAGATCCATTGGGCAAAATTGGTCAGCGCCTTAGGTTCCCGAAAGATTTTTTCACGTCCTCCAGAAATCTTGGAACAATTAGGTCAATGACTAAAGAGAGGCTCTTTGATGCACTTCTCGCACGCTCGATGGGCCACGCAGAAACTAGAAATGTGAATGCCAGTCCCTTGCATGCTTTCAAAATCGAAAAAGATGGCATTGCATTCTTCTTGTGGTCATCTTCCTCCTGATGTTGAGGTTTGTATTTTTTAATGTTGCATTCGTTTTCCAAGTCCACGATTTGGTGACAAATATGACATCGTTTCTTTGCTGAACATATGTGAGCATTGATACTATTGGTACGTATGCCTTGTCCACAAGTATTGCACAATCGCAAGAGTTGAAAAGCACTTTGCAGCTGTGAACCTTGCGTATTCAGATGTTGGTAACAGGTAGGGCGTACCAACGTTCACTGAAAAGCTGGACAATGCATCTTTTTTTTTCCTTCACCAAGACAGGGTTTAGAGGCCAAATGTCCCTCACATTTTAATCCACAACGCTTTTGTTGCTCTCGATTGTTATACCCATAGTCACATTTCTCACAGTAATAATCCTATCTCATTAATGCAATGGTACTGGTAATGGCATATAAACGTTCATAGTGATGATATACGTATGTGTAAGTTCTGTCTTTGAAATTGTGGCCTCGAAACAACAAAGGTCAGCGTACTTATTGTACTTTCAACATGTAGCGTGGAGCCAAAACGTCTTGCAGCTTTTGCATTTCAGGAATGCAACAGGATGTGTCTTCAGTTAGGCCTTCTTGCTGTAGCAGGAGTTCTTTTCTTCGTTGCTCGGTTAAATTTTTTAATAGTTTGCCAGGTTCTTTTTAATTCTGTCGTGTCTTTTTTGTCGACATACGTTCGTCTCACCACGATGGCACGGGCTTAACACATCTTATCCTAAGGGTTGTTAATTCGGACGAGGATCGTTTTGGTACTACGAAGGTCGTCCAACGATAACAAGTTTTAGCTTCCGGTCCATTTGGGAAGAGAAACGTGGGCCATGTACAGTGTCGCTTTTCCATCGGTGTTGTGAAACTTGTCGTTGCGCTGCTGCACGTGTTGAACCTTGTTGTTGACTTTGGAAGGCGTCAATTCTAACAGCCTGCTAAACTCGATCCAAACTGGGAACTTCAGACTGTCGTGATCAACGGAAAGTGTCAAGCGATCGTCTTCATTGTCTCATTATTGCCGTGTCATTGTGGTTAACAAACAATCCCACAAATTGGTGATGAACCCCTCCGTTTCTACAGTGGTACATCTGACTAGATATCTTTCAATTTCACTATATACGTGTAGGCAGTTGTTCTAAATTTTCTAGAATAGCGTTTATCCGTATCTCGAATGTGGCGGTAGTTTTAAGTTGATACTGGTGTTTGACTTTGGTTTGGCGTAGACTCTCTTGGTCTGGATTGTGGCACACTAATGTCTTCTTCAAAATTTCTGGCATGGATTTGTGCCAAGATTTCAGCTACTGTGCAAGGTGTTAGGTCACGTTTCTGCCTCATTTTTATTTTCCTTTCTTCATGAAACTATGCAATCGTTTCATCTTAATTCTAAAATTTCATATGACTCAGTTTTAAACGCCATGGGCCTTATATATGATGAAGGTTCAGTGTATTTCCTATATAAATGGTCAGTGTCTTCCATCAAAGTATTCATTTCACTCTCAATCCTACCAGTAACATGGAAGAGCCAACACATATCAAACTTCTGATCAAAGCTTTGCGAGGTGTCATACGAAGGTTTTCTTCAGAAAATCCGACCGACTACTCTCCCCCACCCTTTTAGAGATAAAAGTCAAGATACTTGCTACATCTGTCTGAAGGACACTAGTCTTCCGAATATTCACAAGGTCCAGATAAGACAAGCCTAAAAAAGACTAAGGTCAAAATAATTATCATTGTCAAGAGAAAGGACATTGGTCTTCAGACTGCCCTAAGAAAAAAGAGAAGCGATCCAAGAAAAAGAGGAACAAGAGGAGAGGTCTTCCATATATGGAGAATTCTGCGATAAGGTCAAACTCAGACCTACCCAGCGAAAGAAGAAAAGAAGACGAGATGAAATTGAGGAAGAATAAGAACGAAACGCGTGACAGTGTAACTAAAAAAAATTCAATAAAAAAAAAAAGGAGAATGAAAAGAAAAGAAGACGTCTGTCACGGAATTGTATAAGCCCGTTTGTGCGGAGGACCGATGAATCCGATAGTCTTGGGGCTGTTTTGCTACAGGAGCAAGATGGAATGAAATTGCCCATTGCTTATGCAAGTAGAAAATTGCTCTCTAGGGAGCAAAACTACTCCGTTATTGAGAAGGAGTGCCTAGCCTTAGTATCGGGGATAGGAAAATTCCATACATACCTTTTCGGGAGGGAATTTACCTTACAAATGGACCATCAGCCGCTCTTGTATTTGAACAAGGCAAAACTTGACAATGCAAGATTGATGCGCTCGGTGTTGTCGTTGCAACCATATAGTTTCCGAATCGAGGCGATTCGAGGATCAGAAAATGTGGGTGCTGATTTTTGATGTAGGGTGTAATTATCAGATCATTTCTTTCAGTATTCCAAAATTGAATGCTGTAACAATGATTTATGTTCCCATTCCGTGATTTTTCAAAAGTGTTAGCACTTGTTTGTAAGAAGGAAGGTATTGTCATGGAATTGTATAAACCCTTTTTACTTAGTTATTAAATTCGTGTACTAGAGTTTCGTTTTCAACCATGCCCAAGGGTGAATAATGTATACTGTGTCGTATTTAAAGTTCGTGAGTTCGGTTCATCCTATGCCGCACGTGCGAAGTGCTTTTGATGAGATGAATCGAATGCATTCAAATGCACAGACAATATCCGTGTATAAATATCTCACCGCATGTAAAGTTCTTTACGTTACGGATAGTCTTGTCAGTTAGCGGTCACATCTCCAGCTATAGAGGTATGTAATTTTAAATAATTTCTCGTATATAAGCATATATTGTACAAACACGTCTATTTCTGCATAATTTGTAGCTTTGGTTTACACAGCATAATGCAAACGTTTATTTTCTTGTTTACGACTTAGCGAAGGTTTTTGTAATATAAGTAATATCAGGCTAATTTTTTAATAAATGTTTAGTACAGTAGGATTCTTATCAAGCAAGGTTATTTTTTCTTCCTTTGAAGTTATTGTTTTGTAAGTATTGTGCCGGTAATATTATCAGTATAACTTAACCATGTATAACGTTATTACGTGTTTATGCCCGTATCACACACACACACACACACACACACACACACACACACACACACACACACTATATTGTATACGGTATTGGATATGTCTTCAGCTGTCCAGTATCTGGAGTGTCCGCTGTTGTTTGGTGTTGTCCAGAGTGACTAGAGGGATCCTAGCGTTCCAAGTATCAGAGGAATCGAGGTCTACGTGGTGCAAGCTGTAAAGCCAACCACATGAATTATTCGTAGCAGCTGTAAAGCTGAATTTAGCAGCAGTGGAGCTAAATTAAAGTGTTCTGACGACGGAGTGTATATCTTTTCATGTAATATTGTAGCCGTGGGCTAAATTTTGGGGTTCGTAAAACCCATTGTATCTTTAGGGACTGTAAAGATAAGTTATATATGTCCTTTTTCATTTGAATAATTTCACTATGAGGGAATTAATTTTAGTACACGAGTAAAAATCTGAATTGTTTGCTAGCTGAGTAAACTATATCCATCTTTCCATTGTTTAGTCACTTTGAATCATTCACGCCTTGTGTTTGTCATTTTTGAGTAATTTGTTTATATTTTTCTTCCTTATATATGTGCTTTATTGTGTTAATAATCCAATATTTGGGTTAAAAATAAACGCACGTATTTATAATTAATTGCTCATTCAAGTCATTCATTATTAAACATTGTATTTATATCATCGTCAAAACTGTTCTGTTGTGAATCCGAAAATCCCACCTGGTTTTCTTGTTATAAAGTCAGTGAACTTTTCAAAGTGATGTATTTTGAAATTTGATTTTAATTTGTACCACAGAATATACTAGAAACGAAAACGTAAGTTTGTCATGGTATTGATTTTTATAATAATAAAGACATACACTCACGCACTCACACACGTACATCATAGAAAAAGGGAATTTGAGTTTTATTTGATTTTGCCAAACGTTGAGCAATCTCTTTTCGAGTGAGGTGGGTGGCCCTGGAAAGGACCTTTGGGTGTTTGTTTTTTAAAAGAAAATCAGAAACGGGAGGGAATGAGCTTTAAATACCTTATCCTTTTGCCAAGGCCAAGACCTACTTCTGTCCATGATTTGTAACAAAGAATATATGTGGAGAGGCAAAGCTGTCTGAAGCGAATCTTAATCTACGGTCCAGATGTTAGACGAAGTTTGAGGAATTGAAGAAGATCCGTGCGATGCACTTTATGTTAACTTAACTGGTCACTGGTGTTAACAAAAAATAAACAAAGGCCCTTTTCAGGGCTACTCATTTATCTCGACAAAATGTATATTTTCTCTTGCCTAATTTTTTTTATTCGATTGGATAGTTGTTTGTTCAATTGATTTTTGTCTATGTATGTCTTTGTCTGTCTCGACCCTTATCTCTAACAGTGTCTCTATGTCTATATCTCTAATGCATTTGTCACTTGCTTCAACAGTAGCGCGTATTCAGGTTAGCCCCTTGCAACACTGTTTTACCCGATTGAGGTCAGCCACTTGCAACATTGTTACCTTGTTTCCCCCACAGTGAGTACCGTGACGTTTATCCATGTTAAATTCCTATAATCCCTAGACAGTCCCAATACATTGTCGCTATACATTCTCTATGTTATATTTCCTTTGTCCATAGAATATCCAACCCATGCTAAATTCCCCTGGTTCGTAGGATACAACACCCCCCCCCCCCCTTCCAAATTAACATTAAGGTTCGATTGTATGTAGGGTATTCACGACAAACAAGCGTGCGTTCAAACTCACAAAGTGAGTAGGCGCACATCCAAGCGGGACTAAGCTAGCGCCAACCCCCAACTCCATCCCCGGCAAAACAGAGTTTTTAAGAAAATGGTTACAAGGTTAATGTTATGCCCAGAAAACTTTAAATGTGGGGTTTCTCTCCCCATCAGGTCTCCACCAGGTCTCTTCCACCCCACACCCATTGCCTGCTTGTTAACACTACCCTCCCCCATTCCCCGATATTAATTTATGTACCCCTGAGAGAGAGAGAGAGAGAGAGAGAGAGAGAGAGAGAGAGAGAGAGAGAGAGAGAGAGAGAGAGAGAGAGATGCGCCCGCCAAGGTCATACATATATTTTACCTTACAAATTAATGTAAACAACTACTTTTCATCGTTAATACAATGCGAAGATTTTCGAACATCTCCAAGACAAGGACTGTATGTTACATGTTTAGAAATTACACCTCCTCTCTTCCTATTTACATTAATTATTTTATGGCAGAACAAGTAATTGCAGCAGTTAATGTTAAGCAAGTACAGTTTTAGCATTATTTAATCTCCCCGCAAATTTTGTTAGGTTCATTAACGTGTTTCAAAAGTTGAGGGTGAACGATTGAATTGGAGTTACGTTTAATCCATTGTCCAACAAATGTCCAACCTTTTCGGGATTAAATTCTACTGTGTCCATGCATTCATAGATGGATAGAAATGTTTCTTTTACATTTTTTTTAAAGATTGGTCACGTGATTTCTAACTGATTTTTCCCCTTTTGCGAGCCTTGACAAAATATTAAATGTTTTGTGTGAAGATTTTCATAAATTTCATTTGAAATAAGCAGAAAACGATGGTTACATTTTTGCATATGACGAAAGGAAATTATCTGAAATACACTCGGATGTTTCGATCGTAACGTATTTGGCTTACATTTGTTAAGCCATTGTTCGTGATGTCATTATCTGTTACTATACTTTTTATAAATGAACGCAATTAATGTATAGGTATATTAACCTAAATAACACAGTATACACGCGATACATTTTATATTTAGTGTAGATTTATTATAGTAATGACATTCATATATTATTAGAAATTGAATTTGGCGATAGTTAAAATAGCAGAAAGCAGGAAAGACAAATTTCAATTATTTTAAATAAATTTTAATGTTTGTTTAAATGATTGATATGAAGTTATTTAATATACCGTTATATACTCACTTATAAGGCTAGTCCAAGACCCTCAACTGCCATCTGGGTCTGTGCAGTTTGTTCGGAGTGATCAGTACAACAAACAACGCAATATGCTAGGACGGACCAGCTTCTATGTGGGTTCATTTTTGTTGGGGGTTGGGGGGTTGGACTGGACTCTTAAGCGAGTACATACCGGAAGGAAAGCTATTTGCGATTTGAGACACCATATAGCTGCCATTGTGCTGAGTTTAAATCACACACACACACACACACACACACACACACACACACACACACACATTTAAGAGAGCTCAGAACAGACATTTTCTTTCAAACAGTATTAACCTTGAAGCTGTAAATACAGGTTTTGGTATACGTATATGACAAGTATTTTCTATTTCAATAAACACCTTCCATTTCAGCCATTAATCACACCTAAGTACTACAAGATGGTGTTGTTTTTGTTATTGATGATAATGATGATGATAATGATGATACATGTACTGCCTACTGGTATAATGTTATTATTATCATTGTTGATTACATTTCATCATCTCTGCAGTACAAGAATAAACTGTATTGTGGAATTGTTAGTTTGCTTTCGTTTATTTTTTCTGTTTGATCTCGCTGCGTCATGTCAAATATATCACACTTTGTGACCAATGACATCGCAGCTATTTTCAGTTTCTCTACCTCTTTCTATGAATAACTCTAATTACATGATGTATTTATAAATAGCAGTGGAAACTCCGACGGATAATGTTATTTTCATTATTTTATTACAACATCGACATTATTTTGTCTGTCGTTGGTTCGGATAGTTCATTATACTTAACTCATTTTCAAAATGAGTCTTACACTTCGACCTTCAGAAATATATTACTGTCAAAATTCGATTAATAACGTGTTTAAAGGATACGGACCAATTGGTCACACACTAGATGACATAGTCGATGGAAATCTATCTGTATATGATCTTCCACCTATTCGAGTCTGTGAAATAGATGGCCGTTGGTTTGCGCTGGACAATCGAAGACTTTGGATTCTCAAGCACCTGGAGGAGATGGACGAAATTGATGAAATAGATGTCGAGGAGGTATCTTACATCTCAAATAGAAAGTTCACGACGGAAAATGATGGCGAGTCCATTGTTGTCCGAGGGGATCCAGATAGTCGGTATGTGAATGACGATTCTGATGATGAAGATTCTGATGAGGAAGATTCTGATGAGGAAGACGACGAAGATGATAATCATGAAAGCGATTACAGCTACGACGACTCGACGGAGTATTCTGATGACGATTATTATTACTACTGAAACGTTTATGCAAACCTCATGTAGCTGTGAGCAAAGCTAGGTGGAGATATATGTTTATCAATGTAAAACATGCAAATAAGCAACTAAACTGATTAAAGATGACCATGGCAAGATTTAAGAAAATTCACATTTTCAAAAGGAGCTTACGGGGACAGTCATTGCTGTAATTCCATTGTTGTAATTCCATTTATGACTATAGATGATTTCAGAAATTCTCTCGACGGAAAAAAAATAAGGCAAGAACAATGTGAAGAATTGTGCTATTGTGACTCATGAGAATGGATAATTACTTTTGGAAATTATGATTTTAGTCAGATACGTTTATCGTCCAATGTTCAGCAGTTTCTACAAGAGTCCCAAGACACAACGATGATTTTTCTTAAGATCCTGATGACCAGTATGACGTTGATAGTGTGATAATTGAATCATTACCTCTATATTGTCAAGAAGAAAACATGTATGTCAGTGTTCTTTCCTACAAAATGTTCTGTTAACCTGAAGGAAACTGATTGATTTAGATAACAAGTGGTTCTGGCAATAGCTGTGACTTTTTCGAAGACGTCTGTGACGGAAAATTTGAAATTTCTGACACTACTGAAGAAGACATGAGCTCGTGTGGAAAAATCGCAAAAATGCATAATCAAAGTTTGCATATGACAATAAAGAGGGAATAACTGCAGCCATAACATCACAGTCAGAAAATCTGAAAATATACGTTAAAATCTACATGCAAGCATTACTGTACCTTTTCATCAATTTGTACCACTTTATTTGTACTACCTCTGTACTTGTAGAGAACGAATGTGATATATGGAAAACGTGCGATTCATGGAATGCGGTTTGTATTCGTGAACTGTAAAACATTTTTGCCGTTCCATAATATGCCCACCTACCCACCTAACTTTACAGTCCAACGCCCGATTTTACCGAGCGAATTTCTACAGCTGATATGTTCTTCCCTGTTTTTAGTGTTCAGTCGTGATGCTTGAAACAGCCATTTATGTTTCCATATGTAAATTTAAACGTTGGATAAAACGTTTGTGTTCTGGGAATTGTTACAGATTTTGCGTTTTTTGAAATGTTTCAGAGCAACAATAGGGCAATCGTAATATTTATGTAACGAATAAAAAATGTTATGCTTGGTTCCATATCGAAATGAAGAAGTGGCAGAAAATTGACTTGAACGTGAACAAGTTTTTAACGGTTCAACGTAATGATCTGGAAATAGTATTTTTCTTTTTTTTCTTCTGGAATTTATGTATTGTGTTAGAACGAGTTTTAGTACATGTAGGAAATTGCAAAGAGTTGTCAAATTGAATATACGAAAAACAATAATATACTGTATTTCTGGATTTCATTTGTGGATTAGTTAAGAAGGTCAGTGCTTTTTATTCTTGCTATATTTCCTCGAATTTATTCAGTTTGTTCTTTTTTTCATTGTTCATTTACAATAAATATGGCAAAATAAATTCAATCAGTTTTCAACGTCCGTCATTATATTTCTTCTCTGTTTCAAATTACAAAAAGTACTCTCTCTCTCTCTCTCTCTCTCTTTCTCTCACACACACACACACACACACACACACACACAGTGCTAAAGCTGTCGACGTCTACCCTTCATATAGCTTGCTAAATGATTCAATGATTCAATTCCGCCACCTCACTGTCTCACTGTGGTAAAGATATTTTCTTCTTTATACAACAGGCAGCGTCTGACGTCATTAATCGATATACCACTTGACAACGCATATCCGTGGAATACTAATAGCCGTTACCAGAACGGTCTAGCCGTTGATTATCAGAATTTATAACACGGGAAAGTACTGACAAGAAAGTTGTTTCAGACAAAAAAGATTACAAACTCGCATGGAGTTAACGTAAAAACACATGTAGATAGTTTGGCCGTCTATTGACATTCTAAGAGACTGAACGTCAATTAAAAACATAAAAATGCTTGAAATAATTATTTAACAAACTGTTTAATTTGAAGACAATCATTTGGCGTTAACAGAACCGATCAACTTTGATATATGATATAGATCTCAAAACTTTCCTTGGCAAACATCGCTTGTCTGACACGAATGTCTGGTCGAGTGGCCGAGTGGTCTAAAGCGCTTTCCGTTACGGATCACTGTCATCTCACCTCTGTCTGCGTGGGTTCGAGTCTAAGATTCGGCTAATGTAGTTATGTGAGAAAGCTTGCCCGTAGCTTCTCGTGGGTCGGTGGTTCTTTCGGGGGTGGGGGGGTGGGAGGGTCTCCGGTTCTTCCTCCACCAATAACACTGGCCGCCATGTATAGCCTGTCGTGTGCTGAAAAATAGCGTTTAACCCTACAACAACACGAATGTATACTGTCAAGCCCTGTGTTCATTTGCAGACAGAAATATATGATAAAAAAATTTCACTTCGCTCGATTCTGTGCATGCGTGCGTGTTTCTTGATGTATGTATGTATGATGTATGTATGTATGTATGTATGTATATATATATATATATATATATATATATATATATATATATATATATATATATATATATATATATATATATATATATATATATATATATATATAAGTGACGCTCATATTACTTATATTTATACCAAAAGTCGACAATAGCCTTTACATTTAATGGTTTCATTATTCAAGCGTGTCTTGATTGTGATAAATTTGAAGTCTAGAATTGTCACGCTTATAGTTTAACCTTTAATGATACATACAAAATATTACCTTACTAAAGTCACATTTATTATACATATTAAATAGTACCATACTAAAATCACATCCATTTATTTTACCTATTAAATAATACCTTACTAAAGGCATGGTATAGTACGACGTTTGTAACCTTAATGCTTAACAGAGAAACTGAGAGGCATTAGATTTACAGAAAATTAGATGCGTGAAATGAAAGCTTTAAGTCTCAGGTTGCCTACTTTATATTTCAGTTTAAAATTAGAAATCACGCATAACTAAACAATACTGTTGGACAAAAAATATGTTTAATCACTGACTGTCATTGCTGTCGCTATGGAAATATCTATTCTTACATATGAAAAATGATGTAATAACTATTTTTAGTACATATCTTAATTTTTGGGAAATCCCATGATCTCCAGATACGTAACATTCCATAAATAAATAACATTGGGAAAACTAATTAAGATACAAGTAATTACAACAGCAAGGATACCAAGGGTCACCCATTGATTTGATTTTACGATATTATGAATATGACGCAATGGTCCCACCTGCGGAGGAAGTATTATGGACGTATTCGGTAAAATCAATACTACACACGTTTTACATTGTTTACACCTGGGAAAATCAGTTTCGAATAAATGCAAACATTTCTTGTATACAATGAACAAGTTTAGATCAGAATTGGGGCAGTAGCATGAACAAAGGAAATAAACTTTTTTTACTGATGGAAATACAAAATGTTTTTGAACTAACCGATTGCGTCTTGAATTTAAACTCTTTCGTTTTAAAACCACTCTTGCAAAATATAGGATTGACTCTTTTTCTTTAGCAATTAAGACTGGTCGTTATAGCAATATTGATCGTAAAAATTGATTCTGTATGTTTTTTGCAAATCACAACAAGTGAATCTAGCTAAGCATAACTAATTTGCCCTAAATTTGTGTATTTACTAAGATAAAGTCCTCTATTTCTATTACTAATTTGCCCTAAATTTGTGTATTTACTAAGATAAAAGTCCTCTATTTCTATTACTAATTTACCCTAAAGCTATGTACTTACTAAGACAAAGTCCTCTATTTCTATTACAAATTTACTGAAGTAAAGTATTCTATTTCTATAACACATTTACCCTAAAGTTGTGTACTTACTAAGATAAAGTCCTCTATTTCTATTCCAAATTTGCCCTAAATTTGTGTATTTACTGAAGTATTCTATTTCTATAACAAATTTACCCTAAAGTTGTGTACTTACTAAGATAAAGTCCTCTATTTCTATTCCAAATTTGCCCTAAATTTGTGTATTTACTGAAGTATTCTATTTCTATAACAAATTTACCCTAAAGTTGTGTACTTACTAAGATAAAGTCCTCTATTTCTATTCCATATTTGCCCTAAATTTGTGTATTTACTGAAGTATTCTATTTCTATAGCAAATTTACCCTAAAGTTGTGTACTTACTAAGATAAAAGTCCTCTATTTCTATTACTAATTTGCCCTAAAGCTATGTACTTACTAAGATAAAGTCCTCTATTTCTATTCCAAATTTACTGAAGTAAATTATTCTATTTCTATAACACATTTACCCTTAGTTGTGTACTTATTAAGATAAAGTCCTCTATTTCTATTCCAAATTTGCCCTAAAATGTTCCGTTATACATGAATATATGAAGAGAAATGTTGTTACCTATGGCTGCCATTTATATATTGCTTTATGTTTGATGTAAATGTTCTGTTAAATGTAATTAAAGCCTGACAAAAAATCCAAATACAGTCAAATTTACGCCCATGAGTCAATACATATATGGAACCTTTCTTGTTCACTGCCTGCCTTTCGCTTTTGACCTAATTAGTGTTAATTATTTTGAAAATCACAAGCAAGCTTACACACACACAGACAGACATACCGATATATCTCTTCAAGTAGGTAAATATAATTCTCCATCCATTTGATGAGATACGCAAATTTGTGCAATAGATAAGAAAATATAATTCCTTTTGGACATCAGGGGCAGATGCTAGAACCATTTACCTCATTTCAATCAAAAGTTTGATTTGTAGATCAGGGCCTGGTCGGAAAGGGGAGTGGGCTCGAGGTTTCCAGACCCCCTCCCCAGCTAAAAACAAAATAACGTTCACACCCACAACGGTACAGTCACTTGAAATTGGATGATAGTTTTATTATTGCTCGCGTTTTTAATGAGTATTTTGCTCGCTTAGAGTAAACAGTCACATAGACTTTTGCTTTGGTGTACTTTGAGGAAAGTCAGGGCCCTTTTGAAATTTTGTAACCCTAGCCCCTTAACCCCCCACTCCCACCCCCATTGACCTGATCCAGCCCCTGAGAAATCATAGCTCCTTTCATGTAGAATTATTCCAGTTTGGCAGAAAAATGAGTTGTAAATTAAATATGAAGAACAGCTTGTCATCTGAGAAAAATGTTTAGTTTTGATCGCATTGTGGTGTAGGAAAAGTAGAAAGCGAACAGTGGAATGGGATTTACTGTGTATCATGCGTCTTGGTCATTTCCAACATTTTCATCAATTAAATCCAAGATTGTCCATATATTTTATAGTTGCGTAGACATTTTTTTTGCATATCTTTAAAATCTGTTGACGTGTCAGGTTTTGTTCCATTGACCTTTCAGGATACTTGAGATACTTGACAAAAGATTAAAATTATTGTAACAATTTTTTAAAATTTCGCTTGCAAAAGTGCAAATCTAAGAATCTATGTCTTCTGACCAAAACACTAACGACGGAACTAATGCCATCAAGTGGTTTTATTATATGTGTTACATATAAAACGTGGGGAAAAGAGAAATATCATGTGTGTGTGTGTGTGTGTGTGTGCGTGCGTGCGTGCGTACGACTGTAAGCGCAGATATTGAAACGAAAGGAAAGACAAACTATTTAAAAAAGAGTGCAAACTGCTTCATTCCCAAACTATCTTTGTATCTTTGATGAATTTTAAGGTTATAAAGTGATTTATATTTTTGGATTTAATTTGTACGAAAGAAAATGATACCTAAAGTCATTCAACTTCGAACATTTAATATCTCTGTAGTTCCAGAACAATCTGTAAAATTTGGCATAACTTCGAAAAGTATGACCCACCTGCATCTTATCGCATTGAATCGTGATCTATTCGCTCTATGGCGAATGCAAGTCTATATTTGTTATCAATGATATGGCAGCTATTTTTAGTTTATGTCTGTTCTTCTTAAAATCCCTGGAGTGGCGTGATGTAACTATAAAAGCAGTGGAAACCCAGACGGATTAATATTGTCTTTATGTTTCGTTACAACGACAACATACTCTTCTCTGTCGTTAGTTCGGATAGTTCATTATACTTTCCTCGTTTTCAGAATGAGTCTTACACTTCGACCTTCAGAAATATATTACTGTCAAAATTCGATTAACAACGTGTTTCACGAATACGGACCAATTGGTCACACACTAGATGACATAGTCGATGGAAATATATCTGTATATGATCTTCCACCTATTCGAGTCCGTCAGATACGCAACCGTTGGTTTGCCTTGGACAATCGAAGACTTTGGATTGTCAAGCACCTGGAGGAGATGGGCGAAATTTATGAAATAGATGTCGAGGAGATACCTTACATCCATCCACGAAAGTTCACGACAAGAAATAATGGAGAGTCCATTGTTATCCGAGGAGATCCAGATAGTCGGTACGTGAACGACTATGATGATAATGAATATTGCGATGAAGACGACGACGAAGATGATTATTATGAAAGCGATTACATCAACGACTCGACTGATTATTTTGAGGACGATTATTATTTCTACGACGATTAATGCAAACAAACCTGGTGCGGCTGGAAGACTAGTTTGTCTTTAATGTGAAACATGCAAATAACAATGAAGATGTCATTACAGATAAACATTCCAAGTTTTCATAAGGAGCTTCAGGGCACAGTAATTGTTGTAATCCCATTATATTGCTCTCTATAGATGATTTCAGCGATTCTCACAATAACAGAAAAAGGCAAGAACAAGGTGAAGAAGAACTGCCATTGTGACGAATGTGAATTAAAGGTTGCTCTTTTATCATTTTAGTCAAGTACATTTCATCGATCAATCTTCAACGATTTCTAAAAAGACTTAGGATGAAACTGTGATGTTCTTTCTGTAAACTCTGATAAAAAGTATGAAGACGTTAGTGTGAAAATTTGAATCAAAACTTTGAAAATTCTGTCACTGTCGTGTGGAATGCTTGAGTTCCTTTGGGAAATTTGAAATTGTCTATTACGAACCTTTCCTTACGAACCAAATACACAAGGAATTGCAAACCAAATACACAACGGATTTCAAGTCTGAATTTTGTATGTAAGAACAAAGAGGGATAGGAGCAAACATAATTATGAGTCAGAAAGTCAGAAAATATAACTTTTTGTCTAATATGCGAGCAATTCTTGAGTTATTTTGCCTTAATTTGTAATTAATTTTTATACTTTTCTTGTGGATAGGATGACTGTGATATTGGAGAATCGTGTGATGGTTCATGGAATTCCATTCGTGAATTGTGAAAAGTTAATGTCGATCAAGAGTATTTCATCCCCTCCCTAGCTTTGTCTACGACCCGATTGTAAACTTCGCCCCCTTTTATCCATATATATTCGGCTGGACACAACAGGAAAAAACGTATGACGTTATTAATTGATATTCCAATTTTTACACCCGTTAGCAAAATACCAGCTACTGTTACCAAATGGCTGGCCGTGGGTGACCAGAACTTAGAACTAAAGAGAAAGCTGCCTTCATACAATGAAGATAACACAGAGTTATGGAGTTCATGTCAACAAGATATATGCTTTCACAGCTTATGGGACATTTAATAAACCTGAAAGGCAGTTCACATATGAAAATGCTAGTAAAGTAATTTTTTTATTATTAAATAAAGCAGTTAACTGGAATACTGTCAGTTGGCCTCAACAGAACCGTTCGGTGATTGTATTATACAAAGAATGTCTCTATAAATGACCGTCCAGTGTTTATATAATACAAATAATGTCACTATAAATGATATACATCGCAGAACTTTTCTGGCACACGCCTTTTTTGTCTGACACGAATGTGTGCCGTTAATCAATGCGCTTATTTACAGACAGAAATTTCACTTTACTCGTTTTGTGTCTCTGTGTATGCCAATGTTTTTTTTACTATCTTTTTTATGTTTAATTTTTTTCTTATACATATAATAGATTTTAAACAGTGATAGCCAATTTACTGATATGTACAGAAATAAAGGTTGACTGCAATCTTCGATGGTTTAATTACTCAAGTTTGTTTTCATTGTGATAAATTAAAATTTTCGAATTATACACTTCAAATGTATACGCTTAGATGCATCAAATACAAGCTTTAAGTCTGGGGTTTATTTACTACATTGTGAATATTAGAAAGGGTCGATGTACACACAACTTTACAAAACTGCTAGACAAAATAATCTTGTTTAATTTCTCATTCTGCATAATAACGCCTTTGTACTGCTGTCTATGTAACGTAATCTAAAGACAGCATTTGTTAAACTTAAATAATGCAATAATTTACCAGATAAAAAATTTCAATAAGATGCTATTTTCGAGCGTCTCTGGAAAGAAATACCCGAGTTACGGGTTCCTAAATAAATCCTATACTATAGCTGATTTTCTGAGTTCATCTATTACAACTCTGACACTATTACATGTAGAAAATGAGTCACGCAGGTTATGTAAACTCCATAAAAAGCGTGTTCCACGCTGATTGGTCAGTCGCCATGTCAGACGTGAATTTATAATGAAACTTTGACTTAGCCGTCATTTGTCATGTGATATTATTGACGCTATAACATAACCGACTTGGCAAATCTTCACAGATAGAACTATCAAGAGTATTTGTCCTGATTACCGATTATATAGAAATACCTAACCTTCCTTATGAAAAATTACATAACGGATGTTTATATTTCATTTTCATTTACTGAAAATCCCGTGGTCTATTGATATGTTGTTGTTGTAGTGTTTAACGCCTTTTTTTCAGCACACGATACATGACATCCATTATTAATGGCGGAAGAATGACCCGGGAAAACGCCGAAAAAAAAACAACGACCCACGGAAAGCTATTGGCAAGCATTCTCACATACAGACATTGACCGAATCCGAGACTCAAACCACGCATACAGAGACGATATGTAAGTGATCCGTAGCGTAGAGCGCTTTAGACCACTAGGCCACTCGGGCCCCCTCCTAATATGTTACATTTCATAAATAAATTGGGAAAACTACGATAGTTAAGATAAGTTCTTGGCTTGTAACAGCAAAGGCACTCTTTGAGTTGATGTTTTACTAACCTGTGGAGTAAAACAAAATTGGATTCTCAGATTAAATCACGAATCTACAAGTTTTATTTTTTTTTTGAAATACCACCATTAAGGAATTGTAAAGATTTATTGACTCCCTCCCTTCCCAGCACCTCTGTCTGTCTGTCTGTCTCTGTCTCTCTCTCTCTCTCTCGTGTGTGTGTGTGTGTGTGTGTGTGTGTGCCGCCGAATCAGCAAAAAATCACGCAGAACGGCCCTCTGTCTGATGATCGAACAATGTTTCATGTTAACTAGCAGCAGAGAGGGTAAATCGGACGATTTTCATCGTAAACCATTAGCAGCAGAGGGGGTGAATCGGACAACCTTTTTCGGATATTTTTGATTATACCCTTAAAACGGCAAATAGAACCTTCCTGCGAAAACTCATTTTTTAACCAGAAAAAAAAATAAGTCTCCATTTGACAAATAGACCCTTAGTGATTTTTGTCTGAAAACATGAGTTTTCGCAGGTGATACTTTATTCGCGTTTTCGTTGATTAATCATAAATGTCGCAATGATGTTGTGACTCACCCCCTCTGCTGCTAATGGTTTACGGTGTAAATCGTCCGATTTACCCTATCTGCTGCTAATGATTTCAACCGAATATTTTATCAAGTCCTATACGATATCGTGTCCTAGAGTCTGCTAAATTTATTGTCACAAATCCGTGTGGTTTTGACTGAGCGTGACTAAAGAAATTTCTAAACTGATTATGATTCATATCACCGCTGCACCAGGTCTGATGAATATTTCGTAGCGTATGAGTATCAACGCCGTTAAATACACACAACACATTGCAATTATCTCTGATCACTTTTGGTATCTGAGTGTATCGTTGAGTGACATATATCACATCAGTGTTTTTATGCCTGCCTCGGGAAAATATTCTAGCAGGATTTTTTTGATTATCTAACATGATATCGTCATACACAACTAAATTGTTAATACTTCCATTAATAGCATCAATGCTCGGGGCTTCCTCTATATCAGTAATAAATTCAATAATATCATCATCGATTTGAAATTCTTTTGCTTTCTCGTTAAAATCCTTTAGCACTTCATAGCATCGCTGATCGTCCACACTCGGGGCTATTAAATACAATTTGTTCCATTTCATCCATCTCGTTATCAAATTAAGTAGCAATTGTGTCTTTCCGCTTCCAGATGGTCCGATTATAATCATTCTAATTGAATTCGGCAACATTTCATGGTGTTTAATAGGTTCCCGTCGTCGGGTAGCTGAATAATCAATTATATTCATGCCGTTATATATAAATTATGGATCTATATTGTGTGAAGTGTAGGGCGCGTACTGGCACAGATGACTTGACGACGATTACAACTAAAAATAACCGATCAGCGCTTTCTGGTAAATGCGTACAATGTAGTACAAAGAAATTTAGATTTGTTTCTTAACCCAAAGAGCCTTTAAAAAAAAACGAGGAGGTGATATCGCTGCCAAGTTAGCAAAACTCCCTGGAACCCCATGGGCAAAATACCCTGGAGAAAAGCACCTTCCAGGATATAGCTACTGTGGCCCGGGAACACGATTAGATATCAGACTCAATAATCATAACCAACACCAACCCCGGTGAAGAACCAATAAACGCCATTGATAAGGCCTGTCACCTTCATGATGTCGCTTATAAAAGCAGCAATTTGCAACACAGGCATCTAGCAGATGTGAAATTAATTCATGCGTTAAATGCTATTCCTGATAAATCCTTCAAAGAAAAATTGGCTTCATTTTTGATAAAATCGGCTATGAAAAGTAAATTGATGTTAGGTGCTGGTAATTAATAACAACATGGAATCTATTTATTATTCTCCAAAAGGATACTGGAAGGGTAAATCAGCAATCCATAAACTCGCTAGCGCTGTAAAAGTGAAAAAAACCACTGCGGCTCATTGGTTATCCAAACAGGCACTATGGCAAATTTACTTACCACCGCCTAAACAAATTAATGTCTCGCATTTTGATGTGACCTTTCCTAATGAAGTTCATCAGGCTGATCTATTATTTCTGTCACATGACCACGGTTACAAATACGCATTAACCGTAGTTGATATTGCAAGTCGATACAAAGAAGCAGAACCGTTAAAAACAAAATCGGCCACTGAAGTAGCTTCTGCATTTGAAAAGATTTATCGAAGGGGTCCTCTGCACTGGCCAAATCTATTACAAATTGATCCTGGCAAGGAATTTCAGGGTGCAGTGTTATCTACAATGAAATATCACAATGTCACTATCAGACGGGGGCATACTGCACTGCATCGTGATCAGGCGATTGTTGAACGGTTTAATAAAACCCTTGCTGAGCGGTTATTTGGATATCAATACGCAAAAGAATTCATCCAAGAAAAAAGATCCCGTGAATGGGTTAAAAGGTTACCAGCTGTGATTACTGCACTGAATAACGAGATTACTAGAACCATCAACATGAAACCCATCAATGCGATTAAAAAGAAGTCAATACCTGAAAAACCACAAAAAGATTTCAAAGAACCAATTCTTGGTAGTAATGTCATTGTGAGATATTTATACGAACCAGGAGAGCTTGAGGGTGGCAGAAAAAGGGCTACTGATCCTATTTGGAGTGTTACTGCACACAAGGTATCTAGTATAACACGATCTACGGGTAGACCTCCAATCTATAAACTGGATTCAAATGCCCCTCAGCGGGGTTTTACTAGACAACAATTACAAGTGATACCCGAGGATACTCAATTGCAACCGCATGGTCTTAACTAGCACCCTTGCGTCTATTGCACTCAAGACAAGTCAACATCACATTATTTCTGACATGACCGAGATTGTTATTTTTTCTGTCAACGGTAAATTGGCGAGGATCCTTATCCGAATACTGCCAACGCATTATACAATTGCAACTTGCGCAGTGATTATTCTGTTGTTTCTTCAAAGTGATTATTAATTCAGCATCAATATCAAATTCTCGTTGTTTTTTTTGTCCTGTTGTTTGTAACCGGAGAGTTTTTTATCAATAATATCATCTATTGTGGTGTAATTATCATCACCAATGATTTCATCATCGAGGACAATTCTTCGAAGTTGATTTATTTTTCGTACTCTGGATACTGAA
Organism: Unio delphinus; assembly: GCA_029339505.1. Lineage (NCBI taxonomy): Eukaryota > Metazoa > Mollusca > Bivalvia > Unionida > Unionidae > Unio > Unio delphinus. The sequence goes on from JAQISU010001235.1 coordinate 37,226,067, forward strand.
AGATAGACTAAATTCGACCATTCTATGCGATTATCTACTATCCAAACAATTGTATCTGATATAGTCAATCCCTGTGAAGAGTGTATTGTTGCTGCGTATCCTAGCGTCCATGGGGATTTATTAGCACGCAATGCATCTTCAACGACATTGATATCAACCAGCACAATATCATTTAATACTAAATTCTGTTTTTCACTTTGTCCTGGAATATCAACTTCAATGTTCTGTTTTCGTGTATCCGATGGCCTATAACAAAGAGGCACTGGAAGTGTTGCAAATTTTTGTTTATGCAATTCAAATAATTTCATCTGAAGTGTGTCCCTGACTATTTTTCTACTTGCAATGATCAAATCGTTTGGTCTCCACATTTCCCAGAAATCATTCATTGGAGTTTCCGAAATTATTTCACGGGCTATTTCACACTGGATTCTATCCGGTTGTAATCTAATTAGTTTCTTAAATTCTTTTAATTTTTCATCAAGTGATCTATGATCCGTATCAATTTCTTCATAATAGTCTACAAAACCCTTTAGCCATTCATGGGGGGATGCACCGACAAATGGTGGTGGTTGGCCGTGATCACCGCACATGACGATTTTTGTATTTTTCAATAACAACCACTCAAGAAATATTTTTAATACATCTTCTGACACTGTGTCTATTTCATCCCAAATCATGATTTCAGGAATAAATTTCTCTCCCATACGCTCAGGAGTCCATTTATCTCCCTTCCATCGGAAAAAGCTGTGATAAGTGCAGGCATTTACCCCTCTCTGTATCATCTCTCTTGCAAGTCTGTGAGTCGGTGTTAGTACAATCATATTTGGATTGGAAACACGAAATAACTCAATTGCCCGGGTTGTTTTTCCTGACCCACCACAGCCGTTTAAATAAACTGTTTTATACCGGCATATTGGATCAGAAATCGGTGGTGCATTAGAAAATTCTGAACACTGATTGCTTTCTAAATAATTATTTTCAATGGTAACATCTGCTGATTGAATATAATCATGAAGCATTTCCTTCTTAATTCTCCATGTCCCCCAATTCTCATTGCCAGTAGCCTTAAAATCAGCCATTTTGCTATTTATGTAAAATGAATCAGTGGCAACTCTAACTGCGGTGTCAGGAAATTTATTAATCATTGAAAACAGATTAATAGAAGCATAACCAAGCATAAAAGCTCTCAAATGTGTGTACTGCGGATTGTATCCATCATTGTAAGTAACAATTGTACCTAATTTGGTTCCATCGGACAGAAATGCGTCCTTACGATTGACATATAGGCCTTTATTCGTTAAATCCGCGATTACAAAATCGTATTCAGCATTGTCTATAATCAATCGTGAAGAATATCTCGTATTGTCGTATTTGCCACCCTGAGTGAATTTACCGATTATTCTTCGTCCAAGATCTTTTGCTTCATTGTTTCTGATTTCAAATAACTGTTTGGACCAATTCATGATTTGTTGTTCATTAAAATCAGGAAACAGTTTTCGCTCTTCGCTAATTATTTTTTCTAGATCAGGTTGTGGTAACCAGACTGATTTCTGTGCTCGATAGGATATAATTGCTTCACTGACAATTAATGATTTTAACATCGTACAATCAAGCATATACCGTAATAACACTATTGGCATCCAGTGTTTTTCAGACATGTGTTTACCAATCCAAAGATAACTACACGGATGAAGTCCTGTAGCCATTTCAAATGACACTACACAAGCGAATCCGATTAAATCAAAATCAGGCAGTGATCCATTTATAGCAACACGGGTCATTTCGTGTGTGGGGTGTCCAAATCGTTTGAAATATTTCTCGCATTCTCCATACCCAAGAAAACTTCCTGGATAACACGCAATCATATCAACTGAAATAACGGTATCAGGGTCGTATTTTGTATTCCATAACCCTCCATGGCTGTATTCAAGACAGGACAATCTGACATCTGATAAAAACTCACTTCGTGTTGGTTTCCATGCGTTTTTCTTTCTAGCAAAATGTGCTGCAATTGATGGTAGTGTAAAACAGTTTGCTAATAATTGATCGTTGTCTTCCTCCAGAGAGTTCTCTGGAGAAAACTCACTAGCTAGTTGTTTCATTTGATTATGCAGCTCTTCAGTACGGTACAATTCTCCGTTGGGCCTTACAAACTGATCAAATCTACATTCCTCGTCTGAAGTACTATGAAATAGCCACATTGACACAGGATCGTTTTTACTCAAATGGTAAATAGCATCAAATAATTTCTGCTCTGAAAAAAACTCTTCTGTTCCAAACAGATATTTTACGGTTCTATCCCGTGGAAATATTGTTACTGCAGATGACCACGTGTGTTCGTTATGATCAACAATCTGTATTGGGGCTCCTTTTGATTTATATTTCGATTCGTATAATACTTCACCGGTGATTGTCGTTACTGATATTGGAAATCTCAATGATGTTTCTAATTTAGCTATATCCTGAATTGTTGCCCCATTCTCCTTTACCGTTAATTCCCACTCGGTTATTTTTTTTCGTCTTAGATCAGTTAGTTTATTTCCCCGGGACGCATTTGTGAAGTGTTCCATTATTCGTGTTGCTACACAATTGAGCCCTGTCGAATATTTCATGGGTGCTAGTTTTGCAATATCAGGTTTGTCATTGAGCGGATATATCCCGTAAACAACTGCTGTGACAGGATAAGATCTTTCGTAGTAGGGTTTATCAATTCCGGTCAAAATTCCTGGTTTTGAATCCTGAGTCACAGTGACAGTTTTTTTGTCCTTAAGAATGGGTTCAAATTTATCCCTAATGATCCATTTTCCATTATCACGGATAAGGAATTTTATTCGAAAAAAATTTCTTTCTTCCCCAAGACGTGAGATTATCACTGCTGCTTTTTCATCATTCATGGTAGCGTCAACACGGCCTTGTATTCGAAATGTTGACCAACAATGAGCTGCCCCATCACGCTTGAATTCATTAAAACAGTCTCTGATTTTACTAATCAAGGTTCTATCAAGAATTTTATTCTTTGGTGTATCAGAAACTCTATCAAGATTGAATTGAACACTTTTCCAGGGCTTAATTTTCGATAATCTCTCGAACTCCTCCATACTATAATTAAAACAAGCATTTAAATGAAAGATTTATGTATAATGAATCACTGCAAATGGCTTATGATTGGATCAGTAATCCCGTGTAACAAATCATGCAGAAATGAGTTCTGTGGGTATCATATGCAAAGCTTTCGTCGTGGAAGCCTTGGTCCGTTACCCTGTATTCGATGTGGGGTTGGGGTCAGGGGAAAATCACGATTATATCTAAATTGCGGTGGTAAGCGATACAGGGAATTGAAGCGTCATTATGATAAAAGAATAAAAAATGAACAATCAATCAGAAATTTTGACCCTGACGCTGACAACGTCCTTGACAAAATCATAAGAACCCCTCAAGACTACATCGAAAGGTTCATTATTGAACCAAACAATGAATTAGACAAACAATAGTGTTATGTATACGAATGAACCAAGAATTCAGACAGCATCCCTTGATTACAAATTATGAAGCATCCAGTGATGGTACTGTCAGAAACCGTAGACTAAAGAAACCAGTTGGTGTTGTGAGTATTCATGGGTATTTCAGGTTTACTGTTGGAAAGAAAACTTATCTCAATTACAGAATAGTATTTGAATGCTTTTATGGATTGATCGAGGATGATTTTGTTATCGATCACAAGGATTCTAATCCGAAAAACAATTCTTTATCAAATCTGCAAGCTATCACACAAAGTGAGAATTTGAAAAGGGGGAAGACTGGCACTTGTTCAAATAAAGCGAGACCCGTAAAATCTTTGAATACAATAACTAACGAAGAGAAAATATTTCAATCATTATATGAGGCCGGTAAATTTTTCGATATTTGTAGAGCCTCAGTACGATTCGTTGCAGAGGGGATTTATCGATCGGCTATTTCAAAAAAGAGCGGGCAAAAAGTTCAATTTAGTTATGTCTAATGCGTCATATTTTTCAATTAGAGATATGTCATGTTATAGAATAATGAATTCTGAAAACATGAATAGCATCATAGTTGAAATAGCAAAATTGAAAAATCAGGATATCAAACTATCAGATGGATTAAATCCTGATCAAATTGTGTCTGATTTTCAGGATATAGAATACGGAGTTAGCAACAATAAATATATGCTACCAAAGAAATATGCACTCATCAAAAGAATTCAGAATTCTATTAGAGACTCTCTTTCATTTTCCAGTGACATCAGTGTGTTCGTTCCGTTGTATACTATCGTAGAGGGGATACGAAAAGAATTAGGTAACGAATACGAATTGAAAAAAGAAGTCAACTCTAAAATTAGAAACCTACGAGCACTAATTCAAGAAAATTGATTGCCCGACCCTTATCATTTTTTGATTGTGACCGTAAAATCTCAATGGGATTTTCATATTTTTTTTAGCACTTTTTGATTGAAATTACCAAAATCAGTGAATAAAAACTATTTCACACTGAATAAAATTCTAACAGCTTTTCTCTACGGAAAATCCCATGCAAAATCGACTACTTGACCCTACGTGTTTTTTTGATAAAAATCGATGAAAAATGACCAAAAGTCGCTGAAAACAGGCAAAAATCATCAAAAATTGGCTCAAAATCGATGAAAATCAATCCTAACAGCTTTTCTTTACGGAAAATCACATGCAAAATCGACCATTTGACTGTAAAATCTCAACTGAAAAAACCATCAAAATGACACAAAATGGTACAAAAATAACACAAAATCAGTGAAATCAGTGATAAACAGGCAAAAAAGTAAAAATATTTCAGAGGCACTACAAATAAAATTATTTCAGTAGTAAAAATATTTCAATGGCACTACAAATAAAATTATTTCAGTAGTAAAAATATTTCAATGGCACTAGATTCTGTTGCAACAATCATGTCTTTACGGAAAATCGACCACTCAACTGAAAAACCATCAAAATCAATCCTAACAGCTTTTCTTTACGGAAAATCCCATGCAAAATCGACTACTTGACCCTACGTGTTTTTTTGATAAAAATCATCAAAAAATGACTAAAAATCATCAAAAATGACTGAAAATCATCAAAAATTGGCTCAAAATCGATGAAAATCAATCCTAACAGCTTTTCTCTACGGAAAATCCCATGCAAAATCGACTACTTGACCGTAAAATTTCTTTGAGAATAACCACCAAAACTGTCAAAAAATCAGTGAAAAACCACCCAAACTGTCAAAAAATCAGTGAAATCAGTGAATAAAAAATAAAAATATTTCACAGCAATAAAAATAAAAATATTTCACAGCAATAAAAATAAAAATATTTCACAGCAATAAAATATTGGACCGTTAGGGTGGAATCATCGATGGGGAAAATTGTTTTGCAATTGAAAAATGGTTTGCGATTTCAAATAATGGTCAATGAAGCATTAACGACCCGATTGGCTCGTGAACGATTAGATGCAATTAAGAGATTTGTACCAATTCGTGACTCTGTAAGAAATAAACTGCAACAACGACAGAGTCTTTAGACTGATTTTGCTGAGGGATCTGAAGAGTTGTTTAAACCAATAACTACAACAACGAAACAGATAGTGTCAACAATCTCTGAACAAGGAAAAAAACAAGAAGAGACTTTTCTCCCTGTGTTAGAAAAAATAGCAAAAAGAACTAAACAAACAAAAAAGTCTTTAGAAACACTTCCAGTAGATATAGTAGCTACTTCACGGCAACAACAAAAAAAAAGAGCGAGTATTAGAAGAACTAGGTGCTACTGCAAGAAAACAAGAAGAAGAGGAAGAAGACGTTACTATAGAAAAAATGTATTCACCGTAAAGTATATTTACATACTATGCATACAGCATAATTGAAAATTTTAAAGATGACAATGATTTAATTAACTTTACCGCGCGGAATTTTTCACTCGATAAAAGAGAAATAGCTGTAAACAAAGGGTATAAAGAGTATATAAAAAACGACGAGGATTGGATAAAAAAAGTATACTTGGCAAACCGTGGTAGATTTAGACTCACAGAAAGTATCCGCAATAATTTTGAGAGTTTTAAAGACAAAGTACTGAGTAAAGTAGAGTATCCAACTGGATTTTTTGGTAAAGAGGAGTCAACTGGAGATGGGTATTTAGGCAGCGGCATAGTTGAAAACACTAGCGTTACTTGTCCTGGTAACATTCTCAGTGATATATCACGATTAGAAGTTCTCATCGGAGGAAAACGAGCTGAAAATAACTCTCCTGAAATAATTAATGAAGCAGCTGATATCTGTAGACGGTTATTTCAAGGTGGTATCATGGATATCAAAACATATCGAGATTTCATTGACGAGTTAGCAAATGGGTATCACAGTGATTAATTGAAAAATCACTGATTAGATAAATAACAATTGAAAACACTAGTGTTTTTATAATAATGATCATACACTACAATCATGATAAACCAACCCTCGTCTATGTAGTTAATTCACGATTGCCTGTTTATAGAGCATACTACGGAGATGGTTTAGGTAATACCATTGCTGGGTTATTTGCAAGAATGGCTCCAAAAGTGATGCCGTTAGCTAAACAATTACCAATGAAAGCCATTGATGTTATTCGTGATAAGGGTATTGGTGCTGTTGGAGATTTTACCGGAAAAGTGTTTTCAGCCGCGAAGAATAAAATAACATCATTAGTGAGACGAAAAAAGAAACCGGTACCATTGCCATCTACAGCAGAAATGCCTGCAAGTGTTAGTAAAATAATAAATAACGCAGTAGATGAAAAACTAGCATCATTGGTGACTCCAAGTGACCAAAATAACATGATAGCAAACATGATAGCGGGAAGTGGCTTTAAAAAACCACGTCGATGAAATCCTACGGATTTTCACGCTAGCGTTTTTCACGATGAAATGGAAAATCCGATTTAGACTCTGATAAATAGAATAAAATATTCAAAAGGTCACCTGATCCAGCGTTTGATATGGATGCCCCAGTTGGCAAGAATGATTCTGTACGCGATTTTCAATTTTATTCTTATCATGCAATACAACCCGATCTCCAATCGCGAATTGAACTTCAAGTTCATGATACCAGTAAATACTTTTTGCCGTGTGAAGCATTTATTGAAGTAGAAGGAGAACTTGTAACAAATGATGCTGCTCATAATGATCCTCCATATGACAATAACCCAACTATCAAAGTCGGTTTTGTTAATAACGGTATTATGGCGTTATTTGAAAGCGCTAAATATCTCATTGATGGAAAAGAAATTGAATCCATTGATCGTGATGTTGATGTGGCCACAACAATCATAGGGTTAGCGAGATATTCTGATGATTATACAAGATCAGCGGGTCCATCTATGATGTTTTCTAAGGATATTACTGATCACCCTGAACACAACCAGTATTCTAGAGTCAAGGCAACACATGCTTCTTCAGTTAATCCATCACCAGCCGGATATACAAGACCAGCTGGTGATTTTGATGTCATAAATAATATTACTAACTACAACCTAGGGTTTGCAACACGCGTAGCAACGTTGCAAGGACAGCGTCGACAATTTTCATGTGCAATTCCACTGCATCATATTTTTGGATTCTGTAGAAACGTCCGAAAAGTTATTTATGGAGCGAAGCACACAGTAGCGCTTGTACGAAAGGGTACTGATAATGATGCAATATGGCATGATGCTGGTGTTGCTGACGGTAAAGTCATTTTATCAAAACTAGCATTGTGGATGCCAGTGTTAACTCCATCAATCACAGCAGAAGAAAAATTGTTATCATTTATGGACCAAGGAGGAAAACCGTTATTGAGTTGGTTATCAGTGACCACTGATATTAAACTAGATAATGTTGATGATATATTTACTTGGCATCTGGCATCAAAACAAGGTGTTTCAGCTCCACGTCATATATTTGTGGCGTTACAGAATAATGCACGAGTTGGTAATCAACAACGAAGTCATATGATATTTGATCAGTTAGGTGTTAGAGAGGTCTCACTGAGAATAAACGGACAACAGGAACCATCTGAAGATGTACAACTTGATTACGGTCAAAATCATATTGCACGTGTCTATCATAACCTGTTGTCATTTATGGCACGTGATCTAAATGTGGATACTGGTTTGCAAATATCACAATTGGATTTCAAAAGCCTCTATCCGATTTATTACTTTTCATTGGAACATCTTGATTTGATGAGACAATCTGTCGTTGATATACACTTCAGAGCCCGTGTAACCCGTCCTGGTGGTATTGCTAATTATAGAGCGGTTGCTGTCATTCTCAGTGATAAATCAATGCTACTTGAAGGTGTTGGAGGAAGAATGAGAATCATTGATGCACCAGTGGAAAATCTTTGATTTTCTCGATTTTTCATTGAAATTGTAAACGATTTAGAATCAATCTATTATGTATAATGTCATATAGTGTTATTAGTGTTGCGTTAACTCCTGGTCAATTAAAAAAATTGCAATCAGAATCGGCTAAAAAATGTGGAACCACAATCACGTTGAAACCTAATCAAATGACTGGTGGTGCAAATAAATTATCGCTGACAACTCGTCAAATAAAACATTTCAATGATGCACTTGCAGCCAAAAAAGGTGTTCAGATTACTCTTTCTGCGGCTGCTATAAAAAATATGATGAAAACAGGCGGTATATTTCCATTGTTAGCTGCAATACCAGCATTGATTGCAGCAGCAGCCCCAGCGGTGGCTAAAGCGGCAGCGTTAGGAGCCGTTGGTACTGCAGCAGGAATGGCACTAAAGAAAGCAACGGGAAAGGGGTATAAAAAAAGGGAAAGGGTCTAAGACTACCAGGAACCACGTATTCATGGTACAGCGGAAAGGGTCTGAGACTACCAGGAACCCGTATTCATGGTACAGCGGAAGGGGTCTAAGACTACCAGGAACGGTTTATTAATTGAGAAATCTTCGATGGTTCCCATGTCCAATTTTGATTTAATGGATGCTGCTAAAAAACTAGCGATTAAAAATTTCAGAGTTGTCTTTATGAAGGATCAATTACCACATCAACCAAACAACACTGAAACAGGTATTATTAATCTCGATAACAGCACCGGACCTGGTACTCACTGGGTTGCATACGCTATTGATCCACGTGGGATTGTCTATTTTGATTCATATGGATTAGCCCCGCCAAAAGAGTTTATGCGTTATATAAAAAATTTTCCAATGAAGACTTGGTATTCTACGCTACCAACACAACAAATCAATGACCCACCAATATGCGGCAGCGAAGTATTAAGTGTCCTTGATGCTATTTCAGCATCTAGAAAACCACCACACATTGTCGTAAATGGATACACTAGTAATCGCTTTTTAGAGAGAGATGTATAAAATATCATGATTGATATTTGGGGGAGATCTTTGAAACCCAAACCCGATGACACTGCAACCGGTGATATAAAAAAAAAAAATTAAAGATGAAATCGCTGAGACGTTAAATTTAACAAGTGTTGACCCGAATGAAATAGTTGTATTTCAAGACAAACAGGGTAAATTGAAAACCAGTAATGTATCGTTGGATGATATTTTAGTTAAACAACGACACGCAATCGAGGATACTATCGCGTTATTTTCGGATCAGGGTAAACTCAAACCAGGTGTACTTTTTCGACGATTACAGATCGATTTAAAACTCTCAACGATTCTGCGTTGGAACTAGCAACACTTCAATCTAAAACCGAAGAACACATAAAAGAGTTTACCTCATTTCGTAGAAATATCATTGATAAATTTATTGGAACTACATTCGATAAAATTGAAATAAAACTCCCTGATATTAAAAAATCCATCGATGAGACGAAAATCTTCACCGAGGCCAACAAAAATGATTTTTCGAGGATGATAACAATTATTGAAAAAACAAAAATCCCTCATGAGAAAACCAATAACGTAGTATACACGATCCAACACGGATCATTTGCGTGGACACCTACAAACAACAAATTAGATATCACTGCAACCGTCAAGGGTATTTATCGATTAACACTAGTGACACCATTGACTCAATTTAATATTTCATCGTCCAGTTCATCTGGGGTCAATAATACGATTTCAACGATCATCGACAAGAATACAACTGAAAAGTTCACGATAACATCTACTGATAAAAATTTGGTTAGGGTCTCAACAACATGGTATGTGGAATTCGTAGCGGATTTAAGTTGAAAATTGCAAAGCAATTTCACTAACGGTTTCAATTGAAAACGCTAGCGTATTTAAAATAAAAATGATTTCATCATCGCAATATCGCTATGATCATGTCAGAGAGTATCAAAATAGACTCAAAACCCTGTCTGAGGAGTATGCAATGAAAATTAAAAAATATCGCAGGAGAATTACCGCAATTGATGTTACTGTGTACGCTGTGAGTGGTGTAATCACCGGAGCAGGTATTATACTGTCTTCAGTGACAATGATGGCCCCGATAGCTGTTCCAATTTGCATTTCTGCGGCAACAACAATCGCTGGAATAATTTCAATAATAACAAAAAAAATATCATCATGCAGCCAACGGAAACTACAAGACTACATAATTCAATTTCATGTTGTGTCCACTGCATACTCGCAATTATCCTCATTGATATCGTCATCTCTCGATGATACAATTATATCAGAGAGTGAGTTTTCAGCGATGGTAGGTATTTACGATTCTGCGATGTCAAAATTAGAAATACATCATGAGTATAATAACAATGACAACACAGATGGAATTACTTCAACAAATAGTGGAGAACACAAACCCAGTACAAACAAGCATGATCTCAATAACATCAACGAATCCAGAATTCAGTGTGAATTTCCCCTCTCCGGTCCCAGTGAAGGAGATAGCGTTAGCAAAATTACGAGTATACCACAGTTGGCCAAATATTAGGTCAAAATCATTTGGTGGTCAACAACCCAATAATTCACTGGTATTTGCAAATAAGAATAAAGACGACGGTACCCCAGACTGGAACGTTGTTTCCATACCAACAGGGTCATACCAAATCGAACAAATCAATAATGAATTGCAACGTAGAATAAAATCGATTACTGGAAAAGAATCAAAAATAGCTATAACAGTTCATGAGCCAACACTATCATCTGCCATTGAAATAAGCACAGAAGGATATGTCGTAGATATATATCAGAGTTCTATTAGAACCGTACTAGGATGGCCTGAAATCCCACCCCGGGAAAAAACCATTAAATTACTACCTGAACCACAAAAAACTGATTATATCACCGACAGGATAAAACCCGTCAATGAAGTAAAGAGTTATCAAGATTATGATAAATTGTATTTTTTTCTTGAATTGGTAGATCCTCCCACTAAGAAGATCTACCACTATCTTCGACCGGATGACATCACTGTAAATTTCGGAGCGATGAATAGCGATATTTCGTTGTTGTTTATATCCCTTAGATCCGGCACTCTCACCCGAGATGAATTTATCAGCGTTGTAGAAACATGTAACAAAATCATCAATGACATGGAAACATTTAATGCGCAAATCATTCAAGAGGTATTAGGTGATAGTAATCCTAAAACAAGAGATTTATTTGCAACAGACTATAAGATCCGCATAGAAGATATTCCAACATTCAAACTACCAGGATATAACGTACCACAACTAACAAAACATCTCAGTGATGCCATCGATGTTGGTTTTAAAATAATTCATGATGCATGGAAAAAAACACCATCACAGGAAATAAAAATCCTCAAACATAATAATGACCCAGATGGTGGTGGCAGGCATATTGCTCCGTTCAATGTGAATATTTCATCGGTGATAGCGATATATTTAGTGTGTGATGTTATCGAAGGAAGCTATCAAATAAATTTAGAACGATCAAATCGAGCTCAGCAAGGATATATTTTGTATTCATTTGCACCAACAGCTCCTCCAGGGTTTCTAATTATTGAGTCTCCGGTGAATCCAGTCTATATGCGATGTCATAATAATTCATTAACCAGAATTAATTTCAAACTCACTGACCAGTCTAATAATCTGATTGATTTACAAGAGGAGGTTTTACAAATTAGTCTGTTTGTGAAATCGTAAAGACTTTCATCCTGAAAGGATTTTCGCCCTAGGACCGGACTTGATAAAATATTCGGTTGAAATCATTAGCAGCAGAGAGGGTAAATCGGACGATTTTCACCGTAAACCATTAGCAGCAGAGGGGGTGAGTCACAGCATCATTGCGACATTTATGATTAATCAACGAAAACGCGAATAAAGTATCACCTGCGAAAACTCATGTTTTCAGACAAAAATCACTAAGGGTCTATTTGTCAAATGGAGACTTATTTTTTTTCTGGTTAAAAAATGAGTTTTCGCAGGAAGGTTCTATTTGCCGTTTTAAGGGTATAATCAAAAATATCCGGAAAAAGGTTGTCCGATTCACCCCCTCTGCTGCTTAACTTAATGAACAATTATTACATCGATATGTTCAGGGGCTCCGAGTGGCCGAGTGGTCTAAAGTGCTCTCTGTTACGGAGATTGGGAAATTGCTCCAAAAAGAAGGATTCAGTCAGCTTGTTTTTCCGACTAGGAGGAGGGCGGTAGAGGCAGAATAAAATGGACTTATCTTTGTTCCATTGTGAGTGTTGTTTAGACTAGTTCAACCGGTGTGTGGCAGAAATTGAAGTTTTTTTTTGTGTTTAAGATATTTTATCATGGAATTCTTTGTAATGACAGCAACTCCGCCTCCGCGAGAGTGTCTGGGAACGACTTAATGGAGTAACCAGTGGGTGTTAGATCCGCTCACTTGGGCTCATCGCCTGATGTTTTTAGCTATGCTTCTGTCAGGAAAAAGATGTAGATATTCTGATCGTTGATGAAATCAACTATTTCTGTGCGCTTTTCCCGTGGTCCTACTGATTGGGCGTTGCATAATGCAATACGCAGTGGTAGATCTGGGATAGTTGACACAAAGGTTGATGATTTAATAGGGATTTACACCAGGTTATCTAAACTAACGGCCGAATTTTTAAACTGTTTACCGGAAAGGGAGATAATGGGCGAACTGGAATTCTTCTTCTTGTTTTACGCCGGCCATCTTTGAAACAACGTAATACCGCGTATCTCAAGAATACAGTCCTCATACTTGTCGTTGGTTTAACGCGAAATTTTCAGCGCATAATAGGCTATACATGGCGGTCAGAATAACTAGTAAAGGAAGAACGCGGTAAAAACAAAAAAACCAAAAAAAAACCCAACAACAAACAAACGAAAAAACAAAACCCACTGACCCACGGAAAGCTACTGACAAGCTTTTCACGTAGCAACACATGCCCGAGACTCGGTCCAACGCGGATAGAGATCAGATGGCAGTGATGGTAAGGAAGAGCGTCGTAGACCACTCAGGCACGTTAAAATTCCAACATGCACACACAGTATAGTCATATGTATTTCCATACATACTGAGGTACGATTTTTAAATAAAGAAAACCCCTCAGAAACATGTAGTTAAATGTAATGCACTGCTGGGTACATATATGATGTTGTCCAGTATAGAGATACAGACACCATTGGGTACGTATTTGATATTGCCCTACTGAGAGATACGGAAGGCTGTTCTACATTTGGATGTTGAGATTTTAATGTCCGTGTGGTGTATCGAAAAGAAAAGCAAACCATTTAGCTCATCTGTTTTGTCGTTTTAATGAAAGATTTTAAACAATTTAAAATAATTATGCCTTCTGTTTAGGAAATCAGTCTTAGATCTGATCATTTCTTAATGGAAACAAAAATGCTGAACTTTTTAATGAATTATTGAAAACGTAATACGTCGGCTAAAAGTTTGTTCTTTTGAAGTGGATTACATCGTTATGTAATCTATCAGGAGAAAAAACATCCTGCCTATCAATCTGTCAATTTAACGTTTTACACTGTTGATTAATCTGTCTATGTAACTCTTTACACTTTCAATTCAGATATACAACTTAAAATAAAATAAAGTAAAATAGTATAAAAAGTTAAGCTGTGTGCAAATTCAGATATGCAACTTTGCACACAGCTTAATTTTTTATACTATTTTACTTTATTGTGACATCCATAAAGCGTGCAGATTTGCAGGAATTCACTCATAAATCATCGTTTTTCACACACACACACACACACACACACACACACAGAGTTTGAAGCCATATGAAATGTACATGCTCTAAAGAGTAATATTCAATTATAGGCTTGACTACAACTAACGAGAGAGAAATTCTCGAGTTACAGTCTGAGTCATAAGAAACATCGACAAGAGCCTTGTACACATTTTCGGTGTACTCTATACCAAGGTCCTGTACTCTATACCAAGGTCCTGTCCTGTAACTGACGCTTAAAACGTATAGTGGGCTTCCTGGAAGGGAAAATGAAACTAGGTCACATTACTTTTTGTGTAACGTACTGTTCTCAAAACTTTTATCCAGAGTTGTTGAAACTATGTCATTAGAATGTGTATTTGTTTTGTAATGCATGCTGGTGAATGTTAAGGGTTGGGTTAGGGAGGGAGGGAGAGAAGTTGTAGTTCTCTTTCTTTACATCACATTGTTTTTGTTTCCTCTAGTTACTCTCTGGTACTGTAAAGGAATGAGTGTTAATTGGTAAATCCAATCATAAGCTAAACCGCTTCCAAGCTTGAAATGAATTAGTTGAAATCAAAATACAAGTTGATAAGTTATGCCGACATGGATATGTATTTGAGCAAAAGCAAAATAACTGTAAAATTACATTACGCAATCAAACTATCAAAATACAAACGACCGACTTTTTGTTGACCCGGACCAGTATAGTCTGTTTCTGACATCGACCATAGCCGATTGACGTTACAATGACACTATACACTGTTTGTGTTTGACAGGGGTTAAATTTAGATGGACATGATTTTAAATGTATTTCCGTTTTTGAGGCAACATGGATACACATTTAACCAGAATTTGCAACAATACTGCTAATACCGATGGGTACAGTGGAATTCAAACCTTTTATCGCGCCGCTGAAATCAAACTTTTAAGTTTTAAGTCCTGTGTGATGCAAAATAAAGGTTATAGCAACAAAAATTACATGTTACAAATACGTTTGATGACAATTTTTTTCTCTCATTTCGTACAATGAAGGTTACATATATTTGTCTTGTGGTATTGATGTGATTTTAAAATCAGCATGGGAAGTTCCTTGACTTCTTCACAAGTTATGAATTAACGTAATCTTTTAAACTTGTCCTGAAATAAACTGGTTAACACACTCTACGATGGCAAGCATACAAAGGCATAAAATTTCTGAAACAGGCATTTAAAAAGAATTGAACAGAAGACGTTAATGTTTTATTCACTGAAAATCATGAAAAAGCTAGTATGTTAAGTCTTCAAGGAGCTTTGAAGAAGGTATGTGGATAAGAAGGTATGTGGATAAGAAGGTATGTGGATATATTTGACACATCATCATACTCTGAAACACCACATACGAGTTACCAATTCTCGACAAAGCTTACAATCAACTGTATCATTAATAGCATCAGATTTTCTCCAGAAGAAGTGAAATCTGGAAACGAAATGTTAATGTTTGATTCGCTGTTTTGAGTTTCAAAACACCAGAAGAAGAAAACAAAAGACGTAGTTAGTGCTGAAAGAAACTGTTTACTTGGCTGAGTTACAACGAGTGGTCAAGATGAAAGACGTGCACAATATCGAAAGCATTCTTCATTCAAGAACGCGTGAAGTGGGAAAACATCGACTTCAAAAATTATTTGTAGTTAGAAAAGATATCCACCCAGTTTATTTTCTTGGATCGCAGCCTTATATCTCATCGACTATAAAAATGAGTAGAATTCATTAACATGCCATTTAAGACTACTGCATCGTAGAATTCATTAACATGCCATTAAAGATTACGGTATCATTTTCTCAGTGTTCATCTCTCCAAGAACTACAAACATATATCGTGTTCTTGCTGTGAAAACTACGTTCCTAAATGTACAATCATCATTTTCTGCCAAATCTTTGTTGCATAATGTTTCATTGGAATAAGAAATATAAACTTGAGTTTTCAAACATGACTGAAACAATTGTATACTATTTTATGCAGAAATTATTTTAGATATCTTCTTTCAGATCCGTCGTTGAAATATACCTACAAATAAAACAAGTTTTAATGGTAGTCTTAACAACTCTGATCAGTCTTAACAACTCTAATCAATCTTAACAACTCTAATCAAAGCAGCAATCTTCTGGAACCCGCATGGAAAATCATTCTCTACAAGCGCTGATGGATCGCACTGACTTGTCAAAAACTGAAACATCGAAACGTTATGGCCACGTTTCACAATGTTGTCAACTCTTTCACCAGAAAGTTTTAGACGAAACAGCAAAACCGACATTGAAATATTTCAAGGCCATAATGAAAAGCCAACCAACAACCACAGTGAACAAGACAGACGCAATCACAAAGATGGAAGAAAAGGACACATGAAAAAAAGTTTTTCAAATTTCGTATGCTCCAGTCACTAGTAATATTAAAGCGTGCTCCTTAATCTCTTTCCCCACACCCCAACGAGAAGTACCCAAAGCATGGGTAATCAAAAAGATGACGTCAACACCTTCTTCGGCAGAATTATAGAAAAAACGGAAACCCAAAGTGGAAAAGAAAGCAAGAACATGTGATCCATTTACCACCACCGCCACTATCTGCTCCTACTCATGTGGCCCGTCGGACCCGTCAAGTAGTTTCCAAACCCCATGGATCCAAGAGAAGTATCGGTGAACAGTTGGTGATTTATTGAAGAGATCCTTGACGGAGAGTCTTTAGGGTAATATTTACTACAATGCAGCCCATCATGAGGACGATACGGGAGTTCAAAATTTATATTGTGTTGCCAAAATCCAACTGACAGTGCACGTTTCTTTCAGATACAACAATAGTTACAAGAACAACTGACAAACACGTCACACATTCGACAAAAAATGTACAGAAATAAAATCAGGGTGTAGGGCATCTACCATCAATGGCAAGCCGATTTCTACAAGTTAGTGCTATGAATGGATGGATCCCAATAAGCGTCTCATACTAGATACATACTTTAATGATCACATGTGTGTTTCTATTCCCGCCCATCATATGTCCCGTGGAGTATTAATGCTCCGGAAAGGGACAAATTTGACCCGCACACTTTCTGTGCATAAATGCGGGAGGTATTAGACACTTAAAAAAAAACGCAATTAATGAATCAGCCCGCTAATCCACAAACATGCCGCGCATACCCGAATGGGCGAGAGAGGCGTTAATGTAAGAAGTTAGTTAGTCAGTCTGGCTACCCTTCATTGACGCGTTCAGACCCGAAAATGAACAGGCAACACGACCTTTGAAGCTCTAGATGTATCTGGAATATGCTCGTCGCGTCTTGGACGTACAACCATGGAGGCAATGTAAGAAGAGGTGATACAGGAAGAAGCGAATCTAGAGCAAATAAAGAAAAGGAAGATAAAACGATAAATGCGTTATTGCCACATTTGATGATGTATCAGACCTGCGAGATAAAGCCTGTGGTAATGACACAAACGCAGCGCCAACCACCACAACATACGGGCGCTGTTTCTCCCATTGAGCCCAAGCGATTATAATCACAACATCCTCAGAAACATCTTAGAATGTTGAGGGAAAAAGTCTTTCGAATCAATTAATCCCTGCCAAACAGAGCTCTCCTTAACCAGAAACAAAAAGAACTGGCAAAAGGAAGCAGCCAAGGATTGAGTCCAACCCCCGGATTACCAAGAAACCACTCAATATTAATGGGAATCAACAGGGAAAAGGTACATTATGTCAGCAGTAAACAGCCAAAAACAAACCAAAATGCAATTCAATCAAATAATACATAAAAGTTAAAAGTCACAACTGAGGAAACCGGAAATAGTAATACAACTAATATCCAACCCAAAGGCAGTAACACCACGAAAGGAGACAGTAATTAAGCATTCAATCAAGAATACAGCTTCAAGAAACAATAGGAACACCATACAAAATAACTCTGTGTATGTCATGCAAAGAAACACGCACTAATAAAATTAGTGATAATAGCATTGTCACAATTACCTAAGATCAACGGGGGCAATTTCAAAAGTATTCACCCTAGAGAAAACACCATTGTTATATTGTTCAGCATTTGTCAGCAAGTAGCCAAATTCATTAAATGGGAATCAAGAAATATAAGGTGACAATAACTCGACCCAAATCCATGAAACGCACAAAGTCTTCAGCCCCCACAGATCAACCAAAGCCATTATATAAAAAAAAACTTTGGCCCACCAAAATAAACATTAAGAAAGAAAGAAAGCAAATAACCTTCGAATTAAGAGAGTCCAGGGTCGAGGTAGCTAAAGTACCAAACTCGAGAACAAGCAGGGAATAATATGAAGTTAAGAAGTCTACTTAGTCTGTATCACAATCAAAATGGCACGCACAAAATAGACCGCAAGAAAATCCACTGGAGTGAACTAATTTGGATTAACTATAGGTATAAGGAGTTGCGGTGGGCATGTACTCACAAGTGACCCAGTAGATACTACCTGTACACTACTGAATTAGACATTTTCATTGCAGTTTACTTTTTTGTTAGCAATTTATATTGATCTTTTCTTTTTTTCAGCACCCTTTTTGTTTAAATTAGAATTTTTGCACATTTTCTTATCTTAGAATTTTGTGTGTCAGGTTTTCCCCTTTAGGACTGACTTGACTATACACAATTGATAGAATGGAGCGACACAAAAGCTTTCTCCTGGTCCAAAAGTACCATAGCACATTTCGAGTTTGACCCATTTATGAAATCTATAATAGTCCTAATGTTAAGTATATTGTTAAGTATGCTTCTATCTTTACCACCGCATGTTTGATTAGTGTTTACTATCGTGTTTAACCCTATTCGCTAACATTCTACTTAGTATTTTGTAATCTGTGTTAAGGAGTGAGATGGGCCTCCATTTTTTTTTTAAAAATCAGTTCTGTCTCCTTTCCCTTTATAAATCATCGAGATATACCAGCATGAAATCGATAGGAATATGATTTATTTTCTCCAAAATCGTGAGCATAGCATTTGTTATGCCTTTAATCTGCTTACAGACGAGACGAAAGTACATCATTGCTGGAATTTGTCCCGGATCTGGCTATTTGCATTTCTAGTCACGTGACTACACAAATCTCGCAACCTAGGTCATACCGTCACGTGATAACGACACAAAGCAAAGTTCCAAAAGTTGTTGTACATATAATTTAGACATATTATATAGTAGCCACATAAATAAATATAGTCTGTTCTCTACTCACTCAGCCATACAGATGCTATAAATAGAATTCGTGGAAAAGTAAAACAAGGTTTGCTATAAATAGAACATGTTACTGTAGGAAAGTACAATTCCTCGGACAAGATTACTCTTATATTGTAGTTACGTAAAGCCGTCTTTTCTAAAAATACGGTCTGTGGGATTAATGTAATGTTAATATAAACGAGATTTCTGGAAGGTGGATATACCAAAAAAGCGTAATCCATATACGATTACGCGTAACGCGTAATTTATTGGGGGAAAAAAATTGTTGCTCAAGGGTTGTACATGTCTTTCATGTTCTAACGGGTACCCGGGTACCCGTTAAACGGCGCAACGGGTATCCGGGTAAGTTTTCCGTGGTTTTTGACAGCCCTAACTGCCAGCCAGCCCATCAATGTTGTCTGCCGTAGGTTGGTCATGTTACGCCCGCCAATGCTGGCTGTCCCACAGTGCTTTTCCAGGGCTTCACTCATAATGCAAATAATTAGAAATTGGCATGCTGCTTGATAAGAGAATATTAATCTAATTTGGTAAAGGGAAACACATTTTTAAGCTACTTTTAAGTTTAAAAAGCCAATCATGAATGTGATACCTGGGAAACATGGAAAAAATACTTTTTCTGCTAAATGAGGCAACAACTGTGAATACATGTAGATTATGTATTTTTTCATTATAATACTGACAAACTGAATACATGTAGATTGTCATTTTAAACCTCATGTTCACAATGTTTTACATCATACTAATGGTTTGATGAATACCAGTAGATTTTCATCTTAAATGCTATGTTCACAATATGTAGTCCTTCAACATAATACATGTACTGTCTAACTGAATACAGGTAGTTTGTCATCTTAAACTCCATGTTTGCAATACAAAGCCTTTCATCACACTATTTGCTTACTTAATACAGCTAGATTGTTACATAAACATCATGTTTGTAATAACTTGTTTTTCAGCTATATCTTGTCATTTAAATATGTCACATACATAATAATATATATTCATGGAACGAATATCTGTTGTTTTTATTTCCTTGTTAAATGAATGCAGTGAGTGGGAGCATTTATGACTTGTGACAGAGACAGTTGGTGTCACGCTTACAACCTGCTCCACTATGTGGAGATATTTGTCCATTTGCTTCTGTTCCAATGGCTACACCCTGTTTTCCATCACAATCTCATTACAACATGGTCACAAACACCATCAAATTCTGGATTGTTACATTCTAAAGGTAATTGCTTTGATCACCTGTCCATGTATGTACCGTTGACAATACTCATCAACATTCATAGCCAACACAGGCAGTTATCACAAAAATAATGTATTTACATAAAATAATTGAATCATTATATCATGATTAAGAATAAATGTCTTAGTAATTTTCAAGAAGAATAGTTAATTAGTTAATATTGTGTAAAACATCATTAGAGTATTTGTATTACCCAAACACTAATGAATGTGTGTGTGTGTGTGCATATATATATATATATATATATATATATATATATATATATATATATATATATATATATATATATATATATATATATATATATATTGTAAAATTAAAAAGTAAATGTTGGATTCAACCCTTGCTCTATTTAATAATGAATACAGGAGTGATCTTCTGATGGTGGCAAGGATACCAAAAGTAACTGTTTTGGTCTAACAATATACATTTATTCCAGATAAAAATTGATGACAAGAGGCTATATTTTTCTGATGCCATCTTTTCAATTATTTACAAAGAATACAAAAACTAAGACACTGTGCTATATTCTTTAAAATACAAGCTTCATATTTTACTTTTACCAACATCTTACCATTTTACTTTGAACTATTTGGTATTCTATGTCGCTGGTCGATATAAGACCTTTTAATATTTTAAACATGTATAAGTAGAACCTACTGTATGGCGCTAAATAGCCTAAGTGTGCTGGTGCGCCGTTTAAAATCAAATTACTGTCTTAATGAATACAGGTAGATTGTTATCTTAAACTTCACGTTCACTACACTAGATACATAATATAAGAAACTTAAGTGCAAAACAATATTTAATGCATACAACATTTTGTCTAACTAGAAAGAGGTCTGAATCAAGAAAGTATGACGTATAAGGAATAATGTGACAACAGAAAAGAAAACGTGGAAATATTAATGGCAAAATCTTTGTACAATCAATCATTGCATCGGCATTTCAAAATAATACATAACTAATATTGAACCTATCCTGGATTTGGATGTATGTCATACAATAGTAGATAAATACTGAATGAATACAGACACAATACAGTTTCATCTATGATTTCCTTTTCCAGATTCTCATTAAGTCCAATTAATAAATATGTTAAATACAGGAGGAGTTTCAAGGAGTCCAATTTTAATTTTGGGATACTTTTCAAAAGCATTAATAGCAAATATTTTTATTGTACTTTGATTATAAAAAAAATCTTAAATGGTTATGTGCAAAAGAAAATGAATTGCCGTCTGTTTTTGTTCCTAAATCACATGTTCCAAGTGTTACGTGCTTAGGCTCGAATAAGCAGCAACACAGAAAGAGTGAAAACTAACAAGCTTATAAAACTTTAACAATGAATTTATTAAGTATAATTATTTTCATAAAATAAATAAACTTACGGTTTTAGAGAATCAAATCCAACATTAATCCAATATAGAATTCACAAAAATAATCCACTAATGGAATTGCAAGAGTCCTGATAAATAAATGTTCTAATAGTTCTAGGTTCGAATCTTGACGATGTAATCCAAAATGGCTGACGATGTCACGTGATGCAGTTCTTGTTTTTACAATAATCTAAATGAAAATCATGAACACATGTCCTTTTCCAGATAAATGGAATAATTCCTCTTGCTACAACGAAATGACACAATTTCCAGTACCAGATAATTAAAATTATAACTCAAACAGAAAACACAACTTAATAATATAAAAGCCCAGATTCTACTAATGTTAGCTTCCAAAACACAGCTATATATATGTAATTCCCTCGTAAACAAAAAGGAATCATGTGATTCTGGAAGGTCATAGAAAGAGGCTACCTTCACTTCGTTACGAACTAATAGAATGATCTAGAAGGAAATCATTCACTTCCCACCCCCAAGAACTAAAAATAAAAAGATGTCATTGGATTTAACCAATAGTTTTAGAAGCTTGTTGACACTCTCTGAAGCAGGGCCAGAAATGAGGTTAACAAGCCAATGTCAACCTGTGTTTACAGATAGAGTCTAGGTCAGCCTGAATTTTTCAGAATAATCTCCCAATTAATGAATTTTAAACCCAAAATGACAAATGTGGATTTGACATTTAAAAATAAATAATTTAAATCAAATAGACGTAACACCTTCCCCCATAAAATAAAAAGAAAGGTTTATATGATAAAACCTTCTTTTTATCACAAACCCATTTACATCTGAGGTTAAAAGAACTAGTATAAATTACACAGTATAATAAATTGTTATACACGGGAAAGAGCGTCTGCAATTATATTATCTAGAAATAGCCTCAACCTTTAAACTTGTCCATGTCCCACAAAATGTCCTAAGAAAATCACACTAGCACGGCAGAACTCACTTTTAGATAAATTAACAGTCAGACATGCATCAGTGAGTCTGTCAAATAATTTTCTAATTGTTGCTAGATGTATGTTCTCTCCATGTTTCGTTGTAGATGATGACGTTACAATTTTCTAGACCAGAGATAAACAATTTTATGAGACGCTGAAATGGACTTTCTTTATATTGGTCTGGAGTCACAATGCTGAGATTTCCTTTGCTCTTTCCGTTAGTGGAATCTGCCAAAATCCTTTCAGAAGGTCAAATTTGGTGACATACTTGGCATTCCCAATTTTATCAATACAATCGTCAATTCTTGGTAATGGGAATGAATCTGTTTTTGTCCCTCTGTTCACCTTCCTATAATCAGTGCACATACGGAAAGTTTTATCTAGTTTTGGAACAAGTATACATGGTGAACTCCAATCACTTTTACTGGGCTTGATAAAATCATTCTCCAGCGAATATTGAATCTCCTTTTTTAAGTATTCCTGTTTGAGTGAATTCATCCTATATGGATGCTGTTTAACAGGTTTGGAATTCCCAATTTCAACGTCATTAAAATTTTGTTTGTCCTTGTAAAAATATCTGGACATAAGTACTCATATAATAATAATAACTTTCAGTTCATTTCTTTCTTGCACTTGCAAATGTGAAAGTTTCTGGTCTAGATTTTTCATAATTTCTAAATTCCAACAATTTGTCGTTCCAATGTCAGTAGAATCCGATGATATTTCTTCACTAAGTAGGACAGGTACAACTAAATTAATTACATATTTAACATGGCTATTTCTTTCAATACACTGGTACTCCTATAATTTATTTAGATCCCAGGAGCACTAATACTATACTTTAACTAATTCATTTTCTTCGTAACTTTGTAAGGGCCGTAATACCTAATCTGAAGAAAAGTAAGAAGAATGAACAAGAGTAACACAACTCCATTATCAGACTCAAAAGTTCTCTCCCTTGTAGTTCTTTCAAACCATAGTTTCATTTTTAACTTGAATTGCTGAATTGGGCATTCGTTCATAACTTGCTGAAAAATTCCAGATATGAAGTTTGAACCTTGATCAAACTGAACAGATTTAGGAAGGCCATACTGAGTAAAAAATTTTGTCAAAGCTTTTACTATAGTTTTAAATTTTATATTCCTCAACGGAATAGCCTCTGGAAACCTTGTTGACGCACACATTATGGTCAACAGGTATTGGTTACTTGACTTGGTCTTAGGTAAGGGACCTACACAATCTACCATAATTCTACTAAATGGTTCGTCAAATGCAGGAATAGGTTGCAGATGAGCCTTACGTATCTTCTGATTGGGTTTTCCTACCATTTGACAAGTATGACAAGATCTACAGTATTTGACATCACTTTTGATTTTTGGCCAATAGAAGTGAGTCAAGATCTTGTGATGAGTTTTATTAATCCCTAAATGACCAGCCAAAGGAATTTCATGGGCCAGATTAAGTATTTCCTGTCTGTAAGGTTCTGGAACTACTATTTGATAGTTCACAGACCACTCATCACCAGCAGGTACCTCTGGAGGTCTCCATTTTCTCATAAGAATTCCATTTTTAATGAACCTCAGTGGCTTCAGTCTCATTTATGGCCCTTTGAAACAAACTGGAGATCTCAGGATCTTTTACCTGTTCGACGACAAGTGACTGTCGTTTATCACCCTGATTGAGAGAATGAGTTATTAAAAAAGGATCACTATGATCAATACCTTCTGATTGATCCAAACAAAGAGTAAAAGTGACCTCATCAATAGCCTGACCTATACACGCGTCAGCTGAAGGAATACTGTCTTGAACATTAACATAACCCTGACCCACGCAGGTGTCAGCAAAGGGAATACTGCCCTTTTCAACTTCATTCTCAAGAGCTTTCTTTGCCATAGCTCTGGTAACTGTACAAGCTTGAAATATATCAGGGATTTCTTTTTCAATTGGATCAACTTTCTGATCCAAATTAGGCTTGTCATTCTCAAGTGGATTAACCACAACCTTGTCCCCAGCTAAGTCGTTGCCTAGCAATAAATCGATGCCCTCAACGGGTAAAACCGAGACTGTTCAAATTTTCACAGGTCCTGACACTAAAACTGATGACAAATTTACACAATGGAGAGGAACATTAACAAAGCCGCACTCTACTCCCTGAATAAGAACACTTTCATTAGAAGAAGACTTCTCAGAAAAAGGCAAAGTACCTGACAATAAAAGACTCTGAGAAGCTCCTGTGTCCCTTAAAATTTTAATAGGAGTGGGATTGGCTGAATCACCCAAGAGTGATATAGAACCCTTCGATATGAATGGTTCATAATTCTGCATAATAAAATCAGACTGGAATTTATTAGACCCAACAAATGTATTGCTTTCAATACATGACTGTGACCTTGACCTCATGGAAATAAGAGCATTTGGAACAGGTCTATCTTGATTCTGATGCCTATTTTTTAATTTGCAGCAATTAGAAATAACGTGTCCTTTTTCTTGCAAAATGTA
Source organism: Unio delphinus (assembly GCA_029339505.1). Lineage (NCBI taxonomy): Eukaryota > Metazoa > Mollusca > Bivalvia > Unionida > Unionidae > Unio > Unio delphinus. Next base: position 37,251,501 of record JAQISU010001235.1, read on the forward strand.
CACGTCGGAAGAGACAAGGATCTAGAATCAAACTTCTCTGAAGTCTGATTTTTGAAAGTTGTGTTAGTTTGAGTTTTAGAAGGGCTTGAATTAGGCGGAAATAATTTTCTGCCAGAAAAGTGTTGAGTGGAAGTCTTGTTAATAAAAGGAACTTTATGTGTCAAAAATATTCGTCAGCAGCCCGAGCAGCATTTTCCAAGGTTTCAATCTTATGCTCATCAAGATAAGTTTTAACATCACTATGGACACAGTTTTTGAACTCTTCAATTAATATAATTTGCTTGAGATTTTGATAATCTTGTTTGACTTTTTTGGCTAAGCACCATCTATCAAACAACTGCTCTTTTTCTCTAGCAAATTCGACATGAGTTTGTCCAGCTTCTTTTCTATAATTTCCGAATTTTTGCCGATAAGCTTCAGGGACTAACTCATAACCACTTAGAATGCATTCTTTAACCACATCATAGTCACCACTTTGGTGAACAGACAGTAAAGTGTAAATCTCACCAGCCTTACCAGTGAGTACACATTGCAATAACGGAGTCCAATACTCTCTTGGCCACTTTATATTTTCTGCAACGTTTTCAGAACGAATGAAGTATTTGTCTGCTTTTTTTTCTCTGAAAGGGAGCACTAATCTAATATTCCTTGCTAAATCAAAACTTAAATTTGGATTTGATGTATGAAGGTGTTTTTCACTTGCCAGCCCTATTTCTTTCATTTTAAATTGATATTCCCTTTCTTCCTTCTCTCTCTCTCTTTATCAATTAGTTTTTCTTGTAACCGAATGTGCATCTGCTCTTTTTGTAATTCAAATTGTCTTTCTATCTCCTCTTTGTCATATTGTAATTCTTTTTTGCTCCTTTCCTCTCTCTCTCTCTCTCTCTCTCTCTCTCTCTCTCTCTCTCTCTCTCTCCTCTTTTTTATATTGTAATTGTCTTTCTTTCTCCTCTTTGTCATATTGTAATTGTTTTTCTTTCTCCCTTTCCTGTCTCTCTCTCTGTCTCTCCTCTTTTTCATATTGTAATTGTCTTTCTTTCTCCTCTTTGTCATATTGTAATTGTTTTCTTTCTCCTCTTTTTCATATTGTAATTGTTTTTCTTTATCCCTTTCCTGAAATTCCAGCTTCTTCAACTCTAATTCCATCTTGAATTTTAATTCTAATTCCTTTATTTTAATGTCAGAGTCTGATGCAGACTTACTGACCGAAATCAAAGCATTTTTTTCCAAAACATTCTTTTCTACTAAATATTGGACCAAAATCATTTTGATATCTTGTTTCGTTAAAGAAGCCTTGACTTCAGAAAGATCATATTTTCAGGCAAGTTGAATCAACTCATCCTTTTTGAAAAGATCTAATTGCTCCTGAGTAGGATTAGAAAGAAATATTTCTACTTTAGATTTCATTTTAATACAAGCCTGTCAATCTCACTAAAGATTTTTTTTAAAAATTCAAAAACTAGGCGAATTCAAATTTAAAACATAAGTTTTCTGAAACAAATTGTAGCCAAATTCCAATTGATCCCAATCTAGGACGAGGATACCAATGTCTATGTTACGTGCTTAGGCTCGAATAAACAGTAACAATGAAAGTGTGAAAATAACAAGCTTGTAAAAACTTAATAAACAATTTATTGAGCGCAAATATTTTCCAGAAAAGAAAAAAAATAAACTTACGGTTTTAAGAATCAATTCCAAAATTAATCCAAAAAATAATTCAAAATATAATCCACTAGTGAAATTGCAAAAGTCCTGGTAATAAAATGTCCTAATAATTTCCATGTTCAAATCTTACTGAAGCATCCAAGATGGAAGACGATGTCACGTGATGAAGTCAGATCTGGTCTTATGAAATTCAATGAGCACAATTATTTTCCAGATAAAAAACAAAATAAATCCTTTAGATCCAAACAAATTGAAATAATTTTCAGTAATTTAAAATAACTCAAACCAATACAACTTAATATTCTAACAGCCCAACTTCTACTAAAAAGTTCGCTCTAAAACATCATTTATATACCTGTTTTTACGTAAACAAGGAAGATATCACATGATCTACAAGAATCTTTAGAACAAATTTACGTTCAAAAAATCTCGTACACACCGTATGACCCAAATGAGAATCAGTTATTTTTACTCTCAAGAACTAAAAATAGAAAGATGTTTATAATAAAGCTCCATAATATCCTTGGAATCAACCAATCATTTTAAAAGCTTGTTTACAACTCTGAAGCCAGGTCAGAAATGAGGTCAACATCTGGTGTTTATTCGTAGAGTACAGGTCATCCCACTTTCTAAAAAACTATCCCCCAATGAATGAAGCTTAAACTTAAAATGTAAAATTTGAATCTGACAACCAAACAATTAAAAGAAAAATAAATGACTTAAATCAAATATACGTAACACTAGATAGGGTAAAAAGTTGGTGGAAAAATGTAGGTTGGGAAGAACATAAAAGAATCCAACTGACCTTTTCATGGCGGTTCAATTGACTTAAATAGAGGGTCATTCACTAAAGCCCGTTTGTTCATAATAGGCCGAACTGACCATGAGTGTCCGAACTTCCTCTAATAGGCCCAATACTGGGTTCCAATAGTCCCATGTTAAACTGTAAGGGCTCATTTCACATGGGATTTACCGTTTGGGTCGTAAGAGTTATACATGGGTCAACTAGAACACTTACCACTGAGGTCAGCCACTTGTAACACTGTTGCCATTTCCATGTTAGAACTATGTACCCATGAATTCCCCGCATAGATTTCGTCTCATTTGGTCTCATTTCCTCACATATTCCTACGTACGAAAGTAGATGCTATTGAGGTTTGAAGGCCTTAAGAATTTCAACGATATGCAATAAAATTAAAATTTGTGTTTAGGTTACCTTTGAATTGGCCAAAGCAATGCAACTTTACAAAGTCTGAAAGTAAGTCAAATCGTTCAGCACATCATTGATGCTCATTGCCACACTGCTAAGTCTCTGAAATGTAAAGACATAAGACTTCGTCTGATTGGCTGATAAAATTAGCGATTATGGTAATAACATAGGTCACCAGAACACGAACCTTAAGCGGTCGTTATCAGATCTACACGTTGGACAGTGGGGATCTTATTTTAATCAGGCTGAACAATTTTAGGCTTTTATCCTTAAACAATAGACGATTGGTTGGATATTTACCAATGGTTATATATATATATATATATATATATATATATATATATATATATATATATATATATATATATATATATATATATATATATATATATATATATATATATATATATTATCAAGTGCCAAATTTTTCGTCAGTGAAATCCAGTAATTAATTCGTAGGCTTGCCGACAATCAACTGTCTTGGAGTAGAGTTTGGAACGGAAAGAATGTTAGTTTACCTCGGTCAGACTGTTACAATATTTAGAGTAAAAACGGACTGAGTGTTTGACACGCTTAAAATTATGTGATTCCTCACGCAGAGCTGTCAAAAATGATTGAGACAAATAATAAGGTGATATTTCGATCCTAATTGGCATTTTTGGCATCTTGATAGACGGTTTTCAAAAGGTCCGCAAGGATAGCATTTATGCCGATTGGTCAAATGTATAGGAAAGTGGGTTGGGTCGAAACCTAGAATTGGGGAATATATTCTCTGAGTCAATGAGTTTTGAATTAGTCTAGGAAGACCTCTGCAAGAGACGGTCAGCATTTATTAGTTCCAACATAGGAGAAGTCTCCGGGGGTAATTTTACAGCAATGCCTTCGTAATAATAAGCTCAGGAAAGTCCGCCGGAAATCAAACGGCAGAAGCACGTCAAAAACACAAGGTATTTAACTCAAATTCACCTTTATCACGATGTAATGTATATGATGTTTTTCTTTGTCATAGATGCATAATGTATCGATACTATGATACAAATAGTTCAGTATTACATTGATTTAATAACGTACTTTAATATGTTTCTTTGTTACAGATGCATGATGTGTTCATATTTTTGTATGGATAGTCGGTTTTACAGTGATTTAATAATGTATTTTTGAATTCTGAATTAGCATTTTTTACCTTATATACTTAGGTAGGTAAATGGGTGTTGTAGAAAACCCGCCGTGTACATTTATGATTGGAAAGTGTTACATTAATTTTAATTTATCATATTAGTAAATATGGATTGTGTGTTATGATATATTGCCTCACTTTACGTAATGATTTACGGGAATATATGACTTTCCCGAATTCTGATGTCGATAATTAGCAGTATAGCTCTATTGATCTGAAGACTTGTATAGTATTTGTTAGCCGTATAAATGATAACACTGATAGTAAGATCTGATTTTTCGAACCTGAAAAACGGACTTACTATCTCAACTCTTAAAGTAACGAGATACTTAGGGCGTTTTACCCTTTTCTTTTCAAGGAAAAATAGTTTGTTTGAAGTAATAGCGAGGAAGTCGGAATTCAGAGACGGAAAAACAAGTTGGAAGACAGAGTTGTGTAATCCCGCTTACAACCAAAGGGCAAGCAAGTCAAGACGAACGCAGAAGAGAAAAAAAGAGAACCAGTCGTCGAACAAGGTCATTTTGAATCACCCAACAGTCCAATGTTAAATGAACATTCGATTCCATGATGAAATTTACTCTCAGTATTAACGACTAACTTCATTTATTTTATTAGTGTTTGGGATTCTTATGAATGTATCCATTATTTTAAAGCTTCAGTTTATGTATTTCTGAACGAAGTGTATTCAGAAAGAAAGAAATTGTAATTCACAGTGTCATTCTTTTCTTAATTGTATTTTTAATTAAATTCATATTTTATCTTTACGGGGGCTCGTGTGTTGTCTTGTTCAAAGTACCATCTCAGATTACTATATCCATTGACCGGACAAATTACACCGTAGAGATCATCTTCTAGATAACGATAATTAGTGGGAGGCGGTCTTCAAGTGTTGTTTTTCCAAGTTGCGCAATACCTCTGACCAGGCCTTGTGCAATATTGTACTAATAACAGTTTGATAACCGGCAGCATCACATTACATATATATATATATATATATATATATATATATATATATATATATATATATATATATATATATATATATATATATATATATATATATATATATATATGTGTGTGTGTGTGTGTGCGCGTGTGTGTGTGTGTGTGTGTGTGTGTGTGTAAATACACAGAGTATATTGTTTATTTCCTGCTTAAATGAACTCAAACGCATTGATTAAAGATATTTGAAATCTGTACTGTGATTGACCTTTGAATTTGACCTTTGACACAAGGTAACCAAGATAATGAGCAAAAAACTGAATCTCTTCCACGTGGTTTCCATATGATAACTAACATAGCAAGTTTGATGAATTTCTGCCCAGCCATAAATGTAGAGAGAAACCGCTCCTATGGTGTAAGTGGTTAGAGCGTCCGCCTCGGATGCGAGAGGTTGCGGTTTAGAACCCCGGCAAAGTCAGACGAAAAACTTGTAAAAATGGCCCAAGCAGCTGCCTCGCTTACCCCAGAGCATTAAGAGGTTATTGTTAGTACTGGTCGGCCTGGTGTCGTGATAATGTAACTGAGTGGCGGGATGATGCCCCATGCTAGGCAGCACAATAAACTGCCGCACTGTGGACAACGTACTGATAAGACTGAAAATGATTAGAGAGCTACGTTAAAAATCTAAATCACACACACACACACACACACACACACACACGCGCGCGCGCGCGCATAAAGTGACAGGTGGAGAAATGGGCCAAAATACACAAGTTTGTATAACAATATCAAAAGGCCTTCCATGTGCTGATCTGCCATTAAATATCAACAGTTCAATCTCCTACATCTCATTTCCTTTCGGATTTCTCGCGAGTCGCTTGCCTCATCTGGCAAAGAAAGAGTCGCGCAATCTAGTAAAATCATCCAGCTCCTACCTCGGCACAAAGTCGGGTTGCACCTTACGTACTGTGTCATAGTCATTCAATGAACGGAATGCTACACTCCATGGTCTCAGCTTGTTCAGGTAAGATAGATAGATAATACTCTGTTTTCATGATCTGAGAACAAATACTACTTACATTGTAGGACTACTACTTCAGTGTGCATTAGCGGGTATAAACGTTTCGTAATCATCCACACATTCATCAACAAAACGTGTTATTAACGTTAAAACTTCCGGTTTGAATTGGATATGGTGCGTTATTAACCGTACTGGAAGTGATTGCGTCAAAGAAGAACCGCGGGCAGGAGAAGATTTTGAGGAAAACGTCGTCTGAAATGATGCCTCCTTGCCGAGTGGTCCAAAGCGCTCTCCGTTACGGATCACTGCCATCTCACTTGTCTGCGTGGGTTCGAGTCTAAGATTCGGCCAATGTGGGTATGTAAGAAAGCTTGCCAGTACCATCTCGTGGGTCGGTGGTTCGTTCCGGCCGTTCTTCCTCCACCATTAATACTGGCCGCCATGTATAGCTTATCTTGTGCTGAAAAATGGCGTTAAACCCTATAACAACATTATGTAAGACGTGACAATTTGTGATATGATCTGTTTAAATAGTATCACTGAAGCCATATCAAATGCGTATGAATTAAAGAGCATATATGGAAACGTAAATATGTATATTGTCATGTGCAAAACTACAACAAAATCGATATAACATTGCACACGTTTAAAAAAGGTACAATAAGGAGGTCGTATTTCATCACATGTTGTATGTAGTGTCCCTGACAGGCCGGTTTTAGAGTTTTCAGGTGGGGACAATAAATAAAAAAACAATAAGGTATTTAAAAGATCAACAGATTGAGCGCCAAGAACATCCTTCGCCTGCGGCGCAGTTGGTTCTCGAGCCTGATCCGCTTCCAGTTAGTGAAACCGAAACTAGGTCACGAGTGTTTCTGCAAATAACAATTCTCGATCTTTTTATTCATATGTGTGTGTGCTTTCTTTTACCTGAAGCTAATTTTGTTTTCTGACAATTTAAAAAAAAAAAATTATACAGACGAGAACAAAGATATATGTGGGTCGGACTGTTTTAAGAAAATCCTCGGTCCCACGCCGCTCCTGAAAATGGAATGGTCGATCATTATCAAAACTGTTGAGAAATTTCTTTTTATATAGTATGATCACAGGAGTCTGACGTTTTATCAATAAACAAAGTACGGCGAAATGACTGACAAAATGAAATACCCTTACAGAGGCGTAGCTATGATATTTTGCGCCCGGGGACAAACTGTAAAATTGGCGCCCCAGCGATCTTGTGACCGATTTATTACCCTTGTTTACTTATTATAATGTAACGTTGTAAGCCTCATTTTGGCGCCACTGTACCTTGGCGCCCGGGGACATATGTACCCCCCTGCCCCCACCTTGCTACGCCTCTGTACCCTTATCAATAATAGTCTGACGTTTTATCCTATGTCACAATGGGTCATGGGGGTAATCTAAGGTATTTTTCTCGCTATGATTTTCTTTTTCTCCTTTAGATTATTTTTTTCTTCTTCACGTTAAGCTTGCGTCGCGCACCTGTGATCATAGACCACATGCACTTGATTCTGAGTAAATTCATGTATACACTCAACATATATGGTGAGTGTATACATGAATTTACTCAGAATCAAGTGCCTGTGTCATAGACAGTAACCCGGCTTACATACAAGCCTCGGATTGGCCTTTGTATAATTTAATGAGTCAACGTCACTTGCGAAATCGTAAAAAAAAAATAAAAAAATGATAGCCCTCATTTTGATGAGGCCCCCACCCCAGATATCGGGCTCAACTTATTTTACATTTGCCTTCCCCCACTTCTGCTGCCTTGGCTGATAAATTCGCCTTTATTGACCTAGGCTAGTATCGTCCATTTTTACATCTTTAACTGGAAGAGACTGACTATTTGATTTAATTTTCTGTTTGAAGAATGTAAGATTTTTAAAAATAGAAACTAAACAATTTCCTGCAAGTGTTCACCATTATGATGATATGGTAGCATTATTCGAACCAAATCGGCTACACTCTATGGGGTGAAAGCTATGTGTCCGAATGGTTATTCCCCGAACTCTGACAGACATTCATTGCCGTGCTTTGACAATGCTCTTTACATTTGTATTTTTTGTTAAAGGGTCTTATTTGTGATCATGTGACCTTATTGTTCTGATCAAAGTGTAGTTGCGCCTTACTGTTTGTGAAAATCGGAAAAGATTGTGGGTTTTGCTAGTAACCCAGGACACACATACAACATAAGCTGCCAAAATAAAATGTAACCATTAAAAAATTAATACAATTTATAAAACATTTTTTTTCTGTAAGTACAAGAAAAGAGTTTTAAAAAAATAGAAAATTTAAACATTTTCTACTTGTATGGTTCAACCAAAGCTTTTTTTATCGACGTGAAAAGTGACTATATTTTACAATCATAAAATGAAACACCATACAGAGATGAGTACATAATAATTCACATATTGCTAGTAGAAACGTGATTGGAGAGCGGGCAGCTAGGATCAGCAGTAAGCACTTGATGGAAAATTAAGGATTGGTCAAAGAGTCTTGTTCAGTGCTTCTTAAAGTGGGTCACATTTGCCTACTTTTTTTTTTATGGTTTAACGCCATTTTTTCAGCACAATATACTTCATTGACCGCTTCAGTGGCAAAAATGGTTAAATCGCCCGCTGATAGGTCGCAGGATCGAACCCCAGCCAAGTCATACCACAGACTTTTAAAAATGGTACTAATAGGTAGGTGCCTTGATTGGTGCTCGGCATTAAGCGGTTAGTGTTAGGACTGGTTGGCCTTATGTTAGCATAATGTGACTCGGTGGGACATCATGCTACATGTCTGTGGCATAATTCCCAAGTGCTAGACAGCACTAAATTTACACACTGCAGACATTGTAGCGATATGATTTAAAAATTGTTTAAGATATGTTAAAAATCTAAATAACACACACACATCTACTTAAGTAATTACTTTGATTTTGAATTTATCACTTCAGTTGAAAATCGTATTACATTTAAAGTGACGAAGGTATACATTTTTATTTATTACAGATAAGACTTGTCGAGTTATCTTCTTTTTAGAGATTTGTAGAGGAAAATGTTGCATCGTATTACATAATATCTGTTTTATCTAATTTGTATCCATGACAGCATACTATATGTAGTTCATATAATATAAATCCAGGTCCATGATTTTATCAAATTCTTTTACATTTTATTCATGGCATTAAATTGTACTGATTATCTTTAGATTTTGCTTACGTGACTAGGGTTTTGTTTTAAGGGTATTAAAGAATGCAACATTGTTATAAATAGATGTGTGTCTTGACAGTTACTAATAATAGAATTATTGGTAAACATGTTATGAGATTTGGCCATTATTTCAGTGGACTGTTCAGTGGAAATAAAAATAAAAAGTGCTCATTTTTGGACTATATTATTATTCAGAAACTATTCAAAATTATTCAAAGAAGATCTGGACAATGCCATTTGATAAAACGATTCCTGGCAGTTCATTATACAGAACTTTTCATTCTTTTGCACTTTAATATTACTCTGTCAGGATTATTTTGGATTTATTTTATAATACTCCAAGTTCCTCTCATTTTCAATTATAACTTTTATAAGTAAATTATTTGTGAAGTTTTGCAAAACTTGTTGGATTTGTTTCTTTCTGTTACTTAGTTTATGACTATAGAGTCTCTCTCTCTTCTTCTCACTTATTCAATTTCTTACTGTGTCTCTGATTTTTGTTTGTGTCTCACTACTTTAACTGTCCTGCATAGCATATTCATTGTCTGATATTTTTTTTGTCCTTCTTTATGTCTCCATATAGAGTGCAAGATCTGTAGCCAGCACTTGGTATCTGGTCCCCAAGGCGTGGCAGATGACCAGCTGACCGCCTCATCAGAGTGGGATCCTTTGCATGGACCCCGATGGGCAAGGCTAAATACTGTATTTGTGTCTCGTTCACACATTGGTGGCTGGGCAGCAAAGGTCAATGACAAACACCAATATATTCAGGTAAGAATTATTAGGAATTTTTCAGATAGATATCCTATTCCAACATGTCTGACTTTCATATGTTTGACAACTTGGGACTTCAAGTTTTAAAAATTAAAAAGAGGTAAATTTTACATTTTTCTCTTTGGCATATGACTCGTTTATCTGTCTATCAATGGATGGGTTTAGTGATTATCATACATGGTTCTCTCCACAAAGATTTGACAGAACATTTGTATTTGTTTGCAAGCATTTCCTTCATACTCCAGGGAACTTAGCGAACAGTGTATTATATTTTTTAGAATTTATAAAATCCTTTTAAGTGATTCGAAAAAAGGTTTAGGAGACTAATTTAAGTTCATTTTATATTTCATTTTTTTAATTGCAATTTTGACAACATTTAGTGCATTAGTTTAGTTCAAGTGCACCAACCCATATTTCTTATTCTGACATTAACTAGGACATGAAAAAAATTATTAATGAATTTCTTAGAGATTATATTAGGATCAGGGCCAGATTAAGTGTTGTGGCACATGGGGAGTTGCTTCCCTTCACTGCCGAGCCATTAAATCCCCCTGATTGTGATGAATAAAATTAGATGTGTTTAAATAAAGCATGTATTGGTCTAAATTGTCTAATACTTAGCCTAATATAATGATAATACAAATATGATTGACATTTTAAGGATGCGTTTAGTGTAGATCTACAAGACCGTCTCCTCATTCTTAATTGCCCAGGGTCCCTGAAACCTTACTCCAGCCCTAAATAGGATACAATAACAGCTCACTGGCTTAATTTCTTGATATCTAGAATACATGTCAAAATTACATCTTTTTAATAAATTATTTTTTTCGGCCTCTCTTGTAATACTGAAGGTAAGCTGCAGAGCTTGGTTGCATTTTCTCCAGTGTTGTTTCTAACGGCCTAAGTTTTTCCAGTGTCTGTGCTAGTGGCCTAACTGGAGTGCATTGGTGACAAATGTAAGGTCCAAAAACATGGACACATTTTGTCATACTCACGTTTCCATGAAGCCAGTGTTGGCAGGTATTCTGTAACACTTACATCATGTATTCTGGGTTCACCATTCACCTTGTAAGAGAACGTTTTGTGTATGAAGCTGACAGAGAAGTCCAATCGTGATGCAAAAACAGACCAAAAATACTTACTCATATCTGATAAATCAAAAATGTAATCAGGAGACTGCTCACATATTCTAAAATTAGTTTACCAAGAATATTTTCAATGCAGTTTCAGACACATTATAGAACATGGCATAAAATTGGTCTAATGTCGTTTATGATGCGAATGTTGTTCTAAAAAACTGATAAAAAAAACAATTTGAATCTTGATTAATATATTTATATTTTGAGGAAGTCTTCATTATCATGATTAATTTTCATATTGTGTTGTTATGCTTTTTCTGTATGGTAACTTAACATCAAGTACAGCTCTCTAAATGAGTTACTGGTAATCTTCTTTGAGTACTTTTCCCTGTCCGTCCACATGTCTCTCTCTCTCTCTCTCTCTCTCTCTCTCTCTCTCTCTCTCTCTCTCTCTCTCTCTCTCTCTATATATATATATATATATATATATATATATAATTTTTAAACATCTTTGTAAATTTTGTTTGTATTTAGAAGTTTAGTATACCAGTCCAAACTATGTTCATGTTATTTCACTTTGATGTGTACTGACTTGTATTTCAGTATTTATGATGCAGTTGATTTCCTTACTCATTTTGGGGAAAAGTAAACTTTGCATATAATTCTATTTTCATTTATTGAGTCTTTATTTTACTTAAAGGAATTGAGAGAGAATTAGATACAGCTAGCATCTATCTCCAGTGATAAAGCAGTTTCTTATATCTGTTCTTCAGGTGAAGTTCAATAGAGTTAGCATTGTCCATGGGGTCGTGACCCAAGGCAGAAGCAATGTGAATGACACTTGCAAGCAATATGTCAAGTCTTTCAAGGTTTTCCACAGTATGGATGGCAGAAGCTGGACACCAGTTAGAGAGAGGAATGGAGAAGACAAGGTACCATGTTTACTTGCGTATAAGTTGTGCCCAACTGCAAGCAACATATGTCCAGACATATGTAATAGCCCAGTTACTGTAATAGCCCCACTTGTGTTGTAGCCCATTTACTGTAATAGCCCAGTCACTGTAATAAACCCATCTCTGTAATAGCCCCATCCCAAGCCAGTGTAGATAATGATCCACTGCTACATCATGTGATGGTAGATCAGGGCCAGTGTTGTGAAAGAGTTACATAAAATATAAAATAATTATTATAATTGTGCTATAATACTATTAATTTAGTTTCATATATATATATATATATATATATATATATATATATATATATATATATATATATATATATATATATATACACACACACACACACACACACACAAAGGATGTATGCTGTATCATTGATACTGATACAACAGGAGATGTATACATTTTTAACTAAAAGGTAACGATGCTTGCAGAAAGGTGGTTAAATGAAGAAAGAGGTAGAACTGCAAACACAGCATACAAGTTAATCCACTTGGAAATTGAACATGCTAGTTGTCCCATAATGGCTTGCATATTTAAATGAGTTGGTAATTATAAAATAAGTGAAAGGAATAACCAGGTAATTTAAACATTTAAATGTATTTATAGGTCATCTAAGTCATTATTGTGATTTAAATAACATTGCTATCAACAATACAATTGTTTGTATCCTTCATTTCTAATTTTCCCATTTATAGGTCCAGAGACTGTTTCTTTATTTGTCAATTAGTCTGCTACTGTACCAACCCACACAATGATAGAGAATGGTTTAGTGAGAGTAGAGTGACCTTTGGACATTTTAATATTAAATAGTATGTTTCAAGATGTATAAATATATTTTATAATACATGAAGAAAATAATAAAGCAATAAAAAGATGACTGTATTTGTATAATTATAATTAAATGTGCCATACAAGTCTTGACAGGTTATTGTAACTTTGTGTCATTGGTACTGCAAGCACTTTATTAAAACCCCATGGAACATTTACACCTGTAAATTCAAAAGTCCCAGGTGTTTGTAGGGTACTTGGTGCAAGTCTTTTCTTTTATTTTCTATCACTCCACCTCTCTTATTATCTCTCTTATTATCTCTCTTATTATCTTTCTTATGCATGAGAAAGAGAGAGTCCATGATTAATTCATTTATATAGCAACACTTTAAAAGTCATGTATGTAGGTAGGTAGGTATGTATGCATTCATTTTCTTTCCTTTTGATTAATTAATAATTTTGTCCAAAACAGATGTTCAGTTACTATTGCAATGGCTTTTTTTGGTTTCGTCTTGTGTGTTTTTCTCCACAGTTTACAACTAAAGTAAACAAAAAAAAAATATAATTATAAGAATACAACTGTAATTACATTATGTGATGGTCAGTAAACATGTATTCACTCTATTAGCATATTTCTTTCTTTGATATGATTCATAGTTTCTATTACATAAGAGTAATAACTGCATAATTTCCCCATGCAAATTACATAAGAGTAATAACTGCATAATTTCCCCATGCAAATTACATAAGAGTAATAACTGCATAATTTCCCCATGCAAATTACATAAGAGTAATAACTGCTTCTTTTCCCCATGCAAATTACATAGGAGTAATAACTGCATATTTTCCCCATGCAAATTACACCAGAGTAATCGAATATTTTCCCCAAATTTCTTTTCAGGTGTTTCGTGGCAACAGTGACCAAGAAACAATAGAAACTAACTATTTTCCATGCCCTGTTTTGGCCAACTTCCTTCGTATCAACCCACAAGCATGGAATGAACATATTACACTAAGATTTGATGTTCTTGGACATCACAAGTATACAGGTATTGTTGTATATTGTGTCATTTTGTCAAGATACATTTAATTTAACAATGCCATACACTTTTTTTTTTTAATAAATTGCTGAATTGCTGTAATTTAAAAAATTACACCTACTGTATTTATTTATTTGTAAGTCAAGACCAACTGTAATCAACATAGACTCTGATCTGCCATTGCATAATGTGACTGCATGTCAGGGTTGATGTTGTTTGTTCTACTGATTCCTGCTAACAAATCATGCAGACTCATATCTGCCAGTACATTATTCAGTGTCAGATTTGGGTTGCTGTTTGCAGTTGGACTAGCAAGTATAAATGGTATGAAGGGCAATATATTATTTGTTACAAACTTTTTTTTTACATTAAAAAATTTGCCACTTTACTCAGGAGACATTTGATGTTGAAAATTTTATGCCGATCTTCAAAAAGTAATAATTTTTTAAAATTAAATATTACAGTGGTATTCAATATAGGATTAAAATGATCATGGTTGGGTATTTATTGATGTGTAAATTTTACCTAATCACTCACAAAGTTAACATAATTAATCCTTATAATTCCAATTTCATCATTTCTATCGTCAAATTAACTTATTCCATCAATAATGCATTCGAATTTACGTAGCGCGTAGTTACCTTTCATTCGGCGTTTCACACCGCCCGGTAATACATAACCTGTACAGAATCACACGAAGAAATTGACTACAGCCACAGTTACGTTTATTCATAAACTTCATCTTTTACATCATAGGCAATGGTTACCGTGGTTTTTAACACATTTGTTTACTGACAACATTATTGTTCAATTTTAGTCAGTCCCATCTGTTACGTCAGATGACCATGACCTTACAGAATAACAACTGATACCGACTCAACAAGTGTGCTAAATTAAATTTCAATCAAACCTGAAATCATTATGGATTTTTTCAGTGAATACTTCTAATTTTTGTGGAAATATGAACAAGATGATGCTATCCCTTACTATATAAAGGTAACAATGAAATAAATTCTATACAAGAGTAACATTTTATGTCATTCTCAGCAGCTTTAATACTTAACAAGACCCACTCGGTGATCTAGTGAGAAATGAAATGTGACTACTGTCACAGTTACGTTTATTCAGAATATTGGAAAAAGTATAAAAAGTGTAAAAGTTATATTTATTTGCAGAATTATATATTTTACAGATGACAAAATCGTTTCACAATAACGTGTCTGCAATGTTTATTTATATTTCAAAAACCGAAAGTAGTCCCAGAATTTATCGAATTGTAAACAATTCCTGATCAACATCACGTGACCGTTTACATCCAATCATATTACAGGAAATTCATTTAATTCATAAAAATTGGAATTATTGTAAACTACATAGCCACAGTAATGGTAATTAGCGTGGAATGCATCCTTGCTTGTTTTTATTCATACATGTTAACCACAGCAGGTGTCATTAAGTAATGGCTCACACTTTGCCCTTTACAAAATTGACTAGTGGTCCATTGAAAATTAGAATATACATTTTGTGCCATATTTTCACATAAATTGTAGATACCATTACATGCATACACGCATTTTGACACGTAAATTGTAGATACCATTACATAAATACAAGCATCCTGAAATTCTTGTGCATGAACTTTATGTTAACTGTATGTACTGTGATTATTCTTATGTGCACAGCTAGTTTTGTTGGCATGTATTATTAATATGAGGTAAACATATGAATGTGAGTTTATCATCATATTTCAAGTTGCCTTTGTTGATAAATTTATGTAATATATAATTATTGTGTGTGGGACTAGTTAATTGACTTTTGATTTCTTTCCTGAAAACGTTGCTTATATTACTGACATCAGATGAACATGTACGCATCTTTATGTCAGCCCCTTCCAATAATTTTTTTTTGTAGAGTTATGGCCCTTTATTATTTATTTGCTGTGAATTTGTGTGTGTGTGTTCATACATAGATGCAAACATTTTGCTGGATAGGAGGCGGGGCATCCATATCCAATGAACACATTTTCATTATATAATTGTTAAACTATTCTCCAGATTTCAAATTATATTATAATGTAAAACTATTTAATTTAGGCCATCTTTTCATGTTCAGATGATATTATATAGTGTGATGCTGTATTTAATTTAGGCCATCTTTTCATGTTCAGATGATATTACAGTGTGATGCTGTATTTAATTTAGGCCATCTTTTCATGTTCAGATGATATTCTAGTATGATGCTGTATTTAATTTAGGTCATCTTTTCATGTTCAGATGATATTACACTGTATTTAATAAATGCTATATTTTCAGTGCAGATTATAACTCAGTGGCCGGAATTTTGAAGCTCAATTTGAATTTAAAGATTTCACAAAAAGTAAAATAAATTTTCTGTAAAAACAAATGAGATAATATTTTTGTTTGATTTGGGATATATCATGTTAGACATATCAGAGATATAATATACATATTTGAGATTTATCACGTTATATACTTTTAGATCCTAAAAGGTCACACGTTGAAGAGAACACATGGCGGAAGGGAATTGTATGGAGTTCAGAGGTAAAAAAAACCCAATTACATTCATTTTTTTCAGAAGTTACTGAGTTTATTATTTTGTGTATAAAGTGCACATAGCTACAAACAACATAAAACTGAATATATTATTTTAAAATTCTCCAGTGAAAACTGAATCTTTGTTGTTAATTTTGCCATTGATTTTTAGTGATCATATTTATAGTAAAAGTCATTCAAGTTATGTATGCACATTTACCTATCTTAACACATTAACCCCTGGTGCTGCATTTATGGGGCAGAAGGGAGTAGCCTACTGCCAAACTCTCTAGCATCAAGGTCATGCATGATACACTAAAGTGAGTGATATTATAGAAAGGTAGACAGATTTCACTCTACAATGATACCAAATAATCTGGACATTTTAGTTGCACTAGAAAATACAGGGAAAAACCTAATTTTTTGGACCTGTTTTTTTTTCCACCCAAAATTCGCCCATGGTCGTAATCTGATTTTGTGTCCAGATTTTAGACTTTTTGGCCTCAGATCCAAGGCAGACTGGTCTGAACTGCACACAGACAGGTGAACCTGTGCAAAAAGTTGGGCATTTTTAATAAAGAGTGGTCTCCTTACAAAAATGGGGGTCTATTAAGCAAAAAAAATAAAAACAAAAAAAAAGAACTCCAACTTTTCACCTTCTGCTTATGTACAAGCTAAATAACCAATGGAAAACATTGTTTTTAACACAGCTAGGCATTATTAGGCTAAGTGGATGTATTAGTATGTATTCAGAAATAGTCCCCAAAATGTGTTTCCTACTTGCATTCATGCGAAAGCAGCAAAAACCTCCAGGGGTTAATGTATGAAATTAATTGTTGTTTTAAAATTTAATACCAATATGTTAACCAAAATATGTTAAATCCTGATTTTTGCATTTTCTATACCTTAATTGTCACCAAAACACCTCCAGACTAAAATTATCAATTGCTGTGGACATTTCTAATGGTGGCCAGGTACTAAACTGGTTCAGAAAAATAGCATGTCTAGTCTAAATCGTTGCAATAAATGGTACTACAAATTTGTTTATCAATATGCTTAACTTTCATTGTGACATCACAGCTTACAATATTCAATCCAGATTGTACTGGATCACACATTTAGGATGATCTTGTTCAAATATGTCCATGTACTTTAACATTGATTTTACCTTTTGTACATCTTGAGGCGGTAAATGGTGACCTTCCAAAGGAATATACATGCATGAGATTCCAAATAAAGTGAATAATTGCCAGGTATGCAGAATCTAATTCTATTTTTTAAAAAATGGCACTCATTACTGAAATAGTGGGTGGTTCCAAAAGCGATTCTGAATTATTTGAAATGGAGAGAAATACTGGAAATAATATCGAACTATTTTTTTTATTTGTCAGTGAAAAATATTCATTTGATGAATCATTATTTAAAGTTCTGATTGTACCTGATGTACTTTTGTTTATCAAGTTTTTCATTCCTTATTTGTTTATTTATTTATTTATCTATTTATTTATATCAGTTCCTGGATGGTCTAAAGACAAAGCTTGAAAACTATGTCCCAGTCAAGGAGGCACTTGATTGTGATGTATCATTCCCAGAGGTCAACATTCTCTTTCTCGGCCCAACTGGAGGTGGAAAATCAAGTTTTTTAAATACTGTACACTCAGCTTTCCGTGGAAAAATATTTAACCAGGCATTGAGTGGCAGAGCACCAACCAGTATGACAACCAAGGTACATTTCTGTAAGAGAAAATAGGAATTTGACATCCAAGGTACATTTATGTTGGGAATAAGAGTATGGCAACCAAGGTACATTTATGTAGGAGAAAAGAGTATGGCAACCAAGGTACATTTATGTAGGGGATAGGGGTATGGCAACCAAGGTATATTTATGTAGGGGAAAAGAGTATGGCAACCAAGGTACATTTATGTAGGGGATAAAAGTATGGCAACCAAGGTATATTATGTAGGAGAAAAGAGGAAGGCAACCAAGGTACATTTATGTATAACAAAAGAGGAACATGGCAACTACAATATATTTATGTAGAGGATAAGAGGAACATGACAACCAAGGTACATTTATATATAGGAAAAGGGGAACATTGCCTTTACTGTACAATGGCTGTGTTAGTATTCATTATACTGCTACAAGATAATGGAGGTTGTATTATTTTACTTATAAATAAGTTTTGCTGATGTTAATATCAAGTTGAAGCTTTCTTTGTAGAAAAAAATGCTTTTACAATATTACAATAAAATTATTTTAGTTATAAAACTACCATTGATAAAACCCATAGGTGAAAATCCACCACAATATAATTTCACATATGGCTTCCAGCAATAAGATTGTCTCATTTTTCTTGCATATACATACGCTTGCTTAACAAATCATTGTGACCCAATTAAAATTTTCTTGATATTTCACACACACTGAGTGACCTAAAATATAATTTTTTCTCGTCAAAACACAAGTCTCTTTTCAGTCAATTAGGTCATATCTATTGTAATGTAAGAGTTTATTTCATTTGCTTGTTCATGACATGTTGGTTTATACATGTTCATGGAAAGAAGAAAATCTCCTACAAGGTAGCCATTGGAGAAAAGAGTGAAGCTAATCTTCACCTCTGGCTTAGAGATGACTAGATAGTACTGTGTCTTAGAGATGACCAGATAGTACCATGTCTTAGAGATAACCAGATAGTACCATGTCTTAGAGATGACCAGATAGTACCATGTCTTAGAGATGACCAGATAGTACTATGTCTTAGAGATGACCAGATAGTGCCATGTCTTAGTTATGACCAGATAGTACCATGTCTTAGAGATGACCAGATAGTACCATGTCTTAGAGATGACCAGATAGTACCATGTCTTAGAGATGACCAGATAGTGCCATGTCTTAGTTATGACCAGATAGTACCATGTCTTAGAGATGACCAGATAGTACCGTGTCTTAGAGATGACCAGATAGTGCATTGTCTTAGAGATTACCAGATAGTACCGTGTCTTAGAGATGTCCTAGAGATTACCAGATAGTGCAGTGTCTTAGAGATGACCAGATAGTACAGTGTCTTAGAGATGACCAGATAGCACTGTGTCCTAGAGATGACCAGATAATAGGTGTTATAGAGATGGCAGTGGCATTGTATACAAGCTAAATATTTACTACTGTATATTTTGGTAACTGAGGCATCATCAGTGATAGAACATGGGGTTGTACAATGTACCATGCATGTTACCTGGGACCTGACCAATGATACAACATGGAGTTGTATAATGTACCATGCATGATACCTGTGACCTGACCAATGTTACAACATGGAGTTGTATAATGTTCCATGCATGTTACCTGGGACCTGAACAATGATACAACATGGGGTGGGGGGCTAAAACATACCATGCATGTTACCTGGGACCTGAACAATGATACAACATAAGGGGGGAGGGCTAAAACATACCATGCATGTTACCTGGAACCTGACCAATGATACAACATCAGGGTGTATAATGTACCATGCAGTTTACCTGGAATTCGGTCAATGATACCAGTGGGGATATATGTCTAGTACCTCTGATATGACCAGTGATATCACATGGGGGGGATAATGTACCATGCAATTTACTCAGTTATCCTTTAATTATTGAATATGTAATGTTTGCCTTGAATGCGCAATGCCCATTTCATGGGGCAAACTACATTGTTAGCCTTAATGTATAATGCCCATTTCAGGGGGAAATTTAAATGGTAGCCATAAATATCCAATGGTCTTTTCAGGAGGAAATGGAAATGTTAGCCATAAATGAGCAATGCCCATTTCATGGGGCAAACTACATTGTTAGCCTGAATGTACAATGCTTATTTCAGGGGCCAAACTATATTGTTAGCCTTAATGTGTAATGCCCATTTCAGGAGGCAAACTACATTGTTAGCCCAAATGTATAATGCCCATTTCAGGGGGCAAACTACATTGTTAGCCCTAATGTGTAATGCCCATTTCAGGGGACAAACTATATTGTTAGCCTTAATGTGTAATGCCCATTTCAGGGTGAAAATCACTATCATATCCACTGAATCCAAAGTGTTCAAGAATGTAAACACAGTTGCACTATATATATATATATATATATATATATATATATATATATATATATATATATATATATATATATATATATATATAAAAAGACAACCAGTACAATTTTTCTCCACATTTTATGCAAATAAAATTAGTACTGTCTTCAAGATGGTCTTTGTAATTATAATATCCTGTACATGTATTGCCATAGTAACAAAATGTATTCTTAATTATGGAGTACTTAGTAACCAAATGTAATTATAATCATCGAGTACTTAGTAACCAAATGTAATTATAATTATGGAGTACTTAGTAACCAAATGTGATTATAATATCATATACATGGAGTACTTAGTAACCAAATGTAATTATGATATCTTGTACATGGAGTACTTAGTAACCAAATGTAATTATAATTATGGAGTACTTAGTAACCAATGTAATGATAATTATGGAGTACTTAGTAACCAAGTGTATTTATAATATCCAGCACATGGAGTACTGTAGTAACTAAATGTAATCATAATTATGGAGTACTGTAGTAAAAAAAATGTAATCATAATTATGGAGTACTTAGTAACCAAATGTAATCATAATTATGGAGTACTTAGTAACCAAATGTAATTATAATATCCAGCACATGGAGTACTGTAGTAACTAAATGTAATCATAATTAAGGAGTGCTGTAATAACCCAACAACATCAGCTTTCTTGTAATTTCTAATAGCATTTGGTTTCTTGTGTCATTCCATTCCAAAACTAAACAGAAACTTACTCGAGAATTGTTACATGTGTATTAATTGCATGAGTTGCCTTGATTGTACAGCAGTAAATGTCATTCAAGAGAGCCATTGCAAGTGATATATAGTATTTATGACTCATTTAACTCCTGTATTGACTTTGACAGTATATGGTATGTATGACTCATTTAACTCCTGTATTGACTTTGACAGTATATAGTATTTATGACTCATTTAACTCCTGTATTGACTTTGACAGTATATAGTATGTATGACTCATTTAACTCTTGTATTGACTTTGACAGTATATAATATGTATGACTCATTTAACTCCTGTATTGACTTTGACAGTATATAGTATGTATGACTCATTTAACTCCAGTATTGACTTTGACAGTATATAGTATGTATGACTCATTTAACTCCTGTATTGACTTTGACAGTATATAGTATGTATGACTCATTTAACTCCTGTATTGACTTTGACAGTATATAGTATGTATGACTCATTTAACTCCTGTATTGACTTTGACAGTACATAGTATGTATGACTCATTTAACTCCTGTATTGACTTTGACAGTACATAGTATGTATGACTCATTTAACTCCTGTATTGACTTTGACAGTATATAGTATGTATGACTCATTTAACTCCTGTATTGACTTTGACAGTATATAGTATGTATGACTCATTTAACTCATGTATTGACTTTGACAGTATATAGTATGTATGACTCATTTAACTCCTGTATTGACTTTGATAGTATATAGTATGTATGACTCATTTAACTCCTGTATTGACTTTGACAGTATATAGTATGTATGACTCATTTAACTCCTGTATTGACTTTGACAGTATATAGTATGTATGACTCATTTAACTCCTGTATTGACTTTGACAGTATATAGTATTTATGACTCATTTTTTGTATTGACTTTGACTGTATATAGTATTTATCACTCATTTAACTCCTGTATTGACTTTGACAGTATATAGTATGTATGAC
The DNA here is from genome assembly GCA_029339505.1 of Unio delphinus. Taxonomy (NCBI): domain Eukaryota; kingdom Metazoa; phylum Mollusca; class Bivalvia; order Unionida; family Unionidae; genus Unio; species Unio delphinus. The sequence goes on from JAQISU010001235.1 coordinate 37,273,727, forward strand.
TCATTTTTTGTATTGACTTTGACAGTATATATTATGTATGACTCATTTAACTCCTGTATTGACTTTGACAGTATATAGTATGTATGACTCATTTTTTGTATTGACTTTGACAGTATATAGTATTATGACTCATTTTTTGTATTGACTTTGACAGTATATAGTATGTATGACTCATTTAACTCCTGTATTGACTTTGACAGTATATAGTATGTATGACTCATTTAACTCCTGTATTGACTTTGACAGTATATAGTATGTATGACTCATTTTTTGTATTGACTTTGACAGTATATAGTATTTATCACTCATTTAACTCCTGTATTGACTTTGACAGTATATAGTATGTATGACTCATTTTTTTGTATTGACTTTGACAGTATATATTATGTATGACGCATTTAACTCCTGTATTGACTTTGACAGTATATATAGCATGTATGACTCATTTTTTGTATTGACTTTGACAGTATATAGTATTATGACTCATTTTTTGTATTGACTTTGACAGTATATAGTATGTATGACTCATTTAACTCCTGTATTGACTTTGACAGTATATAGTATGTATGACTCATTTAACTCCTGTATTGACTTTGACAGTATATAATATGTATGACTCATTTAACTCCTGTATTGACTTTGACAGTATATAGTATATATGACTCATTTAACTCCTGTATTGACTTTGACAGTATATAGTATGTATGACTCATTTAACTCCTGTATTGACTTTGACAGTATATAGTATGTATGACTCATTTAACTCCTGTATTGACTTTGACAGTACATAGTATGTATGACTCATTTAACTCCTGTATTGACTTTGACAGTACATAGTATGTATGACTCATTTAACTCCTGTATTGACTTTGACAGTATATAGTATGTATGACTCATTTAACTCCTGTATTGACTTTGATAGTATATAGTATGTATGACTCATTTAACTCCTGTATTGACTTTGACAGTATATAGTATGTATGACTCATTTAACTCCTGTATTGACTTTGACAGTATATAGTATGTATGACTCATTTAACTCCTGTATTGACTTTGACAGTATATAGTATGTATGACTCATTTTTTGTATTGACTTTGACTGTATATAGTATTTATCACTCATTTAACTCCTGTATTGACTTTGACAGTATATAGTATGTATGACTCATTTTTTGTATTGACTTTGACAGTATATATTATGTATGACTCATTTAACTCCTGTATTGACTTTGACAGTATATAGTATGTATGACTCATTTTTTGTATTGACTTTGACAGTATATAGTATTATGACTCATTTTTTGTATTGACTTTGACAGTATATAGTATGTATGACTCATTTAACTCCTGTATTGACTTTGACAGTATATAGTATGTATGACTCATTTAACTCCTGTATTGACTTTGACAGTATATAGTATGTATGACTCATTTTTGTATTGACTTTGACAGTATATAGTATTTATCACTCATTTAACTCCTGTATTGACTTTGACAGTATATAGTATGTATGACTCATTTTTTTGTATTGACTTTGACAGTATATATTATGTATGACTCATTTAACTCCTGTATTGACTTTGACAGTATATAGTATGTATGACTCATTTTTTGTATTGACTTTGACAGTATATAGTATGTATGACTCATTTTTTGTATTGACTTTGACAGTATATAGTATTTATCACTCATTTAACTCCTGTATTGACTTTGACAGTATATAGTATGTATGACTCATTTTTTTGTATTGACTTTGACAGTATATATTATGTATGACTCATTTAACTCCTGTATTGACTTTGACAGTATATATAGTATGTATGACTCATTTTTTGTATTGACTTTGACAGTATATAGTATTATGACTCATTTTTTGTATTGACTTTGACAGTATATAGTATGTATGACTCATTTAACTCCTGTATTGACTTTGACAGTACTCTCATTCACAATATTGATGCTTTCCTTAATGCTTTTTAAATTTTATATTACCACTAGTTTACAAGATACACTGTGCTCTCAAGTACCACTGTAGAACCAATGAGATTTAAGCTGTGTGACACACGAGGACTTGAACCAAGTCATATTATGACCAGTGACAACATGAGGTTGATACTAGAGGGACATCTGCCAGACATTTTTATGGTGAGAATCAGCAATTGCCATATTTACCATTTGTATTCACGTATAAATTGTAAAGACTTAGATCAGCCAGCACATTGTTGGATGGAGGATCTGGGTGTGTCCACCTTGTTGGATTTGACTTGCAAGCAACTATACATGGTAAAGTTTGACTTGCAAGCAACTATACATGGTAAAGTTTGACTTGCAAGCAACTATACACGGTAAAGTTTGACTTGCTAGCAACTATACATGGTAATGTATGTTTGTTTTGTAACTTCTACTGGCTGCCAGTATGAAAATATTGGTCCTACTACTTGTCCTCAATAGAATGGCATACTGATATAGGCCATACCACTTCTTTGGAAGTCTAGTTAGTCCTAAATGAAAATGATTCTGTTTAGACATTCACCAGAAGACTTCTTTGGAAGTCTAGTTTGTCCTAAATGAAAATGATTCTGTTTAGACATTCACCAGAACTTCTTTAAAAGTCTAATGAGTCCTAAATGAAAATGATTCTATTTAGACATTCACCAGAAGACTTCTTAGGAAGTCTAGTTAGTCCTAAATGAAAATGGTTCTGTTTAGACATTCACCAGAAGACTTCTTTGGAAGTCTAGTTAGTCCTAAATGAAAATGATTCTATTTAGACATTCACCAGAAGACTTCTTAAGAATCCTAGTTAGTCCTAAATGAAAATGGTTCTGTTTAGACATTCACCAGAAGACTTCTTTGGAAGTCTAGTTAGTCCTAAATGAAAATGATTAATCTTGGATATCAAATATGACTGCCACTAACAGGTTATCCAGTTATTTTAGCTTTAAGCCTACTTTATCGTTGTTTGCAAAAAAAAGATTCTTTAAATCTCAATTTGGTCCCACTCATATTTTAAGCGAGTTGCCATTAGGCTTTTAAAAACAAACGAGTGCACTGAAAAGTTGCAACATTTTCATTTGGAGATAATTTGGAAAAATAGGTATCTTTCCATTCTTTTACCATTTTTCATGTATAATCACCTCTCAGGTAGGGGTGGATTAAAGATTTGTTCAGTGACTGATAGTTCATTTGCTGAATTATTGGTGGCTAGGTGTCTGCTTTTGTCAACTGGAATTTTTTATATAACTAGAATTTAGATCATTTGACTAAATGCCATGAACAACCTTTCAATGTCTACTCTGTACCTATCTTGTGGTGATCTGTCTGTTGATCTATCTACCTTCTTACCTACCTACCTGCTGTACCAGCATCTCTTGATCCATACATCTTTATTTTGATCTTTTTAGCTGTATATCAGTTGAAATGGTAATTATTATTTCATCATAACAACATTGCAGCCAGCCATACAGATTTGTCATAATTTTGAGGTGTAACAAAGATCAATGTGGCCTGTGCTACAAATATTTAAGAATGTTGCAGGTGTAACAAAGATCAATGTGGCCAGCGTTACAAATATTTAAGAATGTTGCAGGTGTAACAAAGATGCCTTAAGTAAATATTTTTCTATAATTTTGGGAAAATTCATTTTTTGAAATTGGTTTATCATCCTTTTCACAAAAAGTATAAGACAAATATATCATTAATAAATATTTGCAATATTTAAGTGCAAAATTGGGGGTAGGGGTGCGTACAATCAAGCAGTGCTGATTATTAACTAAACTTAATATTTTTATTTGCAGTTTGATCCTGGTGTTACAATTTCTTCTGATCTCCCTGGTTTTGTGAAGTCCCCATACATTCATGATAGGATCCACAGTGTTGTGTTCTTTTTGGATGCCACATCTGTTGATGCCATGCACTCCATGATTCCAGAAGTAGTACAAAACATCAAGAGCTTGCAGAGTGCCATTTATACTCACAGTAAATAAATAATATAAAATGAATATAACAACAATATAAAAGTAATATAATAACAATATTAAAGTAATATAATAACAATATGAAATTGATAAAATAAAAAAAAATTCATATAATAGCAAAATAAAATTAATGCAATAACAATAATATATAAATAATGTAATAAGATATAATTAAATAAATGGTATTACAAATTAATAAAATAAAAATATTAAATTAATGCAATAACATAAAATTAATATAACAACAATATAAAATTAATATAACAACAATATAAAATTAATATAACAATATTTGATTAATATACGAACAATATAAAGTTAATATAACATAAAATTCATAGTTTCAATTTATATGAAAGGATATGTAGCTGATTTGATGTAGGTAATTTATCACAAATTTTTCTGAATTTTTTTCCAAGGATTGAAAAGCTTATCAGAGGCCATAAATTGAATGATCAAGACTTACTCTCAGCAGAGATGCAATTTATGAACCTTTTTCTCTACGTTGGTTATAACTCAGTGGAATGTCAATTAAATGTTTTGGGCCCCCAATAAGTATAAATGCACAAAATTTGCAATTTTTGTTCTCAGATTGTAAACTTTAGTGCAGCTTTATTATAGTATAAAGATGGAATCCAAAAAATCCTTTCACATGTTTTACCCAGATGAAAATCCTTTCACATGTTTTACCCAGATGAAAATCCTTTCACATGTTTTACCCAGATGAAAATCCTTTCACATGTTTTACACAGATGAAAATCCTTTCACATGTTTTACCCAGATGAAAATCCTTTCACATGTTTTACCCAGATGAAAATCCTTTCACATGTTTTACCCAGATGAAAATCCTTTCACGTTTTACCCAGATGAAAATCCTTTCACATGTTTTACCCAGATGAAAATCCTTTCACATGTTTTACCCAGATGAAAATCCTTTCACATGTTTTACCCAAATGAAAATCCTTTCACATGTTTTACCCAGATGAAAATCCTTTCACATGTTTTACCCAGATGAAAATCCTTTCACATGTTTTACCCAGATAAAAATCCTTTCACATGTTGTACCCAGATGAAAATCCTTTCACATGTTTTACCCAGATGAAAATCCTTTCACATGTTTTACCCAAATGAAAATCCTTTCACATGTTTTACACAGATGAAAATCCTTTCACATGTTTTACCCAAATGAAAATCCTTTCACATGTTTTACCCAGATGAAAATCCTTTCACATGTTTTACCCAGATGAAAATCCTTTCACATGTTTTACCCAGATGAAAATCCTTTCACATGTTTTACCCAGATGAAAATCCTTTCACATGTTTTACCCAGATGAAAATCCTTTCACATGTTTTACCCAAATGAAAATCCTTTCACATGTTTTACCCAGATGAAAATCCTTTCACATGTTTTACCCAGATGAAAATCCTTTCACATGTTTTACCCAAATGAAAATCCTTTCACATGTTTTACCCAGATGAAAATCCTTTAACATGTTTTACCCAAATGAAAATCCTTTCACATGTTTTACCCAGATGAAAATCCTTTCACATGTTTTACCCAAATGAAAATCCTTTCACATGTTGTACCCAGATGAAAATCCTTTCACATGTTGTACCCAGATGAAAATCCTTTCACATGTTTTACCCAGATGAAAATCCTTTCACATGTTTTACCCAAATGAAAATCCTTTCACATGTTGTACCCAGATGAAAATCCTTTCACATGTTGTACCCAGATGAAAATCCTTTCACATGTTTTACCCAGATGAAAATCCTTTCACATGTTTTACCCAGATGAAAATCCTTTCACATGTTTTACCCAGATGAAAATCCTTTCACACGTTTTACCCAGATGAAAATTCTTTCACATGTTTTACCCAGATGAAAATCCTTTCACATGTTGTACCCAGATGAAAATCCTTTCACATGTTTTACCCAGATGAAAATCCTTTCACATGTTGTACCCAGATGAAAATCCTTTCACATGTTGTACCCAGATGAAAACCCTTTCACATGTTTTACCCAGATGAAAATCCTTTCACATGTTTTACCCAGATGAAAATCCTTTCACATGTTTTACCCAGATGAAAATCCTTTCACATGTTGTACCCAGATGAAAATCCTTTCACATGTTTTACCCAGATGAAAATCCTTTCACATGTTTTACCCAAATGGAAATCCTTTCACATGTATTACCCAGATGAAAATCCTTTCACATGTTTTACTCAGATGAAAATCCTTTCACATGCTTTACCCAGATGATTTATATTATCTTTTGAATCCTTGATCTATAAAAAATAAATTTAAACTTATTTGTCATGGCATGAAGTAAGACTTTCATACTATGTATTTATCATTTGCCTTTAATGTATTACAACTCTGTGGTCTTAAACGTAATAACAGAAGTGAACAAATACCAACAAGTTTTGTAAATTTTAACAAAAAATGTATTTCCCTAGAAAAACAAAGTGAAAATTTAAAATGAACTTACAGTATAATTGTGAAATAAATTCCAAATAGTACTAAGTTTTATCAAAAGGCCAAATGTATAATCTTACATTTGAATTCCAGTGGTATTCCAGATATATTCCAATACTGGATGTTTCAATGTGCCTGTAGTCTTCAATATGCTAATGTGTCTGTGACCTCAATTGTGTTGATGTGCTCAGTCTTTTGATGGCTCACAATAATATAATCCCAAAATGTTCTTGTCTGAATCAACCATGGTTGCAAATGTTTCATTTCAGTATTATTGATGAGCATCTTGTATTCGCAGTGAATAATAATTTGAATAAATTAACCCACCCAAATCAAATACTGAACACTACAGTAAGAACGATTCTGCTAAAGATATTACTTTAAAAAATGAGTACGTTCTCAAGTAAACATGATTATATATTAACCTAAGACAAAAATAGAATCAATATGAAGGTCAAAGGTTCATTTCCAGAAAATTTTAAGTTGTCAAGAAGATAAAATCTGTTAATAAAATTATAATAATAATTTCAATATATATTGACACTGTTTCTTGTAGGTATGCATTAGTTAGATATGTGTGTCTTGTTGGTATACATGAGTCAGATATGTGTGTCATGTAGTTATGCATGAGTTGGATATGTGTGTCATGTAGTTATGCATGAGTTGGATATGTGTGTCATGTAGGTATGCATGAGTTAGATATGTGTCATGTAGGTATGCATGAGTTAGATATGTGTGTCATCTAGGTATACTGAGTCAGATAGTGTCTTGTAGATACACATGAGTTAGAAATGTGTCTTGTAGGTATGCATGAGTTAGATTTGTGTGTCTTGTAGGTATGCTTGAGTTAGATATGTGTGTCTTGTAAGTATGCATGAGTTAGATATGTGTGTCTTGTAGGTATGCAAGAGTTAGATATGTGTGTCATGTAGGTATGCTTGAGTTAGATATGTGTCATGTAGGTATGCTTGAGTTAGATATGTGTGTCATGTAGGTATGCTTGAGTTAGATATGTGTATCTTCTAGGTATGCATGAGTCAGATATGTGTCATGTAGGTATGCTTGAGTTAGATATGTGTCGTGTAGGTATGCATGAGTTAGATATGTGTGTCGTGTAGGTATGCTTGAGTTAGATATGTGTCGTGTAGGTATGCATGAGTTAGATATGTGTGTCGTGTAGGTATGCTTTAGTTAGATATGTGTGTCGTGTAGGTATGCTTGAGTTAGATATGTGTCGTGTAGGTATGCATGAGTTAAATATGTGTGTCGTATAGGTATGCTTGAGTTAGATATGTGTGTCATGTAGGTATGCATGAGTTAGATATGTGTCATGTAGGTATGCTTGAGTTAGATATGTGTCATCTAGGTATACTGAGTCGGATAGTGTCTTGTAGATACACATGAGTTAGATATGTGTCGTGTAGGTATGCTTGAGTTCGATTTGTGTGTCTTGTAGGTATGCATGAGTTAGATATGTGTGTCTTGTAGGTGTGCATGAGTTAGATATGTGTGTCTTGTAGGTATGCATGAGTTAGATATGTGTGTCTTGTAGGTATGCATGAGTTAGATATGTGTGTCATGTAGGTATGCTTGAGTCAGATATGTGTCATGTAGGTATGCTTGAGTTAGATATGTGTGTCTTGTAGGTATGCATGAGTCAGATATGTGTCATGTAGGTATGCTTGAGTTAGATATGTGTCATGTAGGTATGCTTGAGTCAGATATGTGTGTCATGTAGGTATGCTTGAGTTAGATATGTGTGTCATGTAGGTATGCTTGAGTCAGATATGTGTGTCATGTAGGTATGCTTGAGTCAGATATGTGTGTCATGTAGGTATGCTTGAGTCAGATATGTGTGTCATGTAGGTATGCTTGAGTCAGATATGTGTCATGTAGGTATGCTTGAGTCAGATATGTGTGTCATGTAGGTATGCTTGAGTCAGATATGTGTGTCATGTAGGTATGCATGAGTTAGATATGTGTGTCATGTAGGTATGCTTGAGTCAGATATGTGTGTCATGTAGGTATGCTTGAGTCAGATATGTGTGTCATGTAGGTATGCATGAGTTAGATATGTGTGTCTTGTAGGTATGCTTGAGTTAGATATGTGTGTCATGTAGGTATGCTTGAGTCAGATAGGTGTCATGTAGGTATGCTTGAGTCAGATAGGTGTGTCATGTAGGTATGCTTGAGTTAGATATGTGTGTCATGTAGGTATGCTTGAGTTAGATATGTGTATCTTCTAGGTATGCATGAGTCAGATATGTGTCATGTAGGTATGCTTGAGTTAGATATGTGTCGTGTAGGTATGCACGAGTTAGATATGTGTGTCGTGTAGGTATGCTTGAGTTAGATATGTGGCGTGTATGTATGCTTGAGTTAGATATGTGTCGTGTAGGTATGCATGAGTTAGATATGTGTGTCGTGTAGGTATGCTTGAGTTAGATATGTGTGTCGTGTAGGTATGCTTGAGTTAGATATGTGTCATGTAGGCATGCATGAGTTAGATATGTGTGTCGTGTAGGTATGCTTGAGTTAGATATGTGTGTCGTGTAGGTATGCATGAGTTAGATATGTGTCATGTAGGTATGCTTGAGTTAGATATGTGTCATCTAGGTATACTGAGTCAGATAGTGTCTTGTAGATACACATGAGTTAGATATGTGTCGTGTAGGTATGCTTGAGTTAGATTTGTGTGTCTTGTAGGTATGCATGAGTTAGATATGTGTGTCTTGTAGGTATGCATGAGTTAGATATGTGTGTCTTGTAGGTATGCATGAGTTAGATATGTGTCTTGTAGGTATGCATGAGTTAGATATGTGTGTCTTGTAGGTATGCATGAGTTAGATATGTGTGTCATGTAGGTATGCATGAGTTAGATATGTGTGTCTTGTAGGTATGCACGAGTTAGATATGTGTGTCTTGTAGGTATGCATGAGTTAGATTTGTGTGTCTTGTAGGTATGCATGAGTTAGATATGTGTGTCTTGTAGGTATGCATGAGTTAGATATGTGTGTCATGTAGGTATGCTTGAGTTAGATATGTGTCATGTAGGTATGCTTGAGTTAGATATGTGTCTTGTAGGTATGCATGAGTCAGATATGTGTCATGTAGGTATGCTTGAGTTAGATATGTGTCATGTAGGTATGCTTGAGTCAGATATGTGTGTCGTGTAGGTATGCTTGAGTCAGATATGTGTGTCATGTAGGTATGCTTGAGTCAGATATGTGTCATGTAGGTATGCTTGAGTCAGATATGTGTGTCATGTAGGTATGCTTGAGTCAGATATGTGTGTCATGTAGGTATGCATGAGTTAGATATGTGTGTCATGTAGGTATGCTTGAGTCAGATATGTGTGTCATGTAGGTATGCTCGAGTCAGATATGTGTGTCATGTAGGTATGCATGAGTTAGATATGTGTGTCATGTAGGTATGCTTGAGTCAGATATGTGTGTCATGTAGGTATGCTTGAGTCAGATAGTGTCTTGTAGATACACATGAGTTAGAAATGTATCTTGTAGGTATGCATGAGTTTGATTTACCTATCTTGTTTGGTATGCATGTGTTAGATATGTGTGTCTTGTATGTATGCAAGAGTTAAATGTGTGTGTGTCTTGTACTGGGAAATAGTTACCTTGAGATGGTACTCCAATACTGGAATACAGTTATTGTATGATGTTACCACAGGACTGGGCAATGGTTACCTTATAATGTTGCCCCAGTACTGGGTAATGTTTACCTTGTGATGTTACCACAGAACTGTGCAATAGTTACCTTATGATGTTACTGCAGGACTGGGCAATAGTTACCTTATGATGTTACTGCAGGACTGGGCAATAGTTAACTTATGATGTTGCCACAGGACTGGGCAATAGTTACCTTATGATGTTACCACAGGACTGGGCAATAGTTACCTTATGATGTTACTGCAGGACTGGGAAATAGTTACCTTATGATGTTACCTTAGTTCACAGCAATATTTACCTGATGATGTTACCCCAGAACTGGGCAATATATACATTATGATGTTACTGCAAGACTTGGCAATAGTTACCTTGTGATGTTATTCCAATACTGGAATACAGTTATCGTATGATGTTACCCAGGTTTGGTCAACAGTTACCTTAATGATGTTACCCCAGTACTGGGCAATTTTTACCTTGTGATGTTACCACAGAACTGGGCAACAGTTACCTTATGATGTAACCTTAGTTCACAGCAATATTTACCTTATGATGTTACCCCAGAACTGGGCAATATATACATTATGATGTTATGCCCATACTCGTTTGTAGTTGTCTTTTAACTGAGAAAATTTAAATTTATCTTTTCCCACCAGTGACCTTTATTCTTTGTGGTGGTTGTATAAATGTAAATATGTATTTTGCAGATATTCCGATTTTCATCATCCTGACTAAAGTGGATTACCTCTGTGCTCATGTAAGAGAGGATGTGCAAAATGTTTTTCGCTGCCCTCTGGTAGAACAGAGTGTCAACAAAGTGGCAGAAGAGTTTGGCCTCCGAAGAAATGCTGTATTTCCTATGAAAAATTTAGAAAATGAGGGTGAGATTGATGATAATGTGTCCATTTTGGCCCTTTCACATCTGAAGACCATTTTGGAAAATGTGGATGCCAGTCTATTCAACAGACTCAGTGAAATCAAAGAAGTGTACGGTCAAAAAAAGCTTAATGTGTTTTGATATTTTGAAGTTTCTTTCGTTTTGGGAGACAGCTGCATTTTGAGTTTTATCTTTGTCATAGGGGATAGAGTTTGCACAACAATAACAATTAATGATCTACTTTTCATTGAATCTGAACTTCATGCTTTAACGAGGTAACATGGATGACTAATTACACCAAAAATAAGAAATCCTGGTGCATTAAATTACACTTGACCCTCCTTAGAATGCCATTTACCAATACCTTGAACCTGTTCAGTCCTATCTTTATCATAATGTAATGGAAGCCATAAAGCATGAATTGTATTATAAATCAGGTCACCATATGTTGAGTTATGTGCCAGTAAGGCTGACATCAGAGTAAATAAAAGCATGAGACATCAACATTGTGTAGGTTTTCTCAAAAGATTTCTCATGATGACATTAATGACACTGTATAGGTTTTCACAGAATATTTCTTGTTTCAACATTTTCAACATTGTACAGGTATTCACAAAAGATAAAGAAGCAATACAAACCTCTGAACTGACTTCATCTATGATTGTTCTGTTTTTTAAAGAAAGAATGGTTAATCTTTTAGGTACTACAGCTGTTGTGCAGTTTCACTACTTCGCATGCTATCATATCAGTTACTGAGACTACTGAGGCTGATTGCTAGGCTGAATATTAGAGCATCATAAAGGCTGGCTACAGAAACTGACAATTAAAAAAATGGTTACATTTATATTCATTTTTTCATTAGTTTATACTGGATTTCAGTTTAATAAAAAAACAGACTACTTTGTATAGTGTCTGTTATTCATATATTTCCACTTTATATATTTCTACATCCCATCTAACAAAAATTCCGTCATGTGAACTATTTCAAATCCCACAAAATAAATCCAATATTTTCATATGTACATATGAAAACATGAATGAAATCCACACTCTAATTACAATGTTGCAAGTGATATCTATCAAAATGTTGCGAGTGATGTCTATCAAAACAATCATTATCCACACATAAATGACGATGTTAGCATGTATATTCCAAGATATGCCCACATCTCGGTGATGCTGATTTCAAACCATTTCATGTCTTGCTTTTGTTCTCCTTTTTTCTTGGCAAACTTGTTTGTTTCTTTTACAAAATTTTCTACCAGATCGACATTCAGGAAAAAACTTGAGAAAAAAATCTTTCATTGCTTAGCGGTCCAAACTCGATTGCATGAGAATAAAAAACATTGATCTTGAATACAGCGAGGTCGTCACTCCATTGTGCAAGTGAAACTACATCCGCCTTGTCATCCGATTAAAAATCGCTGGCATCTGGTGTTAAAATGGGACTAACATCAATATCTGATCCATTTTCTAAGAATGATCCAGTAAACTTTTAAATATTGATTGCACTGGACCCTTTAAAGTTACTCATATCTGAATCAGAATCCATCTTTGTTTATCTTGAAAACACACATTTCAAAAACTGCGGAATATTAATTTTAATGTGTCTAAACTTGAACTCTCAGCTTTCCAACTTTTATCAAAATGTTGAGTAAACAATCCTCTTATTGGTTATGATAATCAAAAATACGCACATTTCTGTACTTTCAACCAATCAACGCTTAGTTAACACAGAAGTATTGCGTCACTCATGCATTTATATAATAAAATAGATCCATACATTATGATTATGGTTGTAAATGACAGGTTGTAACAAATAGCAAAGGTTGCTGAAGACCGGTTTTACTGTTAATTGTATTCCTGGTGATTTGGAAGTGTGCCTTAAAGCTCCAAACATGGAGATAGCTGTCCTAGCTGTCAAGAAATCGCAGAGTAAAATTGCAACCGTTATATGTTTTCTTCTTCACATTTCAAGACTTAAATAAGCCTGGGTTTGAAGCAAGAGCTAAGTGAGTTTTTGTTTGCACATAGAAATGAAATGCTACAATGTAAATAAAAAACCGAGAAACCATGTGAAGCAAATTTTGATGTTGATACACTGTGCTCATAATTATCATAAATTTAGGATTAAAGTTTATAATTCAAATAAATAATACATTTTAAATGCAATTAATCTGGCAGCATACCATCTCTAACTTCAACAACATCCATTAACTTTCATATTCCAAACCTGAAGATTGTATACAAGTCCACCTGCCAACAACATAGACCCTGGTCTGCTGTCACATAATGTACTTGCAATAAGGATCTTTGTTGTTTTTTCCTACTGAATACTCCTAACAAACTGCATAGACCAAGATCTGCAGGCATGTAGGCAATGGCAGATCTAGCTTTGTGCATTTTGCAGTTTGGCAAGACTAATATATGAATAAATAGTGTTAAGAAACCATTTTCTATATGCTGGGGAGTTATATGAAATAATATTTTGAGTACAAGAACAGACTTTGTAACAACAAACAAGTAAATGGCAGTAATGTCAAAATCTCACTTGAAACATGTCTGATACTGAGCAAAGAGCAAACTAAGATTCTGCATTAAGAGACTTTTCAAGGTTGATTTAGATATAAAAAAAAAAAGTTTATTGATGTATTCTACAATTTGGGATAGTTTCAGCATTTGAAAGGTAGTTGGGCATCCATGGGGGATGTTCTGATGATCTTCAGATAAAACTATTTTAGCACTGGAAGAAACAACTATTTTTATCACATCTCAAATCCAGTGGGAAACATTCCATAACCAATTCTCAAAACAAATGCTGTAATGTTTGAGGTGAGCTATTAGAAAAAGTACATTTTATTAGTATTATAGGTACAATTTATTCATTCCCTAGTAGGTCAACATTTATAATCTTGAACACTGCATATTCACATAAAAACTCTTTTTCCTCCTAATAACAGTTTTCATAAAATCTTTAACTTCTCTAAGAATATTTGATGCTGAGTTATAATTTCATTTTTGTCCTGAAGTACTTCTGTAATATGTAACATAATTTCATTTTAGGTGAGAAAAATATCCTGTTGCTTTCTCCCCCATGTGACTAGATTATATTTCATTTTTCCAAATATTTCTTGATTCTGATAACTCTTGCATATTTTTATTTTTAAACCGAAAAGTACCTGTACTATTTTCCAAAGATTATATATTTTGAGCAAGGTGACCAATGCCAGGAGCAAGCAGATGGGTCAGTGGGTCAAATACTAATTTAAGCTGTACTTGATAGACACGGACATATCACAGCTAGCGCTTGACTCACTGCCAGGGTTACCCGTCATGGAGCCAATAGTGCTTCAGCTTAACCACGCCATATATTCCTTGGAAAGCAGAAAACTGCTTGGGAAGGACGAAGTGTTAAAGTGCAGAAGTCCAGCCTGTGACCACATCTCTATGATCTCTTCCTAGTTCCACAACATGTGTGATGCCAACATCATCAAAGAATAAAAGAAAAAGGTGATTGTAGTGACCTCAACAACTACCATGACATCTCACTCCTCTTCAGCATTAGAGGATAGGCCTTTGTTAGAATTCATCTTAAGAAGTCACTGAAAATTTACAGATCGATTACTTCACAGTGATGGCCTTGGAGCAGGCAGATCAACAGTGGATATTTTCTCCATAAACCAACTGCAAGAGAAATTAATTGAGCAGCAGACTGCCTTTGCGAAGGTATTCAATATGAGCGGCATGGCAGGACTCTTTAAGAGACTGGTAGATTGGCTGTCCCCGAAAAATTCACCACCCTTATCCGTTTACATCACGGTAATATGTATGGCATGGTACAGTTTGCAGGCTCCACATCAGACAGCTTCAAGATCAAGTGTAGAGTGAAAAACTTACTTGTATCTTCTTCGCTGTACTTCTTAACTATGTCACTAACATGAATATATATAATTAACTCATTAAATGGCAATGCACCATACTTCTCTCATTTATTTGAATTGTTTATGCTCCATGTCAATAAAAGTCAAAATAAAGAAATGGAGGAATAGTTAAATTGTTATTGAGATAAACAAATAATTTTATATACAATAAATTTTCCATTTTGTTTAACTTATTTAACGACTTATTTGTGGTATTGCTAATTATTTATAAATGTTGATAAATATTCACGTTACTGTACCGGAACACTCCTCATCAAAACAGGAGTTGTTTCCCTTGGCAACTCCTGACCTTACTAATTTTCCTGTTACAGAAAATATCGCTAAATATTTGCAGATTTTGTTTGTTTCTTTGTTTGTTTTTGGATTTTTGTGCTGTTGAAATTTAAAGTTGGTATTATGTAAAGTTTAAGGTGGTTTTGGAGAGTCTTGGGGTGTTTAGTAAGACCCTATTAACAGTGAGTGACAACCTGTCACTTGACCAGGGGATCAATGCCCGCATTGGAAAGGAGTCCACCACTTTTGGCTCACAAAACGCTCATGATATTAACAAATTTACTATCCAGATTATGATGCCTGATCAAATAAGCTACTTACAGATGCCAAGAGAGGGAACCTAGTATCCTCCACGTCTGTTGCTTGTTACCACATTTAAGGACAAGATCACCAACGCTGACACTCATGCTCAGACCAAAATACCAAGCATCCCGGGACTCCTTAAACACAGATGGCTGAGCTGGCTCAGTAGTAGCGTTCACATGATACAAGATGGGTGCATCCTGAAGGACATGCTATATGGCGCAGTAACCAGTGTCAAAAGAGCAGCAGGATGTCCAAACTCCTCCACTTGAAAAACGTCTACAAGCATGACGTGAAAGATCTCAACATTGGCATTGACCAGTGGGAGTCGCTGGCAGATGAGAGACATCTGGCACCAGAAGCTACGATTAATGTTCGGAGTGAAACATCATGACAAACAGTCGTGAAGAACACAGCAAATGTCAAGGGAGGCAATGTGCCATTTAGGCTTTACATGTGGAGACAAAATAAGTGTTGTCTCTTTCAGCAGGCACTGTTGTCCCGGGATATAATGTTTGAACATATAATTTCAAACCTGTTAAATTTAGATTTGTTCAACGAATTAAATTAAAACACTGAAAGGGCAGTCAATAAATTAAAATATTTAATGTTCATTACGTAGGAGATGTGTCTGATATGGCCAGCTGGTATTAGACACAGGTGCGAGACAAAAGCGTTTCGGAACACTTAGTGGTATACATTACAACATCAGTTGCAAGCAACATTGTCACTTTTTCACCAACGTTGTATTCCTTCATATCAGCAGATGATTTATTTTGCAGTTTTCTCAGACTTGCAGGATATACATTTCGTCTTTATCATGGGGAGGAGGTTATTGTGAATTCTAACGAACATCTGATGACAAAACTTCTGTTACTGTTGTTGTGTTTTTCATGTTCTTTTATAACAAGACGTGAATTATATTAGCATGCCACTGAACAGACGCATTCTTGGCCTCCAGGTTAGTTTTATAATATCCTCTTAGGTTATTCCACAGCTGCTAGCATTTGAAAACACAAAACTACTATATGTTGTGGACAAATCAAGATGCAAGATATTTTCATTCGAAGGATTATTCATGCCAGAAGGTTACCCCTTACAAAACTACTTACGATATTATGATACTCATATTTGGCGATATGGTAAAGATTGGTGAATAAAAGATGCGTAAAGATCATTGTTTGGAAAACGTTTACGTAAAACTCATAAATTTGACCTTTTGACCTCTTATCTAGACGTGTTAACGCTTGCTGCAAATGCAAGTTAATATATGAATTACTGCAGGAATGAGATGAGCTTATTAGGCTAAAATAATTGTGTGTTCTTCCAACTTACAAGTAACATTTTGATCAACACTATATGAGGATCGATTGCCCACAGGGAGGACATGGGTTAGTTGTTTATGAACATGATTAGTACTGTGCTACTCAGCATATCATTCATTAAATGATCATTTGATATTATCATGAACACTAATAAAAAACAACATTCCTGTCAAGACATATATAAATATCACTTTTAATTCTTGAAACTTTTGCAAAGAAGCTGACATAAACACTCCAATGTGTGTGTGTATATATATATATATATATATATATATATATATATATATATATATATATATCCAAGTTTCGCTGTGGAACGAAGTGGATCGACAACCCATGTCTTGCAAAGATGGTCTTTCATAGACTTGCAGTAAGCTAACAATTGCTGGCTGAAAGGAATAAACGGTGTCTTAAAGAGTATCTATGTCACCACTATTGGATTATTAGCAGTTGAAAAACAAAATGATTGAATCCAATCATTACATTTACCCAAGAAAGTTAGAAATGAGTGGTCACTGTAAAGAACGACACGTGTCTCATTTAAATTTCTTAAATTTAAACTTGTCACACATGAGTTTTTCTTTGGAGTGATGGCATGTTAAAGTCATATTGTCTACTTCTAAAGTTCGAGTGTCACTTGCTTTTACAGGAAGCATACTACTATTACATAGTGATGAAAACCAAACGAATAAACAAAAGCAGGCAATTGTGTGTGGATGTATTGATTCAATGATACTTTTATGCATGTTCAAGCGTTTGTTAATAAAAACACTGCTGTATACAGCAAGAAAATTATATCCACATTTCTGAATTTGATGGCATCACTTGTCACTCCAGCTTGCTCAGAACAGTCTTTCTCTCTCAGTGACAGTCAATGGGGAAAGCATTCTTGTCTCTTTCTCCTTGGGTAAAAAACATTATTAATAATAAGAATGACGTTATTTAAAGAAGAAACTCATTTGGTCAACTGATCAATCTCTCATGAAGCCTTCTACAATGGCATATGTATGAATATATACATAAATAATGCACACTTTTTAAAAGATGAGATGTCATAAGACAACATAAGATGTTAAAACCAGACAATGCACAAAGCTTCAATGATGAGTATATATATGATTCATACAAATAGTAGTGGGTGGGGAACACATCGGCAACATTACAGATGAATACATGATAACAATATTATAAAACTTGGTAATTAACAAAATGGTAGATGTTGACTAAGTGGCTTTTTGAAAGTTTGGCATGAGTCAGCTGACTTTATATAAGGTGGTATAGAATTCCAAAGTTTAGCTCCAGAAAAAGCAAAACTCTTCTGATAAAACTCTGAATTTGGTTTAGGTGAATATAACTTCTTGTATGAGATGGATCTTACTTTATACATATTCACTTTTCAACAAATTTAAAATTACATTTAAGATAATCAGAAGCCAATCCATGTAAGAATTTATAGACTAGTAAACCCTTCTGAAACAGTTCTCTACTAAAATGGAAGTCTCTTTAGAGTTTTAAAATGATTTGTTGATGGTGTATCTAAATCAACATCAAGAATAACTCGAGCTGCTCTTATTTGATATTTCAGTATTTTTTCCAGATTTTCTATACCGTTATTACCCCTGACAGAACTACAGTATTCTAAGTGTGACACGCTATATGCATTGTAGAATATCTTTCTGTTATTGAGGGATAAGAGATTGTATTCTTTTCAAGAGATAAAGCAGTGAGTTGACTTTATAATGACCTGATGAACTTGTATTTTCCAACACAAGATATCGTCTTTCTGATGCCTTGTTCACTTTCCGACTATTGTATATTAGTCCCTTTTATCATCACCTTGAAGTCGTTTTTCTCAGCTGTTACTCTTGCTTGACTTCATATCATCATGGCTTTTGATCTGGCTGCATTTATCTTCATGTTGTTGTGTTCACACCAGTTATTTATTTTTTTACCAAATCTTTATTTAATTTAGTGCTATTAACAGCCTGTTGATCCAATGTTATGTAATGTTGTATCATCTGCAAACATGGTGGTGGTGGATAGCTCAGTGTAATGTGGTAAATTATTCATGTGCAGCAGAAAAAGTAATGGGTCAGTAACTGATCTTTGTGGAACACCTAACTTTATCAGTTTCTTATCTGCAAGTTTATTTAAAATTGAAATTTATTGTTTACAGCCTTCAAGATAGATTGGAAACCACGTTAAAATTTCATGGTTAACTTGATATATATTGAGCGTTTTCAGCAGGATTATGTGATTTACAAGGTCAAAAGTCTTTGTAAGGTCAAGAAAAAAATGTGCCTACAAGATTACCTTGATCTATTTTAGTTACCCCATCATCTACCATTCTAGTTAGTGTAGTCTGGTATGAAAGTCCCTAATGCCCTAATGTAAGCCTGACTGTCGTGAATGTGGTAAATTAAATGATTCCAGGTAGTTTCTAAATTCATTAAAAACATCTTTCTAATATCTTTGAAAGCAATGATAACATTGATATAGGTATAAATTTATTCTTATCAGACATATTATCTACACATGTAGCTGTTCTGACATCAAGTTGGCCTAATTCATTTAAAATGAATTCAGAACATATTTTATGACTTATATTTAGGTATTCTGAAGGACTCTTCTTTGCTAAGTTTTGAAGAAATATGCTCATTTAATTCATCACTGGAGAATCTTTATGGACTGTGAGGTCTACAAGTTTTTTCATTTATATTTACAACAAAACATTCATTAAAGACCAAGGTATATCTTTCAATTATTAAGAAATATTTGTGAATTCATCTTTCTTTATTCAATACCTATTATATTTATTTTTTATGATAAATTTTATGTTGTTTACTTAATTTTCGTGTACAGCAGATAGGATAATGATCATTTATGGAATATTGGGGAACTGCATAACATTGTCAACATTGTTGGTACTATATAGATGTAATCAATTAGTGTTTCAGATAACTCTGTTATCCTAGTGGGAACATGAACTAACTGTTGATAATTCGGGGAGTTCATAGTTTTATCTAACTTTGATATCAGGAAGCAAATTGTAACTGAAGTCACCCACTAAACAGACTTCTTTGTATTCCATATACAGAGATTCAACCTTTTTTTGAAATGTGGTACACCAAGTATTATCAGTGTTCAGTGGTCTATATATTATTTTTTGTTTTTTCATTACAATTATTAAATAATGTCAATGTCAATGGAACTTGGAGCTACAGGTTACCAAGTATTATAAACAATTGCATAAACACATGTTTAGAAAGTTATTTTCAAGCATTAATTTTTCCAGACCATTCTTAAATCCCATTCAAAGCAGCAGCATGATTATGATTGGTGCTAGCAAGAGGTATGTACTCTAAACTAGTTCACTGAGTTAATACAGATGCCAACAACCAGTTTCCATTTATTTACGATGTTCTTCGTATGAAGAATGAAGCGGTATAGACCAAAGTTATCTTATGATTCACAGTAAAATAGCACAAAATTTAGCACGTATCACATAAACATTATATATTGATACAAAACATGAATCACATAAATATATATTGATACAAAACATGAATCACATAAATATTATATATCGATAGAGTGCACAGATCACATCAATATTATATATTGACAGAGTGCACGTATCACATAAATATTATATAGTGATAGACTGACTTTAAAATAAATTAAAATTATTAAAGCCCTCATTACTCTCAATCCCTTTTTTGGTATTTCTCCTGTATCTCATCTATCTTGTTGAAAAGGAAGGCATCCACATTCTCCAGGATGGTTCGGAGATTAAGCATTGCGAGTATGGATACCTTTACATTCAGTTCCACCTCATTTTCGAGATTTTTCATTGGAAGAACAGCATAGCGAGGCAAACCGAGATTCTCTGCTACTTTGCTGACGCAATGTTCAACAGTGGGGCTCCTGAAGACGTTTGATATATCAGTTTGCACATGCTTGCATACATTGTCAACCTTCGTTAGTAGAACCAGCTGTGGGATATCTGAAAGGAAACAAAGTAACGTTTTTGTCACTATCTATAATTTGTCGTAAGAATGATTACATATTGGATAACAAAACAATCAGCAAATCGTACATACCGTGAAAAATAAAAATACATGAGTATTGAAAACAATTAGCAAATCGTACATACCGTGAAAAATAAAAATACATGAGTATTGAAAACAATCAGCAAATAGTACATACCGTGAAAAATAAAAATACATGAGTATTGAAAACAATTAGCAAATAGTACATACCATGAAAAATAAGAATACATGAGTATTGAAAACAATCAGCAAATAGTACATACCGTGAAAAAAAAATATACATGAGTATTGAAAACAATCAGCAAATCGTACATACCGTGAAAAATAAAAATACATGAGTACTGAAAACAATTAGCAAATAGTACATACAGTGAAAAATAAAAATACATCAGTATTGAAAACAATTAGCAAATAGTACATACCGTGAAAAATAAGAATACATGAGTATTGAAAACAATTAGTAAATCGTACATACCGTGAAAAATAAAAATACATGAGTATTGAAAACAATCAGCAAATCGTACATACCGTGAAAAATAAAAATACGAGTATTGAAAACAATCAGCAAATAGTACATACCGTGAAAAATAAAAATACATGAGTATTGAAAACAATCAGCAAATCGTACATACCATGAAAAATAAAAATACATGAGTATTGAAAACAATTAGCAAATAGTACATACCGTGAAAAATAAAAATACATGAGTATTGAAAACAATTAGCAAATAGTACATACCGTGAAAAATAAAAATACATGAGTATTGAAAACAAACTGCTAAACTTGAAAGCATATTTATGTTCATCTTTGCATAATAATTATGGGTACAAAGGATGCTTCATGATACTATGCTGATTGTTATGCAATTCATATTTGTTCATGATACTAAGCTGATTGTTATGCAATTCAAATTTGTTCATGACATTAAGCTGATTGTTATGCAATTCAAAGTCATTCATGATACTAAGTTGATTGTGATGCAATTCAATGTCATTCATGATACTAAGTTGATTGCGATGCAATTCAAAGTCATTCATGATACTAAGTTGATTGTTATGCAATTCAAAGTCATTCATGATACTAAGTTGATTGTGATGCAATTCAAAGTCATTCATGATACTAAGCTTATTCTTATGCAATTCAAAGTCATTCATGATACTAAGCTGATTGTTATGCAGTTCAAAGTCATTCATGATACTAAGTTGATTGTAATGCAATTCAGAGTCATTCATGATACTAAGTTGATTGTTATGCAATTCAAAGTCATTCATGATACTAAGTTGATTGTAATGCAATTCAGAGTCATTCATGATACTAAGTTGATTGTAATGCATATCAAAGTCATTCATGACACTAAGTTGATTGTAATGCAATTCAAAGTCATTCATGATACTAAGCTGATTGTTATGCAATTCAAAGTCATTCATGATACTAAGTTGATTGTTATGCAATTCAAAGTCATTCATGATACTAAGTTGATTGTTATGCAATTCAAAGTCATTCATGATACTAAGCTGATTGTGATGCAATTCAAAGTCATTCATGATACTAAGTTGATTGTTATGCAATTCAATGTCATTCATGATACTAAGTTGATTGTTATGCAATTCAAAGTCATTCATGATACTAAGTTGATTGTTATGAAATTCAAAGTCATTCATGATACTAAGTTGATTGTGATGCAATTCAAAGTCATTCATGATACTAAGCTTATTCTTATGCAATTCAAAGTCATTCATGATACTAAGTTGATTGTAATGCAATTCAAAGTCATTCATGATACTAAGCTTATTCTTATGCAATTCAAAGTCGTTTATGATACTAAGCTGATTGTTATGCAATTCAAAGTCATTCATGATACTAAGCTGATTGTAATGCAATTCAAAGTCATTCATGATACTAAGTTGATTGTTATGCAATTCAAAGTCATTCATGATACTAAGCTGATTGTTATGCAATTCAAAGTCATTCATGATACTAAGTTGATTGTGATGCAATTCAAAGTCATTCATGATACTAAGTTGATTGTTATGCAATTTAAAGTCATTCATGATACTAAGTTGATTGTGGTGCAATTCAAAGTCATTCATGACACTAAGCTTATTCTTATGCAATTTAAAGTCATTAAAAAGAGTTCTCTGTCACAATCTTTATTTTAACTGGATGCAAATGATGCGAAAGTATGTATAATCGTTAGATTTTTCTAAAGTACTCACAATTCTATAACAAAAAGCATTTTGGCAGAAATTAATGTTCTCTCTCTCTCTCTCTCTCTTATGAACTAGATGGTTAAGAGAGATTCTGACAGACAATGTAACTTTCTACTGAGGTATGGGCTGCTGCAGACTTAGGCTTTAAGACATGTTTGTCCATAAGACTTGGGCTTTAAGACATGTTTGTCCATAAAGGTTTACAATGTATTGTGTTACATATTCTATGCTACAGATTCATTTTGTGTACGTGTAAGGATACAGTGGAAACTATGGTAATTGACCTTGATTAGTCTTAACAGACTTTCCGAAAAGTGCTCCGACTTAGACAACTATTATCAATGTAGACCCAGATAATAATGTGCCAAGAGATAAGGGTCCATGTTGTCTGTTCTACTAATTAATCCAAATGAAAATGACTTCAAAACCTTCAGGTACACTTTGAAAATCAAATCAAGTGCATTTAGAAGCTTTGAGGTACATTTGAAGTTAAAACAGACCAAACTGTAAATTTAGTGGTTTGGTTCAGTGGTACACATGTTTATGATTGGTTAAGAAATAAAATAACTAATTTTAATACTCTTTTACTACTTTGGTTAACACAATACAATTGCAAAAATATTCTTTAAAATATACTTGCCAAAAGCATGTCTACTTAATTCTTAATTGAAAACATTTTCTAGCAAAAATAAACAATCATTAACACATGTCCTACTGAAATACAAAAGCAATGAAAATGTCAAATCTGTTAAATGCACATGGATATGTCTTAACAAACAGCTCCAGTTTCCTAAGTAGTAAGAGTGTCCGCTTTGGATGTGGGAGGTCATGGGGTTGAACCCCGACCAAGTCATATCAAAGACTTATAAAAAATGGTATGATAAGCAGCCTTGCTTGATGCTCAGCATTAAAAGGTTAGTGTTATGACTGGTCAGACTGGTGTCAGGATAATGTGACTGGGTGGAGCATGGTATTACATGTATGCAGCATGATGCACCAGTGCATGACATCACTATAAACTGGCACTATACAGACATCATAGTGATATGGCAAAAATTGTTAAAGCTAGTAATCTCTCTCCCTCTCTTTCTCTCTCTCTGTCTCTGTCTCTCTCTGTCTCTCTCTCTCACAAACACACACACACACTTATTTTAATTTTAACAAATACCCATTGTGTTCATTACTGTCTGTAGATCCTTCAAGTTCTGCAAAACGTCTGGAATGAGATCTGGCATGGCTTCCACCTGAGTAGCATCAATGAAGAACACCACACAATGGATTTGATCCTCTAAGTTTGGGTACTTGATAAATCCAGGAGTATCTGACGATATGAAGCCACTGGGATCCAGCTGAAAAAATAATGTAGTAAGCTGAAGCACAAGGTTTTAAAAGAGAAGATAACAAACAATATATGACAGTCGGAATATGTGCCATTTGAGCACCCTATGGTAAAGAATATTTCACTGTAACCACCTCTATGGCCTTCTATGTGAATGGTAATGTTCAAAATATCCATAGGGTTAATATAATTGGGATCCATAGTGTCGCTTAATGCAGTGTATGGATCTAAGCATTTTTTAAAATTTTAAATTCTGGGGTTCTGTGTACCCTATTTTAATTAACATTACGATGTAGGTGTACATTAAGCTAGCGCTATAATCCCTTAATGGGAACAGTAATGTTCATAAAAATGTTTACACGTTGAGTCATGATATAGGCTATAGTGTTGCTACATGAAAACTGTTATGTATATTTAATTTAAATGTTTGTTTGTTTGTTTTTTTTATTTTAAACAAAAATTAATTACATGTTATTATAATGTAACATTATTAGCTGGACTTGATCAAAATTGAGTTTATTTCTGCTTAACTTGAATGGTTTTTGTAAAAAAAAAATTAGTTTATTTCCGTAAACAACTAAAAATAGCTTCATCATACTCTATGCGTATGAGCTTATTAACCAAATTATTATTCAGGTAAACAAGAGGTGGTAAATGTGTTGATCATGGCCAGGGTTTTGGAGGTTCCCATGTGAATTTTATAGGTTATTGTGTTGTAAGTAAACCAGGATCACTAGATCAGTTTAGAAGGTTATGTTCCATTAGGTTATAGTTGTTTTTAGAAAATTCTAATGTGACCCAAAGTCGCTCTTTTACTGAGCTTGAGGGGGTACTGAACAAGGACCTGGAGAATATGAAGCCTTTCTTCAAACAATTGCGTCAACAGCCAAGCATAACAAAGACAGCCTCCAAGGAGAGTAAACTCTCAGACTTAACTTTGTAATGTACCCAGATCAAATCTTTTCGTAAAGTGTCATTTTATTTAAGTTTTCCTTTATTGTCGTCAATGTTGATTTTGATTAAATGTTTCAGCACATGTATGGCATAAAGGAAATACCAGTTTTTCCTTGCCAATGTTTTGGTTAGATAGGATTGTACACTTGTGTTGGAGGTATGACCCAGTGATTGATTAACCTTTTGTATTGGCTACTATGTTGAACGTCAATGTGTTCTGTCAACTGTGATGTGTGTCCATGATTGAATGTTGTATATAAAATTCTTAAAGACTTATCTTTTGTCGAAGAATGTAAGCTGTAATGATAAAAAAAAAGTGTTTACACAACATCTGAGTTCAAGGCAAGTCCATTTTGCAATAAGACCAGACTTTTTATTAGATCACTACCATTATTAACATCGTAGGTCAAGTGAAAATGTACATAAATAGGGACTTGATAAATATGTAATTCATTCCTATGTTAGATCAGTCTCAGGAATCGATTTGTCACCAAAGTATGGAGTTGTGTCCAGACATAGGTCTAGATTAATTATTTATTACAATATTCTTAATTATTACATTATTCTTAGATCTAGATTAATTTATTACATTATTCTTTAGAATTACCAAATACTAATATATGTTTTTGGATTTATGCACACTACGAAACTGGAACCCCATTGAAAGACATTATGCATTACACCATTGTTTTATATCAGGATATTCAAGACTACTGGAATTCATTCGGAACATAATATTGTCGTTCTTGTTCTGATCGAATTTTATTACCTCTTCTAGTTCATCGTTTCATGTTGAATGTAATACTGACGACTGGTGCCAACAGTATGGTCACAAACGGCGTTTTTATTTTCCTGGCACAACGTGTGCCTTTTACTTATTAAATCGAATAAGAGGTACACAAGTGGAGCACATTCTCTACGTAAGCAATTTTCTGCTATTCATGGGACTGATGCGTGCGTAACCTCCCACAACAGGATGTTATGACAAATGTTAGTTTGCTAGAACATCAATGAAATCTTTCTTATCCGTTGGGAATGCAAGGCCTGGTAGTGAAACACAAAATACATCTTTCTCCGCAATCAATATGATGCTACCCCAGGAACGTTGTTAATCTGAACGATACCACGCTTGGTACTGATCATCCCTCCTTAAAACTTTGCATTGTCCGACACCTCGTTGTTAATCTGAACGATACCATCGGTCTCTCTAAACACCCCAAGACCACCCCAAGACACCCCAATATTGCATATATTATCACCAAATCTCGTAATAACGTACCAAGAAGCGGAAAAAAGAAATGAAAACATACATACGGACATTGTTACTATCAACGATTTATAGTATTAGTAGATGGGCCTATTTCTGATAATCTACGGAAACGAACTCTATGCATCACATATCTTTAATTATATATAAAATTAATATTTAATTATTATATATAACAATTTCCTCATTAAAATGGCGATGTTCCATACTTCTCTCATTTATTTGAATTGTTTAATTGTTTAGGCTCCATGTTAATATTTGTAAAAAAAAAGGAATGAAGGAATAGTTAAATTTTTATTGAGATAAACAGTTTTTTTATATACAATAAATTTGCCATTTTGTTTAATTTTTTTAACGACTTATTTGTGGTATTGCTCATTATTAAATGTAGATTAATATTCATGTTACTGTACCGGAACACTCTTCATCAAAAATGGAGTTTTTTCCTTGGCAACTAGCGACCTTGATAATTTTACTGTTACACAAATTATTGCTAAATATTCGCAGTTTTTATTTGTTTGTTTGATTGTTTTTGGTTTTTTGTGCTGTTGTTGAAATTTTAAGTGAGTATCATGTAAGTTTAAGGTGTTCTTGGAGAGTCTTGGGGTGTCTTGGGGTGTTTAGAGAGACCCCGATACCATGCTTGGTACTGATCATCCATCCTTAAAACTTTGCATTGTTCGACACCTCGCGGATGTGACAAGTGTGTTGTGTGAATAATGATTATTGGATTGTTAATTCTGCCGGTATGATAAAAATGACCCAGAAAGGAGATTTCACATTTGCGTGATTGATTAATAGTCTCAAACGGGCGTCATATACAGCATGGCATTGAAGTTTCAGTGTTTCTACTACTACTACTACTACTACTACTACTACTACTACTACTACTACTACTACTACTAATAATAATAATAATAATAATAACCATACCATGTGTAATGAAACCCGCTGATTTGTCTGGTGGCACTTAAGACCTGAATTCTTTAAGTTTTGGAGTATACGTGTAAGCTGTTAACAAATATTTTTGAGTCACTCGAAGATGAAAATAATCTTCAGGAACTTTCGTTCTTATGTAATCTTGATTATCTTCGTCTTGTAATGGAGGTTGATGGTGTTACATATAACAACAAGTTAACATCAAATTTCCAATAGGTGACCATCAACTCTTGGACCCATTCCTTTACATGTAGCGACATTATGGCGTCCACACAATACCTAAAACTATTTTAACATTACGATTACAGTTAGAGCCATAGTGGCGACTTATGGTAAACCTACGACGTAATGCTAATTTTCACAAGGGTCCATAAAGCCGCAATATTTTAAACATATGCTAAGGTCCACACGTTACGTTAAGCGACACTAAGAATTATTATTCTATATACTTTTAATATTACCTTTCCGATATGAGGGCCATAGCGGCTACTGAAGCAAAAACTTAATTCCCACAACTGGCCCAAATGGCAAATATTACTACTTACACCAAAATGACTTTTAACTTGTCTCTTGTTATTATATTATGCCTCTCCTTGATTGTGACGTATAATTTAATAAACAAAAATGAAATATATTGTAATAAATTTGGAGTTGCTAGCCCGAAATAGTTAGCCAGTTAGTAGGAGCAAACATCACAGAGAGGAGTGTTAGTGAATTTGAACCATGCTGGGGTCGTTAGTAGTGATTTTAGGCACAAGCCGAATGACTGTCCCTTTCAGTAACATAGTCCATATTAAAATTCCGCGGTGTATACAAGTATTGTGATTGAAAAGGCAGCATTTATGGTTAGAAATCAGTAAATTATAGAATGTAATCAATAAGTTGGAACTTGGTAGGTACCGTTTATGTGGCCATAATGGAAAATGGGCGTATGTATATGAGCGTGATACGCCGGAAATTCTGTGGATTGACTGGCCTAGGGTCGCGCAGTTAAATATTTCCCAGTTAGTAAGGGAATACTGGTGTAATTTCTATGGCATGACAAGCTATCGGTACGGAAAACGGATGATAATGAATAAAAACCATGCAAAGGTGCAGTTAATGGACGTTTGGGCAAGTTGTCTCCTCTGGGTCGCCAATTGATTAGAGCAAAGATTATTAGTTATAGCGGACACGTCTTTCTTTCCATTTTACAACTCAAGTTGTATGGAAGTCTTTGGAAATTTGGGGAAAACTTATGACTTCCAGCGTGACTCGCGCCAGGGTTTTGACACCGCTCGGTCAAGTGAATACCCCTGTGCGTGTAACAATATGACATGATAAAAAGGTAAACTAATTTTTTTTTCATTTACAATGTTTAAAAATCCCTTGTAACGTAAAGTTTTAATTTAAACGAAATACGATGATTTAGTCTTAAATACCTGTAATCTGTTTGGCAGATGCCCTCCCAACAAAAGCTTCAAGTTGTCCTTGCTCATTGGGAGTTTAGCCTCCAGTCCACGTGTGTCACATAACCTGAAGTTCAGCGGCTGTTTGGTAATGCTAGATAGTACCGGATACTTTATAAACTAAAATATAATTTAAAATACGAAAGTACTTAGCACAAGCATTCGATCATCGTCATATAATTTTAAAGTATGCTTTCACCAAATATATCGTTTGCTTTTTTATCGATCTAGGAACTAACAATCTTAATATGTCTCGGATGATAACAAACAATAATATTTTATTTCGATGCCAACATTACTAATTCAATCAAGGTATATTTTAATATAAGTAACAATATATTTACTATAAAGACAAGCCCTATCTATGTTTCAATTGAATCGCATAGGAATGTGCTAAATTCAACTTAAGCCTCATAGAAAACATTTGAAACATTTTATCATATACGAATAGCAATAACAACACTGCACGCGGTCATCCGACAAGATGTCAGATAAGAATTAAACAGAATATCTAGTTCTGAAGCCAGGAGACTCATGGGAAATCTAATTATAGTTTTGGAGCCAGGAGATTCATAGGGAATCTCATTTTAGTTTTGGATCCAGGAGATTCATGGGAAATCTAATTATAGTCCTGGGGTCAGAGATTCATGGGAAATCAAATTATAGTTTTGGAGCCAGGAGATTCATGGGGAATCGAATTATTTCAATCACAACTATATTTATAAAAGTACCTTGGTGGTTATGCTGTTTATTCCGCTTCCACTTCGTGCCTGGTTGAAAACCTTCCCACGAAACACCGAGTTAACCGTGTTGAAAAAGCTGGATTTTCCGGACCCTACTGGTCCGATGAAGAGGATATTAACATGGGGAAACCTTACTTCTGATCCCACCACATCCCTCACGGGCACATAATCTTCTATCTCCCCTTTAATATGTTCCATTTCCTATATTTGAAAGAAATAATGTTCAAAATAATATCGTCTTTATACATCCCCTACGACTCGATCAATACTGACAAATTTATCTGATATATAATGCTATTTTCAATACGCATATTGACGCATCTATTTGGTACATAATGTTATTTTCAATACACATACTGACAAATTTATCTGATATATAATGCTATTTTCAATACGCATATTGACGCATCTATTTGGTACATAATGTTATTTTCAATACACATACTGACAAATTTATTGGTACATAATGCTATTTTCAATATGCATATTGACAAATTTATTTGATACATAATGTTATTTTCAATACACATACTGACAAATTTATCTGGTACATAATGCTATTTTCAATACGCATACTGACAAATTTATCTGGTACATAATGCTATTTTCAATACGCATACTGACAAATTTATCTGGTACATAATGCTATTTTCAATACGCATACTGACAAATTTATTTGGTACTTAATGCTATTTTCAATACGCATACTGGTATATATTTACATCCTCTACTGTCATGTTGTATGCAATGCATTATCTTATTAAATAAAATATGTTTGTTATCGTAATTTCCATGTTAGATTTCATTAAATTATAAATAAAACTCTCTCTCTCTCTGTGTATATATATATATATATATATATATATATATATATATATATATATATATATATATATATATATATATATATATATATATATATATATTAAAATTCATATGACAATTTCTATCTCCCACTTTTACGTTATATGCAAAGGTCATTTTTCAGCTGAGCTCTGCTGCGCGGCTTGTCCTCTCATTCTTCTCCTACGTTGTAAAAATGTGACATGTTATGATTGAAAATAATTATATTTTATGTTATGATTGAAAATAATTATATTTTATGTTATGATTGAAAATAATTATATTTTATGTTATGATTGAAAATAATTATATTTTATGTTATGATTGAAAATAGTTATATATTGTTATGATTGAAAATAATTACATTTTATGTTATGATTGAAAATAATTATATATTATGTTATGATTGAAAATAATTATATTTTATGTTATGATTGAAAATAATTATATTTTGAGCTGAATGAAATCTAAATCAGACTCTCTTTTGACAAACAAGAATTGTGACTGGATGTATTAAAAATTATAGTTACATCTTCAGACCACTGTGGTTCTGTTCTCCACGTTTTATCATAAAGCTGGGCGTCTACAAATGAAAGGAAAAACAGTATATTCTTTTACAATGTGTTCTTGATATTATTCAAACGTGAAGCAAAACTATGGTTATGCCATGTATGTGCTTAAGGAAAAGGAAATCGTCATTACTCATTGGTTTCAGTGGATGTTCAGAAACTTGATTTTAGCAAATATAATCTTTTATTTTATTAGGACTTGTTCTCAGAATTGTAATTGGTCATATTGATGAGAAGGTAAGTTCTATCCAAATACGTGTCTTCGCGTATTTATCGGCGACAACCTTTTTCGGAATCTAAGAGAAAACAAATGTCTGAGAAAATAATAAAAGGCTTAAATTTTAACAGAATGTAAAGAAAGTGACGTTATTAATCAGATAACAGAGATTAACAATTTTATTATTTTTCTCCATAAAAACCCAATACTTTTAATAAAATTGAAGAGCTAATTGCATGTAACATATTCATCGCCTTTCACTCTCGTTCTCATATTCATGATATGCATAATTTATTATCCCTCGGTGACTAAAAAAACAATTTCTAATTTTGGTATTGTTTTAGCTTACAAGTTCGTTTAATCAACAACATGAGTCTGCATTTTTTGTTTTCTTATTAGAAGAAGTAATATTAAATTTCATAAGATGCATAAATCGAGCTTGTAAGAAAAAAAATCTATCGTGCTTTAATTGATTCTGTCTCTTTTAAAACACCTCTTGTAGGGTTTTACTCCAACGTTATCGCAGAAGAACACAACATATCACGTTCTCCTCTAACACTTTTAAGCTTGTCAGATATATAGAATTACAAATGGCATATTTATTGGCGAAAAACAAGTAGAAAAAGTATATAAATTTGGTTTAGAGCATTATCGATCTTTTCATTTGTTAATGCATTCTAATTGTAAGACTAAGAAATAAAATTGTATTGTTTCCACTTGTCTGTTTTACACTGAAGCTGTATCAGTACTTCGGTGTCAACTTATGCTGCTTTATATTTTTTTTAAAAAGACAGACTTACTGTGGAAACATTATATCCATAACACGATGCTAAAGGAAGATCGTAGTTTTTAAATCAAACAAACAAAATCACAGAGAACTAGATGAGTGCTAAGGAACCAGCCTAAGTGTGCTGAAATATTTGTAATTGATAAAAAAATAATAATGACAGTACCCGTTACTTACTCTCTGAACGATTTGGCAGGAGACCTAGTTTACCAAGAATTACAAGACACATCAAGATGTCTTTTTTTATTGCAAAAGTTATAAAAAAGCAAGGAAAACGGGTTTTGTAAGGTGGTGCGTTTATATTGACAAGTTGAACAGTTGGTTACCAACGTGAATTACTAAAAAATAATATGTTTATAAATTTGCTCATATTTGATCAAAAAAGATTTACATTTCACCTATTTACATAAAGATATCAAATAAAATTTTCTTTCCTGTGTGATAGGCATCACGGTAAAAGTCTGAGCAAATATAAAATCGAAATTTATATCTTGGAGGAGGGGGAGGGATTGGCAGAGTGGTCTAAAGCGCTCTCTGTTACGGATCACCTCCATCTCACCTCTGTCTGCGTAGGTTGAAAAGAACTTGATGAATAACTCAGTTTTTGGTAAGACAATGGAAAATATTCGAAAACGTTTTAATATCGAAATTGTTAACGATATCAAACGCAAATTTGTTTTTTGTTTTAGATGATGATTTTGATAGTATGAAAATATTTAATGAAAATATTTTTGCAGTAGAGAGTCGGAAACAAAACAATTTTAAAATTGAATAAACCGATTTACGTTGGAGCTGCTGTGCTTGATTTGTCAAAGTGGTTGATGTATGATTTCCTACACAATTTTGTACAAATTTAATGACTATCAAGTAAATGGATGTGTACTGATACTGATTCATTAGTTTATGAAACATTTACAAAATATATTTACAAAGATATTTATGATAACCTACAATTATCTGATTCGTCAGATTATCCTCGCGATAGTGGAGTTAAGGATAATACAAATATATAAAGTTATTGGTAAGTTTAAAGACGAAATGAATTTTGTTATAATCGCATAATTTACAGGGCTGCATTCGAAAATGTATGCAGTTAGATTAGCAAATGAGAAAGTAATATAAAAAGCAAACGGAATACCGAAAAGATTTGTCGAATAGTTAATACATTTTATTGATTACATGTATGCACTTGGTGGTGGTGTTAGTTTTGATAGAACAATGGCAATTAGAACAAATCATAATAAACTTGAAACTTATGTTATTATTAAACGCGGATTAAGTAACTTTGATGATAAACGGTATTGTAAAAATGAAATTGAAAAACTTACGCTCGGTCATTATAGGACACAACATTTTTACTGGATATTATCTTCTCCTGCTAATAATGTATCTAAGCTTTAAAAATAAACATGTTTGAAAAATTAACAGTGACAGATGGAAATTGTAGGAAAATTAAAAATTTATGATCGACAATACACCACGGACAGTTAAAATTAGTAATACAATTTCCGGAATATGTTTCGGTAAATTTTAAAAACTTGTTGGAACTGAGGAATTGGAATAAATTAACTATATCGATCAGTTGAGGCAAGAATTATTTAAAAGATTTAATAACTTCCAAATTTGTAAAGCAATTTGAAGAATAAAGGAGGAACAGAAAGAGGTGTGCTCCGTCGGAAGACAAGATAGCATGTGTATAAGTGATTTCGAATGTGATGATTTTTAGGCCCACTTGAATAACACACTGGTGAATAAATCAGTGTTGAACATGCAACTGGACATAGCCAAACCAATCAAGTATGTCGATGGTTATTGAAAAAGTGTGAACCACGTGTCTATGTGTTCGTATCAAACGAATCATACCTATCAGCGCATAACAGACCCAATCAAAAGCCTGAATAAACATTTTAAACACGTGTGTTACACAATCTGAGGAAAAATAATCTGATTTCTTAAATCTCTACTTCACTGAAAATAACCAATTATATTTTAGCCCTCAACACCGGGGTTACCCAAAGTTAAACAAGCCAAAAAAGACGATTTAGAATCACTTTTAAATAGTGTAAGACTTACGGAGAACACGTTCGCTCAGAATTGATTTTCCCATGAAAAAAAACCTTCAATGCCTACAATGTTCTTGCTTAATTTATGTTGTGATGTATATTTAATTTAACTGTTTGTCTGTTATGTTTAAAAATGTATTTTATTACATGTTATTTGTACTGTAACATTGTTTGTAAGACTTTACCTTGTCCAGCATTGAGTTCATTTCTGCTTGACCTTTTATTTTACTTTGTTTCATTTATGCAAACAAATAATAATGGCTTCATTATTCTCTATGTGCATGAGCAAATTAAACAACTTATTATTTAGGTAAACAAGTTGATTTGGGTCAGGGTTTTGGAGATTCCAAAGTTAATAATATAGGCTATTGTTTTGCAAGTGAACAAGGCTCATTAGACCATGCTAGCAGGTTATATTCCGATATGTAATGGTTGTTTTTAGGAAATGTTAATTTGTGACCTGTGTTCAAGCAGAGAACTATATTATATTGTGGCTTTGAGGTTTTACCAGACGTGCTTTAAAATCTAGCACTTTAAGTTGTATTATGGTGTGACCAGTTTAGACTCAATTTTATTTTCTTCAAATTATAGAACTCAAGTGATTATTTTCTCTGGAAATACAAAGGTGCCCTGACAAACGTCTTGGATAAAGACATTCATTGGAGTTTATACTGAATTAAAAGGTGGAATAATATTTCTGTGATTCAGCATGAGATTTTTTACCCATCATCACGTCGCAAGCCAGAACATACACGTCATCGCCGTTTATTTTTGTAATCTCTTCGGGACTTGAACTGTGTTTCATTTGGGACGTTTGCCATACTATGACTTGTGTCTTTAATTCTTGAATGATTGTTTGATTTAATTCGTATTAATTAATTAACCGCAAGTTCTTTTTCCCCCTCATTTTCCACTTTCTATTCTAAGGAAATACATTTCTTGTTAAATTTTACAAAGCTTGTCTTCTTCACTCTAGTCTGTTACTGATTTTAAAAGCATAGCCTCGTAGCAACGTGGACTCTGAAACGTTTCGTTAAACATAACGCTTGCTATTCGCTTAATTCCTCGTCTTTTTGACTGTTTGGTCACCGCCAGCTAATTCAGTTGTCACACGCTTTAAATTGCACATTTTTGATTTCATAACACGACCGGCACAATAATCTTACAGTTTATAATAATGTTTGTATCTGAGAAAAATCCAATGTAGGTGACCACCATCACAATCGAACTGGTAAGTTCTCACCATTTAATATTACACTTTCTTCTGTCCAGTTTTGAGTACATCCTTTTACCAATATATTTTTGTTAGAAAAATTCTATTTTTATCTCTAATCTTGAACCGATGTTGCCGATACTTATTAGCGATTGCCAATATCGGATTTTTAATTGCGTCATTTAGAGACATTTTGATCGATCTGTGTTTTGTATTATTATAATCAAATACAATCTTTGAAAGATTGTCAATATATTTCTTGGTGTTTTTCATTTTCAAATATTTTTGAATAACTTTTCGCAAAGTTCGCTTAAATCTTTCAACAATAACAACAATATCACGTTTTCGTTCGTTTCCGGTAATATATTTTGTATACTGTTCTGTTTCATAAAATACTTAAAATTTTATTTTTTACTAAAACACTCCGCGCCATGATCAGTCCAAATTGTATTTGGTCGTCGCTCAATGCTAAAGATAATTTGTTTTAACGCATCGGTTGTTGCTGTCCCTGTTTTTAATGCAGCTGGTATACTAAAGGCATATTTGCTAAAAATGTCAATAACATTAAACAAGTATTTCTTGTTATCGTTGTATTTTGAAAACTGGACACATCTGCTAAATCTATCGCCATATATTGCTATGTATATTTAAATTAATTGTTTTGTCTGTAAGTTTTAAAATATTTTATTTATTCCAGTCCATGATATTGTATTGTAATATTGCTTACTGGACTTAATGCTTTTGGAATTAAGTTTAGTTATGTTTGACTAAATTGATTTTTTTAAATTATTTCATTGATAGTAAAATGAAACATTGTACCTTGTTGCTGACCTTGTTCCATAATCAGTGACAGTTTTGGTAAACAACTTTGTTGATCTGTCTCAGAGTAAGAATCATTGAGTTGAATCAAGGTTATACCTGGATTACTACGTACGTATATTTTTATTTATAATGATGAACTCTTGATCCCCATCCAGAAATATGTTTTACGTTCTTGTTAGTCTTATAACTGATGTTATGAATTTTATCGTTCTTAAACACTTGAGAAGTCAAGTTGTTTTATGTTGTGTCCAGTTTGGGACTACAATTTTTATTTTCTTCAAATTATTGAATTTCAAGTGATTGATTTTCCTGAAAATATAAAAGTCATCTAATTAATTATTGGAATTTTTTTTACTAGAATTTATACAGAATTCAAAAACTGAAATAATATTTTCTGTGATTCACCAACAGACAGTTGACACATCAGTACAACGCTTAAAACTGCATACGTTATCACCTTCAATCTTGGATTTTAATCGGGATTTGGAATGTGATTCACTCAGGCCATTTTGTTGATAGGATTTGTTTTAATTATTCGATTACAAATGGATTTAATTCGCAATACAGTAAGTTTCGTTTTCTTTTTTGTTTTACTTTGTAGTCAAGGGAAACAAATTATTTGTTAAATTTTGCAAAGCTTGCTGTCATCACTCTTTTCTGTTACTTATTTTAAGAGCATAGACTCGAAACAATATCATCAAGGCATTTGAGACAACCTTTCGCCGCAGAAATTAATCTGTTTAGTTCCGGAGATACAATTTATGGACGTTCGGAATGGACTACAAACGGAGAAACAGCAAACTTTTGACTAAAAATGCAATGCTCATATTCAGTTTCAAACTGGCAATGCCAAATACGTGCTAGATTAAAATCTGCTAACGGTCTTATTTATAAATGGCATTTGTAAGGATCTATCAATAATGCTTGTTTGTTTGTTTTAGGGTTTAACGCCATTTTCAGCACACGATAGGCTATACATGGCGTCCAGTATTATTAGTGGAGGAAGAACCCGGGAAAATACCCAGAAAGAACCACCCGCCCATGAGAAGCTACTGGCAAGCTTTCTCACATAACTACATTAGCCGAATCTTAGACTCGAACCCACGCAGACAGAGGTGAGACGGCAGTGATCCGTAACGGAAAGCGCTTTAGACCACTCGGCCACTCGGGGCCCCCTGTCAAAAATGCAACCTAGACAACGTTGTACAGCACAACAAATACGTATATTTTAACAGCGCAGTTTTTGTTTTATTCAAATCACAAATAATGTTAATAAATATTTGTATTTTCGTATTTGTATTCTCGTACTTGCGTTGTAGCAGCGGTAAATTCGTTTCCTGGTC
Source organism: Unio delphinus (assembly GCA_029339505.1). Taxonomy (NCBI): domain Eukaryota; kingdom Metazoa; phylum Mollusca; class Bivalvia; order Unionida; family Unionidae; genus Unio; species Unio delphinus. Next base: position 37,311,393 of record JAQISU010001235.1, read on the forward strand.
GTACTTTGTTTTAAATATACAACGTCGATGATCAATTTTAGTATATAGTTGTGTAATAATGTCCAAACCATCAATTAAAACTCGCAAAAGAATTGTATGATAATAGTTTTAATCCTGATGTAGATCTTATAACAATGTAAGGAGGAGGTGATCAAGCACTTCGCACATACCCACACAATGAATACACCAATTTCATGCAAGAGAAGATGGATATAATTTTGTTCGTGTCAAGGAAATGTGAGGATCGTAGCTTAAAAACGCACTAAAAATTATAGTGCAATAAACCAATACTCTACTGAGTGTCAGGTTGAACAAGATCATTCTGAAAACATACTAGAAAACTATAGTTCGAGCTTAGGAGTGAAAATACAGATACAATCATTAAATCTGAACTAATCAAAGCAAGATCACATAGTGGAAAACAGCAGGAAGAGCGACGAATAAAAAACACGCATTACAGACTTAACAAATTGGCGCAATCAAAACGAAATTAAACAGGATCAAGGAGCTAGAATAAAAATGAAGTTCAAACGGAAAAATATATGATCCCCTTCAATTGTATCACCACAACAGGCAAGCATTGCTTAAAGTTGTTGGAGATGTATCCGCAGATTCTGTGTTAATAATACAAGGGTATGCAAATGCTATTATATTACGGCTACACGAAATAATTTTTGATCCTATCATCGTTAACAAATCACTAAAAATAATATCTTCACGATTCGATATGGAGATAAGCGCTGGGAAGACAAAACTGATGACAAATAGTGGCAAACAAATCTCAGCCAAGATTAAAGTCAGAGGACAGGAACTGGAAACAGTGAGCCAGTTCAAATATCCTGGTTCCATAATCACCGAAGAGGGATCAAGAGCAGAAACGTTGTCATGAGCAGCACAAACAACAACAGCTATGTCAAAGCTAAGACCCATCTCGAGAGACATTAATATCTGTCTGAAAAAAAATCATACTATTGAGAGCACTAGTCATCTCAATCTTGTTGTATTCATGTGAGGCCTGGACTCTTGACAGCAGAAATATAATGCGATGCTAAAGAACCATCCTTGGCATCTCTTACATGGACCAAATCAGCAATGAAGAAGTGCGCAAGACCATCAGGCGCAAAGTAGGCCAATATGAAGACCTCCCCACCACTATCAAAAAGAAAAAGCTGAAATGATATGGCCATATCACTAGAGCCAACAGTCTATCCACAACAGTACTGCAGGGCAGCGTCCCGCGTGGAAGAAGGAGAGGTAAACAGAGAAAAATGTGGACTGACAGCATCACAAAATGGACCAGGAAACGTTCTGCAGAGACACAGGCATTCGGACATGATAGAGACAAGTGAAGAGAACTGATCAGATGTTCAGCTGCACAGTGTCTCGACAACCACACTAAGTCAAGAGACTGATGATGATGATCTATATTTTATTCACGACCCATAAATATCGTCAAACAATGCTACGCACGTGCTACATGATTGTTGATAAAATTCAATAATATATCCTCAAATGGTTCTTCGTGCCATTATATCTTTGAGGTAACGTCTCTAATCCAAGTAATTCAGTTCGCCCATGCTGATTTGGTATCCGCGCATCATAAGAATACTACTGATACTCGCGCACGGATTCATCTTTGAGACCTGGCGAATCCATGTCGAATGTGGGATCAGATATACGTTTAAACAATTTATTACATTTATTATCCTCTAACACGTAGACCACTTCCTGCTATCAGATTAACGGCTATATTTCTGTGCTTCATTAGACAACTCAGCTAGAGTTTGATTTGCAGCTTGATTTATTATTTTACCAATATTTGCGGGCTTCACTTCAGTACTGGGTAATTTTACTGGCTGAGGTTTACGTCCTACTAATCGTGCTAGGCTATGCTTAATTGACGAAAATTCTTTAACAGCAATATTTCACTAGGAGCCTTTCCACGAACAACGTATTAGCTTTCATTCCTAGTTGCTTGCAATTTGTATTGCTTTGGGGTTTTGGGGTCTATCCTTCTAAATAAACACTGAACAACATTGCCGAGTTCATCATCGTAGATCGATGTATAAGTAGGTAATCGCAAATGTATCACTCTGACTAAAATCGGTCCACGTTGAGCATTGTGTATAATCATCTTAATTTTTATTAATTAATTTAATCACTCTAATAATTATCAGCAATTACATCAATAAGAGACCGATAAACGTTAATATTCACGATGCCGACTGTAAATAATCGTCGAAAAATATCAGTTGCTATATTAATAATTTCTTGAAAATCATTTCCAGCACGTTTTCCTACAATCAGAATTGCTAATCGTTCAACATCGGCAAGGACGTTGTTAGAACAAAAAATAAGACAACTTCAGCCAAAACCCGTATCAATTTCAAATCCAGTAAAATGTAACATTATTCGTTTTTTTTCTAGTTTTACATCGTGTTTGAATGAATAAAATAAAGACTCATCATCTTCGGTAAATTTATTAGTAAATATGGAAATGAGATATTTAACCCATTGATCTTCATTTAACCAAGATTTAACATATTTAGTGTTTACATACCTTTCTGTTTCATGGTATCCATGTGCGGACATTTTACGACTTTTTCTCGTCTCGATTTCTGATATCAATAAGACCTTGTGTATCCTTAACACGAACTTGAGTTTCTGGCAGTTGTTGTTGAGAAGATTGTGATTCAGAAAGTAGTCATTAAATAGGTTGTGCTATATTTGTGTAATTCGGCATAAGATTTTATTAAGAAATATATTTATCATATAATTGATCACTATGTCTGGCCTGTTTTTTGTTGTTGTTGTAATATAGTCGATATATCCAATTTTTTAAAATAGGTATTTAAACTAACATACTCGGGTTTTAACAATTCAGATTTTCGATTAAAAAAAAACTACAAAACGAGACAAAACTTTAAAATTTTCTTTAAGATCATTAATAGCACCTTCTCTAAAATTGTAATCAATTCAATATTTTTTTTTCTTATTTTGGTTTTTGATACTTACTCTTTTTCTATGTCACCTATTTCAGTACAAATTCGTTATTTTTCTATGTCACCTATTTCAGTACAAATTCGTTAAAGTTCCTAAATTAATTCGTCCTCTCTGCCAAGTGGTTCAACAGCTATATCAGTTGAAAGATCTTGTAACAGTTTCTTTGCTTTCGTGGTTCTTTCTGCTATTTTGCCAGTTGCTATTGCAGTTTGTTCTAACGTTGGACGAAGACGTTCTGTAGCTTATGCAATTCTGTCAGCAACTGTTGTCAGTGGCTTGAATAACTGTTGTGATTTTTCTGCAATCTCAACCCGAGATTCTTGACGTTCTTTTAATATTTGTCAGACAGAATCACGAACGGGAAAATATGTTTTTATTGCGTCTCGTCCCTTTCGAGCTAATTTATCTGTATAAAATTCCATAGTTGGTGCCATCTTATTTATATAAAATACTAATTTAATTACAGCAGCAGAGAGGGTGCAACCTCAGTGAAACGTCTGGGTGGGTCAACGAACGTGCATACAAATTTAATTTAAAAAAACTAACGACAAAAGATAAAGCAAACAAATATAAATAACCTAACCAGATTAGAGAAACTCTTGGTTTGTTAGAGGCTTTATGGACTATATACTTTTCATTTTCGTAGGAAGCTTTATTTTTCAAAAATGACCTTTCAGCGAACGGTCTGTTTACTTCTCTGCTGTCCGAATGGTATTTTAAACAAGACGTCCAAACGTGCCGTAAAGTGATAAAACCTCGTGTTCCAAAGGTCAGGGGAGTAGCCGTATTCTAAGAAATTGACGTGTCGCAGAGCTATATGTTGTCAAAATGCGGCATTATTTTATGCTACCTTTGATGTTAACTTGCAACGTGCTTGATGTTGCATTGTAATCATGATTTTTGAAAATGCAATGTGTAACTTCTGATATAGCAAGTTTATAAACAGAATAATAAAACATGTAATAACTGATATAGCATTTGACATACGGCAAATTACATAATTCAGTAGAAAATTGCAAGATACAATGACGCAGAAGAAAAGCAGATTGAAGCACTTGGAAGCAGCCATTTAGAGCTTGCATCAGTGAAGAATAGAAAATGCATGACTAGGATAATGAATGTAGCACTTGCAAGCAGCTATTAAAAATAATGTAGAATGAAAGTAGTACTGCCACGTACAATTGGCATCAATGAAGAATATATATATATATATATATATATATATATATATATATATATATATATATATATATATATATATATATATATATATATATATATATATATATATATATCATAGCTGCCAACCCCCGAGCACAAAAATACTGATTACTTGTGACAAAAATACTGATTTTCAGGAACAAATACTGATTTTTTAAAAATTTTAATGCTTATATAACTATACGTATACAACCATCAGTAACTGTGCCTTACATAATTATTCAATGTCAAAGATGCACGTGTTGCACACTTGTACGATTTAGAGTTGCACCATGTTCCATTCGGGTGCCCATTCAGAAGGTGCAATAGTGCAACACAGTCCAATACAAACTGTTTATAGGAGCCCTTTCCACGCCTTGTTTCATTTTCAATTATTGATTCCAATGTACCAACTTTCATTGATTATTTCAACTCTGAGATTTACTTATTGATCTGTTTTCGTTCAAGCATAAGAGTGATCCTTGCGATTTTAATGTCTGGAAAACGTGTGAAAAATAAATCGCCAGCAACAATAGTAACTGAAAAAGGAAGGTTTATTTCTAAAAGAAATTTAATAAATCAAATTTCGATCGATGAACATTAAGTTTCTCTCTGGCATTTATCAACGTCGTAAGTTCAGGCTGAGCTGTGTGTGATGAAACAGCAAGCATATGTTTATTAGCTTTTTCGTGCTCTTGCATTTCATGGGCGTCTCCATGCCCAATAGCGAAATCACGTTACACACTTTGCAAAACGTCAAGTTTTCTCCTTTTCTGTTATGTTTTCACAAATCTAAAAGACGGCACAAATGTCTTTCCAGTTGTTTCTTTCTATTTTTCCTGGAGAAAATTCTGAATATTCCGCTTTCCTATTTAACATGGCTAGAAGCTGAATATTACGAAAACGAGATACAGCAACAGCGGTAACTATTGCGAAATCCAATATGGCGGATAACGACAGGCATGGTAGCCTCGATTTCGAATGAACCAATCGTATTGTAGAACATTACTCGTATACACAAGTGATATATTATATAAAAAATAACCAAATGCCCGTTCTAAACTGACAATTCCATAGAAATTTTATTATTATTTTTTTAAATTAGAAAACGTATTTTTTTCCCAAAGAACGTACACCCGTATTCAGGTCCAAAATATGGGACAAATACGGAAAAAACGGGACAGTTGGCAGCTATGATATATATATATATATATATATATATATATATATATATATATATGGATAGAACTATGAAAGTAGCACCTGCAAGCAGCCATTTATAATACTGCATCAAGGAAGAATAAGAATAGAAAATGCATGCATATAATTATGGCGGTAATTCCCCTCCATAATAAAGCACTTTTCGCTGAGTCATGGTAATTCGATGAAAGTCACGATAATAAGGGAACTTTTCAGTGAGTCATGATAATAATATCGGGATTAGCCGAAGATTACATTATATTTAACAATAACACATATTAGTCCAATTGCCAACAACATAAACCATGATCGGTCGTCGCGTAATGCGCTGACATATCAAGGTCTTTATTATATGTTCTACTGATTACTGCTAATAAAAACTGCATTGATTCAGATCTGCCGGGGCAATATGCAATATGCGACGGGTGATTAGGATTTGCGCAGGATTTGCAAACAAATCACCGTGAACAAATTTCCATAATGGATTCGCTAAACAGACGTGGGTTGAAACTGCAGAGATACGTGTATCTGTGCCACAGGCGTCCGTATCGTTGCTTACAACTGACTTGTCATACATGTACTATATACAATAGTATATATAATACATGTATGACAAGTCAATTGTAAGCAACGATACGATCCTCTGTGATCTGTGTCTGGGTTTTTTTTATGCATATTTAGTAATTTAGGTTGTACACTTTACAACTACTGGTAGCTTGTACACTGGACGACTATTATTGGTAGTTTATACACTGGACGACTATTACTGGAAGGTTGTACACAGGAAAATTACAGGAAGGTGGTTACCTATGCTATAGGAAACGCTAATACGCAATAAAATAAACGTTGAAACGGAGACGCGTACCCCAAATTACTAGTGATTCGCCTCGTTGATCAACAATGATAATCGTCTAAAAATTTTATTTTAAAAACTTACCTTTACAACTTGACATGATTGATGAATTTCAGTGCCGACACCCTTATACACTGAATGCTTTCAAAGAAATGTTCTAAAAGTAAACAGTATGGGTATCCCCAAAAATCACGCAACGCTGGAATCAAAACTGAAAGTGCAATCGGTCCATAAAGTTTTTCTTCAAGTGACGTAGACGCTTATCAATTTATTGACGTTTACAGAGCTCTTATGAGGGAGAGAGTGGGAGTTTCGACTTGTTAGGTCAAGTGTGATATACTATGATTTATTTTAATTTGTTTTGGGCGTTACCGTCGTTCGTGGAAAAAACAATATAAAGACAATTTTTATCTTTCTTAAAATTTGTACTCACGACCGGATTAACCCATTACCAAATTATGCCCTCGTAATTTGTAAGATTCCCTTTAAACATCCTCCATTCCACACTAAAATAACCCTAACCCATATGCCCGACATAACCTTAAACCGGTCCTGCTTGCACGGAGTTCTTTGTAATTTTGTTACGTACCGGTATATATGATTTAATTTATATTTATATTAATTTTATTGTTTGAAAGTTTTTGAATATGTTTAAATGTAATTTCATTGGATGTCAAAATAATGTAATTTTGTTTACAAGGGATTTGTCAATTTTCAGAAATTTGTTTGACCTGACCATTTAGTAGTAAACTCCTAATGCTAACCTGGTTCCTGGAATTAATTCAAAATTAGTAATAGTTGAGAAACAAGTTCTATTTTTATTTTATTCTTAAATTAAAATGATTGGTTGTTGTCCAAGTCATGATGGGACTACATAATTTAAGATGTAAACAACTTTTTAAAAATTCGTTATTAATGTGGGTTGCATATAGAGTGAAACGGTTTTTAGTTATAAGTTTAATTTTCTTCAGATCATTTGAATTGTACATTAATTCGTTTCTCTGGAAATACTGGAGCGCTCATACATAATTCTTAGACAAAGACAGTTTATCAAAATTTTATTCGGATTTCCAACACCAGAGTGTTTTTCTTGTAATTCTACAAGGAACTGTAAATACAGCACAATACAGACTAGATAATACGCCATCCTCTTCCATCTTGGATTTTCATTGGGATTCAAACTTGAATTTATTTAAACATTTCATTACTAGGACTTTTACAAATTTGATTCGTGGTATATTCTTGGATTTGTTTTGGGGGGGAGGGATGTGATTCTTAAAATCGCAAGTACTGCTTTACAATTTTACATTGTTTTTCCAGGGAAATAATTTTTTTTTTTAATTTTACAAAGCTTGTTGTTTTCACTATTTCTTTGCTACCGTTTTTACAGCCTAAACACCGAACACGGCATACAGGTAGTTGATGGCGATGTTCGTGTCCAGTTTCCACTCATTTTCTCAATTTCCAGCCACCTTGTTGATCCATTGCTCAACCAATAGACCCTGGAAGACATTTTAAACATTTTCTTTCAGGAATTTGCTCTCTCTCTCTCTCTCTCTCTCTCTCTCTCTCTCTCTCTCTCTCTCTTCCCGTGAGTAGAGTAAATGTGGAATTTCTAAAAGAAAGACAAATCGAACTCATACCCTCACTATCTGCAAATAAATAAGTGCAATGAAAACGTAAAGAAAAAGAAGTCCCATTTAGTTAGCGTGTTTTCCACAAATTAGCAAATGGCACCCAACAAGCAGTTTGATTGTTTATTTCATTATCACAATTTACTTACGAGATCAAACTTCCATTGCACTCCATGCGATCTTCCCTTATATATATATATATATATATATATATATATATATATATATATATATATATATATATATATATATATATATATATATATATATATATATATATATATACAGAGGCGTAGCTAGGGGGGGCAGGGGGTACATATGTCCCCGGGCGCCAAGGTACAGGGGCGCCAAAATGAGGCTTGCAACGTTACATTATAATAAGTAAACAAGGGTAATAAATCGGTCACAAGATCGCTGGGGCGCCAATTTTATAGTTCGTCCCCGGGCGCAAAATATCATCGCTACGCCTCTGTGTGTGTGTATATATATATATATATATATATATATATATATATATATATATATATATATATATATATATATATATATTTACTGCAACTTTTGATATATAATTGTTGTAATTTTTGGTTTAACCGTTAACTGTATAGCAGGGATGCACAACCTTTGTCGGCCAAAGGCCAGAATGCATTTTCTAAGACCACTATAGGGCCCAAAACACTAATTTCCTTTCATATAATTGCTGTTTATGGGCCAGATTTCTCTGTCGTTTTAATTTTCCATGAGGGCCGAAAAAAACACGTTTGGTTCTCGAGTCAAAGGTTATGCACCCCTGCTGTATATAATAGTTTTATTACAAACTGTATCCGTAATTTGGTTTTGATAGGAACGGAAATTACGTAGACTCTATAAGTATATGTGTACGTACGTGTTAATAATTAATGATAATACTCGTAATAATAAGACTTAAAATGGTACATATGATATGCTTTCTCAGTGACTGATGGTATATATTCGAATTCCATTCCTTCAACTTGCCAGGCAAAGCGATCTTTCAGAGACAATGTCATCTTTTTTAAAACAAGAAATAGAAGAGACCTTGATTAAATGTTTGGTAGAAACTAATATTTTTGATAAAAGTGATTTGTGTTTATTGGTAAGTCCGAATCAGGCTATCTCAGTTTCTCAGTTATAGAATTTAAATTAAAATACAACAATGAAAGAGAGGAAAGATAAACAAATACAATATCAGAATAAAGAAGAAAAAAAGAAGAAGGGTAAAGGAAGATTGGAAACTGCAGACACAAAACGAACGAGAGATGCAAATCAAATTGCAATAAGATAAAGAAGAGAAAATATGGAAATGCAAGAAAAATTAAAAATATTTTTTTTTGCATTTCCATATTTTCTCTTCTATATGTTATTGCAATTTCATTTTTTTTTGTTTTAATTTTTCTTGCATTTCCATATTTTCTATTCTTTATCTTGATAGACACATTAGAAAAAATTGCTCGTGCAGCTGACGAGTATTAAAATGGTAAGTAGTAAATCAAATCAATCTCATTTCAGTATTACAAATTTCAATCTGGTACATTTGATAGGAATCCAATATCTGATACGACTGATCAGAAATCCTTATCTCTTCATACATGCACTTACTGCAAAAAATATGGGGTTCGTTATTTCTGATTTCTTTAATTAAGCTAAAATATAAGCACCATAAAAAGGTCAGAGCAGTTCCAAACGATTTTGTTTCTCATAGGTCATGGTCATGTATATATTTGTGGGTCAAACAAGCCCCAATTTATGTCAGATTCTTTTATGGAGAATTATTAACTATTCATGTCGAAGGGTTCTATATTACTTATTGGTTATTCGACCAATCATATCACTTTTAAAATATTAAGGGACACGGGAAATTATCAGAGTCGTTTATATGTATTTTGCCTTTGTCTGAGAAGTATTCTTTTTCTGACAGTGCTCTTGTTTAGGGAATAGGGTGCGTTTTTTTTTTAAAATTCCGGTTCATAATGTTAACTAATAACAGACTTAGTTTCAGGGCAAATGACTGTTGTCAATGTGATTTCTTTTCCCATTGAGGATGTTCATTTACTGCTAGGCAATAACTTAGCTGGAGCTAAGTCACATCGAAGCTATCCGGAACTTTTTCATTTGATAGAGTGAAGGATATCCGAAAATCTAAGTAAAAGTGAATTTTGCTGAGCTTGTGTCAAACCTTTTCGGATATATTATGCGACATGGTCAAGTTAAGCCTTCAAAAATTAAGTTCAAAGCTATCTCTGAATTCCCTGTGCTTATTAGTATAAAGCAACTAATGTGCTATTTGCTTAAGGAAACACTCAAAGAAGAAATAAGAAAACTCCATCTCTTCGTTTTGCAACCTGGAACGTTAGGACCATGTGTCCTGGATTGACCACTGACCTACAGCAGATCGACGATGCACGTAAGACTGCCATCATTGACAAAGAACTCTCCCGACTGAAGATCGACATTGCCTGTCTCCAGGAGACCCGACTGGCTGACAGCGACACCATCATGGAAGCCAATTACACGTTATTTTGGCAGGGGAAGCCCACGGATGAATCTAGGCAGCACGGTGTAGGCTTCGCCGTAAAGAATACGCTAGTCGCCTTCATTGAACCTCCGTCATCTGTGTACTGAGAGAATCCTTGCTCTCCGGCTGTCAACATCATTAGGCTCGGTCAACATCTTCACCTTGTATGTTCCAATCCTCCGCTCCACCCATGAGGAGAAAGACATGTTTTATGAGACTCTGGATCAGGAAATATCCAGTATCCCAAACAATGAAGGCCTTTACTTACTAGGAGACTTCAGTGCTAGAGTGGGAACTTACCATGAAACCTGGTCCGCCTGTCTTGGCTTTTACGGAATGGCAGATCAACGAGAATGGTCAGCGACTTCTGAAGATGTAATGCTCCCACAGCCTATGTGTGACCAATACTTTCCTCCAATAAAAGGAGATCCACTAAGTGTCATCGAGACACCCACGTTCACTCCACTGGCACCAGCTAGACCTTGTCCTCACCAGGCGTGCGGAACTGGTCAGCATCCTCCTCACCCGCAGCTACAACAGTGCCGACTGCGACACGGACCATTCCCTTGTGGTCAGTAAAGTGCACATATTACTAAAGAAGCTGCACCATGCCAAGAAGAAGTGTCATCCTCGCATCAACAACTGCTGTGCAAGCAACTCAGAGGAAACACAGCAGTTCATCAGCAAAGTGCAGGAAGCTCTCACCAAAGTGACACCTGATGACACCATCGACTCCAAGTGGCTCATCTCCGTGACTCTGTGTATAACTCAGCCATCATAGCTTACGGGAAGAGGGAACGGAAAAAATACAGACTGGTATGAGGCAAACTGGGAGGAGATGGAGCCCGTGACTGAGGCAAAGAGGAAAGCCCTCCTGGCATTCAAGGCTGCACCTAGTCCATGAACATTGCTTGCCCTCGGGAATGCAAGGAACAACACCCAGAAGACCTCCAGCCACTGTGCCAACATCTACTGGCTTAATCTTTGCAACAGTATACAGACAGATGCCGACACCGGGGATACAAGAGGAATGTATGAGGGCATTAAGAAGGCGACAGCCCCCCTCCCACATCACAGACCGTCCCGGTCAAGTCCAAGACAGGTGAAGACATCACAGATCAGGGGAAACAATTGCAGCGATGGGTTGAGAACTATCTCGAGTTAAATGCAACCCCAAACAACGTCACAGACACTGTCCTGGATGCTATTCCAGACCTGCCCGTCATGAAGGAGCTAGACACGCTGCCCATACTGGAAGAGCTCGGAAAAGCCATAGACTGCTTTTCCTGTGGGAAGGCTCCTGGAAGCGACGGCATTCCGCCTAAAGTCCTCAAGAGTGGGAAACCAGCGCTACTCCAGCCGCTACACATGCTCCTCTGCCTCTGCTGGGAACAGGCATACATCCCACGGGACATGCGTGACGACGACATCATCACTTTGTACAAGAACGAGGGAGACCGTAACGACTGCAACAACTACAGAGGCATCTCCCTCCTCAGCGTTGTCAGAAAGGCTTTTGCCTTGGCGTGCTTGCAGATCCTAACCTCCCGCGTCAACCCAGAGTCCCAGTGTGGATTTCGAGCCAGCAGGTCAACTGTAGACATGATCTTCTCACTACGTCAGCTGCAGGAGAAGTGTCACGAGCAGCAGATGCACATCTACATTGCCTTCATAGAACTGACGAAGGCATTTGACCTGGTCAGTCGGAGTGGACTCTTCAGACTCCTGCATAAGATTGGCTGCCCCCCACGCCTACTTACTGCCCTCATGTCGTTCCACGAGAACATGCACAGCACAGTGTGCTTCAATGGCGCAACATCAGAGGCCTTCACAGTAATCAGCGAAGTCAAACAAGGCTGTGTGCTTGCGCTGATTTTCTTTGCCATATTCTTCTCCATGCTTCTCCAGTACGCCCTCAAGGTCTGCAGCGATGGAGTGTACATCCATACCAGGGCTGACGGAAAACTGTTCAACATTGCCCGTCTTCGTGTTAAGACCAAAGTCACAAAGGTACTCATCTGTGAATTGCTTTTGGCCGACGATGCAGCCTTGACATCTTACATGGAAGATGGACTTCAGCAGCTGTTATGCCGCCTCTCCAATGCTTGCAAAGAATGAGGACTGACCATCTGTTTGAAGAAAACGAATGTCATGGCGCAAGATGCAGACTCCTCTCCATCTATCACCATCGATGGGTACAACTTGGAAGTTGTCAATAACTTTACATACCTCGGGTCCAACATCTCCAGCTCACTCTCAATTGATTATGAGGTAAATGGCAGGATTGCCAAGGCAGCTGCAGTGATGGCCAGACTTAACCAGAGGGTATGGAACAACCCCAACCACACAGAGAAGACCAAACTGCATGTCTACCAAGCCTGCCTGCTCAGCTCTCTCCACGACAGCAGTGAAACATGGACCATCTATGCAAGACACAGGAGAAAACTTAACAGCTTCCACCTGAGATGTCTGTGGCGCATTATGCACATCAAGTGGAAAAGTACCCAACACAGAGGTTCTAGAATGCGCCAACATCAACAGTATGTTCTCCATTCTCAGCAAGAGGCGCCTTAGCTGGCTCGGCCATGTCAAGAGAATGAATCCAGGCCACATTCCTAAGGACGTGTTATATGGGGAGCTATCAGAAGGTGCATGACCAACTGGACATCCATGCCTGCGCTACAAAGATAATTGCAAGAGGGACATGAAGACGGCCAACATCGATGTCAACAACTGGAAGAGCTTTGCTAACAACTGTCCTACCTAGCGCCTAGCTATCAGGCAGGTAGTAAGCAAAGCTGAGGATGTAAGGAATAGAAAGCACGCTATAAAGAGAGCCAGAAAGAAGGAACAGCTGAAGCTACGCCATTGTCTCATGTAGACAGGATGCAAAGAAGACAAGAAGATTAGTAAAAAGCAACTAATGTGCTATTTGTGTATGGCTGGATATTTTCGGAAATTTTGTTAAAATACTTCCATAATTGCTGAGCACCTGACTACTTTATTAAGTAAAATGACCCAGTTTTATTGATAACTATTGATGGAATTTTATTTTATTGACAAATGTCAGGAAAAGTTTGATAAATTAAAGGTCATACATAAGAGTGCACCAGTTCCAGATTTCAATCAACCATTAAAATATTGCATTAATGCAAGCAATGTGGTGGTTGGTGGAAGATAACAATGGTGTAGATTGTGACGATTTTACCCCAACCCCTTGTATGTAGGTATAAGTAACTATAACTTGTGATTCTGACTGGCCTTGTACATGTATAAATTGTATGTCTGCCTGACCCAGCTGTGATGTTCAAATTGTTCTAAAAGTTAGCTAATCCCCTTACGTAAGATGGTCTTTGTTAGCTCTCGAGGGGAGAGGAGACTGTGTCCATCGCGGACGGGTGACGTAACCACATCAAAGGACAGGACAGCGTCAAATAAGAGGACTGTAACAATTGATAGACACACAGACAGACATTCGGATGATTGACAGTCGAACGACTGACTAGAGTCGATCGCCCTCCAATCGAAATGCGATGTGGGTGGGATTTGATTCGAGAAATTTTAGATAATACCTAATGTTTAGTAGGAATTAGTCAGTTTGCTACAAGAAGTAACGGTGACAACAGATGCATGTAGAACTCCGTACGGCCAGACGATAATTGGCGGCAGACTCAGATTTTGGAAATCAAGGAAATCTGAAGATAGCTTCAAAGGTCAGTGTGATTTTGTTTGATTTCTGCTTGACACGTCTGCGGAATTGAAGGTTCTCGTATGTATATTCATTTTACTTGTATTGTAGTATGAATAGTTAATTATGATATTAATATTTTGTATCTTTCGTGATGTTCGTTAGTACCTTTGCATGCAATTGATTATGTTGTAAATTCGTTGCATCTTCTTCTTGATATTATTATATTACACTTTATTTTGTGAGGTATATTAAGGTAGACTAGCACTTTGTTTACGTAATGATATTTTACCATTGAGTTAACGGATTTCCGTTATTGCAATTTGAATGTGAATATTGTGGATTCGGTACGCTTGTGTAGGACATATATATAAATATATAGATAGTCATATTACTAATAGTAGTAATATTATAATACAATGATATTTGAAATATTTGTATGTATATACTGATAGGGCTCAGTATGTAGATATTTGAATTCTTTGTGAGATTGTGTGTGGCGCCATTTTGTAAGCGGCGGAAGCGTATGGGAATTTCGATGTGTGCGCATGCGTGACCAAAAATGTCCCGCCTTAAACTGATGGTTCAATTCAGTGACTTAGTGTGAGGTAATATTCATCACCATATGCTAATGCATTATACCTTTCAACAGGAAGCTTTCGGGTGACGTTGAGAGAATTTCGGGTGACGTTGAGAGAATTCCAGGGAAATTTCGGGTGACGTTGAGAAGAATCGGAAGGAAAGAATTCCGAGTGAATTTGAGAGATACCGAGTGAATTTCGGGTGACCTCAAGAGATACCGTCGAAGAGGAAACGGAAGTAGAGATAGAAGAGGAAACGGAAGTAGAGATAGAAGAGGAAACGGAAGTAGAGGAATCGGAAGGAGAGAAATACGAAAGGAGACTTATTTAGATGAGTAACACTCAAGAAGGGAAAATATTCCTCACACTGAAATCAAATGATGATCTAGGGACCATTGGGTCAAGAGTGACATTGACTGATTAATATCTTTAAAATTTGCATTTATTAAATTGTTGTTTAAATTTCATCTTTGTATTTCTTTTAATTCAACTGTCGGCATTGCTGACTGGGGGCTCGTAGCCATATATAATATATTGTCCAGAAGTAAACATTCTGAAAGCGGACCAGGGGAACTTCCTCATAATTCTGTAAAATCTATAGGAAGAACCCCACCCCTACTAAACGACACTTCACATAGATAATCCAGTAGGCTACTTCCCACAAAAGTCTTCAATAAATTAATAAATCATTCTAGTTCAAAGTTAAATAAGCACCATAGAAATCATTCTACTATTGAGAAGGAGTGCCTGGCTTTACAACACTTTGAAGTATATATTAGTTCTGCTCATTCTCAGGTTATTGTATTCATTGATTACAATACTTTCATCAACAAAATGAAAAATAAATCAGAGGTTGTTGTTGTAGGGTTTAACGCCATTTTTCAGCATACGATAGGTTATACATGGCAGCCAGTATTATTGGTGGAAGAAGAACTCAGGAAAACCCCCGAAAAGAACCACTGACCCTCGAAAAGCTACTGGCAAGCTTTCTCACATAACTACATTAGCCGACTCTTAGACTCGAACCCAAGCACACAGAGGTGAGACAGCAGTGATCCGTAATGGAAAGCGCTTTAGATCACTCGGTCACTCGAGGCCCCCTAAATCAGAGGTTACTAACAGGAAGTTTGATGTTGCATAAAAGAAACATCAATGTTCGACACATGAAAGGCAATGAAAATTAAACTCCAATTGTATTTTCATATATATCAGAGTTTTATACAGCTTTATTTTGTATACATTGTATACTCATTGTGTAAATTTAACTATTATTACCATTTGTATGTTTGATTAATGAGGAAAAAAAATCGCTATTGCATTAATCTTTTTTTTCCTTATTGCAGGAGATGTTATGTGTGTGTGTGCGTGTGTGTATATATATATATATGGTACCCCCTGGTACAAGATTTTACATTCATGGCCGTAATGTATACAAATCATTTTTATTTTTTTTAAAATTCATTTTGCCTTTATAAATAGAATCTGTTAAGATCATAATATTGCATACGATCTATAAATATATATTTATGTACATGTTGAGTTATTAATACAAATCATTAGAAAAAAATGATTTTAATGGCACTTATGGCATAATTTGCCAGTGGCTGATCAGGTATCAATGTTTCTATAATAATTCTGTAACTTAGCTGGGCTAGGCACTATAAATAGGCCAAATTAATACAAAATGAGC
Organism: Unio delphinus; assembly: GCA_029339505.1. NCBI lineage: Eukaryota > Metazoa > Mollusca > Bivalvia > Unionida > Unionidae > Unio > Unio delphinus. Next base: position 37,327,775 of record JAQISU010001235.1, read on the forward strand.
AGTGTATTCTGTCCTGTGGGGTCTATTGCAAAATACAGTAACTGTATATGGTGTATATAAGACAAAACAATTTCACTTTAGTGAGACTGTAGGCAATGATACAGTTTCTGCTAGCATTGTCTCACCTGCTTTAGCAAATACAAAGTATACATTTTGATTATTTCTGTTTCTATCTAGCACTAGTTAGAGTTGTGGTTTCCTCATTAAATATTTTAAGCAATTTTGATGTTTTCTAATTTCATGGTGGTTGTTTTTGTTTTTTGTAGTCATATCATTAAAGATGTTGTAAAGCGCTTAGAGCTTCTAAAGAATAGGCTCTATACAAAGTCCTCATTATTATTATTATTATTATTATTATTAACACTTTTCAAAATGTTAATAAAGTTAAAAACATTGCATTCTTACCCCCAGCTTGGAAATGGGGTATGGTGAAAGTATTTGAAAATTTATAGTTTTTAGTTATACATTTTTTCTGACTGTGCATAAGTTGATTACCTTGGTAGGGGTAGGGGAAAAACTTTTGTACTTCCTTCTCAGATCTATGCATCCTTTTGAACCTTAGTCCTGGTGAAGATGATAGAAGAGTTCTTTGTTATGTTTTCTTGAGAGAGATAATAAGATTTTGAATGTACCATAAAGTATCTCTGTCATGACTTATTCATTTACCTCTAATCTGTTGGTAAGATCATAGAACATGACAAAATTTTGAGAAGGTCAGAAAGGTCAAAATGCTGATGCTGGATGCTAAAAATATGTCATGCTATCAGTATAAAGAAATGTTTCTCCAGAATCACTGTTTGAACAAATCACTCACAATCTATCTTACATCTGATATATTGTTGACCTCTTTGAAAGTTATTATACCAAAGGAGTGACAACCCTTTGCATACAAATGTATGTCTGATCATCTCAGTTCTGGTATTGCAATCATAACTGTAGTTCTAAATAACTATTAATGCCAAATATTGGTAATTCCTGGTAGTGAAAAAGGGTGGAGGGGAAGGTTCATGAGGAAACCATTTATTTCCTCAAAAATCTACAAATGTCCTAGGCTATACTCAAACCAGGCTTTTTATTTGTTAGGAAACAAAACATTGTATACTCTGCAGTCGACATGGTAAGAAGGATGACAGAACTATATAATGTCAAATATATTAGCTAAAGCATAGAAGAAAAGAGAAGCATTAGCAATATGTCAAAATGTTAAAATGTGATTGTCTGTCATAGGACAGATTTCCATGTAATGCAGAATCGGCTGAAAACACTAACGTGTACAAGCTACCTGTAAAAAGGATGATAGTACTTATGACCATTATGCCATACAAAGTAACCGATTCAGGAGAAAGTAGCATTTACAGGTAGACTGAAATTCATTTTAACACAAATTGAAATATCATCAGAAAGATTAGTCCTAAGCTTTGTATAAAAAATCTAAAAAAGACAAAACCGTGCGGAATTGTACTTTATTTTGAATTTATATAGCCACTCTTCTGTACAAATTAATAATTTTCTTAAGTCTTAAAATGATGGGACAGCATTCTACAGGATGGCCCACATGCTAGAAACTTGAGGATGCAGATGTGCAGTATCTCTTCTTCTACATTATCATCAGGGGTTGGAATTTCCAGGAAACCTCAGATCTTTACCTAGTGTTATGAGCCTGTGATGAATTAGGGATGCATCACAATAATGTAAAACAGTAAGGAAACTCTGAAATCTATTACTGAATGGATCATAATACAATATTTCATGCTCTAATTTGTCAGCTACCTGTCAAAGTTCCTACATCTTCTGTTACATGGAACCATTATGAACTTCTTAAGAAATAGCGTAAAAATTAAATAAAATGTGATATTTACAAACTTCCTACTATATCTAATGTAACATATCACAGAACTGACATGTGATAACAATTGTAACATATCACAGAACTGACATGTGATAACAACTGTAACACATCACAGAACTGACATGTGATAACAATTGTAAGTGGGCTGCTTATTCATGTGACACTCAAGGAAATTTACAAATCATATCTGAACATTTAAGGAAAAAGTAATGCATAAAGTTCTTAAGAATATAAAAAGGTATTCAGATATACAAAATTATCCACTTTTCTGAACCTTTGAGTATTTTTCCTCAATTTCATCAAGCTTATTGAACAGGAAAGCATCTGCATTCTCCAGGAGAGTTCGAAGACTCAGTAAAGTGAGGATGGCAATATTTGTGTCCAGTTTTCCCTCATTCTCTAAATTTTTCATTGGCAGGACCGAGTAACGGGGCAAACCCAGATTCTCCGCCACTTTGTTGACACAGTGTTCAACCATGGGACTTTTGAAAATACTGGACACACCCTCTTTAACATGCTTACATACGCTGTCCACCTTTGTGAGCAGGACCAGCTGGGGAATTTCTGAAAAGAGACAAAGATTTTAATGCTCACTGTTTAAATAATTCCGTGTGTGTGTGTGTGTGTAACTAATCATGTCAATTTTGAATGAGATATCCAGCAAAAAAAGACTTTTGTGGAAAATAAATACATTGTTACTTTATTTGTGCTTTACTCATAAGAAATTGTGAAGTTCCCTTCCTTGGTGACCAAGTATACAAAATATTATTCAGTCTATGTTGTGTATTTGTTTATAAACCACAGCACTGAAGAAGGAACAACTGTCTGGGGTACCAGCAACACAAAATCGAACAAACAGAGGGAAGTAAGTCACAGAAGACATTCCTTGCCTGGTGCCATTTGATCTAGGTCATGCCCTGCATTGGATAATTCATATGCAGGTAACCATGTCTTCAAGAAAATGCATTTTGCAGAGTCAATCTTTCATTATGCATGTTATGAATGTATGTCATATATATATATATATATATATATATATATATATATATATATATATATATATATATATATATATATATATGATGCAACAAGAAAAAAGTAATGACTATTTCATTGAAATATTATTAAAGTTATCAAAATCTCAGAAAACTGTCCCTAAGATGTAGCTGCATGGATATGGGTTTTTCTTTTTTTAATTCATCATATTTGGTAAACATCTGAACTCATAGTGATAGTTCTGTCTTGCAGCTCTGTTTTTTATATACCGGAGATAGGCGTGTCTATCATACTAGTTTCTGGTAGACATCTAATGATGATTGAAAATGTGGTGATTTTACAAATTGTACAATTTGTTTATGTGGATCCAAATTTTCTACAGGAAAGTCATGACCTAGTCCTAATTTTAAGGCTTCTTTCAAAACATCAAAGTTCACTACTCGACTAGAATGAATGTTGAGTGTCAGTCTTGTATTTGGTATATGCATCACGTCGGTCTCTGTTTTCAAAGTGGTAATTCTGCAGCCATCACTAGCGAAACTCAAAATACTGTATGTTATCGGATGGCAACAAATAATTACTTCTTTTTGTTGTCCGAATACATATTAAATTACTTGATTATGTGTCTGAAAACATACAGGTGAAGATAAATTTATGTTAACTCCCACCACAGGAGTCTGATGTTTTATCAATAAAGTATGGCGAAATCTCTGACAACATGAATTACCCTTATTGGTAATATAAATATATTTAACTGAACTGCAGTCTAAGTGGTTACTGATATGAGTACTGGTTTGTATTTGCTTGAATAGTGTGTTGATTTGTATTTGCTTGAATAGAGTACTGGTTAGTATTTGCTTGAATAGATTGTTGGTTTGTATTTGCTTGAATAGTGTGTTGATTTGTATTTGCTTGAATAGAGTACTGGTTTGTATTTGCTTGAATAGATTGTTGGTTTGTATTTGCTTGAACAGAGTGTTGATTTGTATTTGCTTGAATAGAGTACTGGTTAGTATTTGCTTGAACAGAGTACTGGTTTGTATTTGCTTGAACAGAGTGTTGGTTTGTATTTGCTTGAATAGAGTGTTGGTCTGTATTTGCTTGAATAGAGTGTTGGTTTGTATTTGCTTGAATAGAGTGTTGGTTTGTATTTGCTTGAACAGAGTGTTGATTTGTATTTGCTTGAATAGAGTACTGGTTAGTATTTGCTTGAATAGAGTGTTGGTTTGTATTTTCTTGAACAGAGTACTGGTTTGTATTTGCTTGAACAGAGTGTTGGTTTGTATTTGCTTGAATAGAGTGTTGGTCTGTATTTGCTTGAATAGAGTGTTGGTTTGTATTTGCTTGAATAGAGTACTGGTTTGTATTTGCTTGAATAGAGTACTAGTTTGTATTTGCTTGAACAGAGTGTTGGTTTGTATTTGCTTGAATAGAGTATTGATTTGGCATTATCTTGTTGATGGGTTACAGTCACAAAACTTGAAATTACTTTATAAAGCTGTGGTAATAAAATTACTATGCATATAATTTGTGTTGCATATCAATAAATATTGATGAAATATGGTACGAATATACTGAACTGGTTGTTTGTCCAAAGAAGTGTGAATATAATAGATCTGCCTTATCTCTGACACTGGTTAATACTGTTAATGCCATCAAATTTTCATGAAAGACCCTTGACCCTTGACTTTTGATATTTAATATTTTATAGCATTTAACCACAAGAAAGAGTTTTAGTATTTCCGTGGTGTTAGTGGTGTTTACACCAAATGCAGATTAAGAGTAGCTTGGTATAAGGAAGCGACCACAATATATTTGTCAGGAATATCATTTTGATCACGATATAATTTGTCAGGAATATCATTTTGACCACAATATATTTGTCAGGAATATCATTTTGACCACGATATTATTTGTCAGAAATAACATTGTAACCACAATATAATTTGTCAGGAATATCATTTTGACCATGATATAATTTGTCAGGAATATCATTTTGACCACGATATAATTTGTCAGGAATATCATTTTGACCATGATATAATTTGTCAGGAATAACATTGTAACCATAATATAATTTGTCAAGAATATCATTTTGACCACGATATAAATTGTCAGGAATATCATTTTGACCACAATATAATTTGTCAGGAATATCATTGTAACCACAATATAATTTGTCAGGAATATCATTTTGACCACGATATAATTTGTCAGGAATAACATTGTAACTACAATAAAATTTGTCAGAAAAATCAGTTTGCTTATTTTTGATTGTTATAAATGACAAGTCTTTGTGTTGCCTAAAGCAGTTTACAAACTACTGTTGTCATTAGTTTTACAACAAACACTTATCAAAAGTGTGACCCAACAGTTGAAAATTTTTAATAGCTTTTCTGCCAAATTAAAAAAATAAAAATATTGTTCATCTGCAAGATAATGGTACGAAATGATATTGAGTGACGCGTGTGGATATATATATATAATAAATACCCATTGTGTTCATGACCTTCTGTAGATCCTTCAAGTTCTGCAGAACTTCAGGAATGAGATCAGACATGGCATCCACCAGGGTGGCATCAATGAAGAATGCCACACAGTGGATCTGATCATGTAGATTTGGGTACTTGATAAAGCCAGGGGTATCTGAAGAAATAGAGCCACTGGGATCCAGCTGGAAAAGGAGAGGAGACATTTTATTAAAACTTAAGACAGCACATGTAGAAGACATTTGTTTTAGTGGAGATGAAAATATATCCATGCAAATGGAGATTTTTAATCGTTTATGATCAGATTCTAATGACAAATATTTCATCTTGAGACAATTTTTAAGGCACGAGAGTTGAGAGAAGACTCAAGCAGCAAAAACTATATAAGTTTTATTTGAAAGATCCAATGCATTTCAGAAAGTTGCTTAATGCATCCATTATGGAATTATGACTTATAATCTAATGTCCCAATCCAACAAATGCTGAAATGACGTACTTTATAAGAATTACTAAAACAAAGGTAAAATGTTCCAGACAAAATTTAAGCATTACATTTTTGACCCATAATTTCACTCATCTGTTTCTTCATTTAATAATAAAACCCAAATAAACTCAATATTTCCTGATTACAGGAAATTTATCTGGCAGATGCCCTTCCAGAAGAATCCTCAAGTTTTCATTCGTCATCAGGTTTCCAGATTCCAGTCCACGAGTGTCACATAACCTGAAGTTCAGCGGTTGTCTAGTAATGCTGGAGAGTACTGGATACTTTGAGAACTAAAATGTGAGAAGGAGAATAAACTTAGCTCCAACCACATCATAGTCATTGAGTTCAGAAATACTAATTTTTTTTCGATATTCACTGCAAAATTCTTAGTTCCTTTATAACAATTACTTGTCTTAAAAAGTACATTTTAAAACAACAACCCATTCAAAAGATCTGCAAAGCAGTTGAATGGAATTGACAATAATAATCCAAAGGTACTTTTACATTAAAAGAACAAAACGATATAATTTATAGTTTACAAGCTTAAATCGAAGTAATCAGGTATATCATAACATAATGAAGAAACCAAATTTAAGTACAAGAAAAATTCAATGCTAGGTCTGTTTGCAACTGATCTGATTTTGATAACTTCACATACCTCAATCCTGTACTGGTATTAATTATTTAATCAAAGTGTACAAAGAGCAATAACAACATTGTAAGCAGTCATCTGACATGGTGATAGAATATAAGTAAACATAATAATTATGTCTGTAGCAAAAGAACATTTAATTAATAACATATATGCTAAAGAAACATACTTTGGTGGTTAAACTGTTGAGTGCTCTTCCACTTCGAGCCTGATTGAAAACCTTCCCACGAAATACAGAGTTGACCGTATTGAAAAAACTGGATTTTCCTGCCCCTACTGGTCCAATAAAAAGGATATTAATGTTTGGAAACCTCACTTCTGGTCCAACCACATCCCTTATGGGTACGTAATTTTCTATCTCTCCTTTCAAGTTGTGCATCACCTAAATTAAGAAAGATTTCATTTTTAAATTTAAAATAATGTAAATTTCAAGAACAAGCCCTGTTTATATAGGTACAGAATCATACTTCATGAAGGGTTGTATCACCAATAATGTCCTATTTCTATAGACACAGAAACATATCTAACTTGTAGGTTGTATCAACAATAATACCCTATTTTTATATGTACAGAAACATATCTAACTTTTAGATTGTATCAACAATAATACCCTATTTATATAGGCACAGAATCATATATCATACAGGGTTGTATCACTAATAATGTGTTATTTCTGTAGATACAGAATCATATATCCTGAAGGGTTGTATTACCAAAAATCTTTATTTATGTGGGTACAGAATCATATATCATGAAGGGTTGTATCACCAAAAATCTGTATTTATGTGGGTACATAATCATATATCGTAAAGGGTTGTATCACCAAAAATCTTTATTTCTGTGGGTACAGAATCATATATCAAGAAGAGTTATATGTTTAATCTCATTTTAAGGAGATATTGAATATTTAATTTTACTGCATTGTTAAGATTTATAAAGTCTCAAACAGTCTCTAGATATTATTTTTAATGGTAATTTGGAAAGCCATACCTATATGGCTATAAATGTTTCATGAGAACTTTGATGATTGCCAGTGATTTTCTTCTAAAGTTGTAACGGTCTATATTTTTATCAGGAGTGAAGTGAATCCATATTGTCATCGCTTTGGACAGTAATGACTGGATGCAACAGAAGAAGGATATTACCTCCTCTGACCAACCTATTGTTGTTCTCCAAGGCTTCTCTAAGAGTTCGGCATGACTTAAATCTGGTGAAATGTCATCTGTAATTGAAGGAAAAGAACAGAATATTCTTTTACGAATTGTTCTTGATAGTACAATAACATGAAACGATGAAATGTTGTTCATGTATATTTTTCTACACAAAACAGATGCCACGTGTGACTAATGCTTTATCATCTAACACATTCTGATCTTTGTCATAGCTTCGTTTAGTCAGGTGTAAAGACAATATATCCTAACTCATCTTTGTCATAGCTTCGTTTAGTCAGGTGTTAAGACAATATATCCTAATTCATCTTTGTCATAGCTTCGTTTAGTCAGGTGTTAAGACAATATATCCTAACTCATCTTTGTCATAGCTTCGTTTAGTCAGGTGTTAAGACAATATATCGTAACTCAGTCTGCTCTCAAGCATCACATCGTCATAGCATTTTCAGTATGCCTTGTGTTAATTGTTGTGTTTTGTGTTTGTATTTTACACCTTCAATTTTCCTAACTTGAAGGAAACTTTACAATTGTTTTGCACATACATACATACATACATACATACATACATACATACATACATACATACATACATACAGTTTATTATTGACTGGCAAGTGCAAATTACAAGCAAGAAATTGACAAAAGCAAAAGATAAAATTATCCAGATTTCCTGGATAGATAAGATAAATTGATAGCCAACTACCTGAAGAAGCATATCCAGTACACAATGCTAAATAAAATATATAATGGAGTGTATCTATTAATCAATCATATGCCATTACTGTAAGCAATCTTTATGATTTCAAGCAAACTTACCGAGTACACTGTAGACTTCAATATCTATCACTTCCATTGTGCTATTTGCAAATGTGTTGAAATCAACACCCTGCATATCATATGCAGTATTAAGTGTCATGACTGCATTGAGTTTCAATGCTTGACCGTCTCGAGCAATAGTTCCATTGAATGTATGTAAGTCATGTCCACTTCCAAATGTCGGGCCATAATTGCTGTGATTATATATGGCATTAGCAGGCACTTTAATGTTAAATCTCTTTGGATTCATTTCGCCATTGTAACAGAGCTGAAAGAGGAATGCTGTAGAATCATGAACGTAATTGGTACCATTCTGCCAACTCATCGCCGTGTAACCACCGAATATTGTCTTGTAACCATTGTACAAAACTGTCAGCGTTGGTCCTTGGTTGTTACATTTACTATGGAAGACAGTCGCATTGCATCCATCCTTTTCTGCACTGTAAAGTAGATGGAATGTCTTTCTTCCCCCTCCAATTAGTGCCTCTAACCTCTTTTTGTCACCTTTGGACAGCTTATCAACCTCTCTTGCTAAATGAAAATAACAATTGTTTAAATAAAACAAGCAGTTCCAAGTCAGTTATTGCAACATTAACCAAGAAGTGTTGTCCTCCATCTCACATCATCAAAAGACATGAGCAGCAGGTCTTGGGCGTACAGTAAAACCTGTCTTGAGAGACCAATGCAATGAGAGATCAACTGCTTTGGGAGACCATAATCTCAATGCAGAAATTTATTGATTATATAGTGTTATGACCTGTTATGAGAGACCACCTGTCTTGAGAGACCATTGTTCTTTGGCAGATGGGGTGGTCTTTCAAGACAGATTCTACTGTATTGTGAAAATATTATCTAAGTCATTCACTGATAGTAACTAAGTAAAATATTGTCAAGATTTTCCTCAAACTGACAAAATCTATTATCTTACTAATTTTAAGTTTCATAGTGATAATACTTTTATTCCTAATTTAAAATTAGTTTAAGTTCTCATTAAAATGTATTCAAAACATGTTTATCATCAAATTTATCTTAGACCTTTCATCTCCAAGCATTTCGGAACAAGTGAAATTACCAACCTGGGTGATGCTATTCTAAGCCATCAAATCACTAAACTGATCTGAGACATCATAGGACAAGAAAAGTACAAGTACTCGATGAGTTATTTTCAATGGTCAAGTCATCAAATATCATTTACGTGTTGAGTCATAAAATATCATTTACATGTTGAGACAACCAATATAATTTACATGTTGAGTCACCAAATACATGTATCATATACACGTCAAGACAAATATATATCATATACATGTTGAAACACCAAATATCTTTACATGTTGTGACACCAAATATCTTTACATGTTGAGACACCAAATATAAATTACATTTCAAGACACCAAAATATCATTTACATGTTGAGACACCAAATATGATTTACATGTCAAGACACCAAGTATCATTTACATGTTGAGATGCTATCAAGCAGCAGTTTACCATTTACATTCTTTTTGCCATTTTTGGTGAATTCTCCTGTGTTGTTTATTAAAATAGTACAACTTAAAATAATGTACTTATCATACATCAATAGACATAATAAGTTTGATTCTTTTCTAAGTTTTGTTTTTCATTTAAAATTCATTGCATCTGTTCTATGTTCAAAAATAAGATACATGAGCTAAGCAGTAACATGGAGACCACAAATAAACAATCAAAATATATTATTTGGCATCTTCTGAAAATAGGTGTATCTTGTTAATCATACTGACAACATAAGTACCATGAGAGACAACTAAATCAGCTGGAGACCACGCTAGACCAACAAGTAAGGTCTCAGTTTTTTTTTCTTCTGTTTTAATCTTCTTCCCTCAGCTGTCAGGAATAAAAAAAAAAAATGAAACCTACTTGTTGGTCTAGAGATCATACCGATTCAGGACACATGGTACATGAAATACACCATTCCAGAAACCAGATATGGACAGCTAGTAATCTGCTTGTTTAGATCGGGAGCTTCCGATTGTCTATAATTCGTTTCATTTATGTTTGATGGGTACAAATAAACGTGTGAGACCGCTATACAATTACATTGCTGGTTATGCAACCATGAGCCTACCGATATGTGCGAATGAAATGTAGTCTCCCATGGAATAAACAACAAACGAGCAAACCCAAATGTATACACCATAAAAATTGCTTATGATTCACGTCAGTAATGGACTAAGACAAACCCTTTCATATTTCCAATCAAGCTTACCTTTGAGACCTATCATGATTATAGAACTTCAGTATGCCTCCTTACTAGTGTACGGAGTATTTTCGAAGAATTGTCCCGGATATAATAACTATGGTGAATTCCCAATCAAACAAAGTTAAAATAGAAAGTGAAAGTAGCTTCTATCACAAAGCAGTTATTTTTAGCAGGCTGACGTATTTCTCCTAACATGTATTGATTTTTTTCTTCTTATTAATATTATTATATAAAAATCGCTATGATAACGTCACGGGTTTTAATCAAGTCACGGCAATGGAGATTAAACGTGATTGGTAATAATTCAAATATCAAGTCGTGGCAATGAAAATGGAGTTTTAACGGGATAGGTAATACTTTAAATAATCAAGTCACGTTAATGGAGTTTAAACAGGAGACTTGAATAATCAAACCAGGCATAGGAGTTTTTCGCTATACATTGTCGCTGCAAACGGGATTTTCCGATTAGTTTTGGACACGCGCCGTCTAGCAGTTGTTTACATAAGTAAAGCTTAACCCGTAACTGCGTATCCGTTGTTTTCACGTGACGTCACAAAACGTGTGTACTGTCATATCCGCCATCTTGAGTCCCTATCCCACATAAACCGGCACGTTTCATTTTGTGAGTAAGAATATAAAAATACATCACATTCTGTTGTGCATGTCAACCTCGCGAGATCGAATCGTGTGACTCTTTTACGCAAATATCTTATAGCACAATTTATTCTAAAATTTCAACATTTTTTTGTGAAGTGCAGCAGTTGATCATGGTAATAAATTTTAATTAAAAAATACCCAATTGAACCCTGCATTGGATTTGATTACGAAATAAACTCAATATATTGTATAATGTTTGATGATTGTCATATACTGATGTAATAAACTCAATGTATTGTATGATGTTTGATGAGTGTCATATACTGATGTAATAAACTCAATGTATTGTATGATGTTTGATGAGTGTCATATACTGATGTATCATATCATACATGTCCTTAAAAGGTTAAGTTTGCAAGTTCATTTCATGGCAGCCAATATGGACCAAAATTTACAGAATGTTGCTGTCTGAAAATCAGTAATATTTATATAATAATAATAATAATAATAATAATAATAATAATAATAATAATAATAATAAAAGTTGTTATATATTTACATTTCTTTGCCCACATTGCATTTAAAATTCATATAAAGTTCCCCGAGTGGTCTAAAGCGTTCGCCGTTACGGATCACTGTCATCTCATCTCTGCGTGTATTTAAGTCTCAGACTCGGCTAACGTGGGTATGTGAGAAAGCCTGCCCGTAGCTTCCGTGGGTCGGTGGTTCTTCCCGGGTTTTCCATGGTTTTTCCTCTACCAGTTATAGCCTGTCTTGTGCTTCAAAATGGCATTAAACCCTACAAAAACAACAACACGTAGTAGAAAGAGTGAACAGACCGAAACTAGTTCAGACAAAATCAGAAAAATAAACCGAAACTAATTCAGACAAAAATTATATAAAAAAACAGAGTGAACAGACCGAAACTAATTCAGACAAAATCAGAAAAATAAACCGAAACTAATTCAGACAAACTAGGAAGGTGAACAAATAGTTTTTAGACATAACTAAAACCTATTTGTCAACCAGGACTGTTGCGTCAAAAACAGACGTATTTGTTGTCGCTGTGTTGTTAGTTGTTATGAATTAACCGAAACGATATCTTGATCTAGAGTGATGCAAATGTATCGTTACAAATCCATGTGGGATTGACTGAGCGTGACTAAAGAAATTTCTAAAAAGATTATAATCCATATCTCCACTGCAAGAGGTCTGGTGAATATTTCGTAATGTATGTGTATCAACTCCATTAAACACAGCAAGAATATTACAGTTATCCCTGATCACTTTTGGTATTTGTGTATATCTCTGAGTAACATAAATCACATCAGTTTTTTTTATGTCTACCTCTGGAAAATATTCTGGCAGGGTTTGCTTGTTTATCTAACATCACATCATCATATACGACTAAATTATTAATACTTCCATCAATAGAATCAACACTCGGTGCTTCTTCAATATCAGTGATAAATTCAATAGCATCTTCGTCGCATATTGACTTTGCTCTCTCGTTAAAATCCTTGAGTACATCGTGCGATAATAATTTGGTAGCGCTGCATGATGTTTAACAAGTTCTCGTGTTTTTGTCGCCGAAAACTCAATTACATTCAAGTTATTGTAAATAAATAATGGATCTATAGTGTGTGAAATGTAAGACACGTACTAGAACAAATGACTTGACAACAATTACAACAACTAATAACAAATCAGCACTTGCTGATAGGTGTGTACAATGTGGTACAAAGAAATTTAGATTTGTTTCTATGAAATCGGATAATGATTTTTTTAAAAAAACGAGGAGGTGATATTGCAGCAAAATTGACAAAACTCCCAGGGGCTCCAGGGGCAAAATACCCAGGCAAAAAACACTTTCCAGAATATAATTACTGTGGCCCTGGAACAAGACTCGGTATCCAACTTGATAGCCAAGACCAACACCGACCCGGTGAATATCCGATAAACGCTATTGATAAGGCGTGTCGTGCTCATGATGTTGCTAATAAAAGTAGCAATCTGCAACGTAGACATATCGCAGATGTGAAATTGATTCACGCGTTAAATTCTATTACGAATAAATCTTTCAAGGAATCATTAGCTAACTGGTTAGTAAGATCTGCGATGAAGGGTAAACTGGTATTAGGCGCTGGTAATTAATAACAATATGGAATCTATTTATTATTCCCCAAGAGGATACTGGAGAGGTAAATCAGAAATTAATAAACTCGCCAACGCGGCAACAAAAAAAAATAAGTTACTGCGCGGATTGGTTATCAAGACAGGCGATATGTCAGATCTATCTACCCCCGCTTAAACAAATTCACTTTGCACATTTTGACGTCAGCGTCCCTAATGAAGTTCATCAGGCTGATATATTATTTCTGCCGCAGGATACTGTTAATACACGGACATACAAGTATGAGCTAACCGTAGTTGATGTTGCGAGTAGATACAAGGAAGCTGAACTATTGTTGACGAAGGCGGCATCAGAGTTTTCTATTGCATTTGAACGAATTATTGACGAGGACTTGGACCACAAGGTGGTCTGCAGTGGCCAAAATCTATGTTGATCCTGGCAAGGAATTTCAGGGTGCAGTGTTATCAACAATGAAGCATCATAATGTCACCATACGACGACGACATACTGCAATACACCGCGCGCAGGCAATTGTTGAATTATTTAATCGAGCAGTTATTTGGATATAAATACGCGAAGAAATTTATCGAAGATAAACGATCTCGTGAATGGGTCAATAGATTACCAGGTGTGATAGCTGCGTTAAATAATGAAATTACTCGAACAATCAATATGAAACCTGTTATCGCGATCAAAAAAGTATATACCCGTACAAAACCGCGAAATGATTTTTCCAAACAGCGAATATTCGGCAATGTCACTGTAAGATATTTATATGAGCCGGGTAAACTTGAAGGTGGTAAAAAAAAGAGCTACTGATCCTATTTGTAGTGTCACATCGCATAAAATATTTAACATTGTAAGATGCACGGGTAGACCCGCAATCTATAGATTAGATTCAACTGCTCCTCAGCGTGGATTTACATGTGAACAGTTACAAGTGATACCCGAGGATACACACTTATCGCTACGTGGTCTTAATTAACGCGGTGATTTCGATTACATTCCAGACAGGTCAATGTTACAATATCTCTGGTATGACCATGACTATTATCCTTTCTATCCACGGTAAATTGGCGAGGATCTTTATCCGAATACTACGAACGCATTATACAATTACAGCTCGCGCAGTGATTATCATGTTGTTGTTTCAGCGTAATTATAAATTTAACACCAATATCAAATTCTCGTTTATTTTTATTATCTTGTTGTTTATAACCAGCGAGTTTGTTTCTTATTAGATCATCGCTGACAATATCGCTGATTGTGGTGTCATTAGCATCTAGAACAACTCTTCGAAGTTGATTTATTCTTCGAACTCTAGACACTGCGAAAGAAACTGAATTCGACCACTCGATGCGATCATCAACGATCCAAACAATCGTATCGGATATAGTCATTCCATGTGTAGAATGTATCGTCAATGTGTATGCTAGCGTCCACGGAGATTTATCAGCGCGAAATGCATCTACACAACACTGATACCAACCAACACAATATCATTTAGCACGAGTGTTTGTTTTTCAGTTCCTGACTCTGTCAAGCGCCCTGGAATATCAACTTTGATATTCTGTTTCCGTGAATCAGCTGGTCTATAACGCAATGGAACTGGAAGTGTTGAGAATTTTTCTTATGTGTTTGAAATAACCGCGCTTGAAGTGTGTCTCTGACTATCTTTCTACTTGCCACTATCAAATCGTTTGGTCTGCACGATTCCCAAAACATGTTTAATGGGGTTGTTGAAATTATTTCACGCACAATTTCATACTGGATTTTATCCGGTTGTAATCTGATTAATTTCTTGAACTCTCCTAAATCTGGACCAAGAGATCTATGATCAGTATTAATTTATTCATAATAAGCTTCAAAACTCTTCAACCAATTATGTGGAGACAAACCGACACATGGCGGTGGTTGTCGATGATCGCAACTTATTATCAAAGCTGTATTTTTCAGGAACAATCAAGAAACATTTTTAATATATCTAACGACACTGTGCATATCTCACCCCAAATAATGATTTTTGGAACATATTTCTCACCCATTCGATCAGGAGTCCACGCGTCACCTTTATACCGAAAGAAACTGTGATATGTGCAGGATTTAACTCCTCGTTGTTTCATCTCTCTTGTGAGTCTGTGTGTTGGTGTTAGCACAATCATGTCTGACTTCGTTCGAAATAATTCGATCACTCGTGTTGTTTTTCCAGACCCACCGCATCCGTTTAAGTAAACGGTTTTATATCTACATACTGGATCAGATAACGAAGGAGCGCTCGATAGTTCTGATATTTGATTATTTTTCATGTAATTATCTTCAATCGTAGCATCTACTGATTTAGAATACTCGTGTAACATTTCTTGTTTTATTCTCCATGACCTCCAGCACTCATCATAATGTGTAAAAAAAAAAGCCACTGCTTCTTTATGTTTGATATCTACATAAAATGAATCTGTGGAGACTCTTACTGCGGTGTCAGGAAATCTATTTGTCATCGATAGCAAATTGATAGAAACATAAGCCAGCATAGATGCCCATAGATGTACGTATTGGGGAGAACTTCCATCAATGTAGCTAACAATTGTACCGAATTTTGTTCCATATGACAAGAAATCATCTTCACGATTGACATATATATCTCTAGATATTGCATCCGTGATTAAAAAATCGTATTTAGCTTCATCTAAAGTTAATCTTGAATAATGTCGCTTGTGATCATATGCTCCACCCTGGGTGAATTTACCGATTATTCTTCTACCGAGATCCTTTGGAATTTTAGTATTGACTTCAAAGATCTCATTGGACGCTTTAATAATATCTTCGTCAAAATCAGGAAATTTTTCCTTGTAAACATTAATTATACTATCAAGACTTTCGGGTTGTGGTAACCAAACAGACGTTTGTTTCCGATATGATATAATTGCTCACTGACAATCAGCGATATCAATATTTTACAATCGATCATATACCGTAATAACACTATTGGTACCCAGTGTGTTTCAGATATATGTCTACCAAACCAAACATAACAGCAGGGATGAAGTCCTTTAGCGAATTCAAATGATACCAAACGAGCGAATCCGGTTAGATCAAAATCGGGTAGTGGTCCATTAATCGCAACTCGTGTCATCGAGTGTGGGATACCCAAATCGTTTAAAATACCAACAACAAAAAAAAAACATCCCTGGATAACACGTAACCATATCAACCGAAAAAACGTGTTTAGGATCATATTTGGTATTCCATAATCCACTATGTCCATATCCCACAGAGCTCGTTTGAACATATTAGAGAACATTATATTGTGTTGGCTTCCATAGATTTTTCTTTCTGGCGAAATGAGCTGCAACTGACGGGACTGTAAAACAGTTTGTTAGTAATTTCTCGTTATTATCCGTTGAGATTCAGTACGGAATATTTCACCGTTAGATCTTACAAATTGGTCAAATTTACAATCTTGTTCTTCAAAACTCTGAAATAACCACACTAACACATGATCGTTTTTACTTTCTGCGTGAATAAAATCCAACAAATTCCCCCCAGTAGAGTTCTCTACCGGGAGGTATTTTACGGTTCTATTCCGTGGATATATTGTTACTGCGTTTGTCCACGCGTGTGCATTATGATCAATGATCTTGATTGGAGCTCCTTTTGATTTGTATTTCGATTCGTATAATACTTCTTCTGTTAATGTCGCTACGGTTATTGGGAATCTTAATATCTTTTCTACCTCAGCTACATTTTGAATTGTGGCTCCAGCAGCCTTGACTGTTAGCTCTCATTTGTTTATTTTGTTACGTCTTAGATCTGTCAACCCGTTTCTATGCAACGAATATGTAAAATTCTCTATTACTCGTTCCGCTACACAGTTTATCCTTGACTGCAACAATTTCATAGGTTTCAATTTGTCAACACTCGGTTTTCCATTTATGGGATAAATCCCATCAAATATTCCTGGTTTGGAATCCTGACTCACGGAGACAATTTTTTTTTTCAAGATAGGATCATCTTTATCACGAATAATCCAACTACCTGTTTCTGATAATATAATAATTTTTCACTCTGAAAAATTACTTTTGATGGTCAAGATGCGTTATTACTCTTGCTGCCAGTGTGTCGTTCATGGTAGCAATAACATTACCAGCGATTCGAAATGTTGACCAACAATGAGACGCACCATCTCGCTTAAATTCGTTAAACCCACCATGGATTTTACCGATTATGCTTCTCTCACTTATTAGATCCCTATTTGGTGCATCTATAGAGACTCTATCGAGATTGAATTTAACATTTTTCCAGTTTGTTTTGATAATCTCTCAAACTTCTTCATATTATAATTAAAACAAGTATTTCAATAAAGAATTTATATATGATGAATCACTGTAAATCGCTTATGATAGGATCAGTAACCGTCTGTAACAAATCGTGCAGAAACGAATTTTGTGGATATCATTCACAGAGTGTGCGACGAGAAAGATTAGGTCCGAAGCCCTATATACGATTCAGTGTTGGGGTACGAGGAAACATACAATTGTGTCTCAGTTGTGGTGGTAAGCGATACAGAGAGCTTAAGCGCTACTATGATAAAGAAAAAGTGACCCTGACTCTGTCAGCGTCAACGATAAAGTCATAAGAACACCCCAAGACTATATTACTAGATTCTCAATAATTAATAATTAAACCAAATAATTAATTAGACAAATAATATATGTGTATATAAATGAGACAAGAATTTCAACCACATCCCACGATCATCAACTATGAAGCATCACGCGATCGTGTAGTGAGACACTGCATGCTGAAAAAGCCAGTAGGTACTGTTGATAATCATGAATATCTTAAATTTTCTGCTGGAGGGAAAAAATATTATTTATCTAGAGTCGTGTTCCAATGTTTCCACGCATTGATCGAAGATGGTTTTGTGATTGATCACATTGATTTGTATTTTATAAATTGGAAAAATCTTCAGACTATTAAACAAAGTGAGAATACGAAACGCGGTTGTACGGGAATGTACCGAAAAATTGCAAAGCCTGTCAGATCTATAAATATTGATACCTGCGAAAATTAATATTTGAATCGATGAATGAAGCGGGCAAGCATTTTGATATTGGTATACCTAAGATTCGACGTGTTGTAGAGAAAATACAAAAATCCGCACTTTCAAAACGATTCCAGTACAAAGTTCGGTTTACATATTTTCCAACCTTCATTATCGAAATTCAACTGAAACCACACTTTGTCACGTTGTCACTACGACGTGAAGGTGTTTTTGCATTCTCTCCGAGAGATTTTAACGGGAGAGAGTGTGGGTTTCAGTTGAATGTAGAGAAGGGTTCCATAGTTAAGATTATATGTTGTACCGTCTATATATAATCCTTTGTTATACCGTCTATATATAATCCTTTGTTATATCGTCCTATATAATCCTTTATTGTGCGTCTATATATAATCGTTTGTTTTACTGTCCTATATATAATCCTTTGTTATGTACCGTCCTAACAGTAAATACCTGTAAATATTATATATGTTCTCGTTGAGCCTGCTCGATTATCAATGGCATTCCAGGGGTTCATACGGTGAATGTGCCGTCCAGTATATGTATATCTCTAACCGTGATAAGATGTCAATGGCCCTTTAGCATGAATGGACATTGTATCGTCGTTATATAAACCTTAATTAAGATATATATTTTGTGCCATCCTTGTGTCGTAATTCACCAACCAC
Organism: Unio delphinus; assembly: GCA_029339505.1. Classification (NCBI taxonomy): domain Eukaryota; kingdom Metazoa; phylum Mollusca; class Bivalvia; order Unionida; family Unionidae; genus Unio; species Unio delphinus. Next base: position 37,346,933 of record JAQISU010001235.1, read on the forward strand.
ACCCTCTGGACTTTCTAAAATGGAGTTTAGGAGTTAAAATTGGGTCGTTTATATATACTTATATGTATATCTCTAACCGTGATAAGTTGTCAATGGCACCTTAGTACGAGTGGAGATTGTATCGTCGTTATATATACCTTAATTAAGATATATATGTATATCTCTAACCGTGAAAAGATGTCAATGGCACCTAGCACGAGTGGAGATTGTATACCGTCTTTAGAATACTGTAAATACTGTATATACAATGCTGTAAATATACGCTTAAAAAAGAAAACGGGTCAAAATTGACCTTTTGTTTTGAATATATTTATATATTAAAGATAAATTTATTATATAATAATTATGAAATTATCAATGATATAATTTCTGCTATTACAGTTTTGAAAAATCAAGGAATACAATTATGAGATAAATTAGATTGTGATAAAATCCTTTCTGACTTTCAATATTTAGAAGACATAGCCTGCAGAAACAGATATGTGTTACCGTCACAATATTCCTTTATCAAGGAACTACAACATGCCGTAAATGCATCATTAGCTAATAACAGTGATATAGATAAGTTGATAGCGTTATTTTCTGCAGTAGAGAGAATAAGAAGTGATTTATCACAACAATATGAAATTAAAAGAGTCATAAATTCCAGAGTTAAACAGTTAAAACAGTTTATTCAAAAATGAAAATAAAAACACTTCCTGGAAGCTAAGTACATGACCGAAGTAGATCACTGTTATTATTTTTTTGCACCCACGCAACGCGAAAACAAAATAACACTGAAATCTTACGATGGAACTCTTATGATGAAAATCTAAAGATGGGAAATCCTGTAGGATGAAAATCGATCACGATGGAAATCCTTTTAGGATTTCACATACAGACTAATTTGCAAAGTCTATCCACCTAAATCCAGTAAATTATTGGATTGGTCAGTGAGTTTAAAATTTATTCTCGTTAATCAATCATTATGACATCGCATATACACTGTATTCACAGGTTTCTGTATTATCAATAATCCGGGTGGAAGCAGTGGTGCAAACGAATATAAAATGTATCCTTGTGGTGCCTGATTTGATCTTTCGAGATTTACTTGGTAACTTCCATCAGTAGCATTACACACTAGATTTACTGCAATCACCGAGGATATAATCATGCAGCCGCTCTCAAGTGTCATAGATCATCACCCAGTGTCTCACCAATTGTACGCTGATGACACTCAAATATACAAATCTAGCCACCCAGCTGAAGTTGATCCTACCATCCATGGAGTAGAGAGGTGCATTTCTGATGTGAAATCGTGGATGACATGTAACAAGCTACAGATGAATGATGATAAAACTGATGCAATTCTGATCACAAATCAAAGACTTTATCATTCACTTCCTTTACCTCAGACAATAAATATCAGCAACACCAACATTAAATTCTCACAGTCAGTACGAAACCTAGGTGTTACTCTAGACAGTTCTCTCACATTACACCAACATGTCATGAACATATGCAAGGCTGCATCTCTTGAACTGAGACGCATCAGCTCCATTCGCAAATATCTTTCAGTTCATGCCACTAAAACACTTGTGTGTTCATTAGTACTTTCAAGACTGTACTATTGTAACTAAATTCTGTCAGGTTCGTCACAATATCTACTCCGGATACTTCATAAAGTTCAAAACACAGCTGTTTGGATCATCTTTAGAGTATCTAGATCAGAGCACACCTCTCCACTGCTCTGTACACTAAACTGGCTATCTATTAGATACAGAATCAAACACAAAATTTGTTCTCTGTGCTATGTTTTATTGACAGATTTCAGTCCAACATACCTATTCGGCCTCACCCATGTGTATGCACCAGCAAGATACTTACGCTCGTCTTCTAACAATCGTATATTCGTTGTTCTCACTATGAAAATGAAGTCATATGGACAACGTTCTTTTTCAAACTAGGGCCCGGCGATGTGGAACGAATTGCTTATTGAAATTAGACACAAAGAGACAGTGGTCCTTTTTAAGAGTGCACTTAAAACTGACCTTTTTCGACTGCAAGAACAAACTTAGTGACCTAATAATGTTTTGTATCGTTTATGCTTTCAGCATGTTTCTTATGTTTTCCGATTTCATGGGTTTTATTATTCGTTTTTCTGTAGTGTAGTCATATCATTATAGATTTTGTAAAGCGCTTTGAGCTTCTAAAGATTAGATGCTATACAAAGTCCTCATTATTATTATTATTATTATTATTATTATTATTATTATTATTATTATTATTATTATTATTATTATTATTATATTACCGTTTTGAGAAGCAATATACCTACCCGAATCGTCTGGGTCATTATTATGTTTGAGGACAGTTGGTCCCCGGTTTTTTCCAAGATAAAATCATTTAATGATCTTTTCAGTTCGTTTGCATTATACATGCATTAAATACAGGAAACTTGAAAATTGGTTTGTTATATCGTATACAGTTATAACACAGTTATAAAATTTTGTTTATAGCGATTTGATTGGTCATCATTATGATCAATTGTTGCCTGAATTCCTCGCTGGTTGATATATTCCATGTCGGTTACAAGTTGATTTAATATTTCCATCCGCGTGATGATTTCACTTCGATTAGACTCATGGAAATCCTGCTAAGTCGCTCTAGTTGTTGACTGTGTTCTTGATTGACAATTTTAATGAGTTCAGTAATCTGATATGGCGTAATGGATATAGATCTAGTCTCCCCTTAGTTTCGTTAATAAATAAATATCCACCATCTTTTATACCTTTTTCCCTTATCCCCTCTCCTCCAACTCCAGATGTTGTAGTACTCCGCATTCTCCTCCACATCAAATTTAAATTCAGTACCCAGTGTGTAATTTTTTATATCGAGGAGGTGTTTTTTTTTTTTTTTGTATGATGGGGTGATTTTGTGATGTCATTTATTGTCTGTGGTATAATCAGACTTCGATGGTTCTCGTGGTGGTGGATTTTCAGGCCATCCTAGCACAGTTCTGATCGAACTCTGGTAGATATCTACTACATAGCCGGGTGAGTTTATTTCAATCGCGGCTGATAATGTTGGTTCATGAACCGTTATAGCGATTTTTGATTCTTTTCCCGTAATGGATTTTATTCTACGCTGAAATTCATTATTGATCTGTTCGATTTGGTAAGTCCCAGATGGTATAAAAACAACATTCTATTCCGGGTTTCCATCTTTATCATTTTTACTCGCAAACACCAGGGAATTATTCGGTTGCTGACCACCAAATGATTTTGATCTAATATTCGGCCAACTGTAGTATACTCGCATTTTCGCTAATGCGATCTCTTTAACTGGTATCGCAGTTGGAAAATTCACACTGAATTTAGGGTTGGTTGAGGTTATTGAGATCATGGTTGTCTTTTGCGGTTGTGTGTTTGTGGCTGTCCACTGAAGTAATTCCGTTGTTGACATTGACATTGTCATTGTTGTTATTATTATTGTGTTGTTTTTCTAATTTTGATATTACTGTTTGGTAGATGTTCATCATCGCAGAGAATTAGTTATCTGATATTGTTGTGCCATCGAGACTAAATGATATCAGCGACAACAATTGGGAATACGCAGCTGATGCAGTATATAACTTAATTATATACTCGTGTAGTTTATTTTGACTGCATGTGGATATTTTTTTGTGATGATGCTAAGAATCCCTGAAATTGTTGTCGCTGATGACACACAAATTGTGACAACTACAGGTGCCAGTGCTGTTATCGCTGATAAAAATATACCAGTTTCAGCAATTACACTTGAAACCGAATACACAATAATGTCAACACTGATAATTCGCCTGCGGTATTTCTTTTTATCTTCGTTGTATATTCGTCAATAAGATAATTTAGATTAGTTTGATCATATCATATCAATATTGTTGGACATTCATTATCCAATTTACTTAAATCAATTACAAATTCTACGTAGTATGTTATTGACACTAGAGCTAAATTACCAGTGGTAGGGTTTAATGTAAATATTTCGGTGGCTCCCTTATTTATAATGTCACTTACAGTATTAAAGTTCCCGTATATGTACTCGATGACACATTAAACTGTAATGATGAAAGCAGGGTCAATCTATAAATATCCCGGACATCTGCAGTAATTTTAATGGTGTTATTTTGAGGTGTCCAGTTGAAAGAGTCATGATGTGTCGAGTACACGGTATTGATATTTTGTTCATGCGGTATCTTGATTTTATCAAGCCATGCAGCGCTAGCAGTAAAATCAGTAACGATATTGTCCTGTGTTTGTTTAATCGTATCAATATTAGTTTTAATATCAGAAAGTTTCATTAGGACAGTCAGAGGAGTACCAAAGAAATTGTCTGCGGTCTCATCAATGTTTCTAAAATTCCCAAACGCGCCTACATAAACATCATACTCGGCTCGCAGAATTGTTAGTTTACTATCTGTGGTTTTATATTTGTGTTGCAGCAATGTCAATTTATCATCCGTAGTTTTATGCTCACCATTTAGCGTATTTAGTTTATTGTCTAACACATCTACATATATTTTTGTCACAGCATCACTGTCCAATGTTGGATTTCCAAGTGCTGTTATTTTATTCTAGTTCATGTCGAGGTCACCTGTCATTGTGTCACCGGATGTTTTTACTCGATTGTTAATACTATCTATCACAGTTGGAAAAATAACTCCTTGTTTAATCTTACCTGTGGAATCAAACACCGCTGGGAATTTTCAGTTACTCCATTAATTTTAACAAGAATAAATAAAGAATGAAACATTACTCGTTTTCAATTTCCCTTGTTTGTCTTGAATACGACTATTTCGCTTGGAACCATACTTGCGAGGTTTAATATCTCGGATATTTCATCTTCGATTATATTTTTACATCTCTTGTTGCAGATAATTCCCCCGTGGGTTTTTTCAAGCTTGAGAGAGCTCTCCCGTAAATATCAATCATTATATTTTAAGATCTCTCTAAAAAGCGAGTACTCGTGTATTTGTGTACGATTTTATAGTGTAGTTTATTCGATGATGATTTAACTTTAAGTACATTTATTACTTCTTGGCCGCATATTGGTGGGTCTGTCATTTTCTGTGTTGGTAACGTGGAGTACCAGATCGGAATTTTATGAAAGAATTTTGATTGGTTCATATAACTTATAAATTCTTTAGGTGGCGCTAACCCGTAAGAATCAAAATAAACAATTCCACATGGATCAATTGAGTATGCAACCCAGTGAGTTCCAGGTCCAGTGCTATTATCGAGATTAATGATACCGGTTCAGCGCTGTTTGGTTGTTGTGGTAATTGATCTCGCATAAAAACATCTATGAAGTTTTTTATTCCTAATTCTTTGGCAGCATCGAGTAAATTAAAATTTGACAATGGTGCTAGTAAACTATCTTTGGTAGTCTCAGGCCGTTTCCGCTGTACAATGAATATGGAGTTCCTTGTAGTCTTAGACCTTTTTCGTTTACGGATCGTTTTTTTTTGTATCCATGCCCAGTTGCTTTCTTTAGTGCCATCTCAGCGGCGGTACCAACAGCTCCGAGAGTGGCCGCTTTTGCGACCGCGGGGGCGGGGGCGGCGGCGGCAATTAGAGCTGTTAACGCAGCGAGAAGTGGAAATATACCACCTGATTTAATCATGTCTTTGATCGCGATCGCGGAGAGAAAGACCTGAACACCTTTTTTATGTCTTTTTTTAGCATCATTGAAATGCTTGATCTGACGAGCTGTCAGTGAGTTTATTTTGACCACCAGAGATCTGACTGGGTTTTAACGATATCGTAGTTCCACATTTTTTAAAAACTGAATCCGATTGCAACTTTTTAATCTGACCAGGTGTCAGAGTAACACTAACGTGTCTATATGACATTTTATTTAATACGAGATTGATCTAATTGTCTACGTGTTTTTGGAAAACAATACATGTTTTCTCGTGGCGCATCAACTATACTCATTCGTCCACCAACACCTTCGAGTAGCATTGATTTGTCACTGAGTATGACGGCAATTGCTCTGTAATCACCACCAGCAGGATGATTGGTTACACGAGCTTCGAAGTATACGTAAACGACGGATTGTTTGGTTAAATCAAGATGTTCCAGTGAAAAGTAATAAATCGGATATAGGGTTCTAAAATCTAATTGTGATATTTGCAGACCGGTATGTATATTTTGATCATATATGTCAGCAAAAGATATGTGCGCACTATTCGATTTTGTCCGTTATTAAGTAAACTATTCACAGATGGTTCCCGTTGACCGTTTTTTTTAACGTGACTTCGTTAACCCTTAGTTGATCAAATATCATATGCTGCGTGTTTGTGAATTTAATCGCGTATAATACTGCAACGCAATAAATATTTGTAGAGGTGCAGAAACTTCTCTGTTTGATGTAACATGCCATGAAAAATTTCATTCATATAACTCTTCAGACTATCTGTCGTTGTTGTTAGCCATGACAGTACTTATTTACCACCTACACTCATATATGATAGTAATATTTTATTTGCGACGAGTGATGGTGTCATTACTGCATCCATAATGAGAGTTTTGTTATATTTACCAATAGTAACAGCAACAGCAGCATCTCGCCAGATTGCATCATTGTCATCACCTTTTCGCACGAGGACAACTGTATGTTTAGCTTCAAAATAACGTTTCTAACATTTCTACAAAATCCAAATATATGAGACAGTGGAATCGCGCATGTAAATAATCTACGCGGTCCCTGCAACATTAATGTACGTGTTCCATATCCTAGATTGTAATTAGGATTAATATCTACGACATCAAAGTCAGCTGCCGGCCTCGTATATCCAGCTGGTGGAGTAGCAACCGCAGTATCCCATGTTGCCTTTACCCTAGTATATTGAATATGTTCAACGTGATCATTAACATCCTTAGCGAACATCATAGATGGTCCAGCCGATCTTGTATAATCATCAGAATATCTCGCTAACCCCACTATTGTTGTGGCCATATCAACATTCTTTTGAATAGATTCAATCTCTCTATTATCAATCATATATGTAGTGCTACTAAATAATGCCATAATACTATTATTGACGAAACCAACTCGGAGATTTGCGTTATATGGCGTATTAGCATCAACATTTGTTACAAGTCCTCCTTCTACTTCAATAAATGCTTCAGCGGGTAGAAGGTATTTACTCCTATCATGAACTTGAAGTTCAGTTCTCCCTTGTTCATTTAGTTGTATTGTATGAACATTTTATTAGATATTTATTTCTCGATCTAAATCGCCATTTCAAACCACTTCCCGTTATCATATTTGCAGTGATATTTCCTTTAGCATCAAATCCTTCATTTATTTGCTCTGCTATTTTTGGATCCACCGCGCTGTTTATTATTTTACTAACACTCTCATGCATAATCTCCGTAGATGGTAGTTTACCCTGTGGTGTGTTTTTTCGTCGTCGAATCAGCGTGATTATTTTTTCCTTGACCGCGGAAATGCTTTACCGGCAACTTCACCAACAGCGCTAATACCCTTATCACGAATAGCATCAATAGTTTTCATCGATTATTGTTTTGAGATTGGTGCTATTTTTCGAGCCATCCTTGCAAATAACCATTGAACAACATCACCGAGACCATCTCCATAATACATCTTATAAACGGTCAATCGTGTATTTACTACGTAGACCATGGCTGGTTTGTTGTGATTACAATGTATGATAATTTTATTTAAATGCTATTTATCTAATCGGGCGTCATAGATAATCAATCACTATGATAATCATCAACGAGTTCATCGACAAATTCTCGATATACCCCGATATCCATGATACCTCCTTTAAATAATCGTCGGCAGATATCAGCGGCTTCTCTCTCTCTCTCTCTCTCTCTCTCTCTCTCTCTCTCTCTCTCTCTCTCTCTCTCTCTCTCCGCTGTTTTTGTTCTTCTCTTAGCTGTGTTTGTTCTTCCATTTTTTGCCGTTTTTGTTTTCTTTTTGCTGTTGTAGTGTTTCTATTTCTTGTTCTTTTAGGTCTTCATATTGATTATATACTTTATATATCTGGGTTTCAACATTCTTTTTTATCTTCGAAACGCGTAGCAACAAATTCGATAAAATCTTTCTGATCACTTTTATCGATATATGCTAAAGCTTCCTCGGTAAATTTATTACGTATTCTTCGATCATTTCTTCATCGGTTTTTTTTGGACCGGATTGAAATCTAGCAGGACCAGGAAGATTTTGTAAAAGTTCTGAAATTTGTTTAGTTTCTGTTGCTATTCTTTTAAGTTCCGGAAAAACGCCTTTTTTTCTTCTTCCTCATCTCCTTCTCTTCTATATATAACCTCTTTATTAGTTGCAGTAACAGGTTTGAATAATTGTTCAGCACCTATTGCAAAATCAACTTGAGCTTCCAGTCGCTGTTGAAGTTTTTGTCTGACAGAATCTCTCGCGGGGATAAATCTCTTTATTGCCTCTAATTGCTCTCGAGCTAGTCTAGTTGTTAACGATTATCCTACCATTATTGTTATATCATATGATTTAATTCATAACAGCTAACAACACTGCGACAACAAATACGTCTGTGCTTGACGCAACAGTCCCGGTTTACAAATAGATTTTAGTTATGTCTAATACCTATGTGTTCACCTTCCTAGTTTGTCTGAATTAGTTTCGGTTATTTTTCTGATTTTGTCTGAATTAGTTTCGGTCTGTTCACTCTCTCTACTACTCAACAACAACAAAATAAAAAGTTAAATAATAATTGCTTGTAATTTGTAATGTTGTTATTCATGGATTTACATTACATTGTTACAGCAGCTCGCATAATGATGTATCAGTGTCATGATAAATTCAGCATCGAGATCAAACTCGCGCTTATTTCATTGTATTTTTTGTCACATTGTTTTTTAGAAGTTTGTTTATTCCTTTATATATTTTTTCCAACACATTCGGTGTTCCTAGGGATGGTGTCCTGAATTTGATTATTTTCTGCAAAGTTTATGATAACCCTCCGCACCTGAGAGATTCTTCTGACTCGAGACACTGCGAGATAAACTAAATTTGACTATTCAATACGATCATCAACAATCCCAAAAATAGTATCCACAATAGTTAAACCTTGTGATGAATGAATCGTTATAGCGTATCCTAGCCTCCATGGAACTTTGTCCATCCTTAACGCGCTGTCAATAATGCTCACAAGCACTAAAACGATATCATTTAATACTCTGCTGGGATTTCTACATCAATATTCTGTCGTCGTGTATCTTTTGGATGATAACATAACGGTACGGGTAATTTACAAATAAATTCTGTATGTAATAAAAATAATTGTTTTTGAAGTATATCACGAACTATCTTTCTATTTGCAACCAGTAAATCAGTATATCTCCATAAATTCCAAAACTCAGTCTTCACAGTTTCTGGAATTACCACACGTATTACCTCAGACTGAATCTTATCTGATTGTGATCTGATTAGATTGTTAAGGTCTTTCAGTTGTTCATCCATAGCAATATGGTCATGAGTTATCTCCTCATAATGATCTTCACCCATTTATGTGCAGAAGGTCCAACAAAAGGTGATGGTTGACCATGATCACCACACATTATCACAATAGTAATTTTGTCAATAACCAATCGATACATATTTTTAATTTCTCCAGTAATATTGTACATATTTCATCCCAGATAATAATCTTTGGAATGTATTTTTCACCCATGCTTTCAGAAGTTCACGTATCTCCCTTCCATCGGAAAAGCTATGATAAGTATGAGATTTAATTCCTCGTTCATTTATTTTTCTAGCAAGTCTATGTGTGGGTGTCAAAACAACCATATCAACACAGTTTAAAGCATTGCGACGAAATGATTTTATCGCACGTGTTGTTTTATCAGAAACTTCCGGTCCATTGAGATGAACGGTCTTATGTCTAGCTATAAAATCATATATATCTGGTGCAGCTGACAATTCTGATAATTTTTTGGGGTAATAAATATTCTTAATTTTAATGTCGTTAGATTCACAATAAGGCAATATTTTCTCTTGCTTAATCCTCCGTTCGCCCCATGATATATAATTACCGATATGTAATTGTTCTAATAATTTTGCATGATTTTTATTGATACGTAGCGACTCTAACTGCAAGATCAGAAAATAGGTTTATCATTAATTATAAATTTATTCAAACATACGCGAGCATTGAGAATCATAATTGAGTAAAATGCGGCGATTCACCATCAATATAGTTCTCAATTGTACCTAATTTAGTTTTTTCGGATAAATTAACATTACATCGACTTATAAATAATATTCTCTTTGTTGTATCAACAAATATAACATCTAACTCAGCATCATCTATAATTAATCTAGTACAATGTCGCTTATGATCATACGATCCTCCCTGCGTAAATTTACTGATTATTTTTCTTCCAAGATCATAAGCGATATTATTTTCATAGCCAGTTTTATCAGAAGATTTCTTTTGTTGTGGTAACCAAACTTGTTTCTGTGGACGATATGATAGTATCGCCTCACTCACGGTTAACAATAATAATATTTTTGAATCAAGCATGAATTGTAATAATAAAATAGGTGCCCAATTTTTTCTTAAAAGTGTTTGCCAAACCAGTCATAACAAATCGGACGAAGACTTTCAGCAAATTGAAATAATTTAATTTGTGCAAATTCTGTCAAGTCAAAAGCTGGCAAGGATCCGTTGATCGATACTCTGATCACTTTTAAAACAAATCTGAGCATATTCCCATTCCGAGAAAACCTCCTGAATAGCATGCAACCATACCAAGTGATGTTATATCTTTGCAATTATGTCTGATATTCCATAAACCGCCGTGTTCGTATTCCTTAGAACTATGTTGGACGTCTTGAATAAATTACAACCGTGTTGACTTCGCGAATTTTCCTTTTGAGCAGATGATCAGAAATTGACGAAACAGTAAAACAGTTGCAGAACAACTTTTCAGCATTGTCGGGAGTATATTTTGCGATGAAAATTGCTTCGTAAGATTTTTCATTTCTTCGGGTAGAGATTCTGTACAATAAATACAGTATTTTCATTATGTTGTACAAATTGATCATAATTTTTCATCACCTGAGCTTTGAAACATCCACGGGATACAGGATCATTTTTACTGATATTTCAGATAAACATATCACCGTTTTAAAACTTGACAGCTCGATTTTGTGGAAATAGTTAGCAGAGATGTCCACGTATGCGCATTGTGATCAATAATATTCATCATTGCTCCTTTCCATTTATATTTCTTTTCGTAAAAAATCTCTCCGGTTATTGTTTCTGCCATTATTGGAAATTTTAATTTCTTTCCTAGTTTAGCGACATCGTATATGGACGCTCCGTATCTTTAACTGTAGTTGCCAACTGATTAATTCTTTTAAGTCGTAACTCTGGTAAAACATTTTAACGTATTGCATTTGTAAAGTGTTCTGTAACTCGTTCAACAATACAATTTAATCTTGACGAGGATAATTATAATCATTATGATTATATATATATATATATATATATATATATATATATATATATATATATATATATATATATATATATATATATATATATATATATATATATATATTGTTACATGCTTAGGCTCGAATAAGCAGCACCACAGAAAGAGTGAAAACTAGCAAGCTTGTATAAATTGAACAATGAATTTATTAAGTACAATTATTTTTATAAAATAAATAAACTTACAGTTTTAGAGAATCAAATCCAACATTAATCCAATATAGAATTCACAAAAATAATCCACTAATGGAATTGCAAGAGTCCTGATAAATAAATGTTCTAATAGTTCCAGGTTCGAATCTTGACGATGTAATCCAAAATGGCTGACAATGTCACGTGATACAGTTTTTATTTTCTAATCATCCAAATGAATTATGAGAACATGTTTTCTCCTCCAAATAGATAATAAATCCTCTTTCTTCAATGAATTGACACAAAGTCCAGAACAATATAAGACTCAAACATGAAATACACAACTTAATATTAATAATAAAGCCCAATCATCTACTGAACTCCTATCCAAAACAACAGTCTATATAACTGTTTTTTTTAAGTAAACAAGTGATCACATGATTTTCTAGAAATTCATAGAGGTTCATGGAAGGTCACAGAAAGAGACTGCCTTCACTAAAAATCACATACTCTAGATATTTACTACCCCTAAGAACTAAAAATAAAATGCTGTCCTTGAAATTAACCAATAGTGTTAGAGACTTGTTGACAATGTCCAAAGCAAGGTCAGATATTGAAGGAACCAAGCCAAGGTCAGCCTGTTTACAACCAGAGTACAGGTCAATCTGAATTTTCCAGAAAAATTTCCATTTAATGAATATCGAACACTAAATGACAAATTTGGACTCAATAATTAAAAATAAATAAATTAAATCCAATAGCCGTAACAATATATATATATATATATATATATATATATATATATATATATATATATATATATATATATATATGATACAAATTTTACAATACAACTCACAACGCAACACAACTTTAAAAAGTTTAAGGCTACCTTATGTGCCGTTTCTCTCTCTCTCTCTCTCTCTCTCTCTCTCTCTCTCTCTCTCTCTCTCTCTCTCTCTCTCTCTCTCTCTCTCTCTCTCTCTCTCTCATTTCTTTACTTTCACATGTTTATCCTCATCTGCTTCCTCGGTTTCGTCTCTTCTTTTCGTCTCTTTTTTTCTATTTCTGGACGTGTCGTGGTTCTTCCTTTGGGGAGGGTACATCTTCCTGTTATGAACCCCTCTCTCTCTCCTGCTGCTGTTTTTTTTTTTTTTGTTTTTTTTTGTTGTTGTTTTTTTTTTTGTTGTTGTTGTTGGTGTTTTTTTTTGGGGGGGGGCGGGGTTTGTTTTTTGGGAGGGGAGACCAGTTTGAAGACAAATGATCTTTCTTTATATACTGTCCTTTTCTCTTTTGTCTCTTCTGTCACATGTTATGCTTTTTTCAAGGTACGGACATTCTGAAAATCAATGTCCTTTCTTCTTTCAGAGAAAGCAAATAAAAAAGAAAATTTTCGTATGACACCTCGCAATGCTCTGATGAGAAGTTCAATATGTGTTGGCTCTTCCATCTTTCTGGTCGGCTTGAGAGTGAAATGAATATTGGACGGGAAGACACTGGCGCTTTATGTAGGGAAGACCATAGTCTGACATTGATATAAAGGGACACATGGCGTTTAAAATATAGAGTCATTTGACCTTTTGCAGCCAAGATGAGACGATTGCATCATTTCGTGGAGAAAGGAGAAGAAAGTAAGCGGCAGAAACGGACGGACGGACGAATGCTACCTGTTTTCTGTACCAATGCGACGAGGAGAAATGAGAAAAATCAAATTCTTACACATATGTTCGTTGTTTCTTACGTGTTCAAATACTATCACTTTTCCACAAGGCAACACATCTGGCTGGACAACATTTGACAATGCGAATGATTGATCAAGTGCAGTGTCTTGCCTCCCACGGATTTGTACCATCCAGTTTTACCTCACCATTGCCAACGAACGTGCAACCAAGACCATTCTTGTTAGCAACCCCAGGTAGATCTCTACTTGAAGGAAACGCAGGTCAGTGTGGAATTGTTTTAAGCTCTGTACCTGAGATAGAAACTGTTAGAGTGTACGAAATTTACTACTTGCCCAAGAGAGAAAAAAACCACAAGGGCGATCAAACTCAGATAGTATTTTTGGAGACTAAGTGGATACCTTTTTAAACTGATACAAGACGTCAGTGGGACAAATTGAACAACGGCCGTGTTTACCCATGACGGAGTATTTGTCCGATCCTTCCCGCCACTTCCAGATGATTCACGACAAAGCTAAATACATGAAATACGTGGAAGTCCTTCGTGAGGATTTGATCATAGTCAATTACGAAAAAGAACTAGACTTTGTAGAAGTCGTCCAAAATTGGAAATGTCAACGTTGCGGCTTACATGACAGCCCATGCTCGTTTACAATTGTACAAAGTGTTAGTAGATCGCATCATGTACTTTGATACGGTCAGCTACATCTACATCGATAGGCTGGGTCTACGCCACATTGACATCGAAGGAGACCTTTTAGTAGCCTAGACGGACGAGCACCCGACGACACGATTCTACGTTTCGCTAGTGGCGGTCCTAAAAATTACGGCTACGAATACCGAGACCCACAAGGAAAAGTGCACACGGAGTGTAAAGTGAAAGGATTGACTCTCAATTACCGCAACAGTCGACTGGTTAACTTTGCCGTATTGAAAGAAGACTCGCTGTCTGGACAGGATGGAAACTTTAAAGTGACCACCTTCAATCTACACAAGATTGTACATCTACCCATACACCAATTCGTCAGACGATAGCAAAAGTGTATCAAATCGTGTACAAGAAGCGAATGCGACTTCCCAATCACTTCACTCTACCCTACGGACACGTGGATATTAGTCAAGATATAAAAGAGAAAACGTCCAAGAACCGATTGTTCATTGTAACTGCAAACACCAAGCGAGAATTATGAATAATATTAAGTTCGGGGATTCTCAAGTGGAATACGATGCTGTGCGTTGCGATGTGAGCGATGTTTTACGCTGTAACGCGATTATGTATCACATCATGCGGACTTTGCTGTGACTACTACTACCACCACTACCATGCAAAGTGATGATGTGCGTATCAAACCTGATGGATGCAAAAGCGATGATATTCGTTACAGAGCACTTTTATCACTTTACTCGTTTTCATTGTCAATGTCATCCTCCACGTGAAACCATGCAGCTTCCAACCCACCGGATGTCATCCAACCATAAACAAACACCTGCAGATTTCACCGTACCCTCATGGAAATGAGATCGTGAAAGACGAATATTTGTTACTTGTGCGTTTGCCTAAATACTGCAACTTTGCAAGTCGATTTCAAACGTTCCAAAGAAAATGACGAAAATATCTTGCTGGATTTACCCCCGAAGAATTAGCCAGAGCCGGATTTATCTACCTGGGCGATGGAGATAAAGTCAAGTGCTTTAGTTGAGGCGTGTCACTGCTCGAGTGGGAATATAAAGATTCCGCTTACCTGGAACATGCTCGATGGTCTCCGGATTGTCACTATTTTTAATGGGACTTTAGTAATCGTTAGATGGATATTTTACAAGAAAACATTCGTGGTTTGCTTATGGAGTTGAGAGAACGCATTTATCAAGAGTTTGTTAAAACACAAGTGACATGCATTTCTCCATTTTTAAACTACACTCTTTTCCAAAGTAAACGAAGACTGATTATGGAAGGACACAACATGTACTTCAGTGACAAATATAAACGAGGCTATTGGCCACGACCCAGCTATGCCTTTTTCTCGGAGGACACTGAATGGATACATTACAAGAGAACATTCGTGGTTTGCTTGGAGTTAAGAGAGCGTATTTATCTAGAGTTGGTCAAAATACAAGTTGAACACAAAGAACAATTGCATCCGTTACGTCACCGATGTTTAAACCACTGGTACATGAATGATATAAGAGGACTCAATCAGATGAAAGTGTACCAGTGGTCAGACATTGTTAAACTGGACGTGGGAGGGAACCATTTGGTTGTTGTTGCTGATTCCTTTTACTACTGCAACGAATTTCAGAAGAGTTAGAGGATTACCAAAACCTTTTTACAATGTAAACTTAGTTCATAAAGAAACTTATGAGCGGAGAGTGATGTGCACGTTAGTGTGCCATTAGATTCGCATCAGAGTTCGATCATCCCTGTGCAGAAAGTACACTTATTGGCTCCGACAAAAGAAATATAAAAGCCGGCTACCATACCACGACCTTTATCAGTGGTTTGGCATGGTGATACAACAAATTCCGTGGGAGGAAATCAATGAGAGTATTCAGAGGGTGGAAAATTACCAACACTTATTGGGAAAACTGTGCCTCCTGAATCGGGGTAGATTTATAGTGTGCATTCTGAATTGTTTTAATTTTCCCCGAGGGCCGAAAATAACACGTTCGGTTCGCGAGTCAAAGGTTATGCACCCCTGCTGTATATACTAGTTTTATTACAAATTGTATGCGTAAATTGGCTTTGTTAGGAACGCAAATTACGTCGACTCCATAAATATTTGTTTACGTACGTGTTGACAATCAATGATAATACTGATAATAATAAGACTTCAAATGGTACGTATGGCGTGGTTTCTCAGTGACCGATGGTATATATTCAAATTGCTTCAACTTGCCAGCCAGAGACAGTAAACTTTCAGAGACAATGCCATCTTTATTAGAACAAGAAATAGAAGAGACCTTGATTAAATATTTGGTAGAAACGAATATTTTTGATAAAAGAGATTTGCGGTTATTGGTAAGTCCGAATCGGGCTATCTCAGTTTCTCAGTTATAGAATTTAAATTAAAAATCAAGAATGAAAGAGAGGAAAGAGAAACAAATACAATTACAGAATAAAGAAGAAAAAAAAGAGACACATTCAAAAGAAGAAGGAAAAAATGGAATTGAAAATGAAAATGCAAGAAAAAGAAAGAGATGCAAATGCAAGGGAAAGAAATTGATATGCAAATTGCAACTTCAAAAAAAAAAGAAAGGGAAAAGGAAGAGTGGCAACTGCAGACACAAAACGAACGAGAGATGCAAATGAAATTGCAATAACAGAAAATATTGAAATGCAAGGAGAATTAAAAGAAATTAAAATAGCAGCTAAAGTTTACTCCACTCATAAAAGTTCAGCATTTTGTATCTTGAAGACTTATAAGTTGGTACCGGAGTGTTACGTGATACAAAAGTTGCAAACAATAACATCCAACACAAAGTAGATTCCCAGCCAATTTTTAATGTACACCCAAGCTAGGGCTCAAGACAACTGAATTTTACAGAGAACAAATTTATAGTTTTTCACAGACCAGGGCAATAGTTTATCAAAACAACAGTGATGACAAACACATACTCCAATTCCAATGGGTCAGAATCTTTATCAATATCAGATGTGAGCTAGGCAGTATTTGTTTCTAGCATTACCATATATGACCGTTTAAAATCCTTTAAACTAAAACTACCAAATACACACATGGCTCTTGTCAAATGATAATCAATATTTATATAATAAATTGGAGGGAGATGTTAAGCTTTATCGCAAAGGTTTCGGAATTGTAAAAAAGAAAATAGCTAAACCCATGTCGAGTTTGCTCGGGGAAAAAGAACAACTTTTTGATTGGTAGTGTGCATCAAAAGAGATTGAGAAAGATTATGACAAACTTAACCCATATTAGTCGATGAATTCAAAAATTACGTCATAGTGGCTTTAAAACTTAACTTGATAGACACATTAGAAAACGTTGCTCGTGCAGCTGATGACCAGATCAATCTCATTCAAGTACTTACAAATTTCAATCTGGTACAACTGATAGGAATCCAATGTCTGATAAGACTGATCATAAATCCTTATCTCTTCCTACATGAACTTATTGCCAAAAATATGGGGCTCGTTATTTCTGATTGCTTTAAGTTAAAATATAAGCAACATGAAAAGGTCAGAGCAGTTCCAAATGCCTTTGTTTCTCATAGGCCATGGTTATGTATATATTTGTGGGGTAAAACAAACCCCAGTTTCAGTCAAGATTCCTTTATGGAGAAGTATTAACTATTCATGTCGAAGGGTTCTGTATCACTAATTGGTGATTCGATCAATCCTATCAGTATTAAAATATTATGGGACACGGGAAATTCTCAGAGTCTTTTATAGTCAGGTATTTTGACTTTGTCTGAGAAGTCTTCTTTTTCTGAAAGTACTCTTGTTCAGGGAATAGGGTGCAGTTTTATTCAAATTCTGCTTCATAATGTTAATTTAACATCAGCCTTAATTTGTTTCAGGGCAAATGACTGTTGGCACTGTGATTCTTTTCCCATTGAGGATGTTCATTTGTTGCAAGGCAATGATTTAGTTGGAGATAAGGTTGTTGTTAATCTGCTTGTAACTGTCAAACAATGTTTGGATCAAAGGTTGATACCACTGCAATGAAATCCCTGATTTATAACCCACTTGTGCAGTTACTAGAGCTATGGTAAAAGAGGCACTTAAAAATGAAGTTGACCAACAAACTATTGGGAATATAATCCTTTTGCTCACACAGGAATTGGTCAATCTTTTGATGAGGTCACTTTTGCGTCTATATTGACCATTGTGATTCTCTTTTAAAAACTCATTCTCTTATGTCTAAAAACATTTTGGCTGATTCAACTTATGGATAGAGCAAAACTTTGGCTTTTGCATCTCCAGATGGATTCTATCTATACAAAGTGCTTTCATTTGTTATGAAAAATTCTCCTTCTTCATTCCAGCACTTTATGAACATGGTAATATCTGGCATATATCATTATTTACAGTGCTTCCAGGAAAGATCACATTGAAGCTATCCTGAAATGCTTCCTTTGATTGAGTGAAGCATATTTGACAATCTCAGTAAACGTGCATTTTGCTGAGCTTGTGTCAAACCTTTTAGGGCATATTGTGAAACATGGTCAAGTTAAGCCTTCAAAAATTAAGTTCAAAGCTATCTCTAAATTACCTGTGCCTATTAGTAAAAAGCAATTAATGTGCTATTTGGGTATGTCTGGATATTTTAGGAAATATTGTTTAATTGCTGAGCACCTGACTACTTTAATAAGTAAGATGACCTCATTTTATTGACGACTATTGACGGAATTTTATTTTATGGACAAATGTCAGGAAAAGTTTGATAAATTAAAGGTCATACATAAGAGTGCACCAGTTCCAGATTTCAATCAGCCATTAAAATATTGCATTAATGCAAGTGATGTGGTGGTTGGTGGAAGATAACAATGGTGTAGATTATTCAGTATGCTATTTCTTATAAAAAGTTAAAAAGTTAATAAATCCTAAACAAAAATGAAAAATAAAGGTCAGAGGTTACTGACATGAAGTTTGATATTGCATGAAAAAAAGAACTTCAATGTTCATTCATGTATCAGAGCTTTATATTGCTTTATTTATTTATTTTGTATTCATTGTACCTCCTCCTCACTAAATTTCACTATTATTACCATTTGTATGTTCAAAGGAATAAGGATAAGGAAAAACACAAACCTTTTTTCCTTATTGTGGGAGGTGTTATGTGTGTGTGTGTGTGTGTGTGTGTGTGTATGGAAACCCCTGGTACATGATTTTACAATTTTCATTCATGGCTGTAATGTGTACAAAATTTTTTTATTTCATTGTGTCTATATGACTTGAATCTGTTAAGATCATAATATTGCATAGGATCTATAAAAGATATTTATGTTCGTGTTGAGTTCTTAATAATAATCTTTAAATTTAAACAAATGGCGCTTATGGCATAATTTGCCAGTGGCTGATCAGAGTTTGATGTTTCTAAAATAATTCTGTAATTCATCAGCTGGGCAAGGCACTATGAATAGGCCAAATTAATACAAAATTAGTATTGTATTGTGCCATGTGGGGTCTATTGCAAAATACAGTCACAGTATGGTGTATATAAAGAGAATCAAGGAATCAGTTTCATTCCAGTTTTGGAGTCAGTCGCATGCATTGTATTCCTGTGTTAAAGTCTGCAAACATGTTGTACTTAGATATTATTTGAGAGGATAAACATTCTGTTGGACTGTTCACTGGAAATAGAAAGTGTTCATTATTTGGAGAGAGAGAGAGAGAGAGAGAGAGAGAGAGAGAGAGAGAGAGAGAGAGAGAGAGAGAGAGATTACATATTCATGTACATTTACCCTTCCTATAACCTGATCATTATAGGACGGGACAAATTTTGAGATGGTCAGAAAGGTCAAAATCCTGATGCTGGATACTAAAAATATGTTATGCTATCAGAATAAAAAAAAATGTTTCTCCAGAATCACTGCTTGAACTAATCACTCACAATCTGTCTCACATCTGATATATTGCTGACATCTTTGAAGGTTATTATGCCAAAGAAATGACAACCCTTTGCAAATACAAATGTATGTCTGATATCTCACTTATGGTATTGCAATCATAACTGTAGTTCTAAATAACTAATGCCAAATATTGGTAATTCCTGGTAGTGAAAAAGGGTGGAGGGGAGGGTTCATGAGGAAACCATTTATTTACTCAAAAATCTACAAATGTCCTAGGCTATACTCAAACCAGGCTTTTTTATTCACAGTATTCTATTACACCATATAGTTAGGAAACAAAACATTGTATACTCTGCAGTCGACATGGTAAGAAGGATGACAGAACTATATAATGTCAAATATATTAGCTAAAGCATAGAAGAAAAGAGAAGCATTAGCAATATGTCAAAATGTTAAAATGTAATTGTCTGTCATAGGACAGATTTCCAAGTAATGCAGAATCAGCTGAAAACACTAACGTGTACAAGCTACCTGTAAAAAAGGATGATAGTACTTATGACAATTATGCCATACAAGTAACCAATTCAGGAGAAAGTAGCATTTACAGGTAGACAAAAATTCATTTTAACACAAATTAAAATATCATCAGAAAGATTAGTTCTAAGCTTTGTATTAAAAAAAATATAAAAGACAAAATCATGCGGAATTGTACTTTGCTTTGAATTTATATAGCCACTATTCTGTACAAAGTAATAATTTTCTTAAGTCTTAAAATGATGGGATAGCATTCTACAGGATGGCCCACATACTAGTAACTTGAGGATGCAAATATGCAGTATAACTTCTTCTAATTCTTCATCAGGGGTTGGAATATCCATGAAACCTCAGATCTTTAAAAAGTGTGATGAATTAGAGATGTATGACAATAATGTAAAACAGTAAGGAAATTCTGATATCTATTACTGAATGGACCATAATACAATATTTCATGCTCTAACTTGTCAAAGTTCTTACATCTTCTGTTACATGGACCATTATAAACTTCATAAGAAATAGTGTAAAAAAAAAAAAATGTGATATTTACAAACTTCCTACTTTATCTAATGTAACATAACAAAACTGACATGTGATAACAACTGCATGTGGGATACTTATTCACGTGACAATGTATTCAGACATACAAAATTATTCACTTTTCAGAACTATTAAGTATTTTTCCTCAATTTCATCAAGCTTATTGAACAGGAAAGCATCTGCATTCTCCAGGAGAGTTTGAAGACTCAGTAAAGTGAGGATGGCAATATTTGTGTCCAGTTTTCCCTCATTCTCTAAATTTTTCATTGGCAGGACCGAGTAACGGGGCAAACCCAGATTCTCCGCCACTTTGTTGACACAGTGTTCAACCCTGGGACTTCTGAAAATACTGGACACACCCTCTTTAACATCCTTACATACGCTGTCCACCTTTGTGAGCAGGACCAGCTGGGGAATATCTGAAAAGAGACAAAGATTTGCTCACTGTAGAGATTAAATGATTTTTTTTTGGAGGGGGAGGGGTAACTAATCATATCAATTTTGAATGAGATATCCAGCAAAAAAAGACTGTTGAGAAAAATAAATACAATGTTACTTTATTTGTACTATACTGATAAGCAATAGTGAAGTTCCCTTCCTTGGTGATAAAATTAAACAAAATATTATTAAGTCTATGTTATGTATTTGTTTATAAACCACAGCAATGACAAAGGAAACAACTGCCAAGGGTACTGGCAACACTAAGTCAGACAGTTGGAGGTGAGTCACAGATGACATTCCTTGCCTGGTGCCATCTGATCTAGGTCACGCCCCACATTGCATGTAACCATGTCTTCAAGAAAATGCATTTTGCAGAGGAAATCTTTCATTTTGCATGTAATGAATGTATGTCATATATATATATATATATACATGATGCAACAAGAAACAAAGTAAAGACTATATATATATATGATGCAACAAGAAACAAAGTAAAGACTTTTTCACGGAAATATTACTAAAGTTATCAAAATCTCAGAAAACTGTCCCTAAGATGTAGCTGTAGCATACATGTTGTTTCTCTTATTCCATTCCATTCTTACTAAGAATTTTTTTACATGGACATAATGCTCTTGTGTCGCATCATTCCGTAAAAGTTTAAAATAATTCTTTATATCAAGTAAATATGTCACAGGCCCATGATACCTATTGCTGAATACAGATAACCTTATCACTGCATACAATGCATTTAGCAAGAAAAAAACTCCTGACAGGGTTTGTAAAAGAGGTTAGTTCCAAAAATGATTCTTTTTAAAATCATCTTTGCCAATCAGTATATAATCATAAAAGTCTATTACAAAAATAGTTTGGAAACGACATAAAACTTCTTTGGTTTCTAGGATTATGCTAAATACTGACCGATTTTCATCATGTAAACATTAAGCTTCTGTGTTTCTGTCATCCAATTTAATTGGCAATTAAATGATTTTCCTTTTATAGTTTTAAAAATATTAAGTCAGCGTGAAATTATATATATGTAGGCCTGCAGTCACAGCAGACGATGCCAACACACCAGAGACGGACAACACCCCAAGGGAACTTTCCGCATGGTATCTGGAGATTAAGTAGCCATGATGATGATGATGACATATAACACTGCTTTCTTGAAACTGATAAATGAAAAACAGACAATACTTTTGTCTAAGGTAGGATTTACCCTTGTCTTCAGAAACTCAAAAAAGGGAAATGTAATATTAATATTAATATTAAAACAAACTAATACAAAATGGCATCCTACTTTTCTTTTTTTTAACTGTTCCTTATGTACTCTCTTCTCTCCATATTATACAATGTTATATATCTCTCTCAAGATTATCATTATTAATAGTAGTAGTAGTAGTAGTAGTAGTAGTTATGGTCTGAACCCATAATGATATCTGTTTTGCTAAAAGATGCTGCTCTAAAATCTGCCATTGTCAAAATACATGATTGAAATATAAGCCTTGGCTATGCATAGGTACCAGTAACGTTTTGACCATAGGTATTGGAAACACTTGACTCAATTTGTCTGACAATGTAACAGTGTGTGCTCTGTGCTCTCATTAGCAAACGATACCGCTCATATGGCAAAGTTAAACAGTATAAATCGACATTACAGCTGTATAGTACGTAGTGCAATTAGGTAACTTGTTTTATAGTTAAATGTGTTGAAATTGTCATTGAATGCTCAAGTGATGATTGAAATAAGGAAGTTTTTCTACCCGATCTGCACTATTCTTACAGTATATCAAAACAGTTGACTAGTCAGGACTTCAATAGAAAAGTTCCTTGACCACTTCAATACAAAAATGTCATCAGCTAGGAAATGTAAAACAAACCATTTGGGCTTAAGAAAGCTCAATACTACTCAATAAACTAGGGTACGGAGGATGGTAAACTTGCATTGCTGCATATGAACAACTGTACTTTTATCCCGTCACCTACATCAACAATTGTTGGGCACAACTATGACAGTAATTTCAAAGAACATGTTCATGATTACCCTGTCACTTTTCTCACTCGTTCACAGTGTCATGCCAACCACATTGATATCAACCCTGACAGAAAGCACCTCTCAACAAAATCAATTCTTTCTGGCAAATAAGAACTAGAAAAGTTGCCAATGAACCTCAATGTATTGCACTAACTATCTAATGCAAAATGTATATGCAAATGGTTTTTAATCATAATATTTTGGGCCTCCAATCTCGACGGAGTTCAAAAAGTAAAAATCAGGCAGAAACCGTAATACTGAACAAGACAATAAAATCTTGAAAAAAGATGGACATGGGAAAATGGCAAGTTCTAACACTAGAAGCCATTGTCCAGCTGATCACCAGCTGGCTTATGATAACTCACACACCTAGGGGCACAAATGTTATTAATGCTCTGAATTATATTCAATATGTTAATCATCTGTCATCAAAGACTGACTTCAGGAAAGGTCAATCATATGGATCAAAAGTCTCAACCACAGCAGTGTAGTGTACATTATAATTTTGAAAATATATAATATAAATAAGTCTGTCCACAATAAAACAAGATATGCTTCTCACTCTGAATTTTTTTTAGCTGGACATGAAGTCTAAATGGTTGCTGATATGAGTACTGGTTTGTATTTGTTTGAATAGAGTGTTGGTTTGTATTTGCTTGAATAGAGTACTGGTTTGTATTTGCTTGAATAGGTTACTGGTTTGTATTTGCTTGAATAGAGTGTTGGTTTGTATTTGCTATAGTGTTGGTTTGTATTTGATTGAATAGAGTGTTGTTTTGTATTTGCTATAGTGTTGGTTTGTATTTGCTTGAGTAGTGTTGGTTTGTATTTGCTTGAATACAGTGTTGGTTTGTATTTGTTTGAACAGAGTGTTAGTTTGTATTTGCTTGAATAAAGTATTGGTTTGTATTTGTTTTTGGTACGAATAAATGAACTGGCTTTTTGTCCAAAGAAGTGTGAATTTAAAAGGTCTGCTCATCTCTGCTACTGGTTAATAAATGCCAATGTCTTCCAACTTTCATGAAAGGCACTGTACTTTTGATTTTAAATATTTTATACCACTTGACAACAAGAAATAGCTTTAGTATTTCTGTGATGTTAGTGGTGTTTACACCAAATGCAACATAAGAGCAGCTTGGCGTATGAAAACGACCACAATATATTTTGTCAGGAATATCATTTTGCTTATTCTTAAATGTTATAAATGACAAGTTTTTGTGTTGCCTAAAGCAGTTTACAAACTACTGTTGTCATTAGTTTTGTAACCAAAAGTGACCCAACAGTTGAAAAAAATTAATAACTTTTCTGCCAAATTAAAGAAATAAAAATATTGTTCTACTGCAAGATAATGGTACGAAATTATATTGAGTGATGCGTGTGGATATATATATATATATATATATATATATATATATATATATATATATATATATATATAATAAATACCCATTGTGTTCATGACTTTCTGTAGATCCTTCAAGTTCTGCAGAACTTCAGGAATGCGATCAGACATGGCATCCACCAGGGTGGCATCAATGAAGAATGCCACACAGTGGATCTGATCATGTAGATTTGGGTACTTGATAAAGCCAGGGGTATCTGAAGAAATAGAGCCACTGGGGTCCAGCTGGAAAAGGAGAGGAGACATTTTATTAAAACTTAAGACAGCACATGTAGAAGAAATGTTTAAGTGGAGATGAAAATATATCCATGCAAATGGAGATTTTTTTATATCTTTCATAATCAGATTGTAATGACAAATATTTCATCTTGAGACAATTTTTAAGGCACAAGAGTTGAGAGAAGACTGGAGCAGTAAACAAAAACTATTTAAGTTTTCTTTGAAAGATCCATGGCATTTCAAAAAGTTGCTAAATGCATCCATTATGGAATTGTGGCTTATAATCTAATGCCCCGATCCAACAAATGCTGAAATGACGTACGTTATGAGACTTATTAAAAGAAAAGTAAAATGTTCCAGAAAAAGTTTCAGCAGCATTACATTTTTGACCCATGATTTCACTTGAAAAAAAGACATATAGAATAAATATTTCCTGATTACTGGAAACATATTTGGCAGATGCCCTTCCAGAAGAATCCTCAAGTTTTCATTCGTCATGAGGTTTCCAGATTCCAGTCCACGAGTGTCACATAACCTGAAGTTCAGCGGTTGTCTAGTAATGCTGGAGAGTACTGGATACTTTGAGAACTAAAATGTGAGAAGGAGAATAAACTTAGCTCCAACCACATCATAGTCATTGAGTTCAGAAATACTAAAAAAATTTTTGATATTCACTGCAAAATTCTTAATTCCTTTATAACAATTACTTGTCTTAAAAAGTACATTTTAAAACAACAACCCATTCAAAAGATCTGCAAAGCAGTTGAATGAAATTGACTATATTAATCCAAAGGTACTTTTACATTAAAAGAACAAAACGATATAATTTATAGTTTACAAGCTTAAATCCAAGTAATCAAGGTATATCGTAAAATAATGAAGAAACCAATTTTAACTACAAGAAAAATTCAATGCTAGGTCTGTTTGCAACTGATCTGATTTTGATAACTTCACATATCTCAATCCTGTACTGGTATTAATTATTTGATCAAAGTACACAAAGAGCAATAAAATTGTAAGAAGTCATCTGACATGGTGATAGAATATAAGTAAACATAACAACTATGTCTGTAGCAATATAACATTTTGAAAGCCTAATGGCATTAATTACATATCTTCTAAAGAAACATACTTTGGTGGTTAAACTGTTGAGTGCTCTTCCACTTCGAGCCTGATTGAAAACCTTCCCACGAAATACAGAGTTGACAGTATTGAAAAAGCTGGATTTTCCTGCCCCTACTGGTCCAATAAAAAGGATATTAACATTTGGAAACCTCACTTCTGGTCCAACCACATCCCTTATGGGCACGTAATTTTCTATCTCTCCTTTTAAGTAGTGCATCACCTAAATTAAGAAAGATTTCATTTTCAAATTTAAAATAATGTAAATTTCAAGAATAAGTTCTGTTTATATAGGTCCAGAATCATACTTCATGCAGGGTTGTATCACCAATAATGCTCTATTACTGTGGAGTCAAAATCATATATTATGAAGGGTTGTTATCACCAATAATGTCCTATTTCTATAGGCACAAAAACATATGTAACTTGTAGGTTGTATGAACAATAATACCCTATTTATATAGGCACAGAATCATATATCATGCAGGGTTGTATCACTAATAATGTTATTTCTGTAGATACAGAATCATATATCATAAAGGGTTGTATCACCAATAATGCTTTATTTATGTGGGTACAGAATCATATATCATGAAGAGTTATATGTTTAATCTCATTTTAAGGAGATATTGAATATTTAATTTTATTGCATTGTTAAGATTTATAAAGTCTCAAACAGTCTCAACATATTATTTTTAATGTTAATTTGGAAAGCCATACCTATATGGCTATAAATGTTTTATGAGAACTTTGATGATTGCCAGTGATTTTCTTCTAAAGTTGTAATGGTCTATATTTTTATCAGAAGGGAAGAGAATCCATATTGTCATCGCTTTGGACAGTAATGACTGGATGCAACAGAAGAAGGATATTACCTCCTCCGACCAACCTATTGTTGTTCTCCATGGCTTCTCGAAGAATTTGGCATGACTTAAATCAGGTGAAATGTCATCTGTAATTGAAGGAAAAGAACAGAATATTCTTTTATGAATTGTTCTTGATAGTACAATAACATGAAATGATGAAATGTTGTTCATGTATATTTTTCTACACAAAACAGATGCCACATGTGACTAATGCTTTATCATCTAACACATTCTGATCTTTGTCACAGCTTCATTTAGTCTGGTGTTAAGACAATATATCCTAACTGCTCTCAAGCATGATATTGTCATAGCATTTTCAGTATGCCTTGTGTTAATTGTAGTGTTTTGTGTTTGTAGTTTACACCTCACCTATAGTTCCTGAAAACTTGAATTGAAACTTTACAATTGTTTTGCACACACACACACACACACACACACACACACATACATACAGTTTATTATTGACTGGCAAGTGCAAATTACAAGCAAGAAATTGACAAAAGCAAAGGAAGAAATTATCCAGCTTTCCTGGCTAGATAAGATAAATTGATAGCCAACTACCTGAAGAAGTATATCCAGTACACAATGATAAATAAAATAAATAATGGAGTAGACCTATCAATCAATCATATGCCATCACTGTAAGCAATCTTTCTGATTTCAAGCAAACTTACCGAGTACACTGTAGACTTCAATATCTATCACTTCCATTGTGCTATTTGCAAATGTGTTGAAATCAGCTCCCTGCATATCATATGCAGTATTAAGTGTCATGCCTCCATTGAGTTTCAATGCTTGACCGTCTCGTGCAATAGTTCCATTGAATGTATATAAGTCATGTCCACTTCCAAATGTTGGGCCATAACTGCTGTGATTATATATGGCATTAGCAGGCAGTTTAATGTTAAATCTCTTAGGATTCATTTCACCATTGTAACAGAGCTGAAAGAGGAATGCCGCAGAATCATGAACGTAATTAGCACCATTCTGCCAACTCATCGCTGTGTAACCACCGAATATTGTCTTGTAACCATTGTACAAAACAGTCAGCGTTGGTCCTTGGTTGTTACATTTGTTATGGAAGACAGCCGCATTGCATCCATCCCTCTCTGCACTGTAAAGTAGATGGAATGTCTTTCTTCCCCTTCCAATTAGTGACTCTAACCTTTTTTTGTCACCTTTGGACAGGTTATCAACCTCTCTTGCTAAATAAAAATCACAATTGTTTAAATAAAACAAGCAGTTCCAAGTCAGTTATTGTAACATTAAGCAAGAAGTGTTGTCCTCCATCTCGTATCATCAAAAGACATGAGTAGCATGTCTTGGGCGTATTTTGAAAATATTCTAAGTCATTCACTGATAGTAACTAAGTTAAATATTGTAAAGACTCTCCTCAAACTGACAAAATCTATTATCTTACTAATTTAAAGTTTCATAGTGATAATACTTTTATTCCTAATTTAAAATTATTTTAAGTTCTCATTAAAATGTATTCAAAAACCTGTTTATCATCAAATTTATCTTAGACCTTTCGTCTCCAAGCATTTCAGAAAAAGTGAAATTACCAACCTGGGTGATGCTATTCTATGCCATCAAATGAGTATAACTAAATATCGTCAAAATTTTATCATCACTAAACTTATCTGAGACATCAAGTTTCGTAGCAAATTAGGACAAACAAAAGTAAAGACAAATAATGCTAATGTACCATATACTAGATATTAGTTATTTTTCAATGGTCAAGTCATCAAACATCATATACGTATCGAGTCATAAAATATCATTTACATGTTGAGACAACCAATATAATTTACATGTTGAGACAACCAATATAATTTACATGTTGAGTCACAAAATACATGTATAATATACACATCAAGACAAATATATATCATTTATATGCTGAAACACCAAATATCTTTACATGTTGCGACACCAAATATCTTTACATGTTGAGACACCAAATATCTTTACATGCTGAGACACCAAATATCTTTACATGTTGAGACACCAAGTATCATTTACATGTTGTGACACCAAATATCCTTTACATGTTGAGACACCAAATATCTTTACATGTTGTGACACCAAGTATCATTTACATGTTGTGACACCAAATATCAATTACATGTTGAGACACCAAATATCTTTACATGTTGTGACACCAAATATCTTTACATGTTGAGACACCAAGTATCATTTACATGTTGTGACACCAAGTATCATTTACATGTTGAGATGCTATCAAGCAGCAGTTTAATACCATTTACATTCTTTTTGCCATTTTTGGTGAATTCTCCTGTTGTTTATTAAAATAGTACAACTTAAAATAATGTACTTGTCATACGTCAATAGATATAATAAGTTTGTTTCTTTTCTAAGTTTTGTTTTTCATTTTAAATTCAGTACATTTGTTCTATGTTCAAAAATAAGATACATTAGCTAAGCAGTAACATGGAGACCACAAATAAACAATCAAAATATATTATTTGGAATCTTCTGAAAATAGGTGTATTTTAAATGAAATGCACAAAAAATGCAGTGTTTTTTGTTATCACTAGTCCATGCATCGCTTGTGAAGCTTACATATAGTGCTTTGTCAACCCTTTCTTAAATGATGGCTTTCACTGACAAGTACATGTCGGGTGTTATAGTACAAGAAAAGTGCATGGCCTAAGGGAGCTTATATTGTGGTTCCAGCACCTTCACGAGTCAAGTGAAGCCAATATCTTCAACCAAACAAAACAGTTGCATATCAACTGCTATCAATTCTCCTATTGATTTAGTTATTGCATGCTTGCGTGGATCATTTTGTCCGAATATGAGGTTATTAGAACCCCAAAATACACTGAAAATACCAAAATACACACCAAATACACATGCAATTACATGTTCTCTCGTATATATCGGTTTCCACACATTTTTTTTGTTTTAATTTGTATGATAATATAAAGCAAAATAAAATATGATTTATTATATTTTTATACATATTATTTACTTTTTCCAAGTTATGCATGCTTCGGCTATTGGACAATTCGTCACAACTTGGACTGAAAATAAGAAAATTCGGCCCAATTTTGAAGACAATTCGGCCCAACTTTAAAATACAACTGACAATAGTTTTAATAAGTATTTATTTTTAACATATATTTTGACGATTCTTATATAATATGTTTAGAAAAAAAATTTGAAACATTTGGTGAACAAGATAAATGTTTTCTGAAGTTATAATGGTATAGGAGCTTTCTGATATCTTTAGGAGAAACCGTCCCAAAGCCAAATTTTACTGTGGTAAAAAAAGTAGTATAGTAGAGATGGACGTGGTGCATTGGGAGTTACGTAAACAATAATGAGATGCATCATATCTCCTGTGGAAGAAGGTCAATTTTGCTAGGCACTTGCCAACTTGGTCTCAAAAACTTAATTCTCAAGCAAAATACATATGTTACAAGAGATCTTCTCGTATTTGAAAGTATTTGTTACAAATAAAATTATACAGGGAAAATAGTTGAAAATTGCATAATTAGGTATTTTGCGATAATTTAACATAAATTGAATTCAGAACATTATTGCGTTTTGCTGTTATAAGTTACGAAAAGGACAGAAAAATGTGCACAACGAAAGATGCATCTTTACCAAAATTTCTTGTATTTTAAATTTCATTTAAATCGATAATGAATATTCAAAACACCAAAAACATTTTAAATTGTCAAATTAATACCATTCTAATCATAACAGTTTCCAATTTCAAACTATTAGCGCGAAAGTTTACAATGTGTATGCCTTTTTAGTCACTCCAAACATATAACATATGTTATCAGATATATAAGACAAGAGATTGTTCATTAAATCTGTAATCATTTTCACTGTTTTCTTGGTTCCCTTTTGATCATGAAAATATGGCATGAAATTATTGCAAAAATGTTTGATTAACCATATTAAATACGTACTTTCGTTATTGTAGTTATTTATCCTGTATGTGACAGCTGAACATCATTATATACAGGATCATTTCTGACATAATCAAATTAATCATTATGACTTATTTTATATTTTATATGAAGATGAAATGAATAACATTTTTATACTTAAGTGTTTTCACGAAATTTTAAAAGAAAATAACGTATTTTTTAAAATGTTTTGTAACGTAGAATGGTAACGTATGTGACTTAGTGTAAAACATGGATATATTTTAAAGTTCAAACAACTTAAATGTACATTTTTGTGTGCAATTAAAATGGCCTGAACTTATATACCGTCTCACATATAGAAAAAAATATTTTTAGCTGATGAAAGTGAGGAGTCAGCTCAGGTGTACTGTTTAGGTAACGTAATTCACTAGCATAAAGCAAATGCATTGTTAATTAATTCCATTTCGACATCAGACATTTTGAATATTCAACCCATAAATAATCTGATATAGAACACATCGTCATTTTATAGAACATGACTGCTTTAACACCTTTGTTTCAGACAAAACTGCATTGCATACAAGGAGTTTTCATCTGACAAGATTCCGTCTTCTTGGAATCAGATATAAATTTGTACACCTCTGCATCGGCTCTTTTACATGGACTTATTTCCTTAGGTTCTGGCAACAGTCAAAGTATTTTACTTAGTTGCTCAAATTTTGTATTTTTGTCTTTATCTTAGTCTCAAGTTTAAAACATCAAATTTCAGAATATCTGTATTTTTGTGAGCATGCACAAGAGCCCTACGCCTGATCATCTGAAAACATTTTCCTTTGTTACTTTTAGTGATAACGTGTCAGCGACATTGATTTGTGCCTCATTAGTGAATTTGGGTGTCAAAAGCAATTAATCGATGCAGCTTCAATTTTAACGTGTTTCTCCATTTTGCCCACATCTTCAGTAAAGGATTGTCAAGGCTTGGGAAACATATTCTAATATGTGATGTATATATATATATATATATATATATATATATATATATATATATATATATATATATATATATATATATATATGCATACAGGCTGAAGTATTTTTCTTTGTTTCACTTTATCCCTTTCAGGCAATTATTTTCTTTCTCATTTGAGAGAAAGAGACGCATTCAGACGTACAGTCTTTGCATGTGTGAATATTTATTTAAAAAAATAACAGCTTACAAGGGAACAAAGATAAGGTGTACCATAATTAAGACTAGTAATCAGTTTATTTATTTCTAATTTGTTTGGAGTAAAAGAGGAACTATGATTGACGAAACTGAATAAAACATAAACTTAACTGGTATGAGGTTGATGTTGCAGCAAGTAAACTGGCAAAATGCTCGGCATTTTTCTCTCTCTCTCTCTCTCACACACACACACACACACATATATATATATATATATATATATATATATATATATATATATATATATATATATATATATATATATATATATATATATATATATATTACAAAGTATCTACTAGCTGTATGAAATAAATATCTTTATACAATTATCGCAAAGTTGGTCCGAATTGTCTTTCGAGTTGGTCAGAACACAGGTGCTCAACGCGAGCTTGATGTGAAGAAAAAAATAATAATTTTCTTTAAATTATTATTTTTTTCTTCACATCAAGCTCGCGTCGAGCACCTGTGGGTCAGAATTGTCTTTATAGTTGGGCCAAATTGTCTTTTTTTCGGTCCAAGTTGGGTCGAATTGTCTACAAGTTCACGCGTCAATTGATCGTAATTGATTGGAGTGGTTGATCATTCCGGACTTTTGTTAGTATGATAACGACTAATCGTTCCGGAATGAATGTAATTTCCAGAACGGACGGTGTAAGCCGTCTTAATTCATTTTGTTTCAAGTCGCTTAATTCATGTTCTAATTGACTGCACTGCACCTACATTTATTGTTCTCCCTTTGTTCTCATTTCGTATTCAAGTTAAGAAACAATCTTTATTTGGTAAGTCGCTTAATTCGAAACACATTTCCAAAAACAGGGACCTTTTTTTAACACTCTGAGTATCAATGGTCATTTCGTCATAACCAATATATATATATATATATATATATATATATATATATATATATATATATATATATATATATATATATGTGTGTGTGTGTGTGTGTGTGTGTTAGCAAATTCACGATATACTAGGTCTGTCGAATCAAGTACGACCAAGTAACATCATTGCATGAATTTATATAAATAGGAAATAAGTAAATAATTCGTATAAAAATACAATAAATCATATATTTTTTTTTGCTTTATATTATTTTCCATTACAAAAGCAAAAATGTGTGAGTGGAAACCGATTTATACAGAGAGAATATGTAAATACATGTGTATTTCGGTGTATTTCTGTTTTTTTTTCAGTGTATTTCGGTGTTTCGAGTAACCGCGAATGGTGTCATTTTCTCTATAAAGTAATCGAGGTTACCTTGCTTTGAGTGTTTCCTCTTTAAATCTTCTTCGTTATCGATCTTTCTTTTGTGGCTCTCTGTGGATCTGGTATATTCGTCATACTCATCGTGATGGAAGGATCGAAGGTGATTTATTAGAGCTGAAGTTCCATACGAACGAGCATTTCTGCCGCCTCGTTGTAGCCTTTTATTGCAGACATCACAATTTGCCTTCGATTCGTCCACAGCATTTATAGTGAAAAAGTTCCAAATCTTGCTACTTAATTTTGGAGTTGACATTTACTATGAGTATTTTAATTTGTATATTTATTGATATTTTTTGGAATACATAATAATTAAATTTGCTCAGATTTTTTTGTTTTCAAATGTCTCTACACTCAGATATTGACAACATGAATTACCCTTATCAATAATATAACTTTTGTTATAAACAGGTTTTTGGTAGTTTCAACAGACTTGGATGGTGCCAAACGTATTGATGCCACAAGACGAAGGATAGATGGTCTGCGCCAAGATTTTAACTAGGGCCTAATTGAGCAGATAATTTTCGCCGAGTACCGAATCCGAGTATTTGGATATACTATTTGCCGGATCCGGGCACGAACCAAGTAGTAGGTGCGACTCCGGAGAGTACCGTTTGTTTCATTATCGTATGCGATGCTTAAACTTTTCGTGTACCGTATACCGTATATATCGGCTAAAAGATAAAAAATTTGTATTATTAACTCAAATTATTATGTATTAAAAAACCTTTTTTTTTTTTAAAGTTTGATATTTATTGAATTATTTTACTTGTAACCATTTGTGCGCGTATTATTTGCCAAGACGAATACTTCCGAATAGTACCGAAAAACGGGATATTCGGCCGAAGCGAATGTACGAGGCGATTACCGGTTAGTCCCTAATTTTGACAGTAGGTATCACGGTACCAATTGTTTTTCCATGCTAATATTTGGAGAGATGAATATATTTTTTATCCAAATTTAGCGTGCATCTCACACACTGTTATAGAGAACAATGTTAGATTGTCAATTTGATGATGACAAAACCAGGTACTCCGTTGCATTTAAGAGAGATAACTCTGCTGGAACTAGACAGGGGTATGAGTTATCTAGTCACAACATACCTATTTTCAGCCATGTGTATCTCATTTTCAAAAAAATCATAAAAAATACAAAATATGATCTGTATAGGAGTTAGCATAAATTCACATGTTGCCAAGAGGCTAAACTTTTTTTTAAGCCTAACAGAAAGTACAGCTCTTACATAATTCACCAATCATAGCTTGTGTTGTTGTTTAGAAGCATGCAATAGACCCTACACCTTAAGCTCCACCCACATGGACTTGCGCAATTGGTACCGTTATACCAGTAAGGTTAAGCGATGGAGAGATAAATTGTCGGGAAAGGAAAGAGGATAAACTATTGTGAACGTGATATAATTTTCTATATGTAATGTCCATGATATATTGTAGTATATCAGAATCATACTAATTGTTTCATTGTTTTCATTTTTAGTTTTTTTAATTTAAAAGGGTTATTGTGAAAAGAATTAAAATTGTTGAGTGTCATTCATAAAAATTATGTGTCAATTCTTACACCTATATTTGTCTCTTTGTTTAAAAATTTACTCCATAATACTTATTTCTTTGGCCACCTTTGTATATAATATTCAACAACACATCATCCAAATCCTGGCTGTATACTGTCCCCATTTTAGCATAAAAGTGAGACAGTTGTAAAAAAATAAGGCGTAAGTACAATAAGTATCTAAAATTAAACATATCACCGTTATAAAACTTGACAGCTCGATTTTGTGGAAATAATTACCGGAGATGTCCACGTATGCGCATTGTGATCAATAATATTTATCATAGCTGCTTTCGATTAATATTTCTTTTTGTAAGAAATCTCTGGTTATTGTTTCTGCCACTATTGGAAATTTTAATTTCTTTCCTAGTTTAGCGACATTGTATATGGACGCTCTGCATCTTTAACTGTTGTTGCCAAGAGTTGAATTGAATGCCTAGAAATGTATGGAATGACAGTCAGAGGTTATTTCCGCACTTTTTCAATAACGCAGCAAATCAACACGCCGTTCTACACATTTACCTGAGACCCACTACTACGACCCCGACAACGTGCGCATTGAAGAACCAGAAGCTTTCTACATTTGGTACCAGACTCCCGCCTTGGACTCCTTCGACTTTGAGGAAGAAATATTAAAGTATTGTCGTTCAGATGTGGACATTTTGTGACATTGCTGTGGAAATTTTCGAGAATTATTCATGGAGGACGGAGGGATTGATCCTTTGAAAGAAGCCTGTATCATTGCCAAAGCTTGTTCCTTAGCGTACCGTCAATGATTCCTGCACGAGAAGACCCGGGTTGTTATACGGCCTCAAACGACAAAGGTTGTCAAACATCAATACTCGGTCAAAGTTCTACGCTGGCTACATTACTTGTGTGACTTATAATACCCCCAAGATTCCATCCTATACACTCAACGTGACACTAACAATATGTTTTTACAATGGACCATGGAAAACTTGTACCATACCACTTGTCACCGGCTTTTGAAGTTAGAACAGCAAAGATGTGGTGGAAATCTGGGAACACGATTACGACCACCGTTAGAAAACTGATCCCGAGTTTAAATGTATCGTGGACAATAACAAGTTGGTGTACCCTCTAAACCCACGGGACAATTTGTACGGAGGATGGACGAATGCCACCTGTTTTCTGTACCAAGACGGTGAGAAGAAAGGAGAAGAATATTAAATACTTAGACGCGTATTCGTTGTATCCTTACGTGTGCAAATATTGTCACTGTTCCCAAAAAGGCAACACATCGAGGTGGACAACATTTGACAATGCGAAGGATTGATTAAGTGCAAAGTCTTGCCTCCCTGGGATTTGTACCATCCAATTTTACCTCACCATTGGCAAAGAATGTGCAACCAAGACCAGTCTTGTCAGCACTCCCTGGTAGATCTCGACTTGACGGGAACGTGGGTCAGCATGGAATTGTTTAAAGCTCTGGACCTGGGATACCAACTGTTAGAAGTGTACGAAATTTACTACTTTCCCAAGAGAGAAAAATACCACTAGGGCGATCAAACTCAGAAAGGCATTTTCGGAGACTAAGTGGATACCTTTCTAAACTGAAACAAGACATCATATCCTTCCAGCTGACACACTCCTGAAGACCAAAATAAATTCAAATAGAACCACTGGAAGCTGGAAGGCATCACCATGTTGAAAAAAAAAAAGAAGGAAGGCCATCATTTACCAAAGTGGCGTTAAATTGCTTGTGGGACAAAATGGCACAACGACCATGTTATCCAAGACAGGGTATTTGTCCAATACTTCCCGCCACTTCCAGATGATTCACAACAAAGCCAAATACATTCAACAGGTGGACGTCCTTAGTGAGGATTTGCTTCTAGTCAATTACAAAGAATAACTGGATTTTGTAGAAGCCGTCGAACATTGGACTGCTTACAGTTGTACAAAGCGTTAGAATTGTTAGGAGACTGCATCATGTACTTTGACACGGACAGCTGCATCTACATCATTTGGCTGAGTCTACACCACCTTTCGCTAGTGGCAGTCCTAAAAATTACGGCTACGAATACCGGGACCCACAAGGAAAAGTGCACACGGAGTGTAAAGTGAAAGGATTGACTCTCAATTATGGCAGAAGTCAACTGGTTAACTTTGGCGTATTGAAATAAGCCTCGCAGTCTGGACAGGATAGAAACTTTAATGTGACCACCTTCAAACAGCACAAGATTGTATGTCTACTCATACACCAAATAGTCAGACAACCCTTGGGAACGTGTATCAAATAGTGTACAAAAAGCGAATGCGACTTCCCAATCACTTCAGTCAAACGTACGGACACGTCGATATTGGTCAGCATATAAAAAGTGAAAATGTCCAAGACCGATAGTTTATTATTGTAACTACAAACACCAAGCGAGAATGAAAGTTTGAGGATTCCTAAGAGGAGTGCGAGGCTGTGCGTTGCAATTTTTCCGATGCCTTACGCTGTAACCTATGCGATTAGGTATCACATCATGTGGACTTTGTTATGACTACTACTACCACCACTACCATACCTAACATGATTAGCGTGTCAAACCTTACTGATGCAAAAGCGATGACATTCATTACAGAGCACCTTATTACTTTACTCGTTTTCATTTTCAATGTCATCCTCCACGTGAAACCATGCAGCTTTCAACCTACGGATGTCATTCAACCATGAACAAACACTGCGATTTCACAGTATCCTTGTCGAAATTAGCATGTGAAATAGGAATATTTGTTTCTTGTGCGTTTGCCTAAATACTGCAACTTTGAAAGTCGATTTCAAATTTTCCAAGGAAATGAGGAAATTATCTTGCTGGATTTACCCCCAAAGAATTAGCCAGAGCCGGATTTATCTACTTGGGCAAAGGAGATAAAGTCAAGTGCTTCAGTTGAAGTGTGTCACTGCTCGAGTGGGAATATAAAGATTCCGCTTACCTGAAACATGATCGATGGTCTCCGGATTGTCACTACCTATTTTTAGTGGGACTTTAGTAATCTCTGGACGGATACTTTACAAGAAAACATTCGTGGTTTGCTTGTGGAGTTAAGAGAACGTATTTATCGGGAGTTTGTTAAAATACAAGTGACATGCATTTCTTTATTTCTAAACTACTCTCTTTTCCATAGTAAACGAAGACTGATAATGGAAGGAAACTACTTTAGTCACAAATATAAACGAGGATATTGGCCACGACCCAGCAATGGATGATTCTCGAATGACACTGAATGGATACCTTACAAGAGAACAGTCGTGGTTTGCCTGTGGAATTGAGAAAAACGCATTTACAGAGAGTTGGTCAAAATACAAATTGAACCACTGGTACCTGAATGATATAAGAGTACACCTTCAGATGAAAGTCTTCCAGTAGTCAGACATTGTTAAACTGGAAGTGGGCGGGAAAAATTTGGTTGTTGTTGCTGATTCCTTTTACTTCAAGGTAGGCATACTGCAACGAATTTCAGAAGAAGAGTTAGAGGATTACCAAAATCTTTTACACAATGTACACTTAATTCAAGAAGAAACTTATGAACGGAGAGTGATGTGCATGTTAGTGACTAAGCCATTTATAATCGCCACTAGAGTTCAATCATCCCTGCGCAGAAAGTACACGTATCGGCTCCGACAAAAGAAATATAAAAGCTGGCTACTATGCCACAACCTTTATCACTGGTTTGGGATGGTGATACACCAAATTTCCTTGGGAGTAATTCAATGAGAGTATTCAGACGGTGGAGAATTAC
The DNA here is from genome assembly GCA_029339505.1 of Unio delphinus. Classification (NCBI taxonomy): domain Eukaryota; kingdom Metazoa; phylum Mollusca; class Bivalvia; order Unionida; family Unionidae; genus Unio; species Unio delphinus. Next base: position 37,385,682 of record JAQISU010001235.1, read on the forward strand.
ACTTATTAGGAAAACTGTATCTCCTGAATTGGGGTCAACGTATAGTGTGTGTCTTAGTGACTTGCTTTCTGGAATTTCGTTTACAACCCAATTCTTTTTGGGCTTAGAACGATCTGTACTGTAAGGTAAAATCAAAAACATGATGGTGTTTCTTTTAAATGAGCACGAGAAAGTCGTTCTGTAAAAAGCGTTGCGCTTTCATCCGCAAACTTTTCGACATCCGTTTGAAGAAAAGTTAATTTGTTATATTTTAGCCACTATGGATGCCTACGTAGATTTGTATAAAGTTTGTGACTTACACTCTCACTCGAAAGATGCATGTGACTGGAAAAGTTGGCGTGTCGAGGCTTGAACCATTGATGTGTCTGGCATTGCAAACACTTTGTGTTATGCATTTAAAGGAAAAAGTGAACTTAAAGTCTACAGTGAAAATGGTAACTTTTATACATGTGTAAGTGCCAGTGCCAGTAGAAGAACCCATCACCGAGGACATCCATTCCCTTCAGGACAGGCTTGCCATGGACATTACCGAAAGACCATTTAGGATGCCTTATGTGTGACTGTACCCAATGTAGAGACTGTAAGAACATTACACACAGTCCCTAGGACAACTTTGTTACCTAAAACATGTACAGTTGTTTGTTTATATTCTACTTTGATCGCTGTAATGTGTATTTTATCGCTGTAATTAACCTCTTGGTTTTTACATATATTTGTCTTTCGTGTTCTTCCATTTTAAAGTTTGCAATAAACGTGTTTTGAAACTCTTGTCCTGTCAGTTGTTACGTGTATTTGATTTAAGTCATTTATTTTTGTTTTAATTGTTTGTTTGTCAGATTCAAATTTGACATTTTAAGTTTAAGATTCATTCATTGGGAGATGACCTGTACTCTACAAATAAACACCAGATGTTGACCTTATTTCTGACCTGGCTTCAGTGTTGTAAACAAGCTTTTAAAATGATAGGTTGATTCCATGGACATTATGGAGCTTTGTTATAAACATCTTTCTATTTTTAGTTCTTGAGAGTAAAAATAACTGATTCCCATCTGGGTCATACGGTGTGCACGAGATTTTTTGAACATAAATTTGTTCTAAAGATTCTAGAAGATAATGTGACCCCTTCCTTGTTTACTTAAAACAGTTTTGGAGCGAACTATTTAGTAGAAGTTGGGCTGTTAGAATACTAAGTTGTGTGTCGTTTTGAGTTATTTTAAATTACTTTGTACTGGAAATTATTTAATTCGTTTGGATCAAGAGGATTTATTTTGTCATTTATCTGGAAAATAATTGTGCTCATTGAATTTCATTACCAAGAACTGACTTCGTCCCGTGAGATCGTCTTCCATCTTGGATGCTTCACTAAGATTCGAACATGGAATTATTTGGACATTTTATTACCAGGACTTTTGCAATTTCACTAGTGTATTATATTTTGAATTATGTTTGGATTAATTTTGGAATTGATTCTTAAAACCGTAAGTTTATTTTTCTATTCTGGAAAATGTTTTTGCTCAATAAATTGTTTATTAAGTTTTTACAAGCTTGTTATTCTCACTCTTTCTATGTTACTGTTTATTCGAGCCTAAGCACGTAACATAGAATTTGGTGGCCTCGTCCGAGATTGGGATCAATTGGAATTTGGCTATAAATTTTTTCAGAAAACTTTTGTTTTAAATTTGAATTCCCCAAGTTTTTGAAATTTTTTAAAATCTTTAGTGAGATTGACAGGCTTGTATTAAAATGAAATCTAAAGTAGAAATATTTCTTTTTAAACCTACTCAGGAGCAATTAGATCCTTTCAAAAAGGATGAGTTGATTCAACTTGCCAGAAAATATGATCTTTCAGAAGTCAAGGCTTCTTTAACGAAACAAGATATCAAAAAGATTTTGGTCCAATATTTGGTAGAAAAGAATGTTTTGGAAAAAGTGCTTTGATTTCGGTCAGTAAGTCTGCATCAGAATCTGACATTAAACTAAAGGAATTAGAATTAAAATTCAAGATGGAATTAGAGTTGAAGAAGCTGGAGTTTCAAGAAAGGGAGAAAGAAAGACAATTACAATATGAAAAAGAGGAGACAGAGAGACAGGAAAGGGAGAAAGAAAAACAAGTACAATATGAAAAAGATGAAAGAGAGAGAAAGGAAAGGAAGAAAGAAAAACAAGTACAATATGACAAGGAGGAGAGAGAGAGAGAGAGAGAGAGAGAGAGAGAGAGAGAGAGAGAGAGAGAGAGAGAGAGAGAGAGAGGAGGGGGGGGAAAGGGAGAAAGCAAACAATTACAATATGACAAAGAGGAGAAAGAAAGACAATTACAATGTGAAAAAGAGGAGAGACAGGACAGGGAGAAAGAAAAACAATTACAAAATGACAGAGGAGAAATAAATACAATTTGAATTACAAAAAGAGCAGATGCACATTCGGTTACAAGAAAAACAAATTGATAAAAAGAGAGAGAAGGAAGAAAGGGAATATCAATGTAAAATGAAAGAAATAGAGCTGGCAAATGAAAAACACCTTCATACTTCAAATCCAAATTTAAGTTTTGATTTAGCAAGGAATATTAGATTAGTGCCCCCTTTCAGAGAAAAAGAAGTAGACAAATACTTCATTCGTTTTGAAAAAGTTGCAGAAAATTTAAAATGGCCAAGGGAGCATTGGACTCGTTTATTGCAATGTATACTTACTGGTAAGGCTAGTGATACTTACACTTCACTGTCTGTTCACCGAAGTGGGAACTATGATGTGGTTAAAGAATACATTCTAAGGGGTTATGAGTTAGTCCCTGAAGCTTATCAGCAAAAATCAGAAATTACAGAAAAGAAGCTGGACAAACTCATGTCGAATTTGCTAGAGAAAAAGATCAGTTGTTTGATAGATGGTGCTTAGCCAAGAAAGTTGAACAAGATTATCAAAATCTCAAGCAAATGATATTAATTTAAGAGTTCAGAAACTGTGTCCATAGTGACGTTAAATATTATCTTGATGAGCATAGGATTGAAACCTTGGAGAATGCTGCTTGAGCTGCTGACGAATATTCTTTAACACATAAAGTTCCTTTTGTTAACAAGACTTCAGCAGCGGGGGGGGGGGGGGGGGCGAATCGGACAACTTTTTCCGACAAAATCACTTTAAGCCCTCAAAACGGAAAATAGTGCCTTCCTACGAATCTCATATTTTTTAATCAAAAAAAAAAAAAAAGAATGTCTCCATTTGGTAAACGGAGACTTATTGATTTCTTGCTCAAAACATGAGTTCGCGGGTGATACTCTATTCGCGTTTTCGTTGCTTAACCATACAACGTCGCATCGGTGTTGTCATCGCCCCCCCCCCCCCACCCCCACCCCCCTGCTGCTATGGGTTAATAATTTATTTCAACCAAATATTTGATCAAGTCTGATACGATATCGTGTTCGAGGACGAAAATCATTTATGATTTCACAAACAAACTAATCGCTAACACCTCGTCTTGTAGATCAATCAAATCATTTGACTGGTCGGTGAGTCGGAAATTAATTCTCGTTAGCGAATTATTGTGGCATCGCATGTAGACAGGATTAATTGGGTTTTCAATAATTAGGAATCCTGGAGGAGCTGTTGGTGCAAACGAAAAAAGAATATATCCCTGCTGAGCTTGATTTGATTGCTCGAGATTTATTTGGTAGCTTCCTTCAATTGCATCACATGTTAAATTGAGCGCAATCACCGTTGAAATATTCACATTGTGCGGGGCAATATGCCTACCGCTACCATCTGGATCATTATTATATTTGAGGAGGACAGTTGAATCTAGTGTTTGTAATACCTTGATATTGTTTCTAACAGTTTTTTTTAGTTCCTCAGCGTTGTATCCGGGAAACTTGAAATTACGCAGATTGGCTTCTGTGATATTGTAATCGGTTAGGAATCGTTGTTTATTGTCGCTGTTGTCATTGGTTATTGTTTGAATAATTAGTTCATTGATATATTCCATGTCAGATATAAGCTGATTTAATATTTCAACGTGTTTTTGCGATTTTGTTTGCCGTAGTTGTTCTAGTTGTGTTTTATGTAATTGATTAATTTCATTAAAATAACCAGTGATGTCAGTTAGTGTAAATGAAATAGTAACAGATGAGTCGGCTGTTCTTTTAATGATAAAATCCCATTGCAATGTGTTTTTGTTGGTAAATATAAATCAATCGGCGATTTTTCCTTTTTTTTATATCAGATAAATTATCTCGATACATGGGATTGATTTCATGATATGATTGTACGTCTGTGGTTAAGTCGGTGGTGGCTCCGGTTGGTTTTTCAGGCCATCCTAACACTGTTCTTAACGAGCTGTTATAGATATCTACAATGTATTCCTCTGTGCTTATTTCGATCGACGACGAGAGTGTCGGTTCATGAACTTTAATAGCTATTTTTGATTCTTTTCCAGTGATTGATTTTATTCTACGCTGAATTTCAGCATCGATTTGCACAATTTGGTACGACCCAGTTGGTAACGAAACAGTTTCCCACGCTGGAGTACCATCGGGTTTATTCTTATACGAGAACACCAGTGCGTTATTGGGTTGCTGACCGCCAAATGCAACCGATCTGATATTAGGCCAGCTATGATATACTCGTAATTTTGCCAGCGCGATCTCGCGCACTGGAATCGGAGAAGGGAAGTTCACACTAAATTGTGGGTTTGTTGATGTTATTGATATCATGCTTGTTCGTATCGGAGTGGTATTCTCCGCGATTCGTTGAAGCAGTTCGAGTGACATTATTGTTAACGCTGTCTTCAGATTCCAAATTCAACATCGTGGAGTTATACAACTGGGTCATCGTGGAAAATTCAACATCGGATATGAACGAATTATCTATTGACAGCGAGATCAACTCGGATAATTTCGAGTATGCGTCAAATACCACCCTGTACGGAGCTGAAAAATCGGCGAGTTTTTTTCTGAGAACACGATATTTTTTTAGTTATCGCGGTGGCGACTGCCGCGATTGTTGTTGCCGCAGAGAATACCAATTGGAACTGCAATCGGAGCCATCATGGTCACCGTCGACAAAATAACCCCGGCGCTGGCCATCACACCGGACACCGAGTACACGGTGATGTCGATGATTGCTACGCTGCGTCGGTATTTTTTCATTTTTTCACGATAGCGCTCAGAAAGTGATTTCAAGTTTGCGAAAAATTCTTTCATGGTATCATATCGATATCGATGCGATTGTGATACCTCTGGGACTATTATCGGTTCAATTGATTTCATCGATGTCATTACTATTTTAAACCCGCTAGTGTTTTCAATTATTCGATTGTGTACTCGGATTTATGGCCGGGGGGAGAATACCGGATACAAATTCTAGCGTCCAGGATAGCGACTCCCTAACCACTAACTCGTCGGATGTAGTTATATCAATCCAAATAGGGTATCGTATTCGGTCGGGTGCCGCTGGTATCATAGCGTTTATATATGTTACTGTGTTAACACCGCTTATATATATATATTGCCGGGCCGACTCCCAAATCAAATTTATGGCGATGTATTATTGTAAATCGATAGCAACCCGGTATACTACCATATTTGCTGTGAAAATGTAAACTATTTTCATTTCCTCGGATCCAATCAACGGTCCCACTGGCAACTGTGTAAACGATGTTACCAACGGTTTTTACGCGGTGTGGAATTTTTACCTTATCGAGTCGTTCGATCATTTTTTGAAAATCATCTTTGACGGCATTAACTGTTGTTTTACTTTCATCGATAGCCGCTTTAATTTCAGCGAGAGTCATGACTGCCACAAGTGGGACCCCAAAAACCTTAACAACGGCGTCGTTGGTGGGGTTTTGTACCTTTTTAAAATCTTCTTTTAGTTTAAGAATATCATTGTAAATATCGAGATAACTTGTCTTGATTTCGTTAGTATTTATCATCCTCAACGTCTCCTTGTTAAAAAAGAATAACTCCAGAAGGTTTTTAATTTCAACGAGAGTTTTTAGTTTAAGAATATCATTGTAAATTTCGAGATAGATAGGGTTCCAAAAAACTTACCAACGACGTCGTTAGTGGGTTTTTGTACCTTTTCAAGATGTTCTATTAGTTTAGAAATATCCGTGTAAATATCGAGATAATTTGCCTTGATTTCATTTTCATTCATCATCCTCCCCGCCTCCTTGTTACAAAAGAATAAAGATAGAAAGTTTTTAATTTCAGCGAGAGTCATGCCAACCACAAGCGGGTTCCAAAGAATTTATGTACGACATTTTTGCGAAAAGTCATAGAACCTCGTATATAATCATCCAGATCACGGCCGTGGGTGGCAATCATGCTGTCATGGGTGGCAATCATGCTGTCGTGGGCGGCAATACTGTCGGTGATCGTAGACACAAGTGCGCCTGGTTTAAGTTGTCCACCGTTGCAATACAGCGCAATAGAGTTTTCAGCGGTGTCGCGCTGCCGTATCAAAATGTCATCCGCGGATATATTACTGGTTTTCAATTTACCCTGGGGATCTTGAAATACAACTATTTCGTTCGGGTCAACACTTGCTAAATTTAACGTCTCAGCGATTTCATCTTCAATTATTTTTTTTACATCCTCGATAGAACCCGCAGATGTTTCCGCTGTGGGTTTCAACATTGACAGAGATCGTCCCCAAATATCAATCATTATTGTTAGCGCAACTTTTATTTTCAATTTATTGATTCTCTAAAATTACCTTGTAATTTCCCACTCGTGTATTTATTTACAACCAGATGAGATGGTTTCTGTGACGATGAAATCTCCGCGAGGACATTTAATACTTCACGGCCGCATATCGGTGCATCATTTAACTGTTGTGTTGGCAGCGTGGAATAAAAAATCGGAAACTCTTTGAGTTTCATCGAAGACTTTATATACCGCATAAACTCGCTTGGCGGAGCTAACCCATATGAACCAAAATAGACAATCCCACGTGGATCAATCGCGTATGCAACCCAGTGAGTTCCCGATCGTTACTTTATCAAGATTGATGATACCGGTTTCAACGCTGTTTGGTTTTCTCGGTAAATGATCTCTCATAAAAACCCCTCTGAAGTTTTTTATCGCTAGTTTTTTAGCAGCATCAATTAAATCAAAATTTGACATGGGAAGAATTGGGTTTTCAACTAATAAACCGTTCCTGGTATTCTTAGACCCTTTCCGCTGTACCATGAATACGGGGTTCCTGCTAGGTACAACCCCTTTCCCTTTTTTTATATCCTTTCCCAGTTGCCTTTTTCAACGCCATCCCTGCCGCGGTACCAACGGCTCCCAACGCAGCCGCTTTCGCCACCGCTGGGGCGGCCGCTGCAATCAATGCTGATATTGCAGCTAACAATGGAAATATACAACCTGATTTTATCATGTTGGCGACTGCAGCCTTTGAAAATACAATTTGAACCCCTCGCTTATTCTTCAGCGCATCATTGAAATGTTTTATTTGACGATCCGTCAATGATATTTTATGTGTACCGCCGGACATCTGCGCTGGTTTCAACGTTATTGTTGTTCCACATTCTTTAGCGGATTTTGATCGCAATTTCTTGACCTGACCATCAGTCAGCTTGACACTAACAACACTATATGGCATTTTATTGTAAAACACATTTATGCTTTCAATTGATCTAATTGTGAATCGTTTACATATTTTCCACTGGTGCATAAATAAGTCTCATTCGTCCACCAACACCTTCTAACAACATTGATTTATCAGTGAGAATGACAGCAACCGCTCTATAATTAACAATAGTGCCACGAAGGACATTAGCTCTGAAGTGTATATCAACGACGGATTGCCTTGTTAAATCAAGATGTTCCAGCGAAAAGTAGTAGATCGGATACAAGTTCTTAAAATCATATTGCGATATTTGCCAACCAGTATCAACATTTTGATCACGGCCCATATATGACAGCATACGATGGTACACGCGCGCAATATGGTTTTGACCGAAATTAAGTTGTATGTCTTCGGATGGTTCCTGCTGGCCATTTATTCTCAACGAGACCACAGTAACTCTTAATTGATCAAATATCATATGACTGTGCAATTGTGAATTCACTCTTGTCATATCCTGCAACGTGATAAATATATGACGTTGTGAATTCACTCTTGTCATATCCTGCAACGTGATAAATATATGACGTGGAGCTGAAACGCCTTGTTGTGATGCCAAGTTCCATGTAAATGTACCATTGATATTTGATTGCTTAACATCTGTTGTTGTTGTTAGCCAACTTAGCAATGATTTGCCACCCGCATCCATAAATGATAGTAGTCGCTGTTCTATGGTAATTGATGGGGTCATTACTGGCATCCACAAGACCAATTTAGTTAAAATGACTTTACCAGCGTCAGCATCTGGATTTGCAGGATCCGCTGGAATTCTCCAGATTGCATCATCGTCACTACCCTTTCGCACGAATACTACTGTATGCTTCGCTCCATAAATAACTTTTCGTACATTTCTACAGAATCCAAATATATGATGCAACGGAATCGCACATGAAAACGATCTACGTTGTCCTGCCAACATTGCTATTCGTGTTGCAGCTCCTAGATTGTACTGGAGATCAGTATTTATAATCATATCCTCGATAGCAGCAGGGGCGGGAGGACCAGCACGATCATTTGGTCGTCGTACAATAAATTGAGTGTGTCCAGCAGTGTTTTTATTATCTTTTGCAAACATCATAGACGGACCTGCTGATCTTGTATAATCGTCAGAATATCTTGCTAACCCAATTATTGTTGTAGCCACATCAACATCACGTTCTATAGACTCAATCTCTTTTCCGTCAATGAGATATCTCGCGGATTCAAATAGCGCCATGATACCATTATTGACTAAGCCGACTTTGGCACCATCTGGATACGGTGCGGGTACAGCAGGAGTATCAGTAAGTCGTACAAGTTCTCCTTCTACTTCGATAAACGCTTCAGCGGTTAGAAAATATTTGCTGGTATCATGGACTTGAAGTTCAATTCGCGATCGAATATCTGGTTGTATTGCATGATAGGAATAAAATTGATAATCGCGGACAGAATCATCTTTGCGTACTTGGGCTTCCATATCTAACGCTGGATCACCTGTTCTTTTGAACATTATTATTATTCACATCAGTATTTTCAATTGTGAAATTCTTTATAATCATCGTCGTTTTTGTTTTCGTTTCAAACCACTTCCTGCTATCATGTTTCCGATATCATCTTGGTTACTGTTCACCAGCGGCGCAGCCACGGATGACGGAGTCACCGAAGCAGCCAACGACGCTAATTTTTCTTCCACTGCGCTATTTATTGCTTTGCTGACACTTGCAGGCATCACTGTTGTAGATGGCAGTACAACTGGTTGCTTTTTTCGTCGTCGCACCAATGATGCTATTTTATCTTTCGCAGCAGAAAATACCTTTCCGGCAAGATTTCCAACAGCGCTGATTCCCTTATTACGAATAACATCAATGGCTTTCATTGATAATTGTTTAGCTAACGGCGTCACTTTTGGAGCCATTCTTATAAATAACCCCGCAATGGTACTGCCAAAACCATCTCCGTAATATGCTCTATAAACAGGCAATCGTGAGTTCACCACGTAGACGCTTACGGGTTTATCATGGTTGTAGTGTATGATTATCTTGTTATAAAACTAGTAGTTTTTCAATTAGTGATCAATCGCTGAAATAACCATGGGCGTCTCTGTGATTTTCAACTATTTCAGCAATGAGTTCTCGATATACTTCAATGCCCATGATACCGCCGGCAAATAATCGTCTACAGATATCAGCTGCTTCATTTATTATCTCGACGGAGTTGTTTCCGGCTCGTTTTCCCCCGATAAGTACTTCTAACCGTGATATATCACTGAGAATATTACCAGGACATGTCACGGTTGCGTTGAAATTGCGTTGAAATCCAAAGAATTTTTAATTGAATATCCTTTTCCGCTTGTTTTATTAGAACCGGCTTCTGCTCTTATGTCTATTTGTTCCGGGATTGGATCCTCCGTATAACGTGATAGTTGTGGACCGCCTTTAACCGCAGCTAGAAAGTCATCATAACCAGGGTGCTGAAACGTTGTGATTCTATCCCCGCCGCATTTCACTAAATATATTTTTGAAGCGTATCAAGCAGCGGCGCCTTCGTTGTTCATTTTTTTCAGGAATATCTCCGTATATCGCTGCTTCAATTAACTTTTTTCACATCTTTGGTCGCACTTGCTATCGGAGTAAACAGTTGTTCACTTAACACAGAGAAGTCAGTTTGCATTTGTTGTCGCTGAAGCTTTTTCGCGAAGTCTGTCTCGAACCGGTATAAACTTTTTAATTGCTGCTAGCCGCTCTCGGGCTAATTTAGTTGTAAGCGGTTCACCTACCATATATTGTTTGTGAACTGAGTTTTCAAATGTGAAACTATCACAATTAAAAGCTGAGTTATTAAATAATGTACCATCAAGCTAACGTATCCATCTCCGACAGGGTTAAACTGTACGACGCTATCCGCGAGTGTTTCAGAAATAACATCGCTGGGGGTTTCATAATTGTAATATCTGAGAATGGCGATGAACGATTTTTGTTAACGACGCGGCAACAACAACAACTACGTAAAAATGGAGGCGTCGTGGTGATTTCTTGCTACCACAACCAGATCATCCAGTACGCACATAACTGCATGAGCTAGCCCAAGCTGCTGAGTATTCTTTCAGGAGAAAATCTTATGTGACAAGTGTAACAAGTGTTACAAAAAACGCTAAAAAAAGTTATTGAAAGCCTTTTTTTATAGTAACGCTCACGTGGTAAGGATGCGGGTTTTTCATCGTTTAACATTTTTCTAAGATCACGAACCTTAGAACTAATTTCAGTTCGTTTTAGATACTCTTGGCCGAGCTTTTGACGTATTGCTTCAACGGTGCTAAATAGCGTTATAAATACATTAATGTCGCTACGGTACAAACAAGCCTTGATGGACTTTTGAATTCCTTTCACGAGCCTGTACATCTTAGGTAAAACATAACGACCCTTACTAGACTTATACTCAATGTCTTCATATTCCGAGGTAATCCTGTCGCAGTCGAGATCTTTAGATAATACTATTCCTCGATCTTTCAAATTTGAAATTTTTTATCTTTAATTTAAAAAAAAGTAACACTTATTTGGCAATCTCGCTGGCGCCCTATGACGTCAGAGAGACCCAGAGGTTACTATATTAACTTAATTAACTTAATTAAGGACAGCACAACACGCATCTTGGAACTCCTTGGGTGCCTTCGCATCCATGCAAGCCCAAGGGCCCGAAGCATACCCCCCTTGAATCGTTTCAGATGTATACGAATTTTATTTTATGGCCATTTTTCTTTAACAGAGCCGATTTTTGAATTCCTTCTGCAACAAATCGTATTGAAGACCTACAAATATCGAAATATCTACTGGCTTCATTCATTGACTGAAATATTTTCTCCTCGTTAGTTGATGTATCAAATGATTTTACGGGTCTCTTTCCAACTGATTTAAAAGTACCAATTTCTGCCCTTTTTGATATATTCTGACTCTGTGAGATAGCTTGGAGATTCGAAAGCGAATTATCGGTCTTGTTATTATTGATATGATCAATAACAGATTCATCTTTGATCAATCCGTTGTGACATTCATATACTATTCTGTGACAGAGATATTTCTTCTTCCCGGCACCAAACATTAAATACCCTCTATTATTTACCCGTCCAACCGGTTTCTTTAGTCTGCAATTTCTAACAATACCATCAAGGGATGCTTCATAATTAACAAGCACTGGGTGAGGTCTGAAATCTTGGCTCATTTATATAATAATACCATTTGTCTAATTTATTATTTGCTTTAATTATAAGTCTATCAATGTAGTCTTGAGGGGTTTTATGATTTTGTCGCTGACGGAGTCATCAGTAGAATGAATGACTGCATTTTTTATTCGTTTGTCATAATAGCGTTTTAGTTCCCTGTAACGTTTGCCGCCACAAGCAAGACACAACTGCGATTTTCCCCTTACCCCCACCCCACATCGGAGGCACGGAAGGGGGCCAAAACTTCCTCGCCGAACGCTTTGCAAATGATACCCATAGAATTCGCTTCTGCATGATTTGTTACACCGGGTTGTCGATCCAATCATTAGCCATTTGCAGTGATTCATTATACTATATTTTTCTATTTAAATACTTGTTTTAATTATAACATAGAGGAGTTCGAGAGATTATCAGCAATTAAGCATTACAAAAACGTTAAATTTAATCTCGATAGAACCCTCAAAGATGTGCAAAAAGGGGCAATAACGGATAAAGCCCTGATAAATAAAATACGCGATTGTATTAAAGAATTCAAACACGACGGTGCATCTCATAGCTGGTCAACATTTCGAATTGATGGCGTTGTTGATGCCACCATGAACGACAGCAACGCAGCGTTAATGTTATCACAACGGTGGAAACAAAAAGTATTTTTTCAGAGTGAAATTCATTATCCGTGTAGAATCAGGCGGTTGGATTATATGAGAAAAAATTGAACCGATTCTCAAAGACAAGTAAACAGTCGTTGTTAGCCGTGATTCTAAGCCGGGTCTGTTAACTGGAATTGACAAACCATATCCTGAAACAGCAGTTGTGTATGGGATATATCCGTTAAATGAAAAACCCGATATAGGAAAACTAAAACCAATGAAACAGTCGTCGCCGGCGACTTCATCGTCAGTGGCTTTGCCACTCAATTGTGTAGTCGCACGAATAACAGAACATTTGACAAATGCATCCCGAGGGAACAAACTTACCGATCTAAAGCGTAGCAAAATAGCTCAATGGGAGTTAACGGTGAAAGACCGCGGAGCGACTATTAGCGATATAGCAAAATTAGAAACGTCGCTGAGATTTCCAATAACCGTTACAACGATAACCGGAGAAGTTTTATACGAATCAAAATATAAATAAAAGGGAGCTCCAATCAAAATTATTGATCATAACGAACACGCATGGACGTCCGCGGTCACAATATTTCCACGAAACAGAACAATAAAGTATATACCCGACGAATTCTTACGAGAAGAATTCTCCAGGAATGGTTTTCTCGTTGAAGAGAAACTATTCGGTGTTATTGCGCATTTGAGTAAAAACGACCCCGTGTCGGTGTGGTTATATTACTTCGCAGCAATGAAAACGACACGGATACGTTTGATCAGTTTGTAAGACCAAACGGTGAATTATACCGCACTGAAGCATTTCACAACAAAATGAAAAAAAACAGCTAGCGGATTTTTAACGGCGTGTGGCGAAGGCAACACCAATGATGAAATCATCAACGATGAAATCATCAGCGATGATGAACAATTGTTGACAAACTGTTTTACAATCCCGTCGGTTGTAGCTCATTTTGCGAGAATCAAAAACGCACGGAAACCAACACGCGTAGAATTCTTGCCAGACATTGAGGCTAGTTGTTTAGAATTTAATCATGGCGGTTTATGGAATAACAAATACGACAGTGATAATATCATTTCAGTTGATATGGTTGCTTGCTTTCCAGCGAGTTTTCTTGGTTATGGAGAGTGTACTGAGTATTTTAAACGATTTGGACACCCCGTACATGAAATGACTCATGTTGCAATTAATGGTCCGCTGCCTGATTTAGATTTAACTGGATTAGCTCGTGTAGTATCATTTGAATTTGCAGCAGGACTTCATCGCTGTTGTTATATTTGGATTGGTAGACACATGTCTGAAAAGAAGTGGCTTCCAATAGCGCTATTACAATTCATGATTGATACAAAAATGTTAATTTCGCTGACGGTCAGTGAAGCAATTATATCATATCGGAAACAAATCAATGTCTGGTTACCAGCACCGGAACGTCTTAATAGTATAATTGAGGAATCCAGAAAACATATTGATGCCGACGAAGAATATATCATTGAGTGGTCCAAACGGGTATTTAATCAACGAAACATCGAAGCAAAAGATCTCGGTAGAAGAATAATCGGAAAATTCACTCAGGGAGGAAAAAAATGCGACTATAGACGATATTGTTCACGGCTGATTATGGATAACACCGAATATGACTTTGTAATCGCGGATGCAGTATCCAAAAACATATATGTGGATCGTAAAGATGCTTTTTTGTCCGATGGAACAAAATTAGGTACAGTTGTTACTTACAGCGACGGTTACAGATCCCCGTATACACATTTGAGGTCGCCGATGCTGGGTTATGCTTGTATTAATTTATTTTCAATGATAAATAGATTTCCTGACACTGCGGTTAGAGTTGCCGTTGATTCATTTTACATTAACAGCAAGTACAGTTGCGCAGCTGCTGAAGTCACTAATTCGGATGAAAGCTGGGGATCATGGAGAATTAAAAAAGAAATGCTGCGTGAGTATTCTGAATCAGCAGACGTTGAAATTAAAAGTAATTACTTACGCGGTGATCATTTATCAGAACGTCCTAATGCACCACCGATATCAGATCCAATTTGCAGGTATAAGACAGTTTATTTAAACGGCTGTGGCGGGTCAGGAAAAACGACTCGGGCGATTGAATTATATCGAGGTCGAGCAAATATGATTGTGCTGACACCGACCCATAGACTAGCGCGAGAGATAAAACAACGAAACGTCGACACCTGCACTTATCATAGTTTTTTTTTCGATACAACGGCGACAAATGGACCCCTGAACGAATGGGTGAAAAATTCATCCCTGCGGTTATTATTTGGGATGAGATATGTACCGTTCCAGTAGATGTATTAAAAATGTTTCTTGATTGGTTGCTGCAAAAGAATACAGCGGTGATAATGTGTGGAGATCATGGCCAACCACCACCATTTGTCGGCGCGGGTCCACATGATTGGTTAAAGAATTTTGTGGACTATTATGAAGAAATCGATAGCGATTACAGGTCGCTTGACGAACAATTACGGGAGGTCAAAAAATTAATTAGACTGAAACCCGACAGAATCCAATGTGAAATAATCAGGGAAATATTTCCTGAAACTCACATGGAGGAATTTTATAAAACGTGGAGACCAAATGATTTTGTAGTGGCAAGTAGAAAGATAGAGACACACTTCAGAAAAAGTTGTTTGAGCTTCACAAAGAAAAATATCCCTTGATAAAAGTTCCATTGTGTTATAGACCCGCTGACACACGGCGGCAAAACATCGAAGTCGAAATTCCAGGACAGCGCGAAAGACAAACACTAGTATTAAATGATATTGTGCTGGTTGATATCAGTGTTGTTGAAGACGCATTGCGTGCTAATAAATCTCCATGGACACTGGGTTACGTAACAACAATACATTCCTCGCAGGGATTAACCATCGCGGATACAATTGTTCGGATAGTCGATAATCGCATTGAGTGGCCAAATTTAGTCTATCTTGCAGTGTCTAGAGTACGGCGAATAAATCAACTTCGAAGAATTGTTTTCGATGACGACACCACAATGGATGATATTGATGTTAGCATCATTAATAAAAAAAACTCTGTGGTTACAAACAACAAGACAAAAAAAACGAGAATTTGACATTGATGCTAAATTAATAATTACGCTGAAGCAACAACAGAATAATCACTGCGCAAGTTGCAATTGTATATTGCGTTGGCAGTATTCGGATAAAGATCCTCGCCAATTTACCGTAGACAGAAAAAATAACAGTCTCGGTCATGTCAGAAACAATGTAATGTTGACTTGTCTTGAGTGCAACAGACGCAACGGCGCTAGTTAAGACCATGCGGCGGCAATTGAGTATCATCAGGAATCACTTGTAATTGTTCGCGTGTAAAACCCCGCTGAGGTGCAGTTGAATCCAATTTATAGATTGGAGGTCTACCAGTTGATCGTGTTATAGTAGATATGCTATACGTAGTGACACTCCAAATAGGATCAGTAGCCCTTTTTTTTTACCACCTTCGAGTTCTCCTGGTTCATATAAATATCTCACGGTGACATTGCTGAGAATTGGCTGAGAAACGCTATCCCGCTGTGGTTGTGGTATATACTTTTTTTTTTATCGCGTTGTTAGGTTTCATATTGATTGCTCTGGTAATCTCGTTATTTAGCGCTGCAACTACCCCTGGTAACCTTTTGACCCATTCACGGGATCGCTTTTCTTGGATGAATTCTTTTGCGTATTGATATCCAAATAACCGCTCAGCAAGAGTCCGATTAAATCGTTCTACAATTGCCTGATCGCGATGTAACGCTGTATGCCCCCGTCTGATGGTGACATTGTGATGTTTCATCGCTGATAAAACAGCGCCTTGAAATTCCTTGCCAGGATCAACTTGTAATAGATTTGGCCAGCGTAGAGGGCCTCGTCGATAAATCTTTTCAAATGCAGAAGCAGCTTCAGGTGATGATTTTGTTTTTAGCAATTCTGCTTGTTTGTATCGACTCGCAACGTCAACTACGGTTAGCGCGTATTTGTAACCGTTGTCATGTGGTAAAAACAATAAATCAGCTTGATGAACTTCATTGGGTCCGGTAACATCAAAATGCGAGAAATTGATTTGTTTAGGACGCGGTAGATAAATTTGCCATAGTGCCTGTTTGGATAACCAATTAGCCACAGTGGCCTTTTTCACTTTTGCGGCGTTGGCGAGTTTATTGATTGCGTTACCCCTCCAGTATCCCCTCGGAGAATAATAAATAGACTCCATATTATTAATTACCAGCGCCCATCATCAATTTGCCTTTCATAGCTGATTTTACCAACCACGAAGCCAATCTTTCTTTGAAAGATTTATCAGGAATAGCATTTAACGCATGAATTAATTTCACATCCGCGAGATGCCTGTGCTGCAAATTGCTGCTTGTATAATATGCGACATCATGAGCATGACACGCATTATCAATAGCGTTTATCGGATACTCGCCGGGTCGGGGCTGATTTTGATCATCAAGTCTGATATCTAATCGTGTTCCAGGGCCACAGTAGCTATATCCTGGAAGGTGCCTTTCTCCGGGGTACTTTGCCCATGAGGTTCCAGGGAGCTTTGCCAATTTGGATGCGATATCACCTCCTCATTTTATTTTAGAACATCTCAGGATTTCAGAGAAACAAATCTAAACTTTTTATACCACATGTTGCACACCTACCAGTAAGTGCTGATCTGTTATTTTTAGTTGTAATTTAGTCGTCACATCATTTGTGTTAGTACGCGTTTTACACTTCACACATTATAGATCCATAATTTATGTATAGAAATATGAATATAATTGATTTTTCAGCGACTAAAACAAGAGAACCAGTTAAGCATCATTCAGCGCTACCAAACTCTATCCGCGCAATTATTATCGGGCCATCTGGACCCAGCAAGACGCAATTGTTGCTCAATTTAATAGTGAGATGGATGAAGTGGAATAAGTTGTATTTAGTTGCTCCTAGCGTAGATGATCAACGATGCTATGAAGTGTTAAAGGATTTTAACGAGAATGCATCAGAAATTAAGGGTGTGAACGCCATTGATTTTATAACTGATATTGACGAGGCACCATCCGTGGATGACCTTGATGGGAACATTAACAATTTAGTCGTATACGACAATGTGATGTTAGACAATCAAAAAAACCCAGTTAGAATTTTTTCCCGAGGCAGGCATAAAAACACCGACGTGATATATGTCACTCAACGCTACACTCAGATTCCAAAAGTGATCAGAGATAACTGTAATATTCTTGCTGTGTTTAACGGTGTTGATACACATACGTTACGAAATATTTGGCACACATGGTGTTCCGATATGGACTTCAATCAATTTAGAAATTTCTTTAGCAACGCTCAGTCAACCCCGCATGGATTTATAACAATAAATTTACGTGATCCTCGGACACGATATCGTATCGGACTCGATCAAATATTCGGTTGAAATCGTAAAAACCCAAAGCAACGGGGAGGGGGGGGGGGGCGATGACATCACGACGAGACCGTATTTTGACTAAACGATGAAAACGGCCTTGGAGTATGATTTGCGAAAAACGTATGTTTCGAGCAAGTAATCCTTTTTTTTTGGGTTGAAAAAGAAGGATTCGAATTAATTCTCTCGAGATGTTTGTTAGATTTAGAGCAAATGATGTCTGGAGCAAATGTCCGATTCCCCCCCCCCCCCCCTGCTGCTACTTCTACTCAACAGTCTTCTGGCAGAAAAGTGTTTCAGCATAATATGAGCCCTTTTAATACTCAAACTAGCACAACTTTCAAAAATCAAACTTCAGAGAAGCTTGATTCTAGATCCTTGTCTCTTCCGACGTGTACCTATTGCAAGAAAAAAGGACATGTTATTTCTGATTGCTACAAATTGAAAAATAGGCATCAGAATCAAGACAGACCTGTTCCAAATGCTCTTATTTCTAAGAGGTCGAGGTCACGGTCATGTATTGAAAGCAATACATTTGTTGGGTCTAATAAATCCCAGTCTGATTTTATTATACAGAATTATGAACCATTCGTATTGAAGGGTTCTATATCACTCTTGGGTGATTCAGCCAATCCCACCCCTATTAAAATTTTAAGGAACACAGGACCTTCTCAGAGTCTTTTATTGTCAGGTACTTTGCCTTTTTCTGTGAAGTTTTCTTCTAATGAAAGTGTTCTTATTCAGGGAGTAGAGTGCAGCTTTGTTAATGTTCCTCTCCATTGTGTAAATTTGTCATCGGAGTTAGTGTCAGGACCTGTGACAGTCGGAACAGTCTCAGTTTTACCAGTTGAGGGCATTCATTTATTGCTAGGCATCGACTTAGCTGGACACAAGGTTGTGGTTAATCCACTTGTAACTCACAAGCCTGATTTGGATCAAAAAGTTGATCCAATTGAAAAAGAATTCCATGATATATTTCAAGCTTGTGCAATTACCAGAGCTATGGCAAAGACAGCTCTTGAGAATGATGTTGATGGAGCCAGTATTCCTTTAGCTGACACGTGTATAGGCCAGGCTTTTGATGAGGTCACTTTTACTCCTTGTTTGGATCAATCAGAAGGTATTGATCATAGTGATCCTCTTTTAACAACTCATTCTCTTTATTCTAATCAGGGTGATAAACGACAGTCACTTGTCGTTGAACAGGAAAAAGATCCTGAGATCTCCTGTTTGTTTCAAAGGGCCATAAGTGAGACTGAAGCCACTGAAGTTCATGTCTGTTATTTCATTAAAAATGGAATTCTTATGAGAAAATGGAGACCTCCCGAGTTACCTGCTGGTGATGAGTGGTCGGTAAACTATCAAATAGTAGTTCCAAAACATTACAGACAGGAAATACTTAATCTGGCCCATGAAACTCCTTTGGCTGGTCATTTAGGGATTAAATAAACTTATCACAAGATCTTGACTCACTTCTATTGGCCAAAAATCAAAAGTGATGTTGCCAAATACTGTAGATCTTGTCATACTTGTCAAATAGTAGGAAAACCCAATCAGAAGATACCTAAGGCTCATCTACAGCCTATTCCTGCCTTTGACGAACCATTTATTATAATTATGGTAGATTGTGTAGGTCCCTTACCCACGACCAAGTCAGGTAATCAATACCTGTTGACCATTATTTGTGCGTCAACAAGGTTTCCAGAGGAAATTCCGTTGAGGAATATCAAGTCTAAAACAATAGTAAACGCTTTGATAAAGTTTTTAACTCAGTATGGCCTTCCCAAATCTGTTCAGCCTGATCAAGGTTAGAACTTCATGTCTGGAATTTTCCAACAAGTTATGCATGAATTGGGCATTCAGCAATTCAAATCTTCTGCCTATCACCCTGAGAACGAAGGGGCATTAGAATAGATTCCATCAGACTTTGAAAAATATGATCCGATCGTATTGTTTTGATATGGATAAAGATTGGGATGAAGGCATTCATTTACTATTGTTTGCTGTTAGAGAATCAGTTCAAGAATCATTAAGCTTGAGTCCCTTTGAACTGGTTTTTGGACACACTGTGAGTGGACCATTGAAGTTATTGAAAGAAAAACTTCTCTCTAATGAAGATACTGAGATCATTCTTCTTGATTATGTTTCCGAATTTGTCAAAGGCTTGTGAGGTCGCAAGAGCTAATCTGCACTCTGCTCAATCTAAAATGAAATCAAGATATGATAAAAAAAAATCGAAGGAAAGGAGTTTTCAGCCTGGTGATAGAGTCCTGGCTCTCTTATCAATGCCAAAAAATCCTCTTCAGGCCAAAATTATGTTCCCAACACAGTGGACAGGAAAATTAATAACTTAAATTACATCATAAATACTCCTGGAAGGCGCAAACAAAAACAATTCTGCCATATAAACATGCTAAAAGAGTATAGTGAAAGAGATAGCCATGTTAAGCATGTAATTAATTTAGTTGTACCTGTCCCACTCAGTGAAGGAATATCATCAGATTCTACTGATATTGAAATGATGAATCTTTGTAATTCAGAAATTATGAAAGATCTAGACCAGAAACTTTCACATTTACAAGTGCAAGAAAGAAATGAACTGAAACAGTTATTATTTGAATATGAGCACTTATTTCCAGATGTTCCTACAAGGACAAACAAAATTTTTCATGACCTTGAAATTGTAAATTCCAAACCTGTCAAACAACATCCATACAGGATGAATCCACTCAAACAGGAATACTTAAAAAAAGGAAATTCAATATTTGCTGGAGAATGATGTTATCGAGCCCAGTAAAAGTGATTGGAGTTCACCATGCATACATGTTCCAAAACCAGATTAAATTTTCCGTATGTGTACTAATTATAGGAAGGTGAACAGTGTGACAAAAACAGATTCATTCCCATTACCAAGAATTGACGATTGTATTGATAAAATTGGGAATGCCAAGTATGTCACCAAATTTGACCTTCTGAAAGGATTTTGGCAGATTCTACTAACGGAAAGAGCAATGAAAATCTCGGCATTTGTAACACCAGATGGACTTTACCAATATAAAGTATTGCCATTCGGGATGAAAGGGTCACCAAGTACATTTCAACGTCTCATGAATATGATCACCTCTGGTCTAGAAAATTGTGATGCCTATATAGACGACGTCATCATCTACAATGACACCTGGATAGAACATCTAGCAACAATTCGAAAATTCTTTGACAGACTCACTGATGCATGTTTGACAGTTAATTTATCTAAAAGTGAGTTCTGCCATGCTAGTGTGACTTTCTTAGGACATATTGTGGGACATAGACAAGTTAAACCAATAGATGCTAAGGTTGAGGCTATTTCTAAATTCCCTGTGCCTGAAAATAGAAAGCAACTGATGCGATTTTTAGGTATGGCCGGATATTATCGGAAATTTTGTTCCAATTTTTCTATAATTGAAGAACCCCTGACAAATTTATTGAAGAAGAAGAACAAGTTCTTTTGGACTGAAAAATGTGAGGAGGCTTTTGACAAGTTAAAAGCCATACTTGAAACAGCACCAGTTCTTGCAGCTCCAAATTTCAGTCAGTCTTTCAAATTATCTGTCGATCCAAGTGATGTTGGTGTTGGAGCAGTTTTAATTCAAGATGACAAAAATGGTATTGAACATCCAGTGTGCTATTTTTCAAAAAAATTAAATAAGCACCAGAGAAATTATTCAACTATCGAGAAGGAATGTTTGGCATTGATTTTGGCTTTACAACATTTTGAAGTTTATCTTAGTTCAGTTCCTTCTTTGATTATAGTTTTTAGTGACCACAACCCCCTTAATTTCATCGTTAAGATGAAAAATAAAAAAGATTACTAAGGTGGAGTTTGTTATTGCAGGAATATAATCTTGGCATCCGGCACATCAAGGTAAAAGATAATTTAATAGCAGACGCTGTTTCCAGTATAACAATATATTATATCATATACACTGTGTAATTTATATGAGTTCTTTTAACCTCAGGTGTAAATTGGTTTGTGGTAAAAAGAAAGTTTTATCATATAAACCTTTCTTTTGATTTTATGGGGGAAGGTGTTACGTGTATTTGATTTAAGTCATTTATTTTTGTTTTAATTGTTTGTTTGTCAGATTCAAATTTGACATTTTAAATTTCAGATTCATTCATTGGGAGATGACCTGTACTCTACAAATAAACACCAGATGTTGACCTTATTTCTGACCTGGCTTCAGTGTTGTAAACAAGCTTTTAAAATGATAGGTTGATTCCATGGACATTATGGAGCTTTGTTATAAACATCTTTCCAGTTTTAGTTCTTGAGAGTAAAAATAACTGATTCCCATCTGGGTCATACGGTGTGCACGAGATTTTTTGAACATAAATTTGTTCTAAAGATTCTAGAAGATAATGTGACCCCTTCCTTGTTTACTTAAAACAGTTTTGGAGCGAACTATTTAGTAGAAGTTGGGCTGTTAGAATACTAAGTTGTGTGTCGTTTTGAGTTATTTTAAATTACCTTGTAATGGAAATTATTTAATTCGTTTGGATCAAGAGGATTTATTTTGTTATTTATCTGGAAAATAATTGTGCTCATTGAATTTCATTACCAAGAACTGACTTCATCACGTGACATCGTCTTCCATCTTGGATGCTTCACTAAGATTCGAACATGGAATTATTTGGACATTTTATTACCAGGACTTTTGCAATTTCACTAGTGGATTATATTTTGAATTATTTTTGGATTAATTTTGGAATTGATTCTTAAATCCGTAAGTTTATTTTTCTTTTCTGGAAAATATTTGTGCTCAATAAATTGTTTATTAAGTTTTTACAAGCTTGTTATTCTCACTCTTTCTATGTTACTGTTTATTCGAGTTTAGCACGTAACACAGTCTTAAATCAAAAGTGACATTCCCTACACTATGGCTAGCTCTATTATCTCTGTTCCCTCTTCCTCGACTTTCAAAGTCATCAACGAACAGTTGGGAGGCCTTGTATCTTCAACACCGATTTATATGGTAATTGCCAGACCTAGTGGTTCAGACAAATCCGAATTTGTCAAACGTTTGATCGAATATAAATATCAGTTGGTCGATCGTGTGGTGTGAAAAAGAGTTTCAATCGGCGTAAATAGAAAAGCCTACATATAAAGAAACAGAAAGAAACGTCCACAGAAAAGACCACAGTTCGAAAGTTGTGAGTTGGGAATGCTTTCAAAAAAAAAGTCACATAGAAAAAGAATATATTTTGTTATATTAAAAAGAAAAGAATAATTTTGGATTCTTCGTTCGAGAATGATTTCGATGTCGTAAACTTCGTCTTCTTTTTTAGGTTACACGTTGTATCTCAGGTAAGTGAAACGTTCCTTGTCAACTTCTCCGTTCGTGTCGTCCGTGCACTCGTACAATAACTCAAACCAATTATGTGGTCCAGTTAGGTAAGTGCTCTGTGTCGAAAGTGTGTTTGGTGTGCCCATTCTCCTGCTGTCAACACTACACTTTCTTTGGGACAGTCACCGTCGGGGAACTACCAAAACATGACTAAAATAAACAGCCACTTGGTTATCGGGAGTCACTTCTTGCGGGGCAAATTTGATGCTTCGATGGTAAGAATGGTTGTACGCTTGGACCAGGTGTTGAAAGACATTATTGTACCTGAGAGTGTTTAATGCGTAAATATTTCCACATGCGTTCTTTCAAGGTGCGTTGAAAACGTTCCACGATGCTGGCTTTGGCTTCGGGATTCTCGTTGGTGAAAAAATTAATGTCATGTTTCTTTATTATCTTTTGTGTGGAATTTTTCGTTCAGAAATTCGGGGCCTTTGTCTTTGCCATTGGAGAGGTTGACAACTACTTTGTTTTAAGACTAGTTTCGAGGGCTCGCACTAGCTTACTGATCAATTTGAAAGACAATGTATCGACCAAGGTAAAGTTGGACAAGACGTCGATGACACAAAACAAATAATTGCAGCTACGATTGTAGGTGAACAAATGCGAGACATCGGCTAAATTGGCTTGCCATTGATGATCAATTCTCTCCACTTGGGTGCGACGTCTGCAACATTTTAGTCGAATGGGTTTGTGTAAGGTGTACTTGACTTGTTCCTGTAACCATCGTTCTTAGTTCTTCCGAAAATCTATACAAATGAACACCACATATATCATAACAAAGATAAAGGCAATTCGTTTCATGAACACTTTCGAGTTTGCATAAAGTAACACCTCACTCGGCAAGCCTCGTTTTATTTTAATGAAAAATGTATACATCCCGTGGTATATCATTGGTTTTAGCGTACGTACCACATACATACATGCATGCATGCACGCACGCATACATACACGACGCACACACACACACACATCCATGCATGCACGCACGCGCACACACACACACACACACACACACACACACATACACACATACATACATACATACATACATACATACATACATACATACATACATACATACATACATAAAGATAATGTCAGTAATATGATTGTGCTTGCATGTAAGCGAGTGTATGCATGAATGTGTTAATGTAAGTACGTTACCCTTCTTTCTCTTTGGTACATAATCCAGAATTCGTAATATTTATTTTGACTTTATATCTTTGTTAGATATTTAATATAAAAAAAATTAAAGTGCATTAGAAACATTGTAGCGGAGAACTCGCCCCATGGAGAACTCGCCCTGGAAGAACTCGCCCCATGGAGAACTCGCCTCGGGAGAACTCATCCCAGGTGTTAGGAGAAGTCGTCCCATAGTGGTCGGAGAAGTCGCCCCACTTTGCCTGGAGAAGTCGCCCCAAGGATAATATATACTAATTCTGAAATTTCGCCACATGGTTGTCAAGGCTTCATTTATTGTTGTTATTCTTCAATTTAGTAACTTATTAAATCTCTAAAATTTGCATTTTTTTTTCTTCAAATTTCCCATTTGATCAACTTCGCTTGCGTACTTAACGAAACATAAGTGTTTTATCTGTCCCTTTCGCTCTGCTCTTCAAATCATTAGATGCGTTTTAAGTTAAAAGAGAAGTTTAAAAAATATTTCACTACTAAATTACCGATGTAAAATAAACAAGATTACGTAATTTATTAATATATAATAGCACCGTGATCACGCGTACTAGACCCAAATTAACTAATGAGGCACAAATCATTGTCGCTGACACGTTAACTCATTATATACGTTTCTTTCCTTAATGCATACATTTTTGCTGTATCGATATACGTCTATCATTTCAAAAAGGTCATGATACATGGGTAATAATATTTATGCACGGCGATTTTTTATATTTTTTTTTTGTGTAAAACAAGGGGTTTTGTGAGTATAAAAGGTGCTCAAAATTGACTTGTACGTTTTATTATAAATAATACAACCAAATAAATGGTTATTGTTGATGCATACCATATTTTAAAATGCCCTATGTTGTGATATTCATTGGTTATAAAATATCGGCATGAAAGACAATTCGCTTAGAGAGTTATTATTGGTGTTAAACTGTGTTGAAATATTAGATGAAAACTGCGGATCTCTATAATTTCATATATTGTCGCTTAAGTGCTTACTTAAGCATGGTTTATGCACAGCAATATGTGACCTACTCACTACCTTTCTCGCAAATAGTCCGCATTGATATGCATGAGATGTATTAATACAGCACTTGCCGGCCAATCGGAACAGACCCACGTCCTTTGTTCTCAGTTGTTTTGGTTTTTGGAGCTGATAGCGTACAGCGTGCTTAATTCGGTTGGAAAAACTTATTTCGTTAGAAAAAACTCTGTGCATTTTGCTTCATTTCAGCAACATATACTTATCGTACTTGAGATATAATTCCCAGTTTATATCTCCCTGTTTCGGGATTCAGCTATTGTGTTTAATTGCCATTTCATTGGACCATCCGCAATTTTCCTTTGTTTAGAAACAATGGCGTCACGCTCGTCAAAACAAAGGTCAGTCCCATACGATCTGGACAATCCGTACAACTGGACAACACTTTATCTGAAGCGGAAACTGGAATCAATAGGTATTAAAGTGTCATCTGTTCTCCCGAAGCACGCCTTGCGACAAATATACATCGATAATGCGCCTGTATTCCGGAAGTAAGGGCTACATCAAATATGGCCGACGTGGCCGAAAACCAGTTATCTTCGGACAGTATAATAACATCTATCCACTCCATGCAGCGTTCTATTGCTGACTTAACAAATTCGGTCACCAATATTTTGGCACGACAGCAGACGTCTTCTTCGGAGTTTTCCTTCAGCGACTCCACACATTTCACGACATTGCCAGCAGCCCAGCCTGTGACGTCGCTCCATTAGCTGATGCAATCCCACGGAGTTTCGCCAGAAATACTACCAGCCATCGACGTGGTGTCCGAAAGCCAAAGAAAACAGATTCTTGGGGGTAAGCACGTCAATCTTGCTACTCTTTTGCTTCCCCACTTTGAACTGGATATATCAAATCCGGACGACAAGGCCGCGAAGTATGATCCCAGATTACTTAAGCATCTTAGTCTAAGTGAGATCATAACGGCTTTCGGGAAATATAAACGTATCATCTGTTCAGTTTACCCCAACAGACGACACGAATTGGATATGTACGAGGCTGACATTATAAAAATTTCTAATGCGTATGGGGACATTTTCTATGACTACCATAATGTCTACTCCAGTCAAGCTGCTATTGCACTTTGCGACTACAAACTAAAAGTCAACTGGGCTATTAGGGATCAGGCAACTCTTCAGCTGTTGATTGGCGGCCGAAAAACAAAGTCGTGTAACATCTGCAATTCTGTCGCTCACTCTACCGATTTTGTCCACAAACAACGCGCACTGCAATGCCCATGGTGAATCTTGCCAACAGGAGAAAAACAGATATTGACAAGTGTGGTCGGCCTAGACAGATGATGGATGGGAAAGAACTTTGTAATCATTTTAATTCCATACGCGGTTGCCATCGTACTAACTGCCAGTTCTTGCATACCTGCAGTCAATGCAGGGCCAATTCGCATGGGGCAACTGCATGCCCAAACAATACACAAAAATTTTTTCCTAGCACTGGTGCACGCTATATCAATGCCCCTAGTAAATCAGCACCAGATAAGATGAAACAAATCTGACAGACTGTCACGCCATATGCTTCCACTTCCATTGATATTAACCGAATGCAACATGAACTACATCATCCAGTTCAGAACTTCGTCCGATATTTATCTTCCGGTCTGAAACACGGTTTCGACACTATGGTGCAAACAACTAGCTTGCCTCAAAAAGAGTGCAGGAACTTGCTTTCTGCACGTAAACAACCATATATTGTGGATCAGTTATTGGCAAAGGAATGTGCCATGGGTTTCATGCTTGGCCCTTTTCCATCTCCACCATATCAAGAATATAGAGTCAGTCCTATCGGCATCGCAGAGGGGTAATATTCAAAAAAGAAGAGACTTATCATTGACCTGTCCTCCCCCCATGGCAATAATGTGCATACAAGTATAAATGAGCTCATCGACAAGGATAGATGCTCCCTGAGCTACGTAAAAATTGATGATGCTATTAGAATTATTCGGAGTTTGGGTAAGGGAGCAATCATGTGTAAAACTGATATTTCAGACGCTTTCAAACAGATTCCCATTGCACCTTCCCAATGGCACTTGTTCTGTGTAAAATGGAGAGGAAATTATTATGTTTGTGTTCGCCTCCCTTTTGGATCACGTTCAAGTCCAAAATTATTTGATACTTTGTCTCAAGCGATTTGTTGGATAGCAAAGCATTATTATGGTATTGACAACATCTTGCACCTCCTTGACGATTTTCTTACAATAGCTCCTCCTTCTGCATGTGGCGAGAGGACGATGGCGTTGTTGACTCTCATTTTCAACAGATTGAAGATTCCTACAGCTCCAAGCAAAACCATTGGCCCCTGTACAGTTATAGCATATTTGGGAATAATTCTAGACTCAGAGCAAATGCAAGCACGTTTACCACATAATAAAGTGGAGCGCATTGTAAACTACATTAATCAATTTCTTACCAAACGCAGTGTCCGCAAGCGAGAATTGCTCCAGTTACTGGGCCATTTCAATTTTGCTACTCGTGTTATCCTACCTGGGCGTGCGTTTGTATCATATCTCATACGACTGTCTACCAAAGTTAGGGAACTAGATCATTATATTCACTTGGATGCAAATTGCAGAGAAGAGCTATGCATGTGGCACCATTTCTTAGCTTCATGGACTGGGGTTTCTGTGTTTCTTGACAATCATTCCACTACAGCAGATGATTTTGAATTGTGCACTGATGCTTCATCCAAAGTAGGGTATGGTGGTTATTTCAAAACTCACTGGTTTGCAGCTGCATGGTCGGATGATCTTCAAATGATCTTTTCTGTGGAGGATGATTTCTCTATGGCCTTCAGAGAGTTGTATCCTATTGTTGTGGCTGCCATTGTATGGGGTTCAGAAAGGACAGGCAAACGCATAATATTTACATGTGATAATATGGCCACAGTGAATATACTTCAAAAGGGGAGATCAAAATGTATGCATATAATGAAATTAATGCGTAAACTTACATGGTGTGCTGCTACTTGTAACTTTCATTTTTCTGCCAAACACATTCCGGGAATTGTCAATACTAAAGCTGATGCCTTGTCCCGCCTTCAATTTCAGAATTTCATGCACTGGCTCCGGATGCAGATCGACAACCCTGCAAATGCCCCCTACCCTCGGAGGTCTTATGGACCTGGATGAAGAGGTAAACTTGCTATGGAACCAGGCTTTAAGCCCTGCGACACAAATCGCCTACAACTCTGCATTCAATGTGTTTAGGACCTTCATGCTGATGTGTGGCTTTGCCTCGCACATGCAACTATTGCCAGATATTACGGAGAACACCTTAATATACTTCGTTACACATTGTGCAAGAGCCCTCAACTTGAAGCATTCTACAATAAAATTATACTTATGTGGCATTAGGTTCACGTACATGCAGGCTGGTATTCAATCACCATTCACGACAGACAGAAATAATATGCCACGTCTTGCCACCATCCTAAAGGCCATCAAAAAAAAAAAAAAAAAAAAAAAAAAAACCCAAGGTACATCGGCAAAACTACGGAAGCCTATTACATACAATATTCTGACAAGCGCATTTGTACTGTGTTGCGAGGAGGAGTGTTTGACGCACACACAGATTTGTTGTTGTTGACTGTCTGCCTAGTTGCTTCCTTCGGATTTCTCAGATGTGGGGAGTTCACTATTAGGGATTTCTTCGATCCAACCATTCATCTCTGCGTGGGCGATGTGCATTTCCAATAAGAAACTGCTTTCTTAAAGCTAAAATCGTCAAAAACTGACCCTTTCCGGAGGGGTGTGACCATTCAGTTACATGCCACGAGTCGTGCTCTATGTCCATATTCTGCTCTGACAATTTTCATGCTATTCAGGAGACGTTCATCATCTCGGTTCGATGCCCCACTTTTCATTACGTCCACAGGTCAAGCGTTATCAAGAGTTGTATTCCTTAATCATATGCAACTTGTCTACCGTAAGATGGGACTCGACACTTCCCAGTATAGTGGCCATTCATTCCGAATAGGTGCAGCTACTTCAGCAGCAGCTGCCCATCTGGAAGATCATATGGTCAAAGTTCTCGGCCGGTGGTCTTCAGATTGTTACTCAAGATACATTCGCACACCTCCGGGTACTATTAGGTCAGCGCAGAGGGCCATGGCAATGGTCGCGGATATTACTACACAGTGATCAGGATCATGCTGCATTCAACAGAGATCGTGTTTTTAGATCTAGTTCAACGCTACTGTACCAGGGATGTATTTCCTGGGGTTCCAGTTTCCATAGTCGTGCATTGTGTTTCTATATTCATTGTGTTCGGAGTTTCTGCACGCGTGTGATACCAGTGTTATTTGTGTGACACTTGTGCCTATCCATTGTGTGGTGTGATACCAGTGTTATTTGGTTGTCACTTGTGCATGTCCATTAGATGGGAGTTCTGCACGCGTGTGTTTGCTAGTGTTCTTCGTGTGGCACTTGTGCATTTCCATCATTTCATAGCCATACATGCATTCAGTGGTTTATTCCTGGAAATTCTCAAGTTATTCTTCTAACCAATTTCATGGATGCGATCATCTAGCTTCTCTCCGAATTGGATGGAATAACTTCGTCATTCCCATTCTCAAGTTTATCTTTGCCGTATTCCAAGATGTACTCGGCACCACTCTGGGACATTCTTGACATTTTGATCATCGTTCATTGACTTTTCTATATGCAGGTGTACGTTTTTTTTTTTTTTTTTTTACATTATTGTTGCTATGCTGATTGTCATTTTTTTTTTTTCTCTTCATGGAACACTGAAGGCTTCCCCACTATTTACATTCTTGGGGGACAACATCTGCTGCGCATATGTTTTCTTTGGGCATTCACTTCATTCCATTTCGTTATTCACCCAAGAATCTAATGTCAGCACTATATGGTGTATTCATACTAAACCCTTGAGTGAAGTCCACACAGCTGCCGCTGTCATCCCAACCTACGTTGGACAGCCCAGTCTTCGCTGGGCTCCTTCAGTTTCCGCTGAAGGAACTTCACTCAAGGGTTATCCATAACATTCTGTCAGGGAGTTTTCACAGACCAGCTGTGACCTCTGTACAACCACGTTGTGCCATTCAGTAGCCACTGAATCACTCACTGACAGAATGAACCAAAACGGCTTCATTAGTAGCAGCAGATAGTCCTCCTAGCCAAAGAGTATAATTATCAATAAAAACTTAACTGAACATGTGTTTTGTTGTGTATAAATGAAAGCGATGATTATTCATAGTAGTTTCTCTTATATCTGCACATCGTGAGCACCGGTGTATGTTACATTTAGATGACGAAAATATTCGTTTTTTCTTTTTCTTTTTCTTTTGTCTGTTTAGTACGAATACAAAAAATCTTGCAAATTCTTGGGTCTTTTTTTAAGCGATAATTGATTTATTTTTGTATAGTGTTTTTACACTGGTAAATAGATAAATTTAATTGATAAATTTAGGAGACTAAAATTTATTAATTATACGACGTAGATTAGATAATGAAGGATTCGATTGTATTCTGAGAGGATTTACATCTCTCTATATTGTACATACTGCTTTGTTTAAAGTCCAATGTTGAGTAATATTACAGGCTTTGTTCAACGCAGAATCAATGATATGTGTAGGATAAGTTCTGTTTTGTAAATATAATTTGGAATTTATTCAACGAATTTTGTAATTGACAATCATCTGAAATAATACGTAGGTATCTATTTGACTGGCTATGTGGTATACCGTTTTTACATGACATGGGTGATATGAAGATTATTCCACATATTGGTGGATATTAGTTTCCTTGATATGAATGTTTGCAGAGTGTTATCAATATTTTATATCACATTTACATCTGAAAATGAAACATGCGTACTAGACGCAGTATAAGTAAATTTAATTGTCTGGTGAAAATTATTTAGGCGATCAATACAATTTTACAGTTCTTCGGTTGACTGCTTTCAGATATAAATATGTCATCGAAAAATCTTAACCAAAGGGATGAATTAAACTTTTCGTTTTGAAGAAAGTCCTTTTCAAATTTACCCATGAAAGGAAAGCGTATGAAGGAGCCATATTAATACACATTGCCGTACCAATTATGTATATGTGTTTCGTATTATTACATTGAAAAAAAAATATTTTCCAAGATAAGTTTTAATGTTATACAAATATCTTCACAAGATCGTGGGCTATTATTTGGATTGTAATCATCATTTGTACACGCTTCAATACCAACTGCATGCGGAAAGTTGGTATATAGTGATGTTACATCTAATAATACCAGGATTGAAATTAACAGATAGATGTGGAATAGACTTAAACCTTTTAATGAAAGTTGTTGTATCTTTAATATATGATTTAATTTTGAGTTTTGGTTAATATGTAGAATTGAGGTGTAAGCATGCTAGAGGGAAAGTATCAAATTCCTCATATACGGACTTTTTCTTTTGTAACCATCTCATTAATGCATGTTGAAGTTTTTAAATTTAATTTCTATTGACGGATCTTCGTCAATATGTCTGTAGTATTTTTCGTCATTTAATTGACGTTCAACTTATTTAAAATAATCTTCTAGATTCATAATAATGATAGTGTTTGACTAATCATCCTTTTTAATCACTGTAATGTCGTCATTCATTAGATTATTTAAAGACTGAATATAGTCTTAGAAATATTACTATGATATTGTTTTTTATGATTACAGTTAATATCTCTTTTGTGATCGTATAAATATAATCTAAAAATGAACCATGTAAAAGATGTTTTAATTCTGCTATAAAAAGGTTATCTGGGTTTGGGGGCGACTTCTCCAGACGAAGTGGGGCGACTTCTCCGGATACGTTGGGGCGAGTTCTCCCAGGGTGAGGTCTCTATGGGGCGAGATCTCCATGGGGCGAGTTCTCTGCATACCTTTTTTAAAAGTCAACCCAAGAATTACTGCAAATATAATTTGAGAACAATTTAACGCATGGCAATGACAAGATTGTTTGCATAAAAGCTAGAAATGAAATTTCACAAGATCGAAATGATTTTAATAAAATGTTTGGTGTCTTGTTTTCAACTTTATATGTTCCCGAATATATGTGTACGGCCATAAACCGGTTCGAGCGATCCTTCGCTCATTAGCACTAAAAGTCGTTTAGAACTTTGCTCTTTTGACAGAACCAGCTGATTAACAAGACGGTTATGCGTATGAAAGAAAATCAAAGGTTACCTAAAAATGGCTATCCACGCAAGCGATTGTGAGTTTTTCTGATTGAAAACACTCTTAACAACTTACAAATATAATGTATGGTTTTATTGGCTAATATGGTTCGCTTTAAGTTTTACCTTATATTGTTTACATACCCAGTTTTCGATAGTTTGAATAATAGACCAATCTATATTTCTGTTTCAAAATGTATATAAAAATGTAAGCAAATTTATTGTATTTTAAATTTATACATAAATCTGACTAGATATTAATCATAATAAGTTGAGACTAGAGTGGGAAACCATGGCAAATATCCTTTCATATTTAGTTTGACTCGCTCGATTCACTCAAACCTTTGTCATTAACTTATCAGTTATCTTCGTTATACCAGAGCAATCGTTGTAGATTGAGTTCATATTGCAAGAGAAAAATATGCATGTTAAAAGGAGAAATTATTGACAGACATATCCAATCACAATCGAGGGTTTTTAAATGTTTCTGTATGGAACTGGTTTCCATAGGATACATATCACTTTTGGAGTATTGTTAATAGACGTGGAGGAGAATAAGCACTGAAAATTGAATATACGCAATTGTTTGCTCTATAACCAATGAAAATGCTGCATGGATTCAAGAATAAGTACATATCATTTGGCACCTGGTGCTGTATCTGAATATCAGCATTGTGTACAAAATAAGCTGGTATGTGAGAGAAAATAAATTGCAATATTGAAAGTACTGGATTATCTACATCAAAATGTGCCCAAAAAAATTATATGTTCAGCTGCAGCAGTTGTATATAATTTAAAATAAACTTGTATAATTGTGTATAATTTAAAATAAATGTGTCTAATTTAAAATAAATGTGAATAATTGTGCTAATTTAATATAAAAAAATGAGAAATGGAAACTATCACAATATCTCTATAATTCTATGACTATGAAGGTAGTGAGTTTTGAGTCTCACCTGACTACTTAGCACTAGCCCCCTTAAAACCTTTTCTTGGAACTGCACCAAGGACCTGAAACTATACTTGTCTTTGACCAATCCTCTTGCTGCCTCCTTCCTAGAATAGATAAGTTATAACTGTATACAGACACATTTAGCTTCATAGTAGCCTAAGATTTTAGCCTCAGTGTTGTTGAGACTTTGATCCTATATTGGAGCAAAATAAACTATTGTCAAATACATAAAGATGACTGTAGTTAAAATCTATTACCTAAATCAAGTTGTTTTTCAGGAAGTTTGGCAATGATAAAGTTATTAAACCTATATCAGGTAAATTATATAGCGTATATATATATATACTTATATATATATATATATATATATATATATATATATATATATATATATATATATATATATATATATATATATATATATATATATTATATTTATGCTAACCATAACTTGTCCACTATGACAGATAATATAAGATTCTCACATTAATTCATTTTCCATATAGGGCATGTTATGTTGATATTCTTTATGATAAGCAATCCAATGCATACCATATTTAGTACAATCTGTTTACATTTCAAATATGGGAGTAACATCATAATGTGGCGTACACAAAAAATGAGGCTGAAAATGGAATTAAGTTATCGGTTTAATTATCATGGCAGACGATTTGAGAGAAGATATCAGATAAGAAGGTAAACAATATTTTACATGTATTTCTGCAAAGATATACAGCAATTCTGGTATTAAATAAGAGGACTTTCGAATTTCTTTCAGTATATGTGAGGAACATGTTCACAGTGTTTTATAGTGCTGAAAGAGTGCAGTGTGTGAACACCTGGCTGATCCATTGATATACATATGCACATGTTAATACCTATCCACAATGTAGGAGTACTAATATTAGTACTAACAGACACTTAATCTACTGCTGAAAGACCAGAATCTATGACCTTTTTTGACCATGACACTCTTCAGTATTGTGAAACATTATGCAATGCTCAGTCAGTCTAAAATGAGTTGTAAATCATTTATTAGACATTAAATACTGTAAATTAATTAAATTTCATGCATTTTGCAATAAAGTGTTGCTTATTTCATTATTACTTACTGTCTTTGCTTGATTTTAAATTGGGCCTAATTGCAAACTGCATAGAACCCAACCTGCCATCACATGATATGCTCTCAGGTCTGTGTCACTATAGTTTGTTAGGAATAATTAGTAGAGCAAACAACATAGACCCTGATCTGCTGGCATATTATGCGGCAGCTGGTCAGCATGTATGTGGTTTGCAGTTGGACCTAACTCATAAGCATATATGGTACTTACGGGAAGATGTCTGAGTGTCTCAACATATTATATTTGACTATTGCATCTTTCAATTTATGGATTGTAGCAGCCATGTAAACTGTGATAATTGCTAAGCAGACTATATAGTTTTTGTCATTTATGATACTAACAATTTTGTTTACTGGTAATTACAAAATTGCACTATGTTGAATATATTTGTACAGGTTAAAATTAAATGATGAGAAATGGTAGCCATTCGATAAGGAAAACATTTCTTGTTTTGTAACCAGTGCTGTCATTCTAAGAGGCTCGATGTATGACTTGTATATTCTTGTATATGTAATATTCTTAGTATATAAACTTTACTTCAGGCATCTCAGAAAAGTGGCCTGTGGGCTGCATGTGGTCCATCAAGCTGTATCCTGTATCCTGCAGCTTGTAAAATGATTGGGGTTACAAGGTGTCATGAGAGATAACAAATGTGGTATGGCCCTTGGGCTATCAAAAATGCCCTTATGTGGCCCTCAGGATGTTTGAGTTTTAGACCTCTGCTTTACTTAATAATGTAACAGCTAAAACTATAATTTGCTTGTATCTGCTTTGATATAAATTTTGTTTAGCCTAAATTAACAGAATAGCAAGATATAGCTTTTGTTTTCTAGTGACTGCGGTAACCTTGTTGTAAACATTTTCAAGCTTGTGATTGAAGTTTTTCATTTCTTTTTGTTTCCTAAAACATTAATAGATTATTCTCACACATGAGATGAAGCATCTTGAAGTGATAATAATTTTCTTGCTTTTGGGTTCAAAGTGACAATATTTGTGTATACTTATTTGGGTCCATATAAGGGTTGTGAGTGATGTATGGGGTCAAAAGCCAAATGGAAAAAATACAATAATTACTGTCACATTTTGTAAAAAAATTTGGACCAACTTTACACATGCACTGCATGAGTATTGGCCCAATTTGGAGAACCTGGCTTTCTTGTTTTTATTTGCAATATTCGCACATTACCTATTGTTTAATATTTCTGTATATTTACATATTTTAAATCTGAACATCTTTTGTCCTCTTTTCAGTTCTGTACAGGTTTCTGGTACTGTTCTTCAACTGTTTGCTGACATTTGGCTCCTACTTTTGTTTTGACATGCCCAGTGTTCTACAGGACCAGTTCACAGGGGTAATTCATTAAGTTTAGCCTCTATCATCATTCTCTTTCCTTGAGTAAGGAACATAGGTTGACTAGAAATATCCACAATGAGTTTATGGTATGGTCCAGTGTATGTCTCTCATCCGTCTATCTATCAACAGTTGCTTGTTGCCAGTCTGGAGGCCATATTTCTGATCTTTTTGTGATCACACATACAAGTTTTGGATGAATTGGGTGATAGGCATGAGCGGTGCATGTTAATAAATTGGTCTTGTATCTGATTGGCTGGGCTGTGCATGTTAATAAATTGGTCTTGTATCTGATTGGCTGGGCTGTGCAAGTTAATAAATTGGTCTTGTATCTGATTGGCTGGCCTGTGCATGTTAATAAATTGGTCTTGTATCTGATTGGCTGGGCTGGTTACCACTCTAGAGACCACAATTCTTGCCTGATTTTGGTTAGGCTTGTAAGTTAAGGTTATATTGTCAAGATCTCTGATGAGTTCATTAAATAGTGAGATCCATGCATATTAATCAAGTGATCTTGCATTAGAATGACAAAGCTTATTACAACTCTGAAGCCCTATTCCTTGTCTGATTTTGATACAACTTGGAATATGTGCACAAATCATTTTGATTCTGGACAGATTTGATAATTAGTGAGAGTCATGCATATTAACTGTACATGTAATCTCATCAGCTTGGCTAAAAATAAGTGAGAGCCATGCATTTTAACTGAAATCTTGCATCTGATTGGCTAAAATGAGTGAGTCATGCATATTAACTATAATCTTGCATCTGACTGGCTAAAAAATGTGTGAGTCATACATATTAACTGTAATCTTGCATCTGATTGGATAAATTTGTTACCACTCTGGAGGTCATATTTCTGGTTCAGTGTTTTTATTAAATAGGTAAATAAGGGCTTATATCAGCATGATCTCTGGCAAGATTGATGTTGAGTGAGATCAACACATATTAATAGGGTCATCTTAAATTAGACTGGATTATTAGCAAGTTACCAAACTGAATAACATATCTCTTAAATGATTTTGATAAAACTGGGAATATAGGTTTATGTCATAATGATCTATGACAAGTTAGTGAGTAAGAGCCATACATTTTTGCATCAAACTGACCCTACTTAACAAAATCAGATGAATTTATTTATGATTATATTTTGATCAGAGTAATTAAACTGTTGTTAAGATGTTGATTATAGAGTTGAAAAAAAATCATGATTTTTTTATACAAAATTTAACAAATGGGTTGAAAAATTTAAGATTTTTTTGTTTGTTATTAATGAAAGTTAGCAGGCTATTGTATACAATTATATAGTGAATTTTTAGATTTAGGTTTTTCCGTTTATTTGCAGAGTATGTACAGTTTATATAAGTTATAATGTGATATTTTAAAGTTATTGGAAAGCAAGAATAAAGCAGTCATTTAAGTTGAAACATTTAAAACCACTACATCTAAATATTACATTTTCAGTGTCCATTTCTGATCTAGGATAATTACCTTGTGTTTAAGAGTTTGTAATAAAATGTTCTAACTATAGAGGTATTTTGTTTTTAACTGCTGTCTGTCTGGTTGCAGATTTCATGTTTCATATTGCAATTCCATTTTACAAGTCTTATATATTGCACAACACCCAGGAGTGACAATCCTGTCAGACACAAGTTTTTTTTTCTTCTAGGCATTGCATAAACAGTAATATAGAGATTCACAGATTCCAGTGTCTAAGATATAATCCAAGGCTTTTTCTTCATAATAGTACCTGACTAAATGAACCTGCAACTTATATATGCTATGCCTGCTTTGTAATTAATACTTTAGACACATGATAGACAGTTGCAATTAGTTTAGCAGATCCTATCATTTTCATCTGTTTGAAATTAGACTTAGATTTTGAATATTTAAAGTTCAAACACTAAATTACAATTACTTGAGCAGATCCAATATGTATTTATTTAGATTCAAATTTTGAATGTAAGACATTATAATTAATAAATCATTTGGATGATTCTTTTAAAGAATTTTCATTGGAAAGATTTAAATCCTCGTTGGATAGGTGTAAACATGAGCAAGATCTACACACACATATGATGTAATATGGTATATAATTATCTAAATTACACACACACACACATATAATGTGGTATATGATTAATTGATCTACACACACATATGTAATGTAGTATATAATTATTTAAATTACACATGCACATATATCATGTAATGTGGTTTATAATTAGCTGATCTACACACATAAATTGTGTAATGTGGTTTAAAATTAGTTGATTTACACACATAAATCATGTAATGGGGTTAATAATTAACTGATCTACACACATATCATGTAATGTGTTTATAATTAGCTGATCTACACACATATGTAGATCATGTAATGTGTATATAATTAGCTGTGTTATGTTCTTAGGCTCGAATAAGCAGCAACACAGAAAGAGTGAAAACTAACAAGCTTGTAAAATTTAACAATGAATTTATTAAGTACAATTATTTTCATAAAATAAATAAACTTACGGTTTTAGAGAATCAAATCCAACATTAATCCAATAT
Source organism: Unio delphinus (assembly GCA_029339505.1). Taxonomy (NCBI): domain Eukaryota; kingdom Metazoa; phylum Mollusca; class Bivalvia; order Unionida; family Unionidae; genus Unio; species Unio delphinus. The sequence continues at coordinate 37,424,327 of JAQISU010001235.1, forward strand.
AGAATTCACAAAATAATCCACTAATGAAATTGCAAGAGTCCTGATAAATAAATGTTCTAATAGTTCCAGGTTCGAATCTTGATGATGTAATCCAAAATGGCTGACAATGTCACGTGATGCAGTTCTTGTTTTTAAAATAATCCAAATGAAAATCATAAACACATGTCCTTTTCCAGTTAAATGGAATAATTCCTTTTGCTACAACGAAATGACACAATGTCCAGTACAAGGTAATGAAAATTATAACACAAACAGAAAACACAACTATTAACTTTAAAAGCCCAGATTCTACTGAATCTCTCTCCCAGTACAATAATTTAAATACCCATTTTGTTTTTTACGTAAACAAAGGATCACGTGATTTTCTGGAAGGTCAAAGAAAGAAGCTACTTTCACTAAGTCATGTACTAATAAAATGATCCAGAAGAAAATCAGCCACTAATTACTAAAAATTAAAAGATATTTTTGGATCTAGCCAATCATTACCAAGGCTTGTTTACACTCTCTAAAGAAGGGTCAGAAATGAGGTCAACAAGCCAAGGTCAACCTGTGTTTACAGCTAGAGTCTAGGTCAGCCTGAATTTTCCAGAATAATCTCCCAATTAATGAATTTTAAACCCTAAATGACAAATTTGGATTTGACAATTAAAAATAAATAATTTAAATCCAATAGATGTAACAGCTGATCTACACATACACATATATATCATGTAACGTGGCATTTGATTAGTTGACCTAGACACACCTATGATGTAACATGGTATGTAATTAGCTGATCTACATACATATATGATGTAATATGGTATATGATTAGCTTATCTAGACACACATATGTGGTATGTAATTAGCTGATCTACACACAAATATGATGTAATGTGGTAAATAAGTAGCTGATCTACACACATACACACACACACACACACAAATCATGTAATATGGTATATTATTAGCTAATCTACACACACATATCATGTAATGTGGTTTAAAATTAACTGATCTACACACACATCATGTAATGTTTATTATTAGCTAATCTACACACACATATGTAATGTGGTTTATAATTATCTAAATTACATGAATAATGTGGTATATGATTAACTGATCAACACACACACATTTGATATGTAATATGATATGATTAACTGATCAATGCACACATATGTAATGTGGTATACAATTTACTGATCAACACACATATGTAATGTGGTATATGATTAGCTGATCTACACATGCACATGTAATGTGGTATACACTTTGCTGATCAACACACATATGTAATGTGGTATATGATTAGCTGATCTACACACGCACATGTAATGTGGTATACAATTTGATGATCAACACAAATATCATGTAACATGGTACATGTATATGATTAGCTGATATAAATATGCTTGATACACCTCTACAGTGACAACCACCTGGTAGTAGTGTTGCATCATGGGTTCCACATCAGTAAAATCCTGAAATCCTTTCAGGAGCTCCTTTCTTTTGGAGTTCAAAGACATCATCAGTAGAGTGGTATTCAGTTTTGGAGCAGTGCAAACCTATAATATTGTTTCATTATTCACACATCAATTTTCAGTGTTGATTATAAGAGACCAGACAACTTGTCTAGTACCCAGATAAGCATTGTAGATTAATTTCTGTTTTGTATCCATATATATTGTATATTGTATCCATATTATTCATTATCATATTATTATTATTGTTAGTAGTTGTATTAGTAGTATAAATACTGCTGATCTATTGTTACAAGTTGGAATTCCAAGGAGTCTTGTGGTTATTGTATTTATATCCTTGTCAAAAATACGAACTAATACTGTCAGCATTATGCACTTGATCATTTGACTCGTCAATGAAAATGGTGAATTTTTCATTGCAGCACATGTCTATGACTTTTCCATCCCAATGAGGACCCAGCACTTGGGTCATGATGTGAGTAGTTTAGTCCGTTTGCATGAGAACTTTTGTGCAATTTCCCAGTCTTTGAACATAATTTTGACTAGATTAAAAAAATCATCCAAGTCTTGGAACAATATTTGACTAGATCAGAAAAAAATTATCTGTGTCCTGGAACATTATTTTGATGAGATCTAAAAAAGATAATCTGCTTGAAGATTATGTTCAGCTATAAAGTTTTTAGATAGTGACTTGGCATATGTAACTTGATAGATTGTGACTTGGCACATGTAACTCTATAGATTGTGACTTGGCACATTTAACTCTATCCTCATTTAAGGCAGATTTTGAAAATATGGATTTCATTGATGGCGTATTCCCTTTTCCATCTATCATCAAGTTTCATTCAATTAGTATATTTACATGGTTTTTGTGATTTGACATTGGGATGTAATGCATGCTTAGATTTCGTGACTGACCTTAAGCACCTAAGTCAAACTGACCCAGTTTTCATGCAAGTTGTGTAATCCATCTAACATCAATTAACATCTTTAATCCTAATTACTTTTGATCATAAATAGTATAGTCTCTAATCCATCACTTTGAGCATCAAACCAGAACATAAATCAAAGTAATGTGTATTGATTTATGCTAAATGAACATAAATCAAAGTAATGTGTATTGATTTATGCTAAATGAACATAAATCAAAGTAATGTGTATTGATTTATGCTAAATGAACATAAATCAAAGTAATGTGTATTGATTTATGCTAAATCAAAGTAATGTGTATTGATTTATGCTAAATCAAAGTAATGTGTATTGATTTATGCTAAATCAAAGTAATGTGTATTGATTTATGCTAAATGAGCTCTTTAGTAACTCAACCAGAATCGATTAACATCTTTAATCCTTTCGGAATTTCTTCTGCTCACACACCGTAAAATCTACTTTGTCAAACTTCAAACAGTGAAACCAGCTGACCATGCCAACAGGATCAAAGGGTTAAATTAGCAACTACATTGTTTTGTTCTGTTTAAATGATTTCGCAGTTACAAGATTACTGGTAATTAGTACTAATGTACATATACTAAATTTAAATCAAAATGGGGAAAATAAATTTTATAATAACAATTTTGCATATGCGGGAAGTTTCAGTGAAGGATGGGAGACATCCCTATTCTCAAGTGCTTTAGCCATAATTCTCTCCAGAAAGATGTCCAATAGTGCGGGAGAGAGCAGACAGCCTTGTCTGACTCCAACTGATGTTCTGAATCAGTCCCCTATGCTGCCATTTAATGTAGACTGCACTGGCGGCCTTGTCATAGAGGTGCTCTATTACTGTGATGAGGTTGGCATTGATTTTGTACAGTCTCATGGTTGCCCACAAGGCAGCATGCCATACCCTGTCAAATACCTTCCTGAAATTCATGAAGACATGGTACAGATCATTCTGGTGTTGGAGGTATTTCTCACACAATATCCTGAGGTTGAAGATCTGCTCTATTGTACTGCACCCTGCTCTGAAACCTGCCTGCACCGCGGCAATAATCTTTTCAGCCTGTGGCTTTAGTCTGTTTAGCAGTATTCTCAACATGACTTTGCTTGGGTGGCATATAAGACTAATTGTATGGTGGTTTTGACACTGTTGCAAGTTGCCTTTCTTGGGAATGGCAATGATCAGTGATTGGGTCTATGGCAATGGCCATACTCCTGTTTGCCAGATCTTGTTGCAGATGTTTGTGAGGGTGCTAATCATTGCTTCTCCCCAATATGGACCATTTATGCTGGGATATTGTCCACTCGTACTGACTTCCACTTTTTCAGCAAAAACACAATACAGAAGGGACAGAGCAGTAGAAGGCAATCGACTGGGAGGTCAAGAAAATCAAAGCAAAAGAGAACTGGATAGAAGAACAGTCCAAAGACACTGAGGCAAACTTGTAATGGAACAACAGCAAAAAAGCATACCATCTGGTCCAAGATCTAACAAGCACAAAACAATGATGAGTTATCTCCTTACAAGATTACAAGACAAAGCTGGAAACTGCCTTACAGAAGAAAAAGACATTCTGAAAGGATGGACAGAGTACTATGCAGAACTTTACAACCACCGAGCCACAATTGATCCAGAGGTACTGAACATCACCCCCCCAAAGTAAAAAACAATGACAATCACCCTATCCTACATAGAGAAGTAGAAGCCATAGTGAGATCGCTGAAAAAGAGGAAGTCAGGGTGAAAGTCACAATAAGAAAAAAATCCATGAAGGTTTTGGATAAAGTACTTTTCATTTACTTACATTTCCTAAACTCCGAGATTTGGATGAATCGTTGTGATACTAAGACAACTCATCCTGTGATATTTTGCTCAGCCAGTTTACCTTAAGGTCAAAGGTCACCTTTACACCAATGCATTGAGGATGGTATCAACATGCAGGCCCTGACCATTTTGGTCTTATAAGATACCGATTTGCAAAATTGTGAAAAATTAAGAAAAATTTTCTTGGCTACTCTTTGCATCCTTTGTGGGGTCAATTTTTAAAATATTACAAAGAAAAAAATGTTGCTGCAACATCGTAACTCCCTGGTTGAGATCTGTATATTTTAGTTGATTTTTTAAAAATAAAAATATCTACTCCATCTTTAGCACTTCTTAAGGCATATTTCACCAAATCACAGGTGATTACATGTTTGGATCCAGAAACAACAAGCCCTTGGCTTGCATTGGTAGAAAGTGAATGATTTTAGTTGTTTTAATGAAAGGTTGCTGGAATAGCTTTAAGAATTAAAAAGTGTTAGTTCTCACTTTCAACACCTATGATTGATGATTGAAATTCTTTTTAACACCTATCATTTGATTTGCCAGATAGATTTGTATGGCAGACCTGAGTCTAAGTTGTTATCTCATGTTCCATTTGTCTGTCTATCCAGCTGTTTATAAATGCATCTCCTAAATTGCTTGGTTGAACTTCACCAAAGTTGGTTTTTAGATTCCAATGTAATAGCCATCTTCAGTTTGCCATGATGAGCCCAGGAAGTTAAGTTAACTCAGTTACAGTTTTGTGTGCTACTCATATACATGAATTTTAAATAATAAATTATATAAGATAAATGAAATTATTCTGTCTACATCTTCTGTCCATAGGTATCCAACTGTACCCAGTCACAGAACTGTACTAATACATGTGATGACTGCCTTGGGATGTCAGATGATAATTATAATCTCCTGTATGCCATATATGCCTGGACGTAAGTACCGAATCAAGGTTATGCCATATATGCCTGGACATAAGTACCAAATCAAGGTTATGCCATATATGTCTGGATGTAAGTGCATAATCAAGGTTATGCCATATATGCCTGGACGCAAGTACCGATTTAAGGTTATGCCATATATGCCTGCACGTAAGTACCAAATCAAGTTTTATGCATGGACGTAAGTACCAAATCCAGGTTATGCCTTATATGCCTGGACGTAAGTACCGAATCAAGGTTATGCCATATATGCCTGGACGTAAGTACTGAATCAAGGTTATGCCATATATGCCTGGACGTAAGTACTGAATCAAGGTTATGCCATATATGCCTGGACGTAAGTACCGAATCAAGGTTATGCCATATATGCCTGGACTTAAGTACTGAATCAAGGTTATGCCATATATGCCTGGACGTAAGTACCGAATCAAGGTTATGCCACATATGCCTGGACGTAAGTACCGAATCTCTCTTCGCACTTTGTATTGGTGCTTTCAGAAATGTGTGTTTTATAAAAACTATTTCCAATACCTTTTTATTTGTTGCTACCAAAGTTGCAGTATGTGTACATCTTGAGATGAACAGAAATTGCACACCAAAATTAAGTGTAAATGTTACAACTCATGAGCTCCTACTCCCTAACAATTCAGTCCAGCTTAAAAGATGTTTTAGATGTATTAGTTTGAATATTTTGAACTTATTTTGCAACTTTCATTACCAAGCCCAACAATAACAGCTGTCACTGTTATCAGATTCAGGAGGTTTGTCACTTGTCTTAGAAGAAACACATTTAGCAAACAACTATTGAATGAAACTTTGGCCTGTTACAAATTGTGACTTTACATCAATTTGGTGTCACATGGTCAGATATCATTGTCATTCTGACCGAATAAAGAAAACCTGTTCCAGACCAACCTGCACAATAATTTTGGTTCTACATCACAGACCTGGACCAAACTTTGTTGATCTGTTTAGACTTGGAATAAAGAAGAAGACTATTGATTTTGATATTATTATATCAGAAGTCAAGGTCATTGGCTGAAATATTGAAAAATGGTTTATGTGTACATATTTCAGTTTGTAATCATGTACCTTTAACCAAAGTTTGTGGACAGCTTACATATTGTATCCAAAAAAAGATTATTGATTTTGGGATCAAAAGTCATGGTCACTGTGCCTGAAAAAAAGAAGTTTTTATTAATTAATACTTTTAGTTCCAGACCAGGAACCTTGACCAAAGAGAACCATGGTAATTCAATGGATAGAGCTTTAGACTCATAATCCAACAATATTGCTACCTGCCCTGATCAGCCCAGGTCAGCTGACTTGGTGTCTCCTTAAGAGAGGCACTTTGTACCCATTCCATTGGTATACTATAACCAATGATGTGTTGAAAATACTCTCCCTTGGTATAATATAACCAATGATGTGTTGAAAATACTCTCCCTTGGTATACTATAACCAATGATGTGTTGAAAAATTACTCTCCCTTGGTATAATATAACCAATGATGTGTTGAAAATACTCTCCCTTGGTATAATATAACCAATGATGTGTTGAAAATACTCTCCCTTGGTATAATATTTTTTTTTTTTTTTTTTTTATTTTTTTTTTTTTTTTTATGGTTTAACGCCATTTTTCAGCACAATATATAGGCTATACATGGCGGCCAGTATTTGTGGTGGAGGAAGAAACCGGAAAAAACCCGGAAAGAACCACCGACCCACGAGAAGCTACTGGCAAGCTTTCTCACTTAACTACATTAGCCGAATCTTAGACTCGAACCCACGCAGACAGAGGTGAGATGGCAGTGGTCCGTAACGGACAGCGCTTTAGACCACTCGGCCACTCGGGGCCCCCCTTGGTATAATATAACCAATGATGTGTTGAAAATACTCTCCCTTGGTATAATATAACCAATGATGTGTTGAAAATACTCTCCCTTGGTATACTATAACCAATGATGTGTTGAAAAATTACTCTCCCTTGGTATAATATAACCAATGATGTGTTGAAAATACTCTCCCTTGGTATACTATAACCAATGATGTGTTGAAAAATTACTCTCCCTTGGTATAATATAACCAATGATGTGTTGAAAGTAGTGTTTTAACCATCCAACCAACTTTTAGCTTAGAGGTTTGTTCTTTAGATTCAGAATATGCCTATTAGCTTTGGGATTAATTGGTCAAATGCCAATGTCAGTGTTGATCAAAGAAATATATTTTTTGAACAATAACTTTGCAATGTTTAGCCAAAGTATATCATTCTGGGTTCTGCACAAAATAGACAGAATGTCATGCAAAAAAAAGAAGAAATGATACACCAAAAGTGGTGCAAATAAAATCAGCATGCACATAGTTTTTAAAAAACATCTTTAATCAGTTATAAGTGTGCATGCCAATCATTATTTGTGTGAATTGTGTAGTCATTATCTCTATGAAATTAAAAATCAAGTGATCTTTCTGATTGCACTGGATGCTATTCTAGTCCTGCCTACTATCTCCAATTCTCAGAATCCAGTATTTGATAAATCCAGAATAATTGCATACTCCATATATCCCATAATATTTCTTGGTGGAGAATAGATTCAGCATGCTACCATATTTTAATAGCCTTGATGCAAGTATGAAACAAATTCAAACAATGTATTTAAAACAAATTCCAAAAACAATGTATTTAAAACAAATTCAAAACATTGTATTTAAAACAAATTCAAACAATGTATTTAAAAATCTTCCACCACACATTTTATTAACATATTTGACTAAGGAAAAGTTTGTACTTCTTCAAATATCTGCCTAATCATAGTCATATCACCACCACCTTGCAAATGTAGCCCTCCCAAGCTAAATTTTAACACTAATGAGGCTAAAAGTTGTCTGACCACATAGATGGGACTGTGACAAGAGTGACCTTCCCCCACGTAGATAAATTCACACTAAATTCCATCGCAACTTAAGTTTCTAGTTCTGCTCAAGCTATGAAGCATGCATCTGTAGAGACCTTGCAAAATACCTGTTAGACCTTTTCTCAATGAGTCTGAGAGGTTTTACGGTAGTACCTTTCCACATTGTTAGTGAGTTTGAAACGTTATGAAGTGGTACCTTTCCACATTGGTAGTGAGTTTGAGAAATATGAAGTGGTACTTTTTAATATTGGTAGTGAGTTTGAGAAATATGAAGTGGTACTTTTTAATATTGGTAGTGAGTTTGAGGAATATGAAGTGGTACTTTTTAATATTGGTAGTGAGTTTGAGAAATATGAAGTGGTACTTTTTAATATTGGTAGTGAGTTTGAGAAATATGAAGTGGTACTTTTTAATATTGGTAGTGAGTTTGAGAAATATGAAGTGGTACTTTTTAATATTGGTAGTGAGTTTGAGGAATATGAAGTGGTACTTTTTAATATTGGTAGTGAGTTTGAGAAATATGAAGTGGTACTTTTTAATATTGGTAGTGAGTTTGAGGAATATGAAGTGGTACTTTTTAATATTGGTAGTGAGTTTGAGAAATATGAAGTGGTACTTTTTAATATTGGTAGTGAGTTTGAGGAATATGAAGTGGTACTTTTTAATATTGGTAGTGAGTTTGAGGAATATGAAGTGGTACTTTTTAATATTGGTAGTGAGTTTGAGAAATATGAAGTGGTACTTTTTAATATTGGTAGTGAGTTTGAGGAATATGAAGTGGTACTTTTTAATATTGGTAGTGAGTTTGAGGAATATGAAGTGGTACTTTTTAATATTGGTAGTGAGTTTGAGAAATATGAAGTGGTACTTTTTAATATTGGTAGTGAGTTTGAGAAATATGAAGTGGTACTTTTTAATATTGGTAGTGAGTTTGAGAAATATGAAGTGGTACTTTTTAATATTGGTAGTGAGTTTGAGAAATATGAAGTGGTACTTTTTAATATTGGTAGTGAGTTTGAGAAATATGAAGTGGTACTTTTTAATATTGGTAGTGAGTTTGAGAAATATGAAGTGGTACTTTTTAATATTGGTAGTGAGTTTGAGAAATATGAAGTGGTACTTTTTAATATTGGTAGTGAGTTTGAGAAATATGAAGTGGTACTTTTTAATATTGGTAGTGAGTTTGAGAAATATGAAGTGGTACTTTTTAATATTGGTAGTGAGTTTGAGAAATATGAAGTGGTACTTTTTAATATTGGTAGTGAGTTTGAGAAATATGAAGTGGTACTTTTTAATATTGGTAGTGAGTTTGAGGAATATGAAGTGGTACTTTTTAATATTGGTAGTGAGTTTGAGGAATATGAAGTGGTACTTTTTAATATTGGTAGTGAGTTTGAGAAATATGAAGTGGTACTTTTTAATATTGGTAGTGAGTTTGAGGAATATGAAGTGGTACTTTTTAATATTGGTAGTGAGTTTGAGGAATATGAAGTGGTACTTTTTAATATTGGTAGTGAGTTTGAGGAATATGAAGTGGTACTTTTTAATATTGGTAGTGAGTTTGAGAAATATGAAGTGGTACTTTTTAATATTGGTAGTGAGTTTGAGAAATATGAAGTGGTACTTTTTAATATTGGTAGTGAGTTTGAGGAATATGAAGTGGTACTTTTTAATATTGGTAGTGAGTTTGAGGAATATGAAGTGGTACTTTTTAATATTGGTAGTGAGTTTGAGGAATATGAAGTGGTACTTTTTAATATTGGTAGTGAGTTTGAGAAATATGAAGTGGTACTTTTTAATATTGGTAGTGAGTTTGAGAAATATGAAGTGGTACTTTTTAATATTGGTAGTGAGTTTGAGGAATATGAAGTGGTACTTTTTAATATTGGTAGTGAGTTTGAGGAATATGAAGTGGTACTTTTTAATATTGGTAGTGAGTTTGAGGAATATGAAGTGGTACTTTTTAATATTGGTAGTGAGTTTGAGGAATATGAAGTGGTACTTTTTAATATTGGTAGTGAGTTTGAGGAATATGAAGTGGTACTTTTTAATATTGGTAGTGAGTTTGAGAAATATGAAGTGGTACTTTTTAATATTGGTAGTGAGTTTGAGAAATATGAAGTGGTACTTTTTAATATTGGTAGTGAGTTTGAGGAATATGAAGTGGTACTTTTTAATATTGGTAGTGAGTTTGAGGAATATGAAGTGGTACTTTTTAATATTGGTAGTGAGTTTGAGAAATATGAAGTGGTACTTTTTAATATTGGTAGTGAGTTTGAGGAATATGAAGTGGTACTTTTTAATATTGGTAGTGATTTTGAGAAATATGAAGTGGTACTTTTTAATATTGGTAGTGAGTTTGAGAAATATGAAGTGGTACTTTTTAATATTGGTAGTGAGTTTGAGAAATATGAAGTGGTACTTTTTAATATTGGTAGTGAGTTTGAGGAATATGAAGTGGTACTTTTTAATATTGGTAGTGAGTTTGAGAAATATGAAGTGGTACTTTTTAATATTGGTAGTGAGTTTGAGGAATATGAAGTGGTACTTTTTAATATTGGTAGTGAGTTTGAGAAATATGAAGTGGTACTTTTTAATATTGGTAGTGAGTTTGAGGAATATGAAGTGGTACTTTTTAATATTGGTAATGAGTTTGAGGAATATGAAGTGGTACTTTTTAATATTGGTAATGAGTTTGAGAAATATGAAGTGGTACTTTTTAATATTGGTAGTGAGTTTGAGAAATATGAAGTGGTACTTTTTAATATTGGTAGTGAGTTTGAGGAATATGAAGTGGTACTTTTTAATATTGGTAGTGAGTTTGAGGAATATGAAGTGGTACTTTTTAATATTGGTAGTGAGTTTGAGGAATATGAAGTGGTACTTTTTAATATTGGTAGTGAGTTTGAGAAATATGAAGTGGTACTTTTTAATATTGGTAGTGAGTTTGAGAAATATGAAGTGGTACTTTTTAATATTGGTAGTGAGTTTGAGAAATATGAAGTGGTACTTTTTAATATTGGTAGTGAGTTTGAGAAATATGAAGTGGTACTTTTTAATATTGGTAGTGAGTTTTCTAACAAAACTGAAGTATACTTTATCTATATTTATTGCTAGTTTCTATCCATAATGAAGTTTCTAATTTTGTTATTACCTAACTTCATCATGCAATGTACTCTTTGGAACCATTATGGATACCTGCCTATATTGGTAGTAACATTAATCAAATAATGTGTATTGTACTTGACCAACAATCAGATATCTGCTATCGATTGATAATGGTATTAGTCACTTTGACTTCACTGGTACCAAATGTTTGGATTTGGTTAAAAAATGCATCTTTATAGGTAATTTATGTGTGCTGCTAATTAACAAAACATGCAGAGAAAAATCCCAAATAAAATGCTGAGTAATGATATATATATATATATATATATATATATATATATATATATATATATATATATATATATATATATATATATATAAAACTGTATACGGTACCATAATTCACTCCACACATTTTTTAGCAAATTTCTTAATTCATATTGCATTTATTGAATTGAATAGGCAGTTCAAATCAAACAAGCTAATTACCACCACATTAATTAGTGTGAACCGAGGGATGTACTTCTCTTTGATGTTTCAAGGCACATCACATATAGAGACTGCTGTCTCATACCTTTGTACCAGCTGCATGTATGAAAAACTCCAAATATATCTGTCAACAAAGTCTCCATGGAAGAATTTAAAAAACACTTTCACGAATAGTATTGGGTGTATTCCCAAGGAAGAGTCCATCCATTATAGTGTCACAGTGTACCCATGTCAGTCAATGGCTAGTACAGTTTTACATTTCCCAGTTGCTATTACAGACCCAATTATAACTAGAAACAGATCCATACCTATTATGGATTCAGGTTGATCCATAGGTATAAATTGGTCCATGCCTATTATGGATTCAGGTTGATCCATAAGTATCAATTGGTCCATATCTTTTATGGATTCAGGTTGATCCATAGGTATAAATTGGTCCATACCTATTATGGATTCAGGTTGATCCATAGGTATAAATTGGTCCATACCTATTATGGATTCATTTTAGGCCTGTTGTTTCCCCCAGATCCATCTTATTGCAGTGTTATTGCCAACCTGCATCAAATGACTTCAGAATGATCAATACCACTTACCACTGCAGTACTGGTTTAGCAACATTACTGTCCTTGGTGCCCCATACCATGCCTTGACCATGGACAGATTGTCAGAAAATGTCTTTATGTTATGGTATCTGAGTCTGGTCAAACTTAAGTCTAGTTTGCCATCAGTCTTGGCTAGCACCATCACAGACATGACAGGGGGTGTCTGCATTACCCCAGACATAACAGAAGGTGTCAGCACCAAGACAAATATGATAGGAGGTGTCTCCATTGCTCCTCAAATCAGTATGTTGTGAATAATGCTCATTTGTCATTACTGGATCTGACAATTATTAAAAGTAGTCCCTCTATTGTCATTACTAGATCTGACAGTTACTAAAGAAGTTCATCTATTGTCATTACTGGATTAGACAATTACTAAATAAGTCCATCTGTTGTCATTACTGAATCTGATAATTACTAAAGAAGTCCCTCTTTTGTGCATCAGCTAAGGATGTTTTCTATTTTGTCTTTGCCTGAATTGTGTACTTGCCTTCGCTATCTCTGTCAGAGTTGATGTATAAAGTCCCAGCATCTGTCAGTCTTTGGTCAATTTGTGATTCTATTGCATTACATAGAGAGGCAACTACATGACCCAAGTGTAAACATAACTTTTTTATCAGTTTTATCAAAAGTGTAATATAAAACATGCCTTTGTTTCACACAGAGATCTCAGCTGTTGACAGATATTTGGTCAAACTGGCATGACAAAACTCTCATCAGGATGAACAGACCAGAAACACTTTGTCAGCAATTATGGAACATCATCGTAGTAGACTAAATGCTTCACCTGGAATGCATGGCAATCTTCCAACAAGCAGAACATAACCACTGCTTCATCCCACTGTTATGACTCCTGGATATGCTTTGGAATCAGTTTTACAAATTTCACATGTTCTGTACATGATTTCACAGCACACTCATGCCAAAGCCAAAGTAATATTGGCAGTGAATTTGCACCTTATACCATGTTTGTCGTTGTTAATGAGCATCTCAAGGTCACACTTAGATTGCAGCCATTGTCACTGAATAGACATTTGGATTTTGTCCATAAGCTGTCCTCCAAAGGAACAAATCTAGGAAAGGCCCAGCAAAAAATGTCTCAGCATCTATTTCAAAACATGGAACATAGATTTATCAGAAATGCCACCACCACCCTGACAATGCATGCCCTGTACACATTCAAAATCATTGTTCTGAAGGTCCAAGGATGGCAGAAAGCAGACATTGCATAATATAGAGTTGTATGTGGAAAGCACATCTAGTGTCAATGAAATAAATTTGAAGTTAGTATATATGGCATATAGGATTATTACATTATATATGGCATATAGGATTATTACATTATATATGGCATATAGGATTATTACATTATATATGGCATATAGGATTATTACATTATATATGGCATATAGGATTATTACATTATATATGGCATATAGGATTATTACATTATATATGGCATATAGGATTATTACATTATATATGGCATATAGAATTATTACATTATATATGGCATATAGGATTATTACATTACAATTTTTCTATTGAGTTACATATTGACACAAGCATCCTTTATGTAGATATACATATAAATATAATTGTAGTGATTTGTGTTAAAATTTGACACAAGCATCCTTTATGTAGATATTTGATTAGAAGCATTACATTGTAATATTTTGTGTATATTTGAACTTCTTTCTTATAAATAATAGTAATAATAATGTAGACTTAGTATATCACCTAATCTTTAGAAGCACTAAGTGCTTTACAGTATTACATAACACATAAAGATATGTAACAACAAGATTACAAAAACACCATGAAATTACAAAACAATAAAGCATACTGACAATAATTAAAGAAGTAAGCATTATCAAGTGTTGAAGTCTGTTCTTGTAGTCAAAATGGGTGACTTTTAAGAGCACTCTTGGATGAGATCACAATGTCCTTGCATCTAATATCTATAGTCAATTTATTCCATGTAGCTGGACCCTGTTACACAAAGATTGTTGTCCATATGACTTAATTTTTAACAGTGGATACAATGGGAATGTGAGTGTCAGAAGAGGAGCATAAGTTTTTAGATGGGTTGTACATATGGGTGAGGTCAGATAGGTATATTGAACTGGAGCCAGTCGAAAAAATGTAAATGTTGAACATATTTTGTATTTGATTCTGGATCAAACAGATAGTCAGTAAAGAATGATCTGAGATGCCATATTTGTTACTTTTTGAATTTTTAACTTTCTCAGCACATAAGATAGAACTAAATTACAATAGTTCAGTCTTGAAAGTACTAAGGAATGCACAAATGTTATAGTGTCATCATGTAAGAGAAAATGGTGAATGGAGCTGATGCATCTCAGCTCCAGATATGCAACCTTGCATGTGTTCATTGCATATTGGCAAAAGGAGAGCGTACTGTCTTGTCTGACAGCTAGGTTTCATATTGACTGTGTGAATTTAATGTTGGTATTACTGATACTGTTTGTTTCAGATAAAGGATGTGGAAACACCTTTGTGTGGTGATCAGGATAACTTAAGTTTGTATCACCTGCAACTTGTTGCATGTCATCAATGACTTCACATCGAAAGTGAACCTCTCTACACCTTGGATAATAAAGAGAACTTTAGTAGATTTGTATATTTGTGAGTCATCATATAATTGGTACCAGATGTCAGTCTATAACACTTTAGAGCAGTGTATAGAATGAAGTAAATAGGGCCAAGATCAGAGCCTTTTGGAACACCAAAACATAGATCAACAAATGTTTTCCTAAACTCATGACTTGAGATTCATTTTCTTTTTTTTCCAGAAATGCAGTTGTGGTGATTGCTGCAGGGTTTCTTATAGACAAAGTTGGAAATAGAAGTATGTCTATCTATCTATCTATCTATCTATCTATCTATCTATCTATCTATCTATCTATCTATCTATCTATCTATTTATCTATCTATCTATCTATCTATCTATCTATCTATCTATCTATCTATCTATCTGTCTGTCTGTCTGTCTGTCTATCTAATATATATATATATATATATATATATATATATATATATATATATATATATATATATATATATATATATATATATATATATGTGTCTGTCTGTGTGTCTGTCAATTCACTGTATAAATTGTGTAAACTGCAGAAACTCTGATGCCGGACTGTTTTTTAAAAAATAATGATTATAATAATGTAAAGATGACAGAAATCATGCTTGTCTTGCAGTTGGTGTTTTTACTTTCTCCTTTCTGTGTGTCCTTGGGTCCTCCATATTTGCTGTTGGAGCTATGCTGAAAGGAACCAGCTACATGTTACCAGTGATGCTTTTGGGACGGCTTATCTTTGGTTCTGGAAATGGATCTCTTACAAGTATGTGGAATCTTGTGATGGATTAATAGAATTGATGTTGGAATTAGCATCGAGACATTATTTCAGGATTGGGGCTACTTGTATGTCTGTATGTATGGGACTTTGCTAAGCAGAATGTTTTAATATAACTCTTTACCAACACCAAAACTGAATAATTTTAATGTCCATTTGTTTTTAAAAGAAGATTGAAAAATGCAGTTATTCAATTTTACTGGATCACATTCTTTACTTGAACACAGTGAAGTTGTATTTATTATTATGATGCCAAAAATGTGTGTGATTCTATTTTAGTGACCAAAGCTTGAGTGGGGTTAAAGGGCAAACTCTCAAACTTAAGATATTATGTATATATAAAACATAGTATTAAAAACTATACCCCTAGTCTATTGAAAACAGTGGTACCATAAATTGCCAATAAGTGTCTGCCATTTTGATTCCATTCATAAAAGGATGAAGAAAAAAAATTAAGTATTCATAAAGTTTTGATTATTTTCATGGTCATGGGACATATTCAGTGTTTTAAAGTCTTATATTTATATTTATAGTGTTTTAAAAATTTAATGACAATATCAATAAATATTGCTTCCAACATTTACATAAACATAGAACACATGAGACACAATATGTCACATCTTGATGTCACTCAGAACACACATATATCCAGCAAGCTTCACTGTCAACTGGGTTGTACCCTGTTTCTTATTATGGCAAAATGAAATAATCAGCTGACAATCCAACACAACCTGTTTGAAATAACTGAACCAGGACAACCAGGTCAAAGCAACAAAAGTAAGGGCTCTAATTCCATGAGATTTCTCTGTTACGTGAGTGATAAAAAGTCCTCCTATTGTAGTTTTGACTTGTATACATGGAGCATATCTTTGTTTCCATGGCAAGAAGTGATGCAGAATAATAGAAGCTATCAATGTATTTGATGTGGGATAGAGAGTCTTTCATTATAGTCTATGTGGAATAGAGAATCTATCAATGTATTCAGTGTGAGATAGAGATTCTATGCATATAATGTGGGATAGAGAATGTGTCAATGTATTTCAATCTGGGATAGAGAATTGGTCAATGTATTCAGTGTGGGATAGAGAATCTATTAATGTTTTTGATGTGGGATAGAGAATCAATTACTGTTTTTGATGTGGGATAGAGATTTATCAATGTATTCAGTGTGGGATAGAGAATCTATGTATTCAGTGTGGGATAGAGAATCTATTAATGTATTCATTGTGGCATAAAGAATCTATTAATGTATTCATTGTGGCATAGAGAATCTATTAATGTATATGATGTGGGATAAAGAATATTTTAATGTTTCTATATGGGATGGAGAATCTATTATTGTATATGTTTTGGGACAGAGACTCTGTTAATGTATTCTAAGTGGGATTGACAATCTATTAATATATTAAATTTGGATAAATCTATTAATGTATTTGATCTGGGATTAAGAAATCTTGTCGACTGCGTCATAATTTGTGACCAGAAACACATGAATGCATATAATGGATTATTTTCCTTTCATTTCTCATGAGGAAATAGATTGGAAATAGAGGGCATATAAGTGTTATGGACATAGCTTTAGAAACACCAACTTATTTACTTCTATATAATTTTTTAATCTTTTGTCAACAATACTACTCCTTGTAGGATAGTTCGTTTAACATGAGTTTTTTTATATGGTCATATTGATATGATTTTTCACCCAAAGACTTTTATAGTTTGCATTAGATGAAAATTTTGCTGATCGTGCATCCAATACGTTACTACAGCCATCATATTAAATCTTTATATCACTATTTCTCCTAAATGGATGATCATATTGACATGGGGTTTTCAACAAATAAACTTTCTGTGATGTGCGGTTGGTCTTAAAATGGTGCAGATTGTATAGCTACCTGGTGGTTTCACAAAATGGTCTTATTTTGAATTCTGGAATATTCTTTTTGGCCTGTACAGTATTATGAACGTTTGAAAATTCAGTAAAATGAATGGGTTTACATACATATAACTATGTTGCAATAAGTGAATACAAATGTTGGCTTTCTGTTTAAACATTAGGCTTATTAAATTTGTGTTATTTTAATAAATTATATATTTTTCATATCCATATATTTTAAAATGTATCCAATCTTTCTGTCTTTGAATGAACACTCAGCTATCCAACACTTGTTTTCTATATGTACCTGTAGCCACATAATTAAAGCTAAAACGTATAAAGATTAATAGGTGTATCTCTTGAAAATGTTTTTTTTACATTTCAGTTGTGCAGAATCGAATAACTGCATACTGGTTCAGGAACAAAGAATTGGCCATGGCTTTTGGAATCACACTTGCCTTCTCTCGACTGGGAAGTGTCTTGAACTTCCTTTTGACACAAAACTTTTCTGAGGCTCATGGTTTGACCTGGACTCTGTGGGGAGGTAACTACTAGCTCCAAGGAAATTGAATATAAATTAGTAATCTTTCCCCATTAGAGATAGAAATTGCTATTCTAATAGCTGTTTCCTCTCTGTCTTTATTGCTATTCTAATAGCTGTTTCCTCTCTGTCTTTATTGCTATTCTAATAGCTGTTTCCTCTCTGTCTTTATTGCTATTCTAATAGCTGTTTCCTCTCTGTCTTTATTGCTATTCTAATAGCTGTTTCCTCTCTGTCTTTATTGCTATTCTAATAGCTGTTTCATCTCTGTCTTTATTGCTATTCTAATAGCTGTTTCCTCTCTGTCTTTATTGCTATTCTAATAGCTGTTTCCTCTCTGTCTTTATTGCTATTCTAATAGCTGTTTCCTCTCTGTCTTTATTGCTATTCTAATAGCTGTTTCCTCTCTGTCTTTATTGCTATTCTAATAGCTGTTTCCTCTCTGTCTTTATTGCTATTCTAATAGCTGTTTCCTCTCTGTCTTTATTGCTATTCTAATAGCTGTTTCCTCTCTGTCTTTATTGCTATTCTAATAGCTGTTTCCTCTCTGTCTTTATTGCTATTCTAATAGCTGTTTCCTCTCTGTCTTTATTGCTATTCTAATAGCTGTTTCCTCTCTGTCTTTATTGCTATTCTAATAGCTGTTTCCTCTCTGTCTTTATTGCTATTCTAATAGCTGTTTCCTCTCTGTCTTTATTGCTATTCTAATAGCTGTTTCCTCTCTGTCTTTATTGCTATTCTAATAGCTGTTTCATCTCTGTCTTTATTGCTATTCTAATAGCTGTTTCCTCTCTGTCTTTATTGCTATTCTAATAGCTGTTTCCTCTCTGTCTTTATTGCTATTCTAATAGCTGTTTCCTCTCTGTCTTTATTGCTATTCTAATAGCTGTTTCCTCTCTGTCTTTATTGCTATTCTAATAGCTGTTTCCTCTCTGTCTTTATTGCTATTCTAATAGCTGTTTCCTCTGTCTTTATTGCTATTCTAATAGCTGTTTCCTCTCTGTCTTTATTGCTATTCTAATAGCTGTTTCCTCTCTGTCTTTATTGCTATTCTAATAGCTGTTTCCTCTCTGTCTTTATTGCTATTCTAATAGCTGTTTCCTCTCTGTCTTTATTGCTATTCTAATAGCTGTTTCCTCTCTGTCTTTATTGCTATTCTAATAGCTGTTTCCTCTCTGTCTTTATTGCTATTCTAATAGCTGTTTCCTCTCTGTCTTTATTGCTATTCTAATAGCTGTTTCATCTCTGTCTTTATTGCTATTCTAATAGCTGTTTCCTCTCTGTCTTTATTGCTATTCTAATAGCTGTTTCCTCTCTGTCTTTATTGCTATTCTAATAGCTGTTTCCTCTCTGTCTTTATTGCTATTCTAATAGCTGTTTCCTCTCTGTCTTTATTGCTATTCTAATAGCTGTTTCCTCTCTGTCTTTATTGCTATTCTAATAGCTGTTTCATCTCTGTCTTTATTGCTATTCTAATAGCTGTTTCATCTCTGTCTTTATTGCTATTCTAATAGCTGTTTCATCTCTGTCTTTATTGCTATTCTAATAGCTGTTTCCTCTCTGTCTTTATTGCTATTCTAATAGCTGTTTCCTCTCTGTCTTTATTGCTATTCTAATAGCTGTTTCCTCTCTGTCTTTATTGCTATTCTAATAGCTGTTTCCTCTCTGTCTTTATTACTATTCTAATAGCTGTTTCCTCTCTGTCTTTATTGCTATTCTAATAGCTGTTTCCTCTCTGTCTTTATTGCTATTCTAATAGCTGTTTCCTCTCTGTCTTTATTGCTATTCTAATAGCTGTTTCCTCTCTGTCTTTATTGCTATTCTAATAGCTGTTTCCTCTCTGTCTTTATTGCTATTCTAATAGCTGTTTCATCTCTGTCTTTATTGCTATTCTAATAGCTGTTTCATCTCTGTCTTTATTGCTATTCTAATAGCTGTTTCCTCTCAGTCTTTATTGCTATTCTAATAGCTGTTTCATCTCTGTCTTTATTGCTATTCTAATAGCTGTTTCCTCTCTGTCTTTATTGCTATTCTAATAGCTGTTTCCTCTCTGTCTTTATTGCTATTCTAATAGCTGTTTCCTCTCTGTCTTTATTGCTATTCTAATAGCTGTTTCATCTCTGTCTTATTAGAAATCTTGCAGATTTTATAAGTTACTGCAGTTGGAAAGGAAGATTTAAAAAAATATATTAATGGCACTTTCAAAATATGCAGAGGAAATAGGATGAAAAAGGAATTGGCTTCAAAAATGTTTATTGACCTGAAGAACAATGAATACATTTAATCAGCTACCATTGTTTGACCCTCTGTATAATTTACTTGGTATGTGATATAACAATTTACATTCAAATCATGTTAATTAATTCTTTGGTGGCCCTGGTATACAAGTGGTTCAAGGTGCTTGTCTTTCCCAGTCACTGACATCTATCTCTATTCTGTCTGCAAGGGTTTGAGTCTGGGCATCAGCCACTATCGTTATGTAAGAAAACTTGCAATTAGCTTCCCATGGATTGGTGATTCTTCTAGAGGGTTTTTTCAGTTCTTCCTCTGGCAGGTATATTGGCTGACATGTAAAGCCAATTCTGTGCTGCATAATGTCATTAAACCCACATCAACGACATAATTCATAGTGAACTCAGCTGAATTTTGTCAATTGTCCCCAGTTAAAAATCTTTGTTCATCAAATTAGATTAAGGTAAATCTTAATTATTGAAGTAGGTACAGTAGAGTAGGTACATTTGTTTTACTCACCTTCACCAGCTCACCATACCCCATAATGAGTTTTGTGAAAGATTCACAACAAAAACATTAAATTTGCTATATGTTTCATACGCAGTCACACTCACCCACTCCTGTATTGAATCTTAGAAAACATTCACATGAAAACATTTGTGTATGTATCCAGCTGTTGCATAATACAGTGACTTCTGTTTCAAATATGTTCTCTAATCACATTATGGTAGGAATATTAACCTGCTGCCCAATAAAAAGATGAAAAATGTTTTTTTTCTGTCTTTCTCATGTATACAAAGGGCATAAGGCCTTTCCCATTATCCTTGCCTGTTGCCAGTTTTTAGCTTTGAAGCTATACTAATAACAGCACAGTTTAACCTCCAACAATCCAAGTCAATTTTGTGTTCATTTTGACCCATACAATGATCCTTTTAGATTTATGGTGTGGAATAATCATTATGCTGCAAGTTGTATACAGTTTGTTTTCAGTTTCCTCCAAATTTGAGTGATTTTGTCACCTATATGGACTTTATTTAAGACCACGTTCTCCCACACTGTCATTGACCTCATGCAAGGTCATTAAGAGTTGGAATGACTTTGACTGCTTTAAAAAAAAAGTAAAAAGCAAGGGAGGATAACCACACTTCCGTTATTTTGTATGTAGAAAATGTACATCATTGAGGCCATGTGGCATATGTAACACATGTTCTGAGAAGATCTGGGTCTTAATATTCCAAAATACTAAAGAATGAATGGCGGACTAAATCAAGGAAGTAAAGCGTTGACATCCTCAGTTTTCATCCCAAGTCAGCCTTCATTAAGAGTCTTGAGGGGGATGCAGAGTTTCGCCTACCACCACCAAATGTTAGTTGTGTGCATCCGTCAGCCACAGTCACATCAGCAACAAAGGAGGAGGACACAGGCATCATTCAAACAGATGCATCGTCTGGTACATGAGATGACGATGCAATTCTTAACATCAGGGCAAAATGTACCACTTTTCCCTTGCTTACCTCCTCACGTTTTCCAACTCATTGTGGGAGTATTTCCCCATTTTTAGGCAGCCCAGTGAGCATAAGTCCCAATTTATGTCAGAGCATGACCTTTGTCATGTCGGAGCATGTTCCAGATCCATTGGATCGAATTCATAATCCACAAGGGATAGCTAGTGACAACCAACTGGGGTCATCAGTGCCACCCGGTATGACGTACACCGCAGTGCTACATGCCAACCCAGAATGTGACAAGACACATGTTGAGTGTGATGAATCTTGATCATATCAACCATATTTAGATCCAACCATGGAACAGACTGAATTCAGCTTTAAAACTGAAATTAAGGAATTTTATTGGGTGTTTGCCACTTCAGGATTCCCTCCACCCCCTACTATAGGTTTTGGCAAGGAGAAAGAGACTATCAGCAGGAGATTTGGTCACACATCAAACAAAATTCAAGATGGAGATGGTGATTCCCCTCCCTGTCTGAAAGGATAATTATACTGTCAGTGATCTGACATGTATATTTTCACATTCATATCCACCCTTAATCATATAAATTTCTTAATCATATAAATTTCTTAATCATATAAATTTCTTCATTTTGCTTTTGCTTACCATGAGACATTTTTTAAAAGTCCTTTCCTTTGGCCTCAACATCAGCCCTTGCACTCTACCAAGGTTATGTATTATGTATTGCATCATCACCTTGTTCCCATCAATATCATCTATAACGATGGCAGTGTAGATGGATGACATCCTCTGGATGGTAAGTTCTATCCTACTCAAAGGCAATAACAATCCCCTCTCTCTTTAGATCATCAAGACTTTCAAGTGAACTGGGAAAAGTAAAAAATCAGTCCATCTCAGAATTTTGTCCACCTTTGTATGGAGTTATTGACCAACCCAAATCTGATGTGGCTTCCATGCATTAGAATCATGGAACATGTTGAGTCTGTTTCTAACATTACTTGCATTTCAGTGCTAGAGTTATTCAATAGATTATTCAATGCAGCGGACTTGATCTTGCTCAGCTGTCATTTTATGTGCCCCATGCTAATGATGTTGCTAGCACAATGGCACCCTTTTTCAAGTTCCCTTGATCAAACAGTCATGAGCATATGTGAAATATGATCATTCCTTTGTAAGTGGCACAAGTCACTGAGTATGGCGGAGTATGTGAATCCTGCTGGAGAACCCTCAGGCACCAGTGTGTATGGCTAGGTGGCCCACATGTTGCTCAATTTCACTACCATCAGTGGCACGTGGGAGCCAGGGGATTGGCCTCAACATTCTATAAATGAAGGCTGTCATCAGTGCCTTTCACTTCTGGAAAGATTGACTCTCAGGCAAAACTGTCCTCATTATGTTTTAGAACTCTGTGGTGGTGACCTATCTTCTCAAAGAGGGGTGGGGGCACCACATCACCCATCCTGTGTATTGTGATCTGGAAGTTACTACATTGGTGCGACAATCTCCAAATCAATGTACAAATTAGACACATTCGTGGCAAACTCTATCCAGTAAAGGTCAAATCATTAACATAGAATGGTCTCTCTACCAATCAGTCTTCACTCGGATCTGTGCGCTTTGGGAACATCCGATGATCAACCTTTTTATGCAACAAGGTAGAATTGCAAGTTATCCACCTTCATCTCTCCAGTCCAAGACCCAGAAGCTTGGGCTGTGGGTGCACTGTGAATCAATTAGTAGGGGTTGTGAGCCTTTTCCTACCATCCTACAGTTCTGATACCAAAAATAATCCAGAAGTTCCAGGTTTCAGAAATGCAAGATAATATTCTGGTAGTCTTTCTGAGGTGGGATAACTCCTGGGTCACCATTCTAGTTGATCTAGCGATAGATCTATCCAGGTAGATATTCCTGCCAGTCTGAATCTTAACTAACCACATTCATGAGTGTTCCATCCTTGCCCAGATAATCTTTTTATGCATGCTTGGCTTATATCAGGGCAACCTTGTGAGATAAACAATTTAAAACTTTGGTTGTGGAGAAAATCTTGAGAAGAAGAATGCCCTCCACTCTGAAGTCTTTTTAGGAAAAGTGGCATGTTTTCTGGGACCAGTGTCATATCAGTTAACATTGACCCTCTGAGTACCTCAATCCCTCAACTGGCCAACTTCTTTCTCTGGTTCTTTGAGGGGGAAAAATTGATCCCAGTTCCTATAAAATGCTACCACTCCATGATCTCGGACACAATAAATACCTATCAGATCTTTTAGCCAATTTTGATTGCAATCAACAAAATGCTTCTCAAAGTATAATCTATCATAGGTTTTAATGTGGCTGAATTAAAATAAATTTGACCCTTTACCTCACACTTTTCTCAGTTTACTATCATACAAAACATGCTATATAGCTTTAGCTTTGGCATGCAGGGTCAGTGAGCCCTTTCCATTAACCTGAACTATCTTCAGTTCAGATCGGATGGTTTGTTGGTCCTCTTGATGCAGCCAGGCATTGTAGCAAACATAGGTTCCCGTCTGTCATTAATCAAAGAGTAGCCATTCGTTTGCTGTCTTTCATCAACTGGTTGAGAGCAGCCATGCAAGATCCTGTTTATACATTAAAGCACTACTTGAAACACACAGAGACAAGTTGTAGCATGCACAACCCCATTTCTTCTCGTGAAAGCTTGGAAACAGGATATCACCCCACAATCCATTGCCACATGGCTAAAATGGGTTATTCAACATTCCATTCTGTGTATTAGGGACAGTGTTGTATATGTGAACAATATTAGGATTCTATTTAGTAGGGACAGGGTTGTCTATGTGAACAGTGTTTGAATTCTGTGTAGTAGGGACAATGTTTGTATAAACAATGTTAAAATTCTGTGTTGTAGGGACCATGTTGTCTGTGTGAACAGTGTTAGGATTCTGTGTAGTAGGGACAGTGTTGTCTTTGTGATTAATTTTAGGATTCTTTGTTAATGTTTTTGAAATTTACATATCTTCTGCATGACTTGATGTATTCAGCCTAACCTTTAGACCAATGTCTAAATTTTATCCATAATTTAGCATTGACATCATTCCTGGAATAATCCAATCAGTACTCAGTGTTATCTCATTTGAATGCATGATTTACTTGGCTAGAATTGGGTGGGGGGGGGGGGGTGCTTACTAGATTAGTTCATACAGCATGAGATTCATTATCCAAAGTGCATGTTCATTGACCACCCAGGTCAGCCAGGTCGTCTGTCTCAGAGTTGCCTTGGTATAAATACTTATTATTTCCTCACCATGATATAGCCAATATTGTGTTGAAAGGACCATTTGAAAACAACAATCTGTCAAGCTAGCCTAAAGCCTTTCTGATTATATTGACCATTGTGATTCAGAAAAAGCATTTGTTTCTGTTTCAGTTGAATTAGATTGATAAAAATCCATGATGTGGGTAGCGACTTATCATTGACAAGGGGAGGTTATTATAATATCTTGGAAGAGCTACCCATCTAAAATAAATAAGATAAAAAGTGAATAACACATCACATTACTTGCTATGATACCAGCATATGTGATATTTCACTGTTGGTAAGCACATATAGAAAATTAACTCATATGGCACTTAAAAATAATATACATTGATGTTTGTTATCCAGATTTTACAGTATATAAATATATATTTTTTATATATAACTTAATTACATTAAATAGAATTAGAATTTGTTAATTAGATTCAAAATCTCTAATTTATTTGGTCTGAAACTTGTGATTCTCTTTAATTAATATAATTAATTATTATGGCATATTAGATTGTTCAAGTCATTTAATAACTATAGTTAGATCATGGATTTATTACATAATGCAATAATATTAACTCTAGAGTCTGCCATCATGTATGATTATGCTAAAATTATTACATAATGCAATAATATTAACTCTAGAGTCTGCTGTCATGTATGATTATGCTAAAATTATTAACTACATCTCAACTCAAACTTTTTTCTATCTACAGGAGCTATGCTGTGTGGACTGGGGTTTATTTCTGCCATAATTGTTGGAATTCTTGATGTACATGGTGTAAAGCAACTTGGAGATGATGCCAACTTGAAAACAGAGTCTAAAAAAGTGGTAAGTTAACCTTTCATGTTCTCTAATATAATTTAAAGCTCATAATACATAAAACTAGGATTTTATACAAGTTGAGTTTTCAAGCAAGACATTTGTTTTTGCTTTCAAATATTACATTCTTTACATTGAAACTTTTGTAGATCCTTGGCATCTGTCCATCTATGTGAGACAATGGCATAGCTCCAGATTCAGCTGTTCCTTCTTTCTGGCTCTCTTTTTAGCATGCTTTCTATTCTTGTCATCCTCAGCTTTGCTAACTTTTTAGATTTCACATAAAATAATATAATCTACTGGTCAACTCAACTTTAAAAAATGTACTGGTCAGCTCAATTTGTGACAGAGGTTGCTTCCTAACTAAGAGTTTATTACAAGTTCCCTACCATGTGTATACCCTAGAGATAGTCTGACCACTTGGTAACTTAACCCTGGCAGCAGAGAGAGTGATCCCTACAAGGGGAGATAGAAGCCTTATTTTGCCAAAATAACAGTTTAATAATAGAAGCCTTATTTTGCCAAAATAACATTAACAAGATGAGCAGAATAGTGGAGAGAGTGATCCCTACAAGGGGAGATAGAAGCCTTATTTTGCCAAAATAACAGTTTAATAATAGAAGCCTTATTTTTGATAAAATAACAGTTTAATAATACAGCCGTGTTAACATCAACAAGGGTTAATAATACAGCCGCATCCTACCCTGTCTCCGAATTAATGTTACGGGATAAGCGCAGATTTCTAAATTAAACGGAGAAAGGTTAGCCACTATTAGGAAATTTCTTCCAGTGAGAGATTCTTTCAGAGATAATCTCCAAAAATGAGACAGCAACAAAAACTAGATTTTACCGCCGATACTGAACAGTTATTTAAGCCAATAACTACTCCTATTGCAAAGGTTGTTACGGCTATTGAAAAAGCCGCTGAGAAAACTGCTGTGATTACTGAAAAAACTGTAATGCCGGTACTAGAAAAAAAAACGAAACGATCAAAGCAAACAAAAAAATATCTAAAAACGCTTCCAGAAGATATAGTAGCCCGCCGATATTCCTCCGGGAAAAATATATCAACCGGAAGAAATGTTTACGGTGGTGACCTCTGTTTAGAAAGTGTCCTAGATGATATATCACAATTAGAAGTTCTCATCAGAGGAAAACGTGCTGGAAATAATTCCCCGGAGATAATTAATGAAGCGGCTGATATATGTCTAAGGTTGTTTCATGGATATCAAATTATATCGTAGTTTCATCGATGAATTAATCGACGATTATCATAGCGATTAGATAGATAACATCTAAATAAAATGTATCGTAACAAACCAAGAAGAGTTTACGTCATGAACTCGCGATTACCCGTGTACAAGGTGTATCACGGAGATGGATTAGGTAATGTCTCTGGGTTATTTACTAGAATTGCTCCAAAGATTATTCCCGTTGGAAAAGAACTAGCTTCAAAGGCTATTGGTGCTATTGGTAGTAAGGTTGTCGGGGAAGGTTGGTGATCTAGCTGGTAGCGCGTTTGATACCGTCAAAAATAAACTCATATCATTGTTTCGAGGAAAATGAAAAAAAGTAAATCCACCGTCTACGGAATTAATGCCACCTCAGGTGCGTAAACAGGTAAATGAAAAAGTACTCAAAAATTGGCTCTGTTGATACAATCCGATGATAATTTACAAAAAAATATTGTTGCTAATTTAGTAGCTGGTTCTGGTCTTAGAAGATTATGATTTAGATCAGTTGATATAATAATAAAATGTTCCAGTCGATTTCTGATGATGCCATTGATATGGATGCTCCTGTACCGCGATATGATTCTAGGCATGATTTTCAATTTTTCTCATACAGCGCGTTGGATCCTGATATTAGATCACGAATTGAACTTCGATTTGATGATACCTCTAAATACTTCTTACCATGTGAAGCTTTTCTCGAGGTTTAAGGGCAGTTATTAAGAAATGATAATAAAAATTAATATGATAATCTCTCAGCGACTCCTATCGGTTTTGTGAATAATGGTATAATGGCGTTATTTGGTAGCGCACAGTATTTGATTAATTCTAATAGAACAGAATCCATCAATAATGATGTTGACGTCGCAACAATGATACTAGGACTCGTGAGGTACTCTGATGATTTTATTCGATCAGCTGGTAACTCGACGATGTTCACGAAGGATCTCACTAATAACGCCGAAAATAATCAATTTATTGTAAGGCGACCAAAAAATTATGCCGGCGCAACTGATGTTGATGTCAAAAATATGATTATTAGTCAAAACCCTAATTTTAATCTAGGATTTGCAACTCGAAAAATGATGTTAGATGGCAATTGAAGATTTTAATGTGCGATTCCTCTTTCTCATATTTTTGGATTTTGTAGAGATGTTAGAAAGGTTATATTTGGGTCTAGTCATACCGTGGTACTTATGAGAAAACAAAAAGACGACGATGCTCTCTGGCATGCTAATGGTACTCCTGATGGTATAATAAAATTATCTAAATTAGCATTATGGATGCCGGTGATGACTTCGTCACTCGATATAGAAACACGGTTGCTATCTTTTAAGGATCGTGGAGGAAAATCACTATTATCATGGTTAGATGTTACAACAGCTACTGCGTCAAATACCTCTCCTGAAATATTTACCTGGCAGGTCGCGTTAACAAAAAATGTTTCCGTGCCTAGACATGTTTTTATCGCGTTGCAAGATAAACGACGAGCAGAGGGAGAGGATAAACAGCTACGTAGTCATATGATATTTGATAAATTGAATGTCGGCGAGGTGTCACTGAGAATAAGTAATCAGCAGGAACCCGCTGAAAATCTTCTGATCAATTATGGTATAATCAGATAGGTTGTGTTTATCATATATTATGGTTTTATATGGGACGAGATCAAAATATTGATACCGGATTAAAGATATCGCAATGGGATTTTCAAAAATTGTATCCGATCTATCCCGTACAGAAAAATCTCACCAATTCACATGAGCTTCTCATAAGCTGCACATGAGAACCATGTTAGAAACGTATGCAAATTGGGTAGTTTTTGCAAGCTCATGTGTGCAGTTTGTTAGATCTTGTGAGCCATGGAAAAACTAACCAAATTCTCACATGTGCGGAGTTTGCTCACGTGAGAATTTGAATCTTCACATGAGAAAGTTTAACTTAGAAAACATTCTTTTCCATTACATCTGACCATGTTTCAAAAAAAGGCAGAGTTCTAATTTCTCATGTGAGTTATCACGTGAGAAATTTGGACTTTGATTCTGATCAAAGTATCGTCAAATAGAAATCGTTTCTGTTTTGCAAATCTTGTTACTTTGTTGTTTTCATATAGAAAAAATCTGTCAATTTATTTAATGACAGTGCGTTTGACTCTTTACCTTGACCCAAGAATCATCTCTTTTGGACTGCAAAAGTATGTACACGTTGAAGCATGAAGATGTGGTCTTAAAAATAAAAAATAAACTCGTAACGGTTAACCGAAAAGTAAAATTCTGATGCATGCCAGATACCGGAAAACATATTTTTGTGACAGCTTTGTCTCGCACATGCATAGTTTTACTCAAATTAAGCAATAACCAGATATCTTATAATTTTCTGACATTGTTTATACAAGTATCAAGGAATTTGTTTGAACATTGTTTATACAAGTATCAAGGAATTTGTTTGAACATATTAATGTACGTATCACTATTCATAAAACAAAAGACTCTTCAAAAAACTTGGCATTGAAGTCTCGTATAACCGATTACGGGATAACTCGGCCCATAGCAGAGTCGGCACACTAACGTTCTCGGCCCATAACGAACTCGGCCCACCCAAATCGGCCCATAACGTACTCGGCACATTTACGTACTCGGCCCCATTACATACTCGGTCCACGATTAATATAATAGTAATGTTGATGTAATGTTTTATTTTTCAACAGTCATTTCATTTGTCTTTTAATCTTTGTACGTTTCTTTATGCTTAGTGCATCTGTGTATGATTTGTAAACTTTAATTAACTTCACGAAAAAAAAAAAAAACAATATTAAAACCAGTGATATTGTTACTTTTTATTTCTGTTAAAATCGGCAATAACAATAAAGTTTTAAAAAAAAATTGCTAGAATAAATATAAAAAGCTTCATTTTGCTAACCATTGATGCCGGATAATATTGTTGATGCTGGTGTGAAACTTAATCTCCCACTGTCAACCTA
Organism: Unio delphinus; assembly: GCA_029339505.1. NCBI lineage: Eukaryota > Metazoa > Mollusca > Bivalvia > Unionida > Unionidae > Unio > Unio delphinus. The sequence goes on from JAQISU010001235.1 coordinate 37,454,427, forward strand.
TCTGATTACATGATGAAAGGATGGGCTTTTTGGAACCAATTAGAGTGTCCTGTGGGGCATGGATCATCCCATTCTACTGTATGTACATCAAAAATGAACTACAGCAATATTAACTAACTTACGAAAGACACAAATTCTGTTATATAGGCCAGTTGTTAAGAAATATCTGATAACGAAAATACAATTTATTTGATTTATAAAATTAAGTCATACTTGAGTGAATATGTATACAAAGGCACGTAAAACAAAAAGTTTACGAACAGTCCGTCCTCTTTGGCGCCTCAAACGAACTCAACGGATGCTGCTCGCTGGCCTGTAGTGTACATGTAGAAGAGTACATTTGAAACAATTAGAGACTGAATTTCGCGCGCGGGCAACGTTTAGCAAGGACCACGCTGCTTAGAAAGAAAGTCACTTATTGTTCTCCTGCAACATGTTCGCTGTTATATATTTCTATGACGACAAGAGTGTGGACATTGTTAACAAAAATAAAATAAAATCAACCTCTAGTGATTTCCACGTCGGTACTGATGTTAAAGTCCAGTACGAAACAGAAGACATCGATGAAAGTGGGAGGGATATTAGAAGATTTCAGGATTATGAAGGACTGGTTCTTTGCTTTGAAAAAGGTAAGTGACGTTTACTCATTTCGTTCTACTATTTTCACATATGTTATGCTCAGTGTGTGGAAAAGGGATACGATTAAATCAGAATAATTCATGCTCTCAGACCCTCTATTTTACAGACGTACATACTTTTTAAATTTAAAGCTATTCGCCATCAAAAAGCTAATAGAAAACAAACCAAAAAACTTCTTTGAAATTTGATACATGTATATTATGGTCATCATCTAAAGCTGCACATATTGACACATCTTTGTGTTCTCATGGATTTTGTAAGAGTTTACCTTTGGAACTTGCATGGTATATGGATACATAACTTAATGCATGACGGCTAGAATTTCGTGAATGCAGCTATAACTCTCGCCGTTATATACCTTGCTGTGAAACTTGGCACGTCATACTGACAAATGTTTATACTCGCACAGCCCTCAAAACATTATGCACTCTTGTTTTCTTTACTATAGATTAATCATATCTCCGTCATTGGGTAGGGGTAGGATACGCGGAAGAGGGGTGGGTATATTTAGGAAGTGTGTATTCCCTCGGTCACCGTGTATCAACTTTTGGAAAGACTATTCGCACGGCCGCCGTGTGCCCGCAATAGAAAAGACTATATGCACGGCGACCGATCAATGCATTAGGGACGAGTCCAAAATATTCCGAATGATGTAGACTCTGCTAAACATAACATATATACCCATCAATACCATTACAAGTTTGGCGGCTGATTTATCGGACTACAAAATACCACGACCATAAAAAAAAAAAGTTCCTTGGTATCTATTTTGTATGGCGGCCATGTACTATATTTTACAATGACTTTTCTCATGTTTGACGTTCGCTAGTTCGCTAACAATATTCGCACTGCGACCAGCGTCTGTCTCAGTTTGGATTACAATAATTATGATATGGTGTGCAATTAACAATTAAAGGCTAGTCCGTGAATTAGCGGTTTTCCCATGAGAAAAAATGTTGATAATTCGATTTTACTGTAACATTGCAGAATTTGATTTAAATAGACAGCCAAAACATAAGTGTAGAAATATCACCACCAACAATCAGTCACTGCAGATGAAACATGATGCAGATATATCATGCAAAAGATTCAAGATCGAATACCACTCAAATTGTTTTTTATTTTTTTCATTTTTAGTAAATATGTACAAAGGCATCTTGAATTGAGAAAGAATTATGTTACTCGGATTTACTTTGTGAATGTACATTTTCAGGCCAAAAAAAAGTAAATACATGTTTCCAGTTGACCGACGTTCCCTGTTTCTCGTTGCTGACCCTAGGAGCACTTTTCCCCACCCCCAATTTCTTTTTTTTAGTTAAAAAAAATCACATTGCCGAAATTGATTTGTGCATCTAATTAGCCAGTTCTGCCCAGTACTTTCAAGCGCTTGAATTATTATTTGATTTATATATAACGTTTAAAAAAAAAAAAAAAAATATTTTAAATCTAATTTTAAAACCAGTGCAATGAGGAAACACATTGGGGGGGGGGGTAGTCCTACCCGTAAGACGTATCACATGTTGATCTTGATTTTAGTGCTACGTCTTACGAGCCTAATGACGCCATAGTGTAGTTAGTTCCGATGTCGTCGACATCGGAACGATAAATCAAAGTTTCAGGAATATCGAACATACTTGGCAACCTATATAGACACTGTTCCACTAATATATGTTTAATTAATTATACTTACTGCGCTGTTTTTATCCAAATGGAATCAATAGTTGACACTTGCAAACGGACGCATTTTTTGTTCAGTTGACATACATTTGAATTTGCTGAAATGCGACAGTTGTCGAGGTATGCCGAAGTATGTTTAAGTTAGGTTCTAATCGGAAAATATTTCTTGAACGAAACGAAATATTGCTGGCTGTTCAAATAGGCAATATAGAAATAATTTCGTTTCGTGAAAATAAAACAGCTTTATTGAAACTAATTACTTCGGCATTCCTCAGCCACCATGGCATTGAAACGTGTTTCAAAGGAACATGAAAAATGCGTTCATTTCCTAGTGTCAGAGTTAGAGTCGATCACGATCAGACAGCAAAGTAAGTACATCAATAACTCTTAAATATGTGGATAAATGTTGATACTTATTGCCAAGTATGTGATAAACATGAAAATTTCACCTCTTATTCTCTGTTCAGTATATTTAAAAACACTACACAGCGCTGCTCTTTAGGCAGTAAGACCCAGACGCGAGCAAACATAAATATTAGCGTCGGGGCTTACATTGTAGGACATGGGGGGGGGGGGGGCCTCAGTGTATGCTTTTGTTATCTTGTCCAGTGAATCTACACCAGTTCCTTTTTACAAAATATCACAAATGCATTCCTTTTTACAAAATATCACAAATGCAAAAATAGGAACAAAACAAACTTGCACTAAGTTTTTCATTTCAATTTCAGATTTTATTTTTCAACAGTTCAAGACAGACCCAGCTAACCTAAATTCAATGGTAAACAGGAAGTGCCTCGATTCAAAGAGAAAAATTTCCAAATGAATACTTTTGCAGACTGGCATGTGACTGTGTGTACATGATGAAAGACTCGGAAGCAGTATTGTTAATTACACGCTTCGTTTGCGTTAAATTTTCTGGAACATTGAAGAATGGTCTTCATGTGAAGCCATGAATTTCATACAGATTTGGAACTTTAACTTGTATAGTGTGCTTGCTAAAATATGTTTATTTGCAGTATGTTTAATGATGCCCTTTAAGAACTTTGATTATTTAATGCATGTGATACGATAATTACAGTAATTGAAAATTTTATATGCATATATATATATACACACACACACACTAGTTTTCTTTTTGCTCATGCGAGAAACCTGGCTAAAACATCCATAACTGAACTCAAAGATGCTCATCCTTGTTAGATTTAAATATGACCTTGAAAGTCTCTAATGCTATTAAATTCCAAGTTTTATGATAGTAAACTTTGTTCTTTTTTAACTTTTGTCAAAAATGTACGTATTAAATACTAGTTGTTTTGGAGTTTTTTTTGCTTATGTGAGCAAACTCTTGCTCACGTGAGGAAAATTGTGCTCATATTAATTTCAGATCCTGCAATTTTCATGTGAGCAAAATCTTGCTCACGTGAGCAACATCTTGCTCACGTGAGCAACATATTAACAATTCCTGCTCATGTTATTTTCAGATTTTGTTAGATTCAATTTCTCACGTGAGTTCTACCTAATTTGCATGTTAAAATGCACATGAGACTAACCTGTGTTAGATCTCACGTGAGAATCTCATGTGCAGAAGGGTAGGCAATTTTGGTGTGGGATTACTTCTCACTACAACAATTTGATTTATCTAAGCACTAAGTTATCTAAGTTTCAAGCTCGTGTAATAGGACCGTTTCCTGCTGGTATAACATCGTATTGAGTAATCACAATAATTTTGAGTAATAAGACGATGACGCTTGAAGGTGGTAATGGAAAAATGAGAGTAATCGATGCACGGTGGAAAATATGTAACAATTAAAATGTCGTATAATCACGTTAAAGTCACCTTGACACCTGGTCAGATAAAGAAGTTACAATTGAAAACCTCTGCTGGGGGAGCAAAGATAACTTTGAAACGTGAACAGATAGCTAATGGAGGACCTAATAAACTCTCTTTGACAAACACTCAACTTAAACATTTTAATAATGCTAAAAAGGCTGGTACAGGAGTTCAGTTTTTTCATCCGTGGCAATTTCTAATATGATCAAATCTGGTGGATTTTTTCCTTTAATCGCTCCTATTCTCGCGGCTCTTGGAACAGGTGCTCTCTCTGGTGTTGCGGGTTGGGGAGCTAATAAAGTTTTAGATAAAATTTCCGGGAAGGGATACATAAAAAAGGGAAGAGGTTATCGATTACCGGGAAGCCGGTTCACAAAAGTCATCAGACAATAACGGTTCCAATGTCAATCGCCGTGGTGAAGAAACTAACCTTTACAATATTTTAAAGGTGTTTTCATGAGAGATCAATTACCTAAAAAACCAATTATACCAGAAACCGTTAAAATTAATGTCGATGATAATACTGGCCTGGGAACTCACTGGGTAGCTTACGCGATACACCCTAAATCAATTATTTATTTTGATTCGTATGGATTAGCGCCTCCACAGGAATTTGTCAAATACGTATCACTGTTAAAAATACCAATTTGGTACTCGACGCTACCCACGCAGACCTTAACCGATCCTCCGATATGCAGAAGAGAAGTTCTTAACGTGTTAACAGCGCATTCAACATTTCCTAATCTACCTCATCAAGCCGTACACGATTATACCATCTTTTTAAAGAGATATTAGTGATATAACAATGGTAGACATTTGGGGAAGATCATTACTGCCTATTAAACAACCCGAGGGAGGAATTTCACTAGAACAGATAAATAGCCTTATATCGAGAGCGATCACAGATAGATTAACGGTGCTCGGTGATAATATTATATCATCGGCAGAATCGTTAAAATCCTTCAACGATAAGTACGATGCTCACCGTCACGTAAGTCAATTTACGGGATTACAAAAATCTATTACTGAATTTCAAATTCCCATCTATAATTTCTTTGGAATTCCACCGGTGGTTACGCCGAAGCTTGAGGATATAAAAAACTATATCGACAATATAAGAATAGTATTAACCGAGTATTTAGAATTTCATATGAGATTTTTAAGTTTTCTTGGTGATCCTCCAACAGTTACAATAAAACTCCTGGATATAAAAAAAATTGTTGACAAAATTTAAAAAAAATTTTGAGGATCATATTATCGCGTATGATAAATTTTATGAAGGTAAAGTAAAATTAGATTTAGAGTTTATAGATTTCTTAGGAAGAAAAATACAGCGGGATATTACATTAAATATCATCGATATAAGAAATGTCATTGATGATCTATCAGCGCTTCAATTCGCATATGAAGATCATGTAAGACAATTTTTAAATTTTCGTAGAAACATCGTTAACAGATTCTTTGGAGGTTCCATAGATAGCATTGATATAAAACTCTCAGATATTAAAGCGTCCATGGATACTATAAAAAAAAAATATGATATCCTTGATGAATTTTTTTGAAAACCAGCAGTGGTTCCTATGAAACTTTCTTAGATAAACACAAAATTACCTGAAATTGAAAGGAAACTTATTAACGTCGATAATAACATATGATATATCAAAGATGGTGAATCGGTTTCAAGTATTATTTCAAGTATTAAAACATCCATCGATGAGATTAAGAAAACTCATAATACCCTTGATGAATTTTTTGGAAAACCAGCAATGGTTCCTATGAAACTTTCTTGGATATACACAAAATTACCTGAGATTGAAAGGAGACTCGCTAGAGCTGATGTCAACGTTGGATATATCAAAGACGATGAATCAGTTTTAATTATAATTTCAAGTATTAAAACGTCCATGGATACGATAAAAAAAACTCACGAAGACATCAAAGATGATTTTCCGAGGATAATAACCATGGTTGAAAAAAAATAATTCCTCATGATTGAGAAAATATCAATAACATGATATACACGATCCAACATGGATTACTCGATTGGACACCAGAGAATAACATGTTAGAAATCACCGCGACCATCAAGGAAATATACAGATTAACATTAGTTTCTGATTATCATTTTGAAATTTTACCATGGGGAAGAGTTATCGGAACGGGTTTCAGTAATGAAGTATCAAAGTTTATTGATAACGGTGAAACTAAAACGTTTACTATAACACCTAACCGTGTTATAAATAACCAAGATGTTTATCGGACGTCAATAAGATGGTACGTAGAACTCGTAGTCGTTTTAAGTAAATAACCTCGTAGTTTAATAATGTCGCAACAGTATCGATATAATCAGGTGTTACAGTTACAAACTAAACTCAAATTACTCTCCAAGGAGTATCAAATGAAAAAAAAGAAATATCAGCGAAGAATTACCGCTTTTGATATCACCGTGTACTCGGTTTCAGTTGTAGTTACCGGCGCAGAAATAATACTATCTTCGGTGATAATGATCGCTCCTGTCGCTATTCCTATTTGTATAGCCGCGGCAAGTACTATCGCGGGAATAATCTCCATAATCACAAAAAAATATCATCGTGTAGTCAGCGTAAACTTTCCGATTACACAATAAAGTTTCATACGGTATCAACCGCATATTCACAATTATCCTCTATGATTTCGTCATCACTCAACGACTCAGTGATATCCGATGTAGAATTCTCCCGAGAATGAAAATCTATGACAACGCGGTGTCAAAATTAGAAAAACGTGTAATAGATATTGTCATCACAGGAATTACTTCAATAAATAGCGGAAAACACTGCTCCGGTAAAAGGACAATTATCAAGGGAACCGGAGTTCACGGTTGAATTTTCTACTCCAATCCCGGTAAAAGAGATCGCGTTAACTCATCTTCGAGTATATTATAGCTGGCCGAATATTATTTCGGAACCGTTTGGGGGAAGATTACCCAATAAGTTTTATGTTCTCGTATAAAAATAAACCTGATGAAACACTTGATTGGCCAACAATATATCTTCATAAAGGAATTTATGAAGGCGAAGATATCGGTAATGAAATTAAACACCAAATGTCAGAAATCACTGTGAAAAAAATCGTAGAAGGTGAAAAATATCCCATTGAAATAATTGGTCATGAACACACATTATCAACGACCATCAATATAAATTCCCCCGAGTACACCGTTGATATCTATAATGGTTCGATTAGAACAGTACTAGGATGGCCAGAAAAAAACCCACCAATAATTAATCTTACACGTTTACCAGAACCTAAAAAATCTGATTTTATTACAACCGTTGAATCCTCTAATAATGTTTATTTAAATTATGTTGGGTATTTACACATATTACAAAATCGGGCGAATCTAATCGAAGAGTATACCGTGTACAGTGATCCAAACAGCTGCGAGTATAAAACGTACGGTGATGTATTATGGAATTTTAAATTTCCACGTCAATGAGGATGATTTATTATCACGATGAAAAATTTATATAATGATTTTAATAATATCATTAGCGTGTATGAAACAAATTTACAGCAACTTCGACAATATTTTCTAGAGTATCTCGATTTAACAACACCACGTGATAAAATTATTAAACAGGTTGAATTATTAAATTATATTATCTCCGATATGAATTTTCTCAATGCGAGATTACTTAAGGTGATAATCGATGATAAAGGTCCTAACACACACAGATTTCTAACAAAATTTTCATTAACGGAGGCTACATTACCCGGTTATAAATTTCAGGGATATCACGAATCAAAAAAATCGCTTAATGATCTCATCGATGAATATTTTCGTCAGATTCATGCCAGCTGGGGGAAGATAAACCCCGTGATAAAAGAACCTTGCAGAGATGATTATATCACTGATGATAAACCTGTCCCTGAAATCGATTTAAATTATCCCGATGAAGGTATTTTCACGTGTTAAAAACCGCTGTGGATTTGAAGGAACGTTATAACGTTTACACTAATAATCAAAGTTATGAGTATTTAATGTACGGTGCAATAACATGGCATTTTGCAGATTGGTTTATCACATTAAATAATAATTTATTGAGAAAATTTGATATTATCAACAGAACATATCAAACAAATTTACAGCAACTCTGACAATGTTTTCAAGAGTAACTCCTCGATATAACAATGCCACGTGATAAGATTAACAACCAGGTTAAAACCTTAAATCAAATTATTGCCGATATGGATTATCTCAACGTGAGATTGCTTAAGGTGATAATCGATGATAAAAGTCCCTCCAAACAACATTTTTTAAGAGTATTTTCATTAACAGAGGCTATGTTACCCGGTTATAAATTTCTAGGATATAGCGTCCCATAGTTGAAAAAATCATTTAATGACCTCATCGATGAGTTTTTTCCTAAGATACACGCGTGCTGGTTTAAAATGGTTCCCGAGGTTGATATTTCAGGTATAATAATGCTGATGGGTAGACACATAGCGAACAACGTCGATATCAAGGGAGCCATCATGTTACATCTTATTTGTGATATCATGTTATAACGTTAATACATCATCGTCTAACGAAGCTGATCAAGGTTATGTCCTGTACATGTTTACCCTGGAAATTACCCCAGGTTTAATTAATCTGAGTCCAGACAACTTGGTATATCTAGCAACAATTAATAACTTCGCATCGAGAATAAATTTCAGATTAGTCGACCAGGATTTTAATTTAATCGATTTGTCAGGGGAGCATGAACTATGTTCACTGGTGTATGACCGTGGATCGCTTTAAAGAAATATTGAACGCGGAAATAGAGGAAGGTGAGTAAGAGAAGAAAAAAAAATTCTTCGATTTTTCACACATTTGCTATCATTGTTGAGTATAATTTTCGAGCATTTTTTTTATTCCCATGATTTTCCATCACGATTTCTGATTATCATTTTTTTTTCTGCGTGAAAATATTTGAGAGCGCCAACTTACCTCACCGCGGACGACGAAAAATAAATAATATTGTTCATCGTTGTGGGGAGTTAAACGTTATAGTGAAGTATCTCACGAACATAAAATCTCGTAACGTCATGCCGACCCAACCTATATGGTCAAAAGAGCCGATGTCCGCTACGACTAATGGAACCGCCGATGAGTATTGTGCCGTGATAAAACACCAGCGTGAACAACAGCGGGAAGTCCGTGAAGAGAATTCTAAATTACGAGATAAAACCGCGAAGTTGACAGAGGAGCGGAGTCAACTTAGAACAGTTATAGAAGACCTCACAAAGAAATTCGATGAGGAAAAGGCGGTGATCGCGCAGCAACAACAAGATATCGTGAATTTAACCTCGTATAAAGAAAACGGTATAGCGGCTATCAAACAATTAATCGTGGAAAGAGATACTTTAAAAGCCGATTATTAGACTTTGCAGGCAGAAAAAAAACGAATATTAAAAAAGATCGAGTGGGAAGAAATTAATTTTGAAAATGATATCTAACTAGCAAAAATAGGAATTATTTGTGGTAATTCAAAGATTCCATCGAAATCTTCAACGCGGTCGTAGATTTTTCGTCTGCTGATTTCAAATACTTCTTTTCGAATTCCTTTGCGGCGGACTCTATCAGATACTCCTCATTAAACATTTCACCAACGGTGTTTAATATCGTTCTCAATATTATCGACACGGTAATGAGTTCCTGCTCGGGAAAGTCCTTGTTTGCAAGGATACAATTTCGCTCCCGGAGAAGAACTTTTGTTAGACGATACTCTGATTTATATGTGGGAAAGTTTAACCGTCGCGCTGATAATATCTTTGAGTAATCTGCGTTGACGTAATCGCTGGTAAATATAACGCTGTTATGATACTGTCGTATACGATCTAACTCGGTTTTTAATTCGGCGATGGATTCATTGTTCATTATATATATCTAATACTTCTCTAATTTTTTTTAATATAAATTCCTCAACGGTTGATGTCGCGAAATCAATAGCTGCTGTTACATTTAGATGCTTAATTAACTGGTACAGTTTACGGATTTTGTTCATACACTCACGATTTTCAACGATATTGATTTCACATCCCGTCAAGAGGTTTTTTTTTATAAATTCGTCATTCGAAGTATAACGAATCTTGATAACAATCCCGTAAACGTTCTTTGAATTCATCTGTCAACCGTTCATCTTTGAATTTTTATACTTGATACAATCAATCTGTGCTTGCTCGATGTTTCTCCGAGAACGTTCTAATCGTTCATATTCTTCGTATAACTGTTCACGAGTCATAATAGCAGAAATTATTCCACGGTGGTGAATATCATCGAGGTGCTTAGCTATCGTCGAAATAACTTCGTCGTTCATATATATATATATATATATATATATATATATATATATATATATATATATATATATATATATATATATATATATAAATAATTTATCTAAAATTTCCCGCTAAGTATCAGCGATTCAAAAAAGTATCAGACGCGCCAAGTACGAATTTAGAAAAGAGGGTGCAAAGTACATATGTATACTCGACGTTTCTAACTCCTTGTGTCAAGTATAGAATGACAGATTCCCGTGCCAAGGATATATTATCGATGATCAATTTTAAAAATACCAAATACTGGATTCAAGCAAAATATAGTAAACTTTACGGTGGAACATCCGAGAAATCATGGAAAGTGTTTAATCATCGAGATCGCGTATTATCCTTGACGGGAAAACAGGTTACATTGACTGAGAAGACTAAACCTAAAACGTTGACCAGAATCGATGATAAATATTATCGTTCATACCTGGTGACAGCGCTGGTATACGGATTATACGAGATAGAAGAACCCGATTTAGAAAAGCTTCTTCTGATGAAATATTCGAAGAATAATTGCGTCGTGGAACGAGTTTTAGATCATTTTAATAATATCAATCATGGAAACTGGCTTACTGAACTTTGAGAAGAGAACATATTAACGTGGGCGGAATCAGTTAGATCAACAGGAGCGTTCATAGACGATATTATCAAATTGGAATGCATATTAAGATTTCCAATCACCATAAAAACGTGTAGCGGAGATGTTTTACACGAAGCAAAGTATAAAAATAACGGTGCTCCCATCGAAATCTTCGATCATAACAACCACGTGTGGAACGTTTCTGTGATGACGTTTTCGCGTTCTCGAATGGTAAAATACTATCACAGAGACATATTCGACACAATTCACGAGATGAGTAAAATCGATCCTGTCGGCGTATGGTTATTCAAGGATGAAACAGGAATATATGATCAATTTGTCAAAACGAATGGTGATTTATATAGAACAGAGGAACTTCAAACTCGTATGAATAATCTCACATTGAGTTATATTGATGATCAGAATCTCGCCGATGAAATCACCAGAAACTGCTTTACGATACCTATCCGGGTTGATTTCATCAAAGATGTTAAGGTGAGTTGTGTAGAGGTGTCACACGGCGGATTATGGAATACTAATTACGACTAAAAAAATATGAAATGCGCAGATATCGTATCATGTTATCCGTCGAGTTTTCTCAGGATGGGCGAGTGTCACGAATACTTAACGCGATTTGGTCATCCCACACATGAAATGCCAAGAGTAGCTGTTAACGGGTGTTTACCGATATTTGATTTAACCGGATTTGCCAACGTGACATCGTTTAAACTCGCGGATAATCTTCACCCGGTATTTTATCTATGGGGTGGAAAGCATCTTAGTGAGAAAAAATAGGCTCCGGTACATTTATTAAGGTTTATGCTAGATTAAAAGATATTAACGTCGTTGACAGTTACCTCGGCGATAATTTCATATCGATCGCAGAAAGATATGTGGCTACTAACCGATAAAGAATTATCAAGAATAATAATCGGAAAGTTTACTCAGGGTGGATCAGAAAATCAATGAAGAAGAACTTCTCGATTGATAATCGACGACGCCGAATTAAATTTTATCATCGCGGATACAACAAATAAAGGAATCCGTATATCGAAATCAACAGCTTATTTATCCACGGGGGAAAAACTCGGAATCATCGTCGAATATTACGATGGAGAATCATTGCAATTTACTCACCTGAGATCTTCAATGCTTTGTTACTCCTTAATAAATGTGTTTTCGATGCTATATAAAGTATCTGAAATCGCGGTCAGAGTCGCCACTGACTCATTTTATTTCGACGTGAAATACAGTATACACGTCAACGAGTATATTAACGCTGAAGAACATTGGGGAACCTGGAGAATAAAGCGCGAGCAGATACATATTTACGATGAAGATATCGACGATCCCATCAAAGATAATTACCGCGAGGATATCAACGATGATATATCGCTGCTACCATCCGTGTACGATCCGATAACCAGACCGTTTATCTGAACGGTCCAGGAGGATGTAGAAAAATAACAAGGGTTATTGATTGTTTTGGGAAATCCGCTGACATGATCGTATTAACCCCTACTCATCTTCTTGCTAGTGAGATGAAATCCCGAGGTGTTAACGCGAGCACATATCAAGGTTTTTTTAAATATAAAGATGAGGGAGTTGAATGGACTTCCAATCGTATGGGAACGAAATATATTCCTCGGATAATCCTCTGGGAGGAAACGTGTAGTATCGTTAAAATTATAAAAAATATTTCTTGATTGGCTGTTAACAAAAAACATCGTGGTGATTATGTGCGGGGATCACGGTCAACTGCCGCCATTTAAAAGAGAATCTTCTTATGATTGGTTAAAGAGCAACGTTGATTACTACGAAGAAATTAATGCAGATCATCGATTCCTCGACGATGAATTATCCGCGTTGAAGTCCGCGATAAGATTACAACCAGATCATATACAAGGAGAAATAATGCGTTAGGCGATTCCTGAAACCTCCATTGATGATTTCTGGGACACATGGAAACCAACAGATGTTGCTGTCGCTAAAAAAAAAAAATACGAGATCGACTTCAGATATATAGTTATTTGACGCGCATAAAGAGAAATTTCCGATGGAAAAGGTTTCATTGTGCTGCTGGCCTGAAGGTAAATGACAACAAAACAGTTGATAATCCCAGAGAATCACAGCGACAAGAACTCATTTTTAATGATATTGTACAGGTAAATATTAACGTGGTAGAAGACGTGTTACGTGCTAATAAATCTCCGTGGATGCTAGGATACGCGATGATGATTCATTCATGACAAGGATTAACCATTAAAGATACAATTGTTTGGATCATAGATGATTTCATAGAGTGGTGAAATCTAATATATCTAGCTGTATCACGAGTACGAAGAATAAATCAACTTCGGAGAATTGCTATCATTGGAGATTAATCGGTGGCAACTGAGTATCGTCTGGGATTACCTGTAACTGCTCACGGGTAAAACTCTGCTGTGGCGTGGTCGGATCGAGTTTATAATGCGTTGGTCTATTATTAGACGACACCGTAGAATATATTTTATGTGTGGTTCTACTCCATATCAGATCAGTTGATCTTGCAGTACCACCTTCGAGTTCACCTGGTTCGTATAAATATCTCACCGTGACATTACTAGGTAGGATTTGAGATATATTTTTTTGTTATTGCGATAGCCGGTTTCATGTTTATGGTCCTAGTAACCTCATTGTTGATTGATGTGATCACTTCTGGTAATCGTTTTACCCTTTCGCGAGATCACCCATCATCAATGAATTCTTTCACGTATTGATAATGAAATAGTTTATCTCCAAGAGTTCTGTTAAACCGCTCAATGATTGCTTGATCGCGATGGATCGCTGTATGTCCTCGTCGTATCTTAGTATTATGCTGCTTCATCATTGATGATACCTCACCTTGAAATTCCTTACCGGGATCAGCCTGAAGAAGATTTGGCCATCGTTGAGGACCTCGACGATAAATCTTTTTAAACGCGGAGGTGACTTCCGAAGATGATTTCGTCGATAACGGCTAGGCATCTTTATATCTGCTCGTGACATCAACGACGATTAAACGGTATCATGTGGTAGATATAATAGATCAGCCTGATGAACTTCATTAGGAATATTAACATCGAATGACGTGTACTGAATCTTCTTTGGACGAGGTAGATAAATCTGCCATATAGCTTGTTTAGCTAAGCAATCTGCGGCTATTTCACATTTTACCTTTGCGGCGCTGGTGAGTTTATCAACGGCAGATTTTCCCATGTAATATCCGGTCAGAGAAGAATAAATCTTTTCCATGTTATACACCTAAACCAGCGACTAATTTTCCTTTCATGGCTGTTTTATTAACCAAGACGCTAATGTTTCCTTGAAGGTCTTATCGGGAATAGAATTTAACGTGTGTATCAATTTTACATCCACGAGATGACGTTGTTGGAGATCTTTACTACGATACGCTATATCGTGAACACGACAAGCTTCATCGATTGTGTTTATTGGGTTTTCACCTGGATTAGAATTATCCTGATCATGTAGTCTGATATCTAATCGTGTTCTGGGTCCACAGTAATTATATCCCGGAAGATTCTTCTCTCCTGGATACTTAGCCCATTGCATCCCTGGAAGTTTCGTTAAACAGGAGGTGATATCACCACCTCTTTTTTTTTTACAAATCTAAATTTTTTTATACCGCATCGCTCACATTTTCCGGTGATTGCTTCTTTGTTATTTTTTGTTATGGTAGGAACCGGATCAGTCGTTGGAGTTTTAGCCTTACATTTCACACAATATAAATCCATAATATTAGTAAGTTATATCTAATGAAAATTACAGATTTTTCATCATTAAAGAAACAACAATGAGTTAAACATCATCCTATGCTACCTAACTCTATCCGGATGATAATTATCGGACCGTCAAGTAGTGGTAAAACTCAATTGTTACTCAATTTAATTATGAAATGAATGGCATGGGATAAATTATATTTAGTGGCACCTAGCTTAGATGATCAACACTGCTACCAGGTGTTAAAGGATTATAATGAGAGTGCATCGGAGATCACCAGAGAAAACATCATCGAGTTTGTCATGGATATCGATGAAGCGCCTTCCGTGTAGGATATTTCCGGGGACATAAATAATTTAGTTGTGTACGATGATACCATGTTGGAACGACAAAAGAATCCCACAAGGATATTCTCCCGAGGTCGACATAAGAACACCGACGTGATCTATGTTACTCAACGATATACCCAGATTCCAAAAGTGATCCGAGATAACTGTAACGTGCTAGTGTTTAACAGGATTGATACTCATACATTACGAAATAACTGGCAAACTTGGTGTTCCAATTTCGATTTCAAAAAATTTAGAAATTTCTTTAGTGGTGCTCAAGCAACACCTCATGGATTTGTAATGATAAATCTATCTGACCCAGTGGCGCATTATCGGATAGGATTAGATAAAATATATGGGTAATCTGAGCTTATCCGATATTCACCATATACTAATTGCGTAACATTAATTCGGAGACAGGGTAGGATGCGGCTGTATTATTAACCCTTGTTGATGTTAACGTGGCTGTATTATTAAACCGTTATTTTACCAAAATAAGGCTTTTATTATTAAACCGTTATTTTGGCAAAATAAGGCTTCTATCTCCCCTTGTAGGGATCACTCTCTCCACTATTCTGCTCACATATCGCAACTCCCAGTTTTATGGAGAAGACATTATAATACAGATTATTACAGTTCATTTTAGGTCTCTGAAAAATCATTTCATGATTCTGCTTGTCAGAATTTTACCAGCAGTTTTTAGAATATTTCAATCTATTCCAAAGGGAGTTAACCCACATAAATGTTCATGAAGCAGTAGGAGGAAGTAAATTGGCTTCCATTTAAAAATTGTGTTAATTTAGCTGCAATTTGATGTCATGAATATAGTACAGAATGGGACAGTGGATGTCTCAGATGTGATTTTGCCTGAGCTATAATAATAACAACAACAACAACAACAATAATGCATTATTTAGGTATGATCAGCAGATTATACAAATGGTAATACATAAAACAGTTATGCACAAGTTACATAACATTGACAGAGTATGTATGTATATACATGAAAACAGTTGTATTACAAATATAAAAATGCATGATTCACTTGGATGACCAATAAATTTTATAAAAACAGACAGTATGAACTTAAAAGTGTGGCAGTGTTAACCCATGTCAAATATATATGGACACCTAAATATTTAATATACTTTGGAGAATTTATTACTGGTATGTGTCTTTTAAAGGTTATTTGTATTCTCTGATTTTTTTGGTTTAGCTTTGGGTTCAAATAAGATACTTTATATCTTACCAAATGTGATGATAGATTATTGTCAGTGAGCCAAAGCCAAAGATTGTAAAATTATTGTTCTTTATAAAGCTTTTAAGAACTTTATTCCAAATCTTGACATGAAAACTTGATACCCCTGCTATCTGCATTGAATGAAAGCTTACAATCAGAGATCATGCTTGTTATTATATCAATCACATAAGGCAAAAAGGAACAGGTCCTAAAAAAAGAAAACATTACATCAGGAATTGTTTTTGAAATCCAGAAATTTCATAGAAATCAGGAATTATCAAATGCATAAATCATGCCTTTGCATTCCAAGTACATCAGAGGAAAAGATGTTAAAGGTCACAATTTCATGAATACTTCATTGAATGAACTTTAAAATATTTAGATATTAAAGTTAGTTCCCCCTGTATCTACTCTTATCAGTTTGTTTTTCCCCAGTATTTACACTTTATGTTGCTTTTATGCCAATCCTTTTTTTGACCTTAAGAATTGTGCATGATTTTTCATGAATGAAAAATAACAAAATGGTCAAATTATAATAAAGCATTTCAAAAGCTCTTGAAGTATATGCCATATAATTTTATTATTTAAAGTTTCATAAAGTTAGGGTCTAATGAAGATGAGTTTGAGATTATATCTATAATATATATATTCAACAGATTTTGCATAACTCTAAGATGATGTAGGTTTGAAATTATTGGCATTATATGTCTCAGTTTAGCATAAACTATTTCGTGCATTGAAGTACATTATTATGAAATATTAAAATTGTATGGTGAAAGAAATGCTAGTCACACATTTCAGAGAAATATGTTAACATACTTGCCATTTATTTAACCTTATAATTTCAGAGGCCCTCCGACATCAAACACTTTTCCATTTCCTTCTGGCTGTTAGTGCTGACAATCATGTTCTTCTACAATGGTGTTTTCCCATTTGTAGCAGATTCCAGGTATGTGGGGCCAGTATCAGAGTTTTAAGAGATCATTTGTTCCACATCATTAGAGTTCCCTGCTTTAAGAGATGTCACTTTAAAAAATTTATAACTTTGAAATTTAAACATCACCTAATTTGAATCTGAAATTTAAAATTACCTAATTTGAATGTAAAATTTAAACATCACCTAATTTAAATCTGAAATATAAACATCACCTAATTTAAATCTGAAATATAAACCTAACCTAATTTGAATCTAAAATTTAAACATCACCTAATTTGAATGTAAAATATAAACATCACCTAATTTGAATGTAAAATTTAAACATCACCTAATTTGAATCTGTAATTTAAACATCACCTAATTTAAATCTGAAATTTAAACATCACCTAATTTGAATCTAAAATTTAAACATCACCTAATTTTGAATGTAAAATTTAAACATCACCTAATTTAAATCTGAAATGTAAACATCACCTAATTTGAATTGGAAATGTAAACATCACCTAATTTAAATCTGAAATGTAAATATCACCTAATTTAAATCTGAAATTTAAACATCACCTAATTTGAATCTGAAATATAAACATCACCTAATTTAAATCTGACAGGCAGTGTGGAAGGTGCTATCCATGGATACATGATGATATGGAGTGAAAAAATTATATACTGGGAATCTTGGTCAGGTGGATATGTCAACAATGACCCTGCCTGTACACACTGACCCTTATACCCCCTTAATCATATGTACAAATTCTTTTATCTGTGATTATTTTCCACCCATAGATTTTTTTATCTGTGATTATTTTCCACCCACAAATTCTATGTTTAATTTCCAACCCATTTAGTTATGTGCATATGAATTATGTAGTTTGCGATTTTTAAAAAGGGGACATAACTCCTTGCATGGTCATGAGTAAGATACTTCGCTGTTTAACATAAAGTTGTACAAATTGAATGCGATTCAGTCCTTGATACTTTATGATGTCTCTCTTTGCAGTAAGTTTATCAAGTTGAAGTATGGTGTCGAGTATGGTATAAGCACAAAGACCGCAGCCTATCTCTCAGGAGCGGTGTATGATGTGTCCATGGTTGTCTCCCCTTTCCTGGGCGGATTAATTGTAAGCTCCAGCCCCACGCTGCATTATTAAATGTTGCTATAATTCAGAAACAAACCTTTTGTTTACTTATTCAGGACTGGAAAGTTATTAAAATTATTATTTTATCACCTGTAAATGATCAGACATGGGTATCACTTTTTCCATCATTATTGGCATCTTTGTCCACATTAAGACTTTCTGTTAATGTTTCTTAAAACTCATTATTGGCATCCTACCAGTTTGTGTCATAGTGTAGCAAGATAACTGGTTTGGATTTCGGATTTACAACAGAACACTTTTGATGGTGATACAAATACAATGTCTAATGATGAATGACTTTAATGAGAAAAGAATTTTGATTGATAATTGTGTGTATAAGATCCAAATATTGGACAAATTAACATAATCTGCATGCATCTAATAATGCAACAAATGAAAATACAAATAAAAGACCTTACACAGTACAAGAACAAAGGTGAATGATTCACGGTGATTTCATGCAACAAAAAAGAATATTTTACTCAAATAGGTCAGAAATATGGTACTTTACTCGTATAGTAAAATGTATTTACTCAGATAGTGATTAAATGAGCTATTTTACTCATATAGTAAAATGTATTTACTCAGATAGTGATTAAATGAGGTATTTTACTCGTATAGTAAAATGTATTTACTCAGTGATTAAATGAGCTATTTTACTCGTTTAGTAAAATGTATTTACTCAGATAGCGATTAAATGAGCTATTTTACTCGTGTAGTAAAATGATGAAAACAAAAGGACAAATATATGAAAAAACTTTTACAATCCCCCAAAACACAGTATTACAAATCCCAAAATTAGCCCATGGCTAAAAGATTACATGTATGGAGTTACACACTCCATCACCATCACATTTGGCTACCAGTAACACTGTGGATACCCGTCACACGGTGGCCGGACAAAATGTCCGCGGACAAAATGGCACGGATAAAATATCATGTGGACAAAATGTCCGCGGACAAAATGTCACTGACAAAATGTCATGTGGACAAAATGTCAGTGGACATAATGAGTTCAGAATAAAAGAATTGGAAGTCCAAGTAGGATGAGGCAGTTGGAATAGAAAGACTCTAGAAAGTAGGAAACGTTGGAACACGGTCGAGAGAAAGGTGATGGAGTCAGTCGTGGATATTGCGCACTTTTCACCACTCGTTATGATGATGAAACAAATCCTTTTTAGACACAGCTAGTAAACCATGTTGATATAACTTGTGTTGAATTGAAAATTACCACTAATAATTTGTTTGATTAAATTTGTGTTTTTTCTGGTCTAAGGGGGCCTGTATTGAATTATTCCTTCCCAATAATCTTGCCCAGTTCTCTGTTGGTATTCTCTCTTTTCATACCGAGTTATAATATCGACGGAGGTCATTCCGTAGACAACGTAGCTAAATCCAATTTACTACCCCTCCTTCTTAGAGGGAGACGTTACAGTACGTTATAATAAAGTTAGACTAAATTTGAATAAATAGATTAGTGAATTTTTTTATTGGATTTTCCATCTTATATTTTTTTCCGCAAATGTTTGGACCGCGGACATTTTGTCCGTGTCATTATGTCCACTGACATTTTGTCCACATGACATTTTGTCTGTGCCATTTTGTCCGTGCCATTTTGTCCGCGGACATTTTGTCCTAGCACCCCGTCACACTGGTCAATCAAGCAGTCAGTCTTCCAGATAGTCACCAACCACCATTCAATTCTTTGGTCAATCAAACAATCAGCATCCACCAATCGGTCAGCAATGATCGATCACCTCCTACTTGACCAGCAACACTGTTCACTCAGCTTTACAGCTGCTATTGTCAACTTCTGTGGTTAGCTCTACAGCTGCTACCACATTGACTCCGATCAGCTGTACAGCTATGACTTTGATCACTTAAATCAGCTGTACAGCTGCGACTCTGATGACTGATCCCTTCGATCAGCTGAAAATACATCAAAAACTGTGTACTATGCATGACACGAGCATATATGATAAAATGAAATGATGCAATATACGGTAAGCTATACAGATACACTATCGGACAATAATTACAAAACAATACACAGGTTCAGAAGTGAGCCTACCTGTGCTTGATAAAAATTCTACAGTACTAAAAGTTTCTTTAAAATGCTACTTTATATTGCTAATATAAATCTCTTGCCAACTCACACACAAGAATAGAAAATATTTGCATTATACTATATAAGCCAAAGCTACATTGAAAATGAATATAGATAAACGTGGTAGTACAATAGTTATATCTTATACACAAGAAATTAATAAATAAATCACATGCCTCCACAGCTGAAGATGTCCAAGTCCTTAAAATAGACTGTTCACTGACAAGACATTCAGTAATGTAGAGATTTTAGTCTTACAGTGAGACATTTATACAGAGACGATGCCGGAATACCTTATCTGTGTGCTGGAAGTTATCTATTCTTTCTATTGAAAGCATTTTTTTGCACATGTGGCATAGGATAAACTGATCTCAGTGTTTTTAAATATTGTATAATACACATAAATCACCCTTAATCCCAAAAAATGAAATCCGAGCACATGTATTTAATAAATAAAAGGATTTATACAATTCTGTGACACATACAAGAGTTATTTTGCTTTTCAAAACCAGCTTTCAGTATATATTCTTAAACATTACAATGTGTTAAATGTGTTTGCTTTAAGAAACTAATGCTTAAATTATTATGTTACAGATATCTTGTAGAATAGAGCATTTCTATAAGAAACCTGATTCTAACAAAGGTCATTTCTGAAGAAGTTGTCATCATCCACCTTCAAAACACTCTGTTAAATGTATTTGAGTTACCTGTTTTATTTCAGTAAGCACATTTACTTTTGTACTTTTATGGGAAATATCCTAAAGGTAGTTGTTAATCTAGAAATGATGTCACAACATTTGTCAGTGGTTGCCTGAATCTTCTTAAACAGGTGGATATCATAAATAATGTTAAATCAGCATTATTAACTCAATAAATGCAGTTGCTATACCTAAATGTTTACTCATTTTAATTCATAAATGTGTATTTATTAGGACATGCAGGCAATGAAATAATGATATGTGATGTTTTTGTTCTTTTTTTTGGGTAGCAACTCTGGTGGCCTAAGTGGTCCACCTCGGATGTGTGAGGTCATGGGTTAAAACCCTGGCTGAGTCATACCAAACACTTAAAAAATGGTTATAATAGCTACCTTGTCAGGTGCTTAGCATTAAGAGGTTATCATTAGTGTTAGGACTGCTTGGCCTGATATTAGGATAATGTATCTGGGAGGGACATGATGCTACATGTCTGTGGCATGATGCTGCAGTGCTAGATATCACTATAAACTGCCACACTGCAGACATTGTAGTGATATGACTGAAATATTTATTTTGCTTCATATAAAAATATGGATGATATTGGAAATCTTTATTCAGTGGAAAATATTTACCGTTAAGTTTTTCTGATAATTTTAACTTGCTAGACAAAATAAGAATTTTTAAATGATATACAATTGATTGTTTACATCAGGGTACCAGGTAAATGTGATCAATTTGATTGATACAACATAGCTCTCATTTCTTGGCAGTGGCATTGGCTTCAGCAGTGTTATGATAAAGTTTTTGAGTACTGTCTTCAAGTTTTTGAGTACTGTCTTCAAGTTTTTGAGTACTGTCTTCAAGTTTTTGAGTACTGTCATCAAGTTGTTTCAAGTCATATCATCTACATTGTGGCTGTATTCAATTGCAGCAGTGTTACAATAAGATAAGATAAGAAAGATAAGAATTAAGATAAGAATTCTTTATTTCAGACTACAAAGTTCATACCTCTAAATTAAAATACAAAGTTTTAAAAAAAAACATTTTAAACATAAAAGTACATATATATATATATATATATATATATATATATATATATATATATATATATATATATATATATATATATATATATAGAGTAATTATTTGTTCCATCTACTAATAATATGAGAATTTACATGAATGTCATAGTTCCAAAGAGGTTTCAATATACAGTTCTTACTATTGGATATTCTTGTATTACTATACATATCAAGTTTATATCCTGATGTGTTTTGAATTCTGTCTCTGGGCAGTTCTGTTTAAACATACATGGTAACTGGGGAAGGCACTATTTTAAAATTACAAGGTATTCTGGTTATCATACACAGTTCATATGTAAATGATGACAGTTTCTGAATTGCATCTTTTGGTGACTGCTCGACATTGAAAGTGCCTTCCCAGGGTCCCAAGTAGGTTTTACTGGAACAGTTCTCATCTGTATTGGTTAAATTGTAACAGTGTTCACAGTTATCATCTGTATTGGTTAAATTGTAACAGTGTTCACAGTTATCATCTGTATTGGTAAAACTGTAACAGTGTTCACATTTGAGACACCACATTATGCAAAATAAAATTTTCTTTTTCAGGATGTGATTGGAAATAGAGGCATTCTTGCCCTGTCTTGTGCCTTATGCAAAAAAAAATTTTCTTTTTCAGGATGTGATTGGAAAAAGAGGCATTCTTGCCCTGTCTTGTGCCTTACTTACAATACCTGTTTTTGGTCTACTTGCTTTCACGTACTGGTACCCTCTCATTGCAACGTTATGGCTTGGAATCACATACAGTTTTGCTGCAGTAAGAATTTATCAAATAATTTTCCTTAATGTTCATCATATCTTTTGCTTCCAGAAAAAACTTTTAACTTATGCAAATCTTTGCATGGTTTTGTGTACAGAAGTTAATAAAAGAACTGCGGTGGTATACCTCTCACTTGATAAGTTGCACACAATGGGGCCAAAAACATAGACCACACTATAAGCGAGGATGCAAGCTAACGAGAGACCAAAAAAAATCTGCTAGACAATGAGAAAACCACAGGGTGGGGTGGGGGTAGGAATTAGGTTGTTTAATGACTGAATCGTCTGTTTTAATTGCATCGGTAATACTTGTCAATAAAGTGCTTTTTCTAATGAAGTTGTTCATTATTCTGCATTTAATACATAGTTGGTACACTTTGCCTACAATGTGTGCAGTTTCATATTTTTATATTTTAATGTGTGAACATTCTGATTGGTCCAAATAGCCCATGAAATTATTATGCAGTATTCTCATTACTGTGATTGTGAGAAAACTATTTTAACCCTTCCTTCTGGAATGTTTTGTTGTCAATGAACATTTTCACTGTCATTTTTTTTATTTGATTCACACACAAAAATTGGTCAAAAAATGTACCACCACAAGGGCTTGTTATGTCCATTTACCAACGCAACCATCACATGTACACAAAAACATTTGTATATTGCATCACTGCTTTTTGTTTGGTTTTTTAGTCTGGTTCATGGTGTAGTAAGTAAAAATGTATTGTGAAGCATAGTGTCTGCAAACCTGAGTAACTGTTGATAAACCACAAACAAGAATACTTTTTTCAAAAACCAGCAATATTTATTTTGTGGGATAATTGTCTATGTAGAAACTCAATTTTTGTGTTGTTCAGCTAGTACAATATTGATGCCGTGATGATTTCATTGCAAGTAATAGTGAAACTTATTATCACCCTTGAATAAATCTCTTTAAGTGCCAATTCCTGAATTGTCTGTAACTTCTTTCCTGTGCAATAGTCTGGATACGTGAAACAAATCTCTATATTTTATGCAGTATTCATTTTGCTTGGTTGCCTTGCTATCTTTGATCACATGATTAAGTAAGTTAATTTAAGTAAGTTAATTTAAGATCATTTTATTATATTATGTACACAGCAGCATTTACAGCGGTGTTTGATTAAACAAACTGAGTTTACCTGAAATACTACTGGCCGCTAGATCTTAGCATGTAGAATTTGCATGACTTTTAACGATTCTTATATTCTACCCCCTTTATTTGATTCAAAAGACATAATTAACATAATAATATAAATTAAGGAGACCAGATTTTATTCAGTGCAACAATACATTATTAGCTGTTACAATAGATTGACATATTTAATGTTTAATTACAAGAGGACATTTATGATGATTACACTTGAAAGGAACTAAATGATGGAACTAAAATGCAAATTTCACTTGATGAAAAGTTATTTAATTGGTATTTATTTATTTATGTACTGCCTCCACTATGCATGACATTTTCATTTATGGAAATTTCCTTGAACATTATTAATTACAGTGTACTTTGGTAAGAAATGTAACAAATTATATGGCTTCTTTTTAAAAGTTGATAATTTGATAATGTTGATTAAAATTTCCAGGTACTAATCTGCTGTCTTTGACAATAAACAAGTGATAAATCAAAGTTTCCATTACCGATTTTGATCGCTATTTTCTTCAAGTTCAACAACTAGGGATTCATTTTTTTAGTATTTTCTAGCTTTAAAAAAAGGGATCAACGTCTGACTAAACATTGTGTATTACCTTTTCAACGTCTGACTAAACATTGTGTATTACCTTTTCAATGTCTGACTTCACATTGTGTATTACCTTTTTTCTGATTGTGCTTTTTTAGTTGGTCATTCTTTTATTTTTTTATATCTTTATTATATTATTATATATTTATTATATAAATTTTTTTAGGTCAATTGTGTGATGTTATTAGTACAGAACTATGATTTTACATTTTAGATTTGCTTCATCCCTACATTTTCACAAAGTTTTGCTGGGAAAGCTGACAGTAACAGTATTAGTCAAAATTATTACTGAATGTCCAACTGAAACTGCACAGATCTAAATCTGCTGTGATGCATGTGTTTAGAAACAATCAGTGGAACAAACAACATAGACCCTGATCTGCAGGTGCATATGTAACAGCAGATCAGGCCTATGTTATGTTGTTTGCAGATGAACATGACTGATATGCAAGCATATATGGTACTAGTCATATTAATAAGTTATTGGTAGGTATATAGCATATTGGTAGATAGGTAGCATATTGGTAGATATATAACATATTGGTAGATATTTAGCATATTGGTAGATATATAGCATATTGGTAGATATATAGCATATTGGTAGATATATAGCATATTGGTAGATATATAGCATATTGGTAGATATATAGCATATTGGTAGATATGTAGCATATTGGTAGATATATAGCATATTGGTAGATATATAGCATATTGGTAGATATATAGCATATTGGTAGATATGTAGCATATTGGTAGATATATAGCATATTGGTAGATATGTAGCATATTGGTAGATATATAGCATATTGGTAGATATGTAGCATATTGGTAGATATATAGCATATTGGTAGATATGTAGCATATTGGTAGATATATAGCATATTGGTAGATATGTAGCATATTGGTAGATATATAGCATATTGGTAGATATGTAGCATATTGGTAGATATGTAGCATATTGGTAGATATGTAGCATATTGGTAGATATATAGCATATTGGTAGATATGTAGCATATTGGTAGATATATAGCATATTGGTAGATATGTAGCATATTGGTAGATATATAGCATATTGGTAGATATATAGCATATATTGAAAACAATAAGAGGACACATTGCATTTATGACGATTACACTTAAAAGGAACTAAAAGATAGAACTAGAATACAATTTTCAATTGATAAAAAATTATTTAATTTGTATTTATTTATTAAAGTACTGCCTTCACCCAGCGTAACTGACATTTTTGTTGATCAAAATGTTCTTACATATCATTAATTGTGGTATACTAGGAATGCCATTTGGAAAGAAAATGTAACAAATTGTATGATCTATTTTAAATTTGATATTTCATAATATTGATTAAAATTTCCAGGTCCTATTGACCAGTTTTCGATGATAATGAGTGATATATCAAAGTTTCCGTTACCAATTTTGATTGGACTGCTCAAGTGGTCTAGTGATTAGAGCATCCACCTCAGAAGTGGGAGGTCATGGGTTTGAACCCCGGCCATGTCGTACCAAACGACTTACAAAAATGGTACTAACAGCTGCCTTGCTAGGCACTCAGCATTTAGAAGTTAGTGTTAGGACTGGTTGGCCTGGTGTCAGGACAATGTGACTGGGTGGGAGGACATCTTGCTACATGCCTGTGGCATGTAGCCCCAGTGCTAAACAATGCTATAAACTGCCTCACTGCAGACATTGTAGCAATATAACTGAAATTTTTTTAAAACTGTATTAAAAATCCTAATCATATACACACCAATTTTGATCACGATTTTCTTCAAGTTCAACAAATAGGGATACATTTTTGGGGTTATTTTTGGTTTTCAAAATGGTATCCATGCCTGACCCCGTGTTATAAGTGGGTTGCGAGTTAATCAGGGCACAAGTTTTCGAGGGAGTGATGTATGTTGTACTTAACTTTGTCCGAAGTTATTTTCTAAATTGACACGAATTGATTTTTTTAAACAACTAATACATAGCTAAGTTATTCTACTATGTATTTGTTTAATATTATTATCATTAATAATTGAAGTAAACATGTTTATTTGGGTGTGGGTCAAAGGTTATTGGAATGCCCTTACAATTTACTGGCATACTTGACATAGTCCTGATTATATAATGTAATTATAGTAATAGGCTTTTGAATTATAACTAATATTTTATTTTGTAGAAATTTAAAAGTTTCTATTAGGTTACTTTCCATTTGGTAATAGATGTTTCTATACAATGCTAATTTTGAGTTAAGGTCAAGTAAAGGATTATATAATCTTGCCACTGGAAGGTTATTCATTCGTGCTCAAACATCTGAGCAGAATCAAGTTATTGTTGTGTACAATATTGAAAAGTGCTCTCATTATATTCTTGGAAATAGGGACTTGAATTTATGTTGAAATTTCAAAAAATGATTTCGTCTTGGATTATATTATTGTGATTAAATAAAAGATTGTTAGAACATCACAGGCACATTAACACTTTCAGTTTTGGACATAATTTGAATTTCCACTATTAAAAGCTGATTCAGAACTTTAGTTATTAGGACTTGTGTCTGTAATTCTATAATTATTTGGGAGTTAATTGGCAATACCTTAAGTTTCCTTTGTTTTACATTTTCCCTTTGTATCTAGGGAATAAATTATTTGTTGAATTTTACAAAGCTTGCTGCTTTTCATTCATTTCTGGTACTTCTTTTTAGACCCTAATACTCATAGCATCTTAAAATGGCATTAAAAATATTTTGTTTATGTTTTGATCCATTTTCTTTGAAAATTGCATGTTGTTCATATCAGTAACAGGACTTCAGTGTTCATTAGCATTTTTCAAACACAGCTTCGTTCTGACTGGTTTCTCATTATTTCAGGCCAGCATGTGGCCATCTATACCTTTGGTTGTGAGCCAGTCTACAATTGGTACAGCAATGGGTCTGACAACTTCCATTCAGATGATTGGTATTGGAATATCCAATCTTATTGTTGGTCAGATTCTAGGAAAAAATCAAAAGTAAGTAGAATTACTAGATGTCCTAATTGTTTCATAGTTTGGTCTGAAATTGTAGGGGTGATAACTTGTTGTAAATAAGATTTTGTTTTTGGTCTTTCTACGTTTGAGAAGAATCAAAAGAACACATTGAAGTTGTATGCAAAATGATGAATTAGCTAGTTTGAATAGTCATTTGAGAAGATTTAAAGAGTGGAAAATCTGATAAGTGGATTTATGCAGTGAAATGTTTTGCATTAAACACAAGATTTTAAAACAAAAATACTTTGTAAAAAGACTTTTGAACTGTTTAGTTCACTGGAATTGTGTGGAACTATTGGAGATAGTATTTATTGTCCAGAATTACATCATGCAGCCAATTTGTCAAATGATAAAAAAAAAGAAATTAAAAAAAAGAAGCCACATGGCATAGGCATCATGTAATGTTTCAACAGTATCGTCTGACATTTATAATGTAGAGTCATTCCCGGTTATCTCAGTTACGTCGGGGGGTCAGAAAATTGTCAACCTTACCAGGTCCCAAGATATCAAGGTTCATAAAAACAGGAGCTGTAATTTTATAGATGTCATTAACCTTTATGACTTTCTCTTTCTCTTAGGTCTACTGGAACATTGCCAACAAACAAATCGTAGTTTTGAGATTAATTATTGCTTTATTTGTATAAAGTTTTTTTTATTAACAAGGGTTGTGATTTAAAAATGTTTTAGACAGCTGGTGTTTTGTAATTTTTGATGCCTCAGTTTTTAATTTGTGAGTCACTATTTTTTATGGGGTACCATTTTTCAAAATTAATTTTGTGGTTGTCGTAAACCACAGATTTAAGGACATGGTGAAATGATACTTCTATGGAAATAAACTAGATCCGTGAATCCAAAGCATGAAATTAATTTCAAATAAAACATATTTATTCACAAACAAATTAACAGCTAAGAAAATAAATTAATTCACAGTATTGTATTATTATTATTTCTAAAACATTTTCCCTTAATATGCACTTAAAGTTGTTTTCATTTTCTTACAGTTTGAAAGATTCTGATGTTTTAGAAAGGTGGAAGTTTGTTATGATATTTCTGCTTGCAAACACACTGGCATGTGTTGCAACAACTGTTAGTTTGAACATTGTTGACAGGAGAAAAGTAAGTTATTTATTTTTAGATGATATTTTTTATTTATTTTATGACTTCCAGAAGTTAAGGTATTTTGAGAAGGAATATTCTTTAATAGAGTATTTGTGATGGGAATAACACAGACTGTGCTATATTTGTGATGGGAATAACACAGACTGTGCTATATTTGTGATGGGAATAACACAGACTGTGCTAGAGGTATATTTGTGATGGGAATAACACAGACTGTGCTATATTTGTGATGGGAATAACACAGACTGTGCTATATTTGTGATGGGAATAACAGACTGTGCTAGAGGTATATTTGTGATAGGAATAACACAGACTGTGCTAGAGGTATATTTGTGATGGGAATAACACAGACTGTGCTAGAGGTATATTTGTGATGGGAATAACACAGACTGTGCTAGAGGTATATTTGTGATGGGAATAACACAGACTGTGCTAGAGGTATATTTGTGATGGGAATAACACAGACTGTGCTAGAGGTATATTTGTGATGGGAATAACACAGACTGTGCTAGAGGTATATTTGTGATGGGAATAACACAGACTGTGCTAGAGGTATAATTTGACCTAGCTAATGATGCCTGAGCATTTTATGCCACTCTGATTTCCCGATTTATTCATTTGGCATTAGTACTAAGGTGTACAACATTATACATTCTTGCAAGATTCCCCAAATGCTCAGATCTATAGATTTCCAATATGATGTACTCATTAAAGTGTACAATACATTCTTGCAAGATTCCCCAAATGCTCAGATCTATAGGTTTCCAATATGATGTACTCATTAACTGCCATGTGTACATTAGTTTCTTCATAAAATCAGTTTAGAACCATAAGTGAACCTGTCATGGGGAAATAATGGCAGACATCGCTGTGTCAGGGAAGTATCACATTATTAGATTGTCTATTTTTGTAAACCATTAGTCAAATAAATTAAGGAAAATAAACAATTCATATAAAGCAGAGACTAAATAGTATGTTATTAAAGAATTTGCTTTTAAATGCAATTTTGTAGGTTAGAAACATACAGAACAATGCTCTGTTATGGAATTCGAGAGGCACCATAAGGTCAAAGTTGTTTTCTAACTTTGCTCATTTGTGTGGAAATGAGAAGAAAAATAAAACATCAAAATAAATACTATTTAACAAATGCCTAACATTGCTGCAAGTACATAGACAAATTTTTGAAACATGGTCAATCCTATCAATTTACTGTTGTATCTGTAAAGTCAGTGGTTAGATTATGAAAACCCCTTTTTTCTAAAAATAGATGTGCTTATATGTTGGCTGAGGCAATTTGGTTGGAGAGATGGGTTTAATTCATTCATATACTGACTCAGATTCTTCATTGTGTAGTCTATGAACAGTTACTGTAATGTTCAATCGGCAACAAAGACATTTGGGCGAACAGTATGATCTGAACGAGTGTGCATTTATTCTCTTGTACAAGGTACAGGGTTGTTTCAAACAAGTTTAGAAATATTTTCAAGTGCCATTTCATTGTGAACTTTTCGAAAGTAAAAAGAAAATTCTTAGTTAAAGGTAGTTGATTAAGCAATTGTACGACCTTACAATTACAATACTGTAATCAAATTAGTTAAATTCATTACAATGTATAGCTTTTACTTTGCTCCTTTAAAGTCATATGGTCAAAATATACTGAGCAGCAGAGAGGGTGAATCCTACAACTTTCCGAGCGTCGATTTGGAAATCTGAGGCTTCTACCAAATAGCAAAAAAAATGGCGTCTATTCGATAAAATAAGATTTCCTTATATACGCCAACATCGTTGTCACTCACCCTCTCTGCTGCTATGGGTTAACAAAAAAAATAAATGATTTTAACCGAATATTTGATCGAGTCCGATACGATATCGTGTTACAGGTTCATGTAAATTTATCGTTACAAATCCATGCGGGTTTGATTGAGCTACGCTAAAGAAG
Source organism: Unio delphinus (assembly GCA_029339505.1). Lineage (NCBI taxonomy): Eukaryota > Metazoa > Mollusca > Bivalvia > Unionida > Unionidae > Unio > Unio delphinus. Next base: position 37,485,400 of record JAQISU010001235.1, read on the forward strand.
TTTTTGAATTGATTGAAGTCCATATCGGAACACCATGTCTGCCAAATATTTTGACATGTATGTGTATCAACGCCGTTGAATACAGCAAGAATATTACAGTTGTCTCTGATCACTTTTGGAATCTGAGTGTAGCGTTGAGTGACATATATCACGTCGGTGTTTTTATGTCTGCCTCGGGAAAATATCCTAGCTGGGTTTGTTTGTTTATCCAGCATCACATCGTTGTATACGACTAAATTGTTAATGCTTCCATCAAGGTCATCCACGGATGGTGCCTCGTCAATATCGGTTATAAAATCAACGACGTTCTCACCTTTAATCTCTGATGCATTCTCGTTAAAATCTTTTAGCACTTCATAGCATCGTTGATCATCTACGCTAGGAGCAACTAAATACAACTTATCCCACTTTATCCATCTCATTATTAAATTGAGTAACAATTGCGTCTTGCCGGATCCAGATGGCCCGATTATAATCATCCGGATAGAGTTTGGTAGCGCTGCATGATGCTTAACTGGTTCTCTTGCTTTAGTCGCTGAAAAATCAATTATATCCATATCCTTATACATAAATTATGGATCTATATTGTGTGAAGTGTAAAACGCGTACTGGCACAGATGACTTGACGACGATTACAACTAAAAATAACCGATCAGCGCTTTCTGGTAAATGCGTACAATGTAGTACAAAGAAATTTAGATTTGTTTCACTTGGTAAACCCAAGGAACCTTTAAAAAAAAACGAGGAGGTGATATCGCAGCCAAATTGGCAAAGCTCCCTGGAACCCCATGGGCAAAGTACCCCGGAGAAAAGCACCTTCCAGGATATAGCTACTGTGGCCCCGGAACACGATTAGATATCAGACTTGATGATCAAAATCAACCTCGACGTGGTGAAGAACCGATAAACGCTATTGATAAGGCGTGTCATGCTCATGATGTTGCATATAAAAGCAGCAATTTGCAACACAGGCATCTCGCGGATGTGAAATTAATTCACGCGTTAAATGCTATTCCTGATAAATCTTTCAGAGAAAAGTTGGCTTCATGGTTGGTAAAATCAGCTATGAAAGGCAAATTGATGTTAGGTGCCAGTAATTAATAACAACATGGAATCTATTTATTATTCTCCAAAAGGATACTGGCGGGGTAACGCTGCAATCAATAAACTCGCTAGCGCTGCAAAAGTAAAAAAAACCACTGCGGCTAATTGGTTATCCAAACAGGCTATATGGCAAATTTATCTACCGCGTCCAAAACAAATCAATTTCTCGCATTTTGATGTTACCGGACCCAATGAAGTTCATCAAGCTGATTTATTGTTTTTACCACATGACAACGGTTACAAATACGCGCTAACCGTAGTTGACGTTGCGAGTCGATACAAACAAGCAGAACCTCTAAAAACAAAATCATCACTTGAAGTAGCTTCTGCATTTGAAAGGATTTATCGACGAGGCCCACTACGCTGGCCAAATCTATTGCAGATTGATCCTGGCAAGGAATTTCAAGGCGCTGTTTTATCAGCGATGAAACATCACAATGTCACCATCAGACGAGGGCATACTGCGCTACATCGCGATCAGGCAATCGTTGAACGATTTAATCGGACTCTTGCTGAGCGGTTATTTGGATATCAATACGCGAAGGAGTTTATTCAGGATAAAAGATCCCGTGAATGGGTTAAGAGATTACCAGCTGTGATTACCGCGCTCAATAACGAGATTACTCGAACAATTAACATGAAACCGGTCAACACGATTAAGAAAGCGTCTATACCAAAATTGGAAATCCAAGGAATTTCACAAAAAGATTTCAAAGAACCAATTCTTGGTAGTAATGTCACTGTTAGGTATTTATACGAACCAGGAGAGCTTGAAGGTGGCACAAAAAGGGCTACTGATCCTATTTGGAGTGTTACTGCACACAATATATCTACTATAATACGATCAACTGGTAGACCTCCAATCTATAAATTGGATTCAACTGCCCCTCAGCGGGATTTTACACGCGAACAATTACAAGTAATTCCTGATGATACTCAATTACCACTGTGGGGTCTTACCTAGCGCCGTTGCGTCTATTACACTCAAGACAAGTCAACATCACATTGTTTCTGATATGACCAATGCTGCTATTCTTTCTGTCTACGGTAAATTGGCGAGGATCTTTATCCGAATAACGCCAACGCATTATACAATTGCAACTTGCGCAGTGATTATTCTGTTGTTGTTTCAGCGTAATTATTAATTCAGCATCAATATCAAATTGTCGTTGGTTTTTTTTGTCTTGTTGTTTGTAACCGGATAGTTTTTTATCAATAGTTTTAACATCAACGATGCTAGCATCATCCATTGTGGTGTCATCATTGCCTGACTCTGTCAGGACAATTCTTCGAAGCTGATTTATTTTTCGTACTCTGGATACTGCGAGATACACTAAATTCGACCATTCGATGCGATTATCTACCATCCAAACAATTGTGTCTGTGATAGTCAATCCCTGTGAAGAATGTATCGTCGCTGCGTATCCTAGCGTCCACGGGGATTTATTAGCGCGCATTGCATCTTCAACGACGCTGATATCAACCAGCACAATATCATTTAATACGAGAATTTGTTTTTCACGCCCTGACTCTGTCAGGCCTGGAATATCAACTTCTATATTCTGCTTTCGTGTATCCGAAGGCCTATAACACAACGGTACTGGAAGTGTTGCAAATTTTTCTTTATGCAATTCAAATAACTTCATCTGAAGTGTGTCTCTGACTATCTTTCTACTTGCAATTATCTAATCGTTTGGTCTCCACGTTTCCCAAAAATCATTCATTGGAGTTTCTGAAATTATTTCACGCGCTATTTCACACTGGATTTTATCCGGTTGTAATCTAATTAGCGCTTTGAATTCTCGTAATCGTTCATCAAGTGATCTATAATCAGTGTTAATTTCCTTATAATAGTCTACAAAACCCTTTAGCCATTCATGTGAGGATGCACCGACAAATGGTGGTGGTTGGCCGTGATCACCGCACATGACGACTTTTGTGTTTTTGTTTAACAACCACTCGAGAAATGTTTGTAATACATCTAATGACACTGTGCATATTTCATCCCAAATTATGATTTCAGGAATGAATTTATCACCCATTCGATCAGGGGTCCATTCATCGCCTTTCCATCGAAAGAAACTATGGTAAGTACAGGCATTTACCCCTCGTTGTTTCATCTCTCTGGCGAGTCTGTGAGTCGGTGTTAGCACAATCATGTTTGACCGATGAAATAATTCGATTGCACGAGTTGTCTTTCCTGACCCACCACAACCGTTTAAATAAACTGTCTTGTATCTACATATTGGATCAGATACCGGTGGTGCATTAGAAAATTCTGATTGAATTTCAATACAGTTACAACAAAGATATTTATCATCCATGGCAACGTCTGCAGATTCACAATCCTCATATAGTGTTTCCTTTTTAAATCTCCAACGTCCCCAATTTTCCTCGGGGTCTGTGAATGCCGCTACAGCTGATTTGTATTTATTGTGTATATACATCGAATCAGTAGCTACTCTAACCGCGGTATTAGGAAATCTATTAATCATCGAAAATAGATAAATAGAAGCATAGGCTAGCATAGAACTTCTCAAATGTGTGTACTGGGAATTATATCCATCACAGTAGGTAACAACCGTACCCAATTTCTCACCATTGGATAGAAAAGCATCCTTACGGGATACAAGTTTTCCCTGTTTCGTTAAATCCGTTACAATAAAATCGTATTCAGCGACGTCTATGATCAACCGCGAAGAATATTTTGCGTTGTCGTATCTTCCACCCTGGGTAAATTTACCGATTATTCTTCGTCCAAAATCTTTTGCTTGTTCTTTTTTAATTTCAAATAACTCCTTAGACCAATTCATGATTTGTTCTTCATTGAAATCAGGAAATTGTTTTCGCTGTTCGCTAATTATACGATCTAGATCGGGTTGTGTTAGCCAAACTTCTTTCTGATCTCGATAGGATATAATCGCTTCACTGACAATCAACGATATTAGCATACCACAATCAATCATATATCGTAGTAACACTATTGGCATCCACGCCTTTTCAGATATATGTCTACCAATCCAAAGATAACTACACGGATGTAACCCTGTAGCTAATTCGAATGATATCACACGAGCGAATCCAGTTAAATCAAAATCAGGCAACGAACCATTAATCGCAACACGAGTCATTTCATGCGTGGGGTGTCCAAATCGTTTAAAATAGTTACTACATTCCCCATACCCGAGAAAACTTCCAGGATAACACGCGGATATATCAATTAAAATCATACCATCACGTGAGTATTTTGTATTCCACAGTCCTCCATGACCAAATTCGACGCAACTCAATTTAACGTCCTCGAGAAAATCACTTCGTGTTGGACGCCATGAGTTTTTTTCTCTTGCAAAGTGAGCTACCACTGATGGAATAGTAAAACTATCCGTTAATAGTTTTTCATGGAAACTCTCCGGTGAAAAATCATTAGCAATTTTTCTCATTCTAGTATCTAACTCTTCAATGCGATATAATTCACCATTTGGTCTTACAAATTGATCAAATCCTGATTCGGAACCAGCACTACTAAGTAACCACACTGACACAGGATCATCTTTACACAACGCGTGAATAGCATCAAATAATTTCTCTTCATAGAAAACATCCTTGAGGAATTCCGGGGGAATATATCTCACAGTTCTATCTCGTGGAAATATTGTTACTGCAGGTGTCCACGCGTGTTTGTTATGATCAATAATTTGTATTGGCGCTCCATTTTTGTTATATTTCGGTTCGTGTAATACTTCTCCGGTTATCGTCATAACGGTTATTGGGAATCTTAATAATGTTTCTAATTTAGCTATGTCAGAAATCTTTGCACCGTGCTGTTTCACTGTCAGTTCCCATTCGGTTATTTTCCTACGTCGCAGATCAGTTAGTTTATTTCCTCAGGATGCATTTGTGAAGTATTCCATTACCCGTGTTGCTACACAATTCAGTGAACTAGAATATTTCATAGGAGCTAGTTTTGCAATATCGGGTTTATCATTTAACGGATATATTCCATAAACGATTGCTGTTACAGGATAAGATCTCTCGTAGTATGGTTTGTCAATTCCAGTTAGAATTCCTGGTTTGGAACCTCTACTCACAATGACAGCTTTTTTATTCTTGAGGATTGGTTCAAATTTATCCCTGATAATCCATTTGCCTTCGACTTCGATAATGAATTTTATTCTGAAAAAATACTTCTGTTTGGAATTGCTTTGCAATGAAAATCCTTTGGATTTCCCCACCAAGGTGTGAAATTATCTCAGCTGCTCTTTCATCATTCATAGTAGCATCGATGATTGGTACATTGACATCTTCATCAATAATTCTAAATGTCGACCAACAGTGTGCTGCACCGTCTCGATATAATTCATTAAAACACTCCCTGATTTTACCCAGTATAGTTCTATCACCGATTAGACGTTTTGGTGTATCAGAGACTCTATCGAGATTAAAATTAGCATTTTTCCAGGGCTTAATTTTCGATAATCTTTGGAACTCCTTATCAAGATTGAATTTAGTATTTTTCCAAGGCTTAATTTTCGATAATCTTTGGAACTCCTTATCAAGATTGAATTTAGTATTTTTCCAAGGCTTAATTTTCGATAATCTTTGGAATTCTTTCATGGTATAATCAATGAATTTAGTATTTTTCCGAGGCTTAATTTTCGATAATCTTTGGAATTCTTTCAGTATAGTTCTATCACCGATTAGACGTTTTGGTGTATTAGAGACTACATTTTTGTAGGGCTTAATCGCTGATAATCTCTCGAATTCCTCATTCATATAATTAAAACAAGTATTTAAATAGAAAGTTTGTATATAATGAATCACTGCAAATGGCTTATGATTGGATCAACAACCCCGTGTAACAAATCATGCAGAGGCGAATTCTGTGGGTATCATTTACAAAGCGTTCGCAACGGTTCCCTTGGCCCTCTCCCATGCCTCCGATGTGGGGCTGAGGTAAGGGGAAAATTTATGTTGTGTCTTGCTTGTGGGGGTAAACGATACAGGGAACTAAAACGCTATTATGACAAACGAATAAAAAATGCAATCATTGACCCTACTGATGACTCCGTCAGTGACAAAATCATAAAAAACCCTCAAGATTATATCAAGAGGTTTATAATTAAAGCAGATATAAATTAGATAAATAGTATTATTATACAAATGAGCCAAGATTTAAGACCCCATCCGGTGCTTGTTAATTACGAAGCCTCCAGTGATGGTGTTGTTAGAAATTGCAGACTAAAGAAACCGGTTGGATCTCTGAATAATATGGGATATTTGATGTTTGCAGCCGGGAGGAAGAAATATCTTAATCACAGAATAATCTATGAAGTATTTCATGGACCGATCAAAGACGGCCTTGTTATTGATCACATAAATGGCGTGAAGACTGATAATTGTCCTGAGAATCTTCAAGCCATTTCGCAGCGCGATAACCTTTTAAAAAGCAACGCTGGTAGGCACTCAAAACGCCCTAGGGGGGTCAAATCGTTTGATTTAGAAAGCAACGAGGAGAGAATCTTACAATCAATAAATTCGGCCGGTAGATACTTTGATATTTGTAGACCTTCGATACAAAGAGTAGCGGGAAATATAATTAAAACAGCTCTGTCAAAAAAGACAAATCACAAAATAAAATTCGTATACACTTGAAACGATTTAAGGGAGATAAATCCTTTAAGTATAAATCAAATAACTCAATACACTCTACCTGCTAAGTTCCCTTGTATTATGTGTCGTCTGCTATTACCTGTAGAGAGAGGTATAATGACGTGCGCGCCCACGTGACTGTAATGGAGTAATACACAGCTTCGGTAGTTGAATTCTTAACAATTTCTAAAACCTTTTATTGTCGCTTTGGCTAAAACTGTATTATTTAAACAGTTGTATTTATTTAGACCATCTATAATACACTTTCAGTACAAGATCTTTATAATCTAACAGCAGAGGAGGTGAACAGACCAGCTTTTTTAGTCGTCAACGATGCTTCCTTCTAGTTAATATTTACTAGGAAGTCCTAATTTGTCAAATAAACCCTTCTAGTTAATATTTACTAGGAAGTCTTAATTTGTCAAATAAACCCTTCTAATAAATATCAAGAGAAGGGTCCATTTGGTAAAAAAAAAGATGCCATTTAGTTGACGTTCACCTCCTCGGCTGCTAATGCGCTAACTAAATATTTGATCAAGTCCGATACGATATCTTGTCCGAGGGTCTGATAAATTTATCGTCACAAATCCGTGTGGGATTGTCTGAGCGTGGCTAAAGAAATTTCTAAATCGATTATGATCCATATCACCACCGCACCAAGTTTGCCAAATATTTCTAAGAGTATGAGTATCAACTCCGTTAAATACACACAGCATATTGCAGTTATCTCTGATCACTTTTGGTATTTGAGTGTAACGTTGAGTGATATATATCACATCGGTGTTTTTATGTCTGCCTCTGGAAAATATTCTAGCAGGATTCTTTTGATTATCTAACATGATATCATCATATACGACTAAATTGTTAATACTTCCATCAATATCATCAATATTCGGTGCCTCTTCGATATCGGTTATAAACTCAATAACACCATCGCCGTTAATTTCTTGCGCGGCATCATTAAAATCCTTTAATACTTCATAACATCGTTGATCGTCTACACTCGGAGCAATCATGTACAATTTATCCCACTTCATCCATCTCGTTATCAAATTAAGTAGCAATTGTGTTTTACCACTTCCAGATGGTCCGATGATAATCGCGCGAATAGAATTTGGTAACATTGCATGGTGTCTAATAGGTTCCCGTCGTCTCGTAGCTGAATAATCAATTACATTCATAACTGTTATATATAAATTATGGATCTATATTGTGTGAAGTGTAGGACGCGTACTGGCACAAATGACTTGACGACGATTACAACGAAAAATAATCGATCAGCGCTTTCTGGTAAATGCGTACAATGTAGTACGAAAAAATTTAGATTTACTTCCACGAAACCTTTAAAAAAAAACGAGGAGGTGATATTGCAGCCAAATTGACAAAACTCCCAGGAACACCGTGGGCAAAGTATCCAGGAGAAAAGCACCTTCCAGGATATAGCTACTGTGGACCGGGAACACGATTAGATATCAGACTTGATGATCAAAATCAGCCCCGACCCGGCGAATATCCAATAAACGCTATTGATAAGGTGTGTCATGCTCATGATGTCGCTTATAAAAGCAGCAATCTTCAACACAGACATCTCGCAGATGTAAAATTAATTCATGCGTTAAATGCTATTCCTGATAAATCCTTCAAAGAAAAATTAGCTTCGTGGTTGGTAAAATCTGCTATGAAGGGTAAATTGATGTTAGGTGCTGGTAATTGAAAATGCTAGCATTTTAATATGGAATCTATTTATTATTCTCCGAGAGGATACTGGAGAGGTTACGCAGCAATCAATAAACTAGCTAGTGCATCAAAGGTGAAAAAAACTACAGCGGCAAACTGGTTATCTAAACAGGCAATATGGCAAATTTATCTACCAGCGCCTAAACAAATTAACTATTCGCATTTTGATGTTACAACACCTAATGAAGTTCATCAAGCTGATATACTATTTCTGCCGCATGACAACGGTTACAAATACGCGTTAACGTTAGTTGATATTGCAAGTCGATACAAAGAAGCAGAACCGTTAAGGACAAAATCATCTACTGAAGTAGCTTCTGCATTTGAGAGGATTTATCGACGAGGTCCTCTGCGCTGGCCAAATCTGTTACAAGTTGATCCTGGCAAGGAATTTCAAGGTGTTGTTACATCTACGATGAAACATCATAATGTCGCCATCAGACGAGGACACACTGCGCTACATCGCGATCAGGCAATTGTTGAACGGTTTAATAAAACCCTTGCTGAGCGGTTATTCGGATATCAATACGCAAAAGAATTCATACAGGATAAACGATCCCGTGAATGGGTCAAGAGATTACCAGCTGTGATTACCGCAATCAATAATGAGATTACTAGAACAATTAATATGAAACCTGTCAACGCTATTAAGAAGGCGTCTATCAAAATGGAAATCCAAGGAATTTCACAAAAAGATTTCAAAGAACCAATTCTTGGTAGTAATGTCATTGTAAGGTACTTATATGAACCAGGAGAGCTTGAGGGTGGTAAAAAAAGAGCTACTGATCCTATTTGGAGTGTCACTACGCATAAAATATCCGGCATAACACGATCTACGGGTAGACCTCCAATCTATAGACTGGATTCAACTGCTCCTCAGCGAGGATTTACACGCGAACAATTACAAGTGATCCCCGAGGATACTCAATTACCACCGCGTGGTCTTAACTAGCACCTAAGGTGCTGTCACCCCGGCGTCTGTTGCACTCAAGACAAGTCAACCTCACATTGTTTCTGACATGACCGAGATTGTTATCTTTTCTATCTACGGTGAATTGGCGAGGATCTTTATCCGACCAATTCCAACTCATTATACAATTACAACTCGCGCAGTGATTGTTCTGTTGTTGCTTTAGTGTCTTAATTAATTCAGCATCAATGTCAAATTCTCTTTTATTTTTTTTATCCTGTTGTTTATAACCAGAGAGTTTTTTTCTGATTATATTATCATCGGTGTGTATATTACTTATTGTATTGTCATTATCATTAACCACAATTCTTCGAAGTTGGTTTATTCGCCGTACTCTGGATACTGCGAGATAAACTAAATTTGACCACTCAATATGATTATCTACTATCCAAAGAGTTGTATCGGATATAGTCAATCCCTGTGAAGAGTGTATTGTTGCTGTATAACCTAGCGTCCACGGGGATTTATCAGCACCTAATGCATCTTTAACGACGCTGATATCAACCAACACAATATCATTTAATACTAAATTCTGCTTTTGTTGTTGTCCAGGAATGTCAACGTCGATATTCTGCTTTCGTGTATCCTTAGGTCTATAACAGAGTGGTACTGGAAGCGTTGCAAATTTTTCTTTATGTAGCGCAAACAACTTCATCTGAAGTGCGTCTCTGACTATTTTTCTACTCGCGATTATTAAATCATTTGGCTTCCACATTTCCCAAAAATCATTCATGGGAGTTTCTGAAATTATTTCACGCGCTATTTCACATTGGATTTTATCCGGTTGTAATCTAATTAGCGCTTTGAATTCTCGTAATTGTTCATCAAGTGATCTATGGTCGGTATTAATCTCTTCATAATAATCTACAAATCCTTTTAACCATTCATGTGGAGATCCACCAACAAATGGCTGCGGTTGGCCGTGATCCCCGCACATGACGACTTTTTTATTTTTCAATAACAACCATTCAAGAAATATCTGTAATACTGTCAATGATACCGTGCATATTTCATCCCAGATTATTACATCAGGAATGAATTTATCTCCCATTCGATCAGGAGTCCATGTATCGCCTTTCCATCGAAAGAAGCTGTGATAAGTACAGGCTTTTACCCCCCGCGCTATCATCTCTCTGGCGAGTCTGTGAGTTGGTGTTAACACAACCATGGTTGACCGACGAAATAATTCGATTGCACGAGTTGTCTTTCCTGATCCACCACAGCCGTTTAAATAAACTGTCTTGTATCTACAAATCGGATCGGATACGGGCGGTGCAGTAGAAAATTCTGATTGAATCTCTGAGATATTATGGTTACTTTTCAAGTATTTATCATCCATAGCAACGTCTGCGGATTTACAATACTCATGTAGTGTTTCTTTTTTAAACCTCCAATTCCCCCACGCTTCCTTAGGATCTGTGAATTTAGCTACATCTGATTTGTATTTCTCATGGATATACATCGAATCAGTAGCTACTCTAACCGCGGTATTAGGAAATCTATTTATCATCGAGAATAGATTAATACAAGAATAGGCTAGCATAGAACTTCTCAATTGTGTGTATTGACAACTTTTTCCATCACAGTAGGGTAACAACCGTACCTAGTTTCTTACCATTTCGAAGGACATCATCTACCCAAACATTATTAGTTCCGCTCGCAGATTTGTAAGCTTCCTCATCTAATTCCCCTGATAGAAAAGCGTTCTTACGGGTTACAAATTTCCCTTTTTTTATTAAATCAGATATTATGAAATTGTATTCTTCATCGTCTATGATTAATCTCGAAGAGTATTTTGCATTATCAAATCTTCCACCTTGAGTGAATTTACCGATTATTTTTCGTCCGAGATCTTTAGCCTCTCTATTACTACCTTCGAATAATTTCTTAGACCAATCTATGATTTGTTCCTCGCTGAAATTCTTCGAATTTCCATCTAGAAATTGTTTTCGTTGTTCGTTAATTATTTTTTCTAGATCGGGTTTTGGTAACCAAACATCTTTCTGAGCGTTATAACAAATAATCGCTTCACTGACAATTAATGATGTTAACATACCACAATCGATCATATACCGCAATAGCACAATTGGCATCCACGCTTTTTCATACATATGTCTACCAAGCCAAAGATAACTACACGGATGTAACCCTGTAGCTAATTCGAATGATATCACACGAGCGAACCCGGTTAAATCAAAATCAGGCAATGGACCATTAATCGCAACACGAGTCATTTCATGTGTGGGATGTCCAAATCGTTTGAAGTACTCAGAGCATTCTCCATACCCGAGAAAACTTCCAGGATAACACGCGGATATATCAATTGAAATCATACCATCACGTGAGTATTTCGTATTCCACAATCCTCCATGACCAAATTCGACGCAACTCAACTTCACATCCTCCAGAAAATCACTTCGTGTTGGACGCCATGAATTCTTTTCTCGTGCGAAGTGAGCTACCACTGATGGAATAGTAAAACTATCCGTAAGTAGTTTTTCTGTAGAAATGCTAGTGTTTCCTTCTAAATACTCATTAGCGATTTTTCTCATTCTAGTATCTAATTCTTCAGTTCGATATAATTCACCATTTGGTTTTACAAACTGATCAAATCCTATTTCCGGATCCTCATTACTCCTGAGTAACCATACTGACACAGGGTCGTCTTTGGTTAACGCGTGAATAGCATCAAATAATTTCTCTTCATAGAAATCATCTCTAGAAAATTCTTTAGGGATATATCGAACAGTTCTTTCTCGTGGAAATATATTTACCGCGGGTGTCCACGCGTGTTTGTTATGATCAATAATTTCAATTGGAGCTCCTCGCGATTGATATTTCGGTTCGTATAATACTTCTCCGGTTATTGTCGCTACCGATATTGGAAATTTTAATAATGCTTCTAATTTAGCTATATCGGAAATCATTGCTCCATGTTGATTCACTGTTAGTTCCCATTCGGTTATTTTTTTTCTTCGTAGATCAGTTAATTTATTTCCCCGGGATGCATTTGTAAAGTGTTCTATTAACCGTGTTGCTACACAATTAAGTGGCAAAGCCACTGATGATGAAAACATCGGAGCTAGTTTTGTAATATTAGGATTATTATTTATTGGATATAACCCATACACAACTGCTGTTACAGGGTAAGATTTCTCATAGTATGGTTTGTCAATTCCAGTTAGAATTCCTGGTTTGGAATCTCTACTCACAATAACAGTTTTTTTATCCTTAAGGATTGGGTCAAATTTATCTCTGATAATCCATTCACCTTCCTCTTCGATAATGAATTTTATTCTAAAAAAATACCTCCGTAGAAATTGCTTTGCAATTTCACCAAGGTGTGAAAGTATCACAGCTGCTCTTATATCATTCATAGTAGCATCAATTACGGGTATATTGACATCTTCATCAATAATTCGAAATGTCGACCACGTATGAGATGCTCCATCACGCTTAAACTCATTAAAACAGTCGCTGATTTTACTCAATAGTGGTTTATCATCTACTAGACTTTTAGGTATATCAGAGATTCTATCGAGATTAAATCTAACATTTTTCCAAGGCTTAATTTTCGATAATCTCTTGAACTCCTTCATATTATAATTAAAACAAGTATTTAAATAAGAAAATTTTATATAATGAATCATTGCAAATGGCTTATGATTGGATCAAAGACTCCGTGTAACAAATCATGCAGAAATGAATTCTGTGGGTATCATATGCAGAGTGTGAGAAACGGTTCGGAGGGACCTCTACCATGCTTGCATTGTGGGGTAGGTGTAAGAGGCAAGTCGCAGTTATGCATTAATTGCGGGGGTAAGCGTTATAGAGAGTTAAAACGTTATTATGACAAGCGAAGAATCAAAAATCCTGACGACGTCAATAGCAAAATCATAAAAACTGCTCAAGATTACTTAGGCAGATTTTCCAATGTTATAATTCAGCCAATTAACGAATTAGACAAATAGATATATTATATATAAATGAGCCAAGAATTTCAAAGACATCCTGTTATTAAAAATTACGAAGCTTCTAGTGATGGTGTTGTTAGACACAGTAAAAATAAGAAATCTGTTGGGCGGGATAATGGTATGGGTTATTTGATATTTAAAGCTGGAGGGAAAATGTATCTCAATCACCGTTTCGTTTATGAAGTGTATAATGGATTAATCAAGGATGGCCTTGTTATTGATCATATTGATGGTATTAGGACACATAATTCTTTGAATAATTTACGAGCTGTTACACAAAGTGAGAATACTGCATTTGGAAATACTGGTACTTGTAAATCAATTGGGAAGAGACCAGTAAGATCGTTTAATACTGACACGGAGATGGTATTTCAATCAATGTCAGAAGCTGGTAAGTATTTCGATATTCACACCTCCTCGGTACAAAAAGTAGCAGAGGGAATTTATAAGACCGCTTTTTCAAAGCGTTTTAAAAACAAAATTCAGTTTGTTTATGTATAATTTGCATTGGAAATTGCTTCGTGAAATTGTGAAAGAATTTCCATTGAAAATCTTCAATTTTGCAATTTCACATGGGAGATAACTCCGTTAGGTATAACACGTGTGAAATCCGTAGGATTTCCACCAATGACAGAGTTACGGATCTTAAACACGGAAACGCTAGTGTTGGAAAATCTTCGATTTTTCATTGGCTGTTATAATTAAATAAATCTGAACAAAACACAATCAATTTTGTCTTTTTTCAAGTATTAACAGAACTGTTTTATAAACACGTCGTATTTAAACATTTTTTTTAATGTCTGTTTCAAGTATTATACGTGTTTTCAACGTTGTCAGTGATCGCTAATAAACAAACAAATAATTACAATCACTACACCTATTTTATATCACCTCGTCGTAATGAGTGTATATATACAAATTCGTTCTTATTATAATTGGGCATTTAGCCGAAATTCAAGTGTAAACAAAACCACACCGTCACACGTGGTATGAACGTTATTATTGACATTCAAAACCAAAGTTTCGATTTTGCGGTTTTGTTTACACTTGAATGTAGAATAGCCCGCGTCATCCATTGTCATTGAAATCAATTCATTGTGTCACCTATAATCTATTGTTGTACCGTCGTCATTGTCATTGAAATCAATTCATTGTATATACCATTGTCATTGTTCACCTATAATCTATTGTTGTACCGTCGTCATTGTCATTGAAATCAATTCATTGTATATACCATTGTCATTGTTCACCTATAATCTATTGTTGTACCGTCGTCATTGTCATTGAAATCAATTCATTCATTGTTCACCTATAATCTATTGTTATGTGTTTGTCGGTTGTAACCGTTGAGCGCTGCTTGATGTATAAAACACCAAGGGGGTTTAAAACGGTAAATGTGCCGTCGTCATTCATTATATATAATCATAATCACCTATAATCGCATTAAACTTCTGGGTATACTAAGATGATCAACACCTTAGTGTATCCAGAATTCATTTTGAAAATACTTTGCATTTTTAATTCTAAAGAATTTTCATACTTTGTATTTGAAATACTTTATTTAAACAAATATATTTTTATATATATATGAATATTGAAAATCTCAAATTGATTATTATTGAAATCAATAAACTTAAGGATGAAAATGTAAAATTATGTTCAGGTTTGGATTGTGATCAAATTATGACCAATTTCGAGGATATACAATTTGCAGAACAGACAGGAAAATATGTCCTATCTAAGAAATATTTTTTAATTAAGAATATCCAAAAGCTTATACGTGAGAGCTTAGTTAATACTGAAGATGTTAATGTCTTCGTACCATTATGTAGCATCGTTGAACGTGTACGTAAGCAATTAGGATTAGAATATGAACAAAAGAGACTTATTAATTGTAAAGTGAGACAATTAAAAATGTTAATGGAAAACTCTGAAGGTGATGAGCCCACGCGTAGAGAGCCTCCTTTGTTTGTATAACCGATACGGTATGAGGAAGTAAAATTGTGTATGTGTAACAACAAGGAAGTATTAAAATGATTTGCATTTTTAGGTTAGTGATTTCTTTCGAAATGATTTACATTTCTAAAATGCTTTGGATTTTTTAATTTGACAATAGTAATACTCTTTCAATAATGGTAGGAGAATCATTAACAACGAGATTAGCTAGAGAAAGACTTGAAGCTCTTAAGAAAATATTACCCCTTCGTGATAGAATCCGCGAAAAACTTCAACAACGGCAATTATTTCAGACTGACTTCACAGAGGATACAGAACAACTCTTCAAACCTATTGTTAGTGCAACTGAGGGTGTGAAAACAGCAACTGAACGGGCAATATACGGAGATGTCCCTAAAGAAGGTCCTAGAACAGAGAAGCCTCTTCTCCCTGTGTTGGAGAAAATAGCAAAACGAACTAAACAAACGAAACAAGCTGTACAAATACTTCCAGGTGAAATCGCAGGGGAGATGGAACTACAACGACAGCAAGAACAAGAAGAACTACAACGACAGCAAGAACAAGAAGAACTACAACGACAGCAAGAACAAGAAGAAGAAGAAGAGGAAGAAGAAGAACAAGAAGGCGCAGTTTCCACGAAGAGTCGTGTTGCCTTTATAGACAAACTCAAACCTAATATTGTATCACAAATACAAGAATTTCAATTTGAAAAACCCAGCGATTACATCACCTTTGGTGAGTTTGCTGTCAAGAGTTATATTATAAAAGGGGAAATTCTCAAAGACGAGTATAAAAATAGTAAAATACCAAAGGATGAGTGGTATGATTGGTTGTATAAAACGAAGAAGAATATTATGAGTCTTACTGAGAGGAGGAAGGAAGAACAGTCGTATATAGACTTTCAGAATGGAATTAAGGAAGGAGTAAAAAAAGCTAAATCAGACCCTGAATTTCTTAGATTACCAAAACCCGGTTCAGAAATAAAAACACAAGGTGCAACTGGTACAACTAAAAAAACAGGCAGTGGTTTAGTTGGAAACTCTAATGTAACATGTCCCGGCAATATTCTCGGTGATATAGCACGATTAGAAGTACTCGTAGGAGGAAAACGAGCCGGGAATAACTCACCAGAAATAATCAATGAAGCAGCTGATATCTGTAGGCGATTATTTCAAGGTGGTATCATGGATATTGCAACATATAGAGATTTCATTGAAGAGTTAGCCGAAAATCCTGCGGATTTTTACGGTTACCACAGTGACTAATGTCACCACGATTAGATAAATATCAATTTGGAAATGCTTTAGTATTTGGAAACACTAGCATTTGGAAAAACACTAGTGTTTTTGTATATAGAAGAATGATCATACACTACAACCATGATAAACCAACTAACGTCTACGTGGTAAACTCACGATTGCCAAAATACCGAGTATACTATGGAGATGGTCTCGGTAATACTATAATGGGATTATTTTCAAGAATGGCTCCAAAAGTGGCTCCATTTGCAAAACAGGCAGCAATGAAAGCAATTGATGTTATCCGAGATAAGGGTATTAACACTGTTGGTGATCTTGCTAGTAAGGCATTTTCAGCCGCTCGGGATAAACTAACAGCGCTAGTTCGACGACGAAATTTTTCAAAACCTGGAAATGCTAGCATTAGAAACACTAGTGTTTCTGGAATGACTTCACTGCCATCTACTGCAGTAATGCCTACACAGGTTAGTAAAATAATAAATAACGCCGTGGATAAAAAAACTACAGTCGTTAATGACTAACGCCCAGGATAATATAACAGCAAATATGATAGCCGGAAGTGGACTTCCGGGAAGTGGTTTTAAGAAGATTCGCCGGAAACGTTAGAAATATTTATTTGAACAGGATTTCCAATTATGATAGTTATTGTAGAAACACTAGTGTTTCTAATGCTAGCATTAGAAATATTTGTGTCAGAATCACTTGTGATTCTATTTATTTGAATAGGATGCTCAGTTGTTATGGTTATTGTAGAAACACTAGTGTTTCTAATGCTAGCATTAGAAATATTTATGTCAGAATCACTTGTATCAGAAACATTAATGTTTCTAACGCTATCTTCATTATCAGATATTTTCATCATCATTATTAAAATACACCCAACTAAATATTTATTTTTATATTATAAAATATTTATTTTTTGCTAATTTTGTTAGATTTTTTAGTTTTTTTACTCATTTTTCTAGTGTTTTTACTCATTTTTCTAGTGTTTTTATGCAATTCATCGACAAAATTTCATGAAAATCGAGGATGAAACCCCCAGGAATTCATTTAGAGAAAATCGATTTTGATCAGATTTTTTATCCTGTGAGGCTAAAATATGTTGTTGTCATCGAATTTTCGATGTTTTTTTTATTGATTTTGTATTGTTTTTTGGCTAATCCGTCGACATAATTTCATGAAAATCGATTTTCTCTAAATGAATTCCTTGGGTTTTTAATTCAAAATTCCTTCAGAATTCTTTCAGAATTTTTGATTTAGACCATCGGATATATAATAAAAAATGTTCAAACAGAACCCTGATGTTGCATTTGACATGGAAGCCCCAGTACTTAAAGATGAATCTGTACGTGATTATCAATTTTTTGCTTATCACGCAGTGCAACCTGATCTTCGGTCACGAATTGAACTTCAAGTTCATGATACTAGTAAATACTTTTTACCCGCTGAAGCCTTTATTGAAGTCGAAGGTGAACTCGTAACAGCTGCTGATACTCCTGCGGTACCAGCGCCATATCCAGCTGGTACTCAAGTCGGTTTTGTCAATAATGGTATCATGGCGTTATTTGAAAGTGCAAGATATCTCATTGATGGAAAGGAAATTGAGTCGATAGAACGTGATGTTGATGTAGCAACAACAATAATAGGGCTAGCGAGATATTCCGACGATTATACAAGATCGGCCGGTCCCTCTATGATGTTTGCAAAGGATATTAAAAATACCACTGGGAAAAATCCATTTCTTATAAGACAACCAAAGAATAATGCTGGTGCCGCTAATGCTGATGTCGAGAGTATGATTATAAACAATGATCCTAATTTCAATCTAGGAGCTGCAACACGTATGTCAATGTTGGAAGGGGGACGCAGATCATTTTCATGCGCAATTCCACTACATCATATATTTGGATTCTGTAGAAATATCCGAAAAGTTATCTATGGATCGAAACATACTATAGCGGTTGTGCGAAAGGGTACTGACAATGATGCAATTTGGAGGATTCCAGCAGATGCTGCAAACCCAAATGCTGATGCCGGTAAAGTCGTTTTAACAAAACTATCACTTTGGATTCCAGTGCTGACTCCATCGTTGTCAACAGAACCACGTTTACTATCATTTATGGATCAAGGGGGGAAGAGATTATTAAGTTGGCTAACAATGAGTACAGATGTTGTACAATCAACTGTTAACGGCATATTTACGTGGAACCTGGCATCAAAACAGGGTATTTCAGCTCCACGTCATATATTTATTGCGTTACAGGATACGACGAGAATTGGAAATCAACTCTCCTCCCATATGATATTTGATCGATTAGGTGTTAATGAAGTCTCGCTGAGAATAAACGGACAACAAGAACCATCCGAGGATATACAACTTAATTATGGTCAAAACCATATTGCACGAGTTTATCATCGGTTGCTGTCGTATATGGGACGTGATCAAAATGTCGATACTGGTCTACAAATATCACAGTTGGATTTTAGTACTCTTTATCCAATTTATTACTTTTCGTTGGAACATCTTGACTTAATGAGACAATCCGTCGTTGATATACATTTCCGAGCTCGTGTACTTCGTGGTGCTATCCCTGAATATAGAGCAATTGCTGTCATTCTCAGTGATAAATCAATGCTACTCGAAGGTGTTGGTGGACGAATGAGACTTATTGATGCACCAGTGGAAAATCTTTAAAAATTTGTAGAATTTTCATTGAATCACTTGCGATTTAGAATCAATCTGTTTTGTATAATGTCGTATAGTAATATCAATGTTACGTTGACACCTGGTCAACTAAAAAAATTACAATCCAAATCAGCTAAGCAATGTGGAACCACAATAACGCTGAAATTTAATCAAATGAATGGCGGAGGGAATAAACTATCGCTGACGAAAACTCAGGTTAATCATTTTAATAAAGCGCTGAAAGAAAAAAAGGGAGTTCAGGTTACTCTTTCTACGAGCGCGATTAAAAACATGGAAAAGACTGGTGGTATATTCCCGTTGTTAGGGTTGATTCCAGGGTTGATTGCCGCAGCAGCCCCAGCGGTAGCGAAGGCAGCAGCATTAGGAGCCATTGGTACCGCAGCAGGAATGGCATTGAAAAAGGCAACTGGAAAGGGGTATAAAAAAAAAGGAAAGGGTCTAAGACTACCAGGAACCCCGAGTTCATGGTACAGCGGAAAGGGTCTTCGAATTCCAGGAACGATATAGTTCAGGAACCGATGGTTCCCATGTCCAATTTTGATTTAATTGATACCGCTAAAAAATTAAAAATAAAAAATTTCAGAGGGGTTTTTATGAGAGATCAGTTACCGGCACAACCAAATGATGTTGAAACCGGTATTATTAATTTAGATAACAGCTCCGGACCTGGAACTCACTGGGTTGCATACGCGATTGATCCACGTGGGATTATTTATTTTGACTCATATGGATTAGCGCCGCCGAAAGAATTTATGCGTTATATAAAAGATTTTCCAATGAGGACTTGGTATTCTACGTTACCAACACAAACAATGCTTGATCCACCAATATGTGGTAATGAAGTATTAAACGTACTTGATGCTATATCCAAAAGATTTTCGAAACCACCTCATATAGTAGTAAATGAGTATACTAGCGGCAAATCTCCTTAAAAATCTTTAGATTGAAAATCCATCGGATTTAAACGATGAAAATATTTCTATAATAATGATTGATATTTGGGGACGACCTTTATCATCGCTGAAGAAACCTGATAGTGGAGTTGAAACCGTTGATAACAAGGATATTAAAAAACTAATCGAAGATGAAATATCCGAAATATTAAACCTAGCAAATGTTGATCCTGGTGAAATAGTTGTATTTCAAGATCGTCAGGGTAAATTGAAAAGTAGTAATATCTCTCTTAATGATATTTTGGTTAAACAACGAGACGCAGCAGAGGATACTATCGCGTTATTTTCTGATGAGGGTAAACTCAAACCAGGTGTACTTGTTTCAACAATTACGGATAAATTAACAACATACGATAACACGGTGAATTCATTAAAATCGCTTAATGATAAGTATGATGATCATATAATTGTATTTGACCAGTTTACTGCATTACAAAGAAATATAGTTGACAAAATTGATAAACCCCTGCTAGAATTTTTTGGAAATCCACCAGTAACCACACCAAAACTCACCACAATAAAAGATTCTATATTGGAACTAGCAACTCTTCAATCCGAATATGAAAAACACACGAAACTATTTATGACGTTTCGTAAAAACCTCATGGACAAGTTTATTGGGAGCCCATTTGATAAAATTGAAATAACACTTCCCGATATTAAAAAATCCATCGATGAACTTAAAACATTCAACAACGCAATAAGGGATGATGCAATGAGAATGATAAGCGTTGTTGAAAAAGTAAAAATTCCTCATAATAAATCTATCATCAACGTAGTATACACGATTCAACACGGATCATATACGTGGACACCTACAAATAACATTTTAAACATAACCGCAACCGTAAAGGGTATTTATCGATTAACAATAATATCACCGATTAAATTTAATATATCATCGTCGAGTTCATCTGAAGTTAACAATAATACGGTATCAACGATAATCGACAAGGATACAACTGAACAATTCACGATAACGACTACAGATAAAAATCTAGTCAAGGTTTCAGTAACGTGGTACGTAGAATTCGTAGTGGATTTAAGTAAACAATTAAATTGATTTAAAAATTCTTTCACGATTCAAAATTACAAAGTAATTTGTAATTGAAAATGCTAGCACCTTTAAAATAAAATGACTCCATCATCGAATCAGTATCGCTATGATCAAGTCAAAGAGTTTCAAACTAAACTCAGTTCTCTCTGTGAAGAATATCAAATAAAAATCAAAAAATACAAACGAAGAATAACCACAGTTGATATCACCGTGTACTCGGTGTCAGGAGTAATCACTGCTGCTGGAATAATACTATCTTCGGTTACAATGATTGCTCCGGTCGTAGTTCCAATCGCTATTTCCGCAGTGGCTACAATTGCTGGTATATTAACTGGGATCACAAAAAAACTATCATCGTGTAGCCAGAGTAAACTACATGATTATTTAATTAAATATCATATTGCATCTGCCGGTTACTCGCAATTATCCTCGTTGATATCATCGTCGTTGGATGACACAACAATATCAGATAGCGAATTTTCAACTATGGCTCAATTATATAAATCAACAATGCTGAAATTAGAGCAGAATAATAATAATAATGTCGTCGCAAGAACTACTTCAACAAATAGTAACAAATACAACACCGGTGAAAACAAGCACGATATCAATAACCTCAACACGTCCCGAATTTAGTGTTAATTTTCCAATTCCTGTTCCCGTGAGCGAGATCGCACTAGCAAAACTACGAGTGTATCATAGCTGGCCTAATATTAGATCGGTAGCATTTGGTGGTCAACAACCGAATAATTCCTTGGTATTTGCAAACAAGAATCGTGAAGACGGAACCCCAGATTGGCAGGTTGTTTCTATACCAACAGGATCATACCAAATCGAACAGATCAATGCTGAATTTCAACGCAGAATAAAATCTCTCACCGGAAAAGAATCAAAAATCGCTATAACAGTTCACGAACCAACATTATCATCCGCTATCGAGATAAATACAGAAGGATACGTTGTAGATATTTATCAGAGTTCTATAAGATCAGTGTTAGGATGGCCTGAATTACCACCGGATAACTCGCGAGAAAATTCGAAGGATTTTCCACCCGAACCTAAAAAATCCGATTATATCACCAACAAAATAAAACCCGTCAATGAAGTCAAAAATTATCAAGATTATACCCCCGATAAGTTCATAAATAAAAAAGTTTTTCATTCAATCTACCTCCCTCTCATCAACGGAAATTTCACAGTAATGAATAATGATTTTTCACGACTGCTAATATCTATTAAATCCGGCTCTCTCACCAAGGATGAATTTATCAACGTCGTAGAAACGGGTAATAAAATCATCGACGATATGAAAATATTTCACTCGATAATTATTCAAGAAGTATTAAATGAAGAGATATTACATGATAAGTTTGCGGATCTATACAATATTAATAAAACGGAGATTAAAGATTTTAAAATCCCTGGATATAACCCGGATAAACTAAAGAAACAACTTGACGATGCTATTGATATTGGGTTCAAAAGAATCCACGATAATTGGAAAAAATCGAAGAATCCCCCAGCAAATATTCTGAAATTTAATAATGATCCAGAAGGTGGCGGTAGACATATTGCTCCGAATAATGTGAATATTTCAACGGTGATTGCGCTCAATTTAGTATGTGATGTTATCGAAGGAAATTATCAAATAAATCTCGAACAATCAAATCAAGCTCAGCAAGGATATATTTTATATTCATTTGCACCAACGGCTCCTCCAGGATTTCTAATTATTGAAGACCCAACTAATCTAGTCTATATGCGATGTCATAATAATTTGTTAACGAGAATTAATTTCAAACTCACTGACCAATCTAATAATCTGATTGATTTACGAGGTGAGGTTTTACAAATTAGTTTGTTTGTGAAATCTTAAGGACTTGATCAAATATTTAGTTAGCGCATTAGCAGCCGAGGAGGTGAACGTCAACTAAATGGCGTCTTTTTTTTTACCAAATGGACCCTTCTCTTGATATTTATTAGAAGGGTTTATTTGACAAATTAAGACTTCCTAGTAAATATTAACTAGAAGGGTTTATTTGACAAATTAGGACTTCCTAGTAAATATTAACTAGAAGGAAGCATCGTTGACGACTAAAAAAGCTGGTCTGTTCACCTCCTCTGCTGCTCCTGTGTTCGCTCAGCCGGAACTAGTGTTTCCCATTCATTGAAGTAAGTGGGTGTGGTTAAAATTCCTCTGTATACAGCTATTTGTGGCCTAATCGATAACGCATTTGTCTAGAGGATTAGAACAGAGTAAATACACGTAGTTATCTAACAACTATATTCTTTTGTGTAGTGTTTTATTAAAATATTTTGTCTCATTTAAATGTTGTGAAACGGCATTAATAAGTAATTCAAGGAAATAAAATAACACACTTGTGAATCAACGCTGCCATATTAGTCGCTTTATATAGCATTTGAAAGGTATAAATCTTGGGGCTTTCGAAAGCCAATTCCGACCAATCAAAATTAACCCACGCCATTAACACGGGCGTGTGGTTGTCTTTTGTCAATCATGCAACCGGGTTAATTTAATTGGGTTGCTTTTGATTGGTTGGATTGGCCGTAGAAAAATCCGCCCCGTCGTTTCATGTTTGTGCTGTCCTGTGCCGTCCCACATCATTATCATCATTGTTTCATTGAATTATAATCCATCCTTAATTAAGTTAATTAAGTACATACACGCCTACTATCTGCCGCAACACTCGAGCGGAGATTCATTATCATCCATTGAATTATAATCCATCCTTAATTAAGTTAATTAAGTACATACACGCCTACTATCTGCTGCAACACTCGAGCGGAGATTCATTATCATCATCGTTTCATTAAGGTAATTAAGTACATGTATGTACCTCAAGCATATCTTCTGGGCGGACTAAGATGATGTTTGTCACCTTAGGCCTCCCTTCCGGAGATGTATGTTTCGGGTCCTCTTGGGCTTACTTGGATGTGAAGGCAACCAAGGAGCTCCAAGTATGTTGTCGTATAACCTCTGGGTCTCTTTTACGTTATTTGACGCGAAAGGGGTTTCCAAATGGGGTTTTCAGTACAGCATATACATGGACTTAATTAACTTTTAAAGTAACTTCTGGGTCTCTCTGACGTCATAGGGCGCCAGCGAGATTGCCAAATGAGTGTTACTTTTTTTTTAATAATTAGAGATACGGTATACTATAAAAATATGGATATCAGCAATGTAAATGCTATAATTACCAAAATCTCAAAGTTAAAAAATCGAGGGATAATATTATCTGAAGGTCTCGACTGTGACAAGATTACCTTGGAATATGAAGATATTGAGTATCAGTCTAGTAAGGGTCGTTATATTTTACCTAGGATGTACAGGCTCGTGAAAGGAATTCAAAAATCCATCAATGCTTGTTTGTACGGTAACGACATTAATGTATTCATAACGCTATTTAGCACCGTTGAAGCAATACGTCAAAAGCTCGGCCAAGAGTATCAAAAACGAGCTGAAATTAGTTCTAAAGTTCGTGATCTTAGAAAAATGTTAAATGAGGAAAAACCAGTATCTTAACCACATGAGCGTTACTATAAAATAGGCTTTCAGTAATTTCTAATAAAATTTATTTTTTTTTAGCGTTTTTTGTAACTACATAGGATTTTCTCCTGAAAGAATACTTAGCAGTTTGGGTTTGCTCATGCAGTTATGTGCGTACTGGATGATCTGGTCGTGGTAGCAAGTAATCACCACGACGCCTCCATTTTCACGTAGTTGTAGTTGTTGCCGCGTCGTTAACAAAAATCGTTCATTTCCGTTCTCAGATATTACAATTCTGAAACCCCCAGCGATGTTATTTCTGAAACACTCGCGGATAGCATCGTACAGTTTAACCTTGTCAGAGATAGATACGTTAGCTTGCTGGTACATTTATTTAATAACTCAGCTTTTAATTGTGATAGTTCACATTTAAAAACTCAGTTCACAAACAATATATGGTAGGTGAATCGCTTACAACTAGATTAGCCCGAGAGCGGCTAGCAGTAATTAAAAAGTTTATACTGGTTCGAGACAGACTTCGCGAAAAACTACAACAACGACAACAAGCGCAGACTGACTTTTCTGTGTCAAGTGAACAACTGTTTACTCCGATAACAAGTGCGACCAAAGATGTGAAAACTGCTACAGAACGAGCAATATTTGGGGATATTCCTGAGGAAGGCAAGCGACGAGAAGTGCCTGTTCTTGGTGTGCTTGAAAAGATAGCAGCAGAGACCGGACAAACAAAAAAGTCTTTAGAAACACTTCCAGTAGATATAGTAACTACTTCACGACAACAACAAAAAAAAGAGCGAGTACTAGAAGAACTAGGTGCTACTGCAAGAAAACCAGAAGAAGAGGAAGGAGACTTTACTATGGAAAAATTGTATTCACCGTGAAGTATATTTACATACGATATATACAACAAAATTAAAAATTTTAAAAATGACAACGATTTAATTAACTTTACCGCGTGGAATTTTTCACTCGATCAAAGAAAAATGGCTGTAAACAAAGTGTATAAAGAGTATATAAAAAACGACGAGAATTGGATAAAAAAAATATACCTGGCAAATCGTGATAAAGTTAGAATCACAGAAAGTATCCGCAATGATTTTGAGAGTTTTAAAGACGATGTATTGAGTAGAGTAGGTAAAAAGTATCAAACTGGATTTTTTGGTAAAGAAGAGTCATCTGGAGAGGGATATTTAGGCAGCGGCATAGTTGAAAACACTAGCGTTACTTGTCCTGGTAATATTCTCAGTGATATATCACGGTTGGAAGTTCTCATCGGGGGAAAACGAGCCGGAAATAACTCACCGGAAGTAATTAATGAAGCAGCTGATATCTGCAGACGATTATTTGCTGGTGGTATCATGGGCATTGATGTATATCGAGAACTCATTGCTGAATTAGTTGAAAATCACAGAGACGCCCTATGTTATGATGAAAATCCTATGGACGCTAGCGATTGATCACTAATTGAAAAACTACTAGTTTTATAACAAGATGATTATACACTACACCATAATAAACCCGTAAGCGTCTACGTGCTGAACTCACGATTGCCTGTTTACCGCGCGTGGTACGGAGATGGTTTCGGCAATACCATTGCGGGGTTATTAACAAGAATGGCTCCCAAGGTGGCGCCGTTAGCTAAACAATTATCAATGAAAGCCATTGATATCATTCGTGATAAGGGACCCAGCAAAATCGGAGATTTCGTTGGAAATCTTGCTGGAAAGGCATTTTCTGCTGCAAAAGATAAAATAGCATCATTGGTGCGAAGGAAACCAACAGTACTGCCATCAACTACAGTGATGCCTGCAAAAATCAGCAAAGCAATAAATAGCGCAGTGGAAGAAAAACTAGCGTCGTTGGCTGCTTCGGTGACTCCGTCGCCATTGACAGCTTCGCCGGTAACAGATAGCGCTATCATGAACGCAATAGCAGGAAGTGGTTTGAAACGAAAACGAAAACGACGATAATTACAAAGAGTTTCGCAATTGAAAACACTAGAATGTTATAAATGTTTAAACGAACAGCTGATCCCACGCTTGATATGGATGCTAAAGTGGGCAAAGACTATTCCGTCCGCGATTATCAATACTATTCCTATGATACATTACAACCCGACCTACGATCGCGAGTTGAACTTCAAGTTCAAGATACCAGTAAATACTTTTTGCCGTGTGAAGCATTTATTGAAATCGAGGGAAAACTCGTAACAAATGATGCTGTTCATAACGATCCACCATATGCAGATGACCCAAATATCCGAGTTGGTTTTGTTAATAATGGCATAATGGCGTTATTTGAAAGTGCAAGATATCTCATTGATGGAAAAGAAATTGAATCAATAGAACGCGAGGTTGATGTTGCAACAACAATAATCGGGCTAGCAAGATATTCTGATAATTATACAAGATCGGCTGGTCCATCTATGATGTTTGCAAAGGATACCTCTGATAACGCTGACCACCTTCAATACATTAAAGTGTTAACACCGCAAGACACTTCAGCTGCTAATCAGCAAGAAGCAGCTAATCCAGAACGTCGAGCTAGACCCGGAGCTGCGTTTGATATTCTCGGAGGTGTTAATGGTAATTTCAATCTAGGGTTTGCAACACGAAAATTAGCATTGGAAGGACAAGAGAAAAAGTTTTCGTGTGCAATTCCACTCCATCACATATTTGGATTCTGCAGAAATGTCAGAAAAGTCATCTATGGAGCCAAACACACGATTGCGTTAGTGCGAAAAGGCAATGACAACGATGCAATTTGGCGTACTGGTGCCGCTGAGGGTAAAGTTAAAATAACTAAATTAGTATTGTGGATGCCAGTAATGACCCCATCAATTACCAGAGAAGAGCGGCTACTCTCATTTATGGAAACGGGTGGCAAATCATTGCTAAGTTGGCTAACAACAACGACTGATGTCAAACTGGATAATGTCGATGATATATTCACATGGCACCTGGCATCAAAACAAGGCGTTTCAGCTCCACGTCATATATTTATAGTGCTGCAGAATAATGAGCGAGTTGGTAATCAACAACGCAGCCATATGATATTTGATCAGTTAGGTGTTAGAGAAGTCTCGCTGAGAATAAACGGACAACAAGAACCAACCGAGGATATACAACTTGATTACAACAATAACTATATAGCACGTGTATATCATCGGATGCTGTCATATATGGGTCGCGATCAAAACGTTGATACTGGTTTACAAATATCGCAACTCGATTTTAAGAAATTGTATCCAATTTATTACTTTTCGCTGGAACATCTTGATTTAATGAGACAATCCGTTGTTGACATACATTTTAGGGCTCGTATAGCTCCTGGTGGTGTTAATTATAGAGCGGTTGCTGTCATTCTCAGCGACAAATCAATGTTGTTAGAAGGAGTTGGCGGACAAATGAGAATCGTTGATGCACCAGTGGAAAATATGTAAACGATTCACAATTAGATCAATTGAAAGCATAAATGTGTTTTACAATAAAATGACATATAGTGTTGTTAGTGTCAAGCTGACTGATGGTCAGGTCAAGAAATTACGATCAAAATCCGCTAAAGAATGTGGAACAACAATAACGTTAAAACCAGCGCAGATGTCTAAGAATACCAGGAACGGTTTATTAGTTGAAAACCCAATTCTCCCTATTTCCAATTTTGATTTAATTGATGCTGCTAAAAAACTAGCGATAAAAAACTTCAGAGGGTTTTTTATGAGAGATCAATTACCGAGAAAACCTAAACGCGTTGAAACCGGTATCATCAATCTTGATAACAGTAACGGATCGGGAACTCACTGGGTTGCATACGCGATCGATCCGCGTGGGATTGTTTATTTCGATTCATATGGGTTAGCTCCGCCAAGCGAGTTTATGCGGTATATAAATTCTTCGATGAAACTCAAAGAGTTTCCGATTTTTTATTCCACGCTGCCAACACAACAATTAAATGATCCACCGATATGCGGCCGTGAAGTATTAAATGTCCTCGCGGAGATTTCATCGTCACAGAAACCAACTCATCTGGTTGTAAATAAATACACGAGTGGGAAATTGCAGGGTAATTTTAGAGAATCAATAAATTGAAAATACTAGAGTGTTTACAATAATGATTGATATTTGGAGACAATCTCTGTCAATGTCGGAACCCACCGAGGAAACATCTGCGGGTTCTATCGAGGATGTAAAAAAAATAATTAAAGATGAAATCGCTGAGACGTTAAATTTAACAAGTGTTGACCCGAACGAAATAGTCGTATTTCAAGATAGCCAGAGTAAATTGAAAAGCAGTAATATATTCGTGAATGACATTTTGATACGGCAGCGCAACGCTGCTGAAAACTCTATTGCGCTGTATTCCAACGATGGACAACTTAAACCAGGCGAACTTGTGTCTAAGATCACTGACGCGATTGCCACCCACAGCCATGAGCTGGATGATCATCTTCGGGGTTATAATGCTTTTCGAAGAAATATTGTTGGTAAGTTCTTTGGATCCCCACCTGCGGTTAATATGACTCTCGCTGAAATCAAAGACCTTCTGAGTTTATTCTTCCATAGCAAGAGCGGGAATAAAATGATTAGTCCTAACGAAATCGAGGCAAATTATCTCGAGATTTACAACTATGTTCTTAAACTAAAAGACGTTATTGTCGAACAAAATTTCGTCAGCCAAGTTGTCAATAGGTTCTTTGGAGAACAACTTATGAAAGGTATGACTCTCGCTGAAATTAGCGAGTTTATCGGCAAGCATACTCACAATGCCTACATCGCTAATAGTTTCTTTGGTGTCCCAGCTACATCTACAATGACTCTCAAGGACATTAATATGTTTATGGTGAGACAAACAACACTTAATACCATCGTTGATAAATTTTTGGGGAGAACACCTGCGTCTGAAACCACATCGTTGACAGGCCCGACTCTCGCTGAAGTTAAAAAAGATATTGAGGAACAAAAACGCATCAGCGAAATGGCTAAAAATTTCTTTGAGGGCTCTGAAAGTTACAATATCACGCCGACATATTCTCAACTCAGCAGGTATTATGCCGACCCAAAAAGTTTGGGATTTGAGCTCCTTTTGTTTTCATTTTTTAGTCACCTCGATAAAACGATGATGAAATATACCGAAATAAAAAAAACCTATCTCGACGTTTACGACGATATTCTTAAACTAAAAGAAGCCTCTGAAAAGGTAAAAATTCCGCATCCAGACATAGGCGTTAAAAATATCGTGTATACGGTAAAGCATGGGACCTTTGATTGGGTAAAAGAATCTAGTGTTAGATTGCCAATCGATATCGGGGAGTGGCCCTATGGTATCTACAGGATGACGTTAATCTCTAACAAGCAATTTGATATCATCGTGAGCGGTAAAACCTACTTTGGTGGCACCGCGACAGTAATTATCGGGAATAAAGAAGAATTTGAGATTGTCGCGGTTGATAAACACCATTAGAAAAAAAATAACCTGGTGTTTAGAATTTGAATGTGAATTAGAATACCCCCTGATCTACTACCCAGAAGATGAAGAATAATTGAAAACATTAACGGGTTTAAAATAACAACAATGACAACCTCATTGATGATGAAATCAATTGAACCGATAATAGTCCCGTTGACAGAGTCAATGGAATCACAATCGCATCGATATCGATATGATACCGTGAAAGATTTTTCCGCGAACTTAAAATCACTTTCTGAGCGTTATCGTGAAAAAATGAAAAAATACCGACGAAGAATCACCGCAATCGATATTGCTGTGTACTCGGTGTCGGTGTGATGGCCAGCGCCGGGGTTATTTTGTCGACGGTGACCATGATGGCTCCGATTGCAGTTCCAATTGCTATCTCCGCGGCAACAACAATTGCGGCAGTTGCCACCGCGATAACTAAAAAGTTATCATCGTGTTCCCAGAAAAAACTCAGTGATTATACAGCTCGGTACCGGTTGGTATTTGACGCGTACTCGAAATTATCCGAGTTGATCTCGCTGTCGATAGATAATTCGTTCATATCCAATGTTGAATTTTCCACGATGACCCAGTTGTATAACTCCGCGATGTTGAAATTGGAAATTGATGACAGCGTTAACAATAATGTCACTACAATTCAACGAATTGCAACTGCTTCAACGAATCGTGGAGAATACCACTCCGATACGAACAAGCATGATATCAATAACATCAACAAACCCTGAATTTAGTGTGAACTTCCCCTCTCCGATTCCAGTGCGTGAGATTGCGCTGGCAAAATTACGAGTATATCATAGCTGGCCTAATATCAGATCGGTTGCATTTGGCGGTCAGCAACCCAATAACGCACTGGTGTTCTCGTATAAGAATAAACCCGATGCTACTCCAGAGTGGGAAACTGTTTCGTTACCAACTTGGTCATACCAAATTAAGCAAATCAATGCTGAAATTCAGCGTAGAATAAAATCAATCACCGGAAAAGAATCAAAAATAGCTATTAATCTTCATCAACCGACGCTCTCGTCATCGATCGAAATAAGCACAGAGGGATACATTGTAGATATATATAACAGCTCGTTAAGAACAGTGTTAGGATGGCCTGAAAAGCCACCTAAAAAATCCGCCACCGACTTAACCACGGACGTACAATCATATCATGAAATCAATCCCAGTTATCGAGATAATTTATCTGATATAAGAAAAGGAAAAATCGCCGATAGATTTATATTTACCAACAAAGACGCATTGCAATGGGATTTTATCATTAAAAGAACAGCCGACTCATCTGTTACTATTTCATTTACGCTAACTGACATCCGTGGTTATTTTAATGAAATTAAACAATTATATGAAACACAACTAGAACAACTACGGAAAACAAAATCGCAAAAACACGTTGAAATAATAAATCAACTTATATCTGACATGGAATATATCTATGAACTAATTATTCAAACAATAATTAATGACAACAGCGACAGTAAACAACGATTCCTAACCGATTACAATATCACAGAAGACAATCTGCGTAATTTCAAGTTTCCCAAATACAACGCTGATGAACTAGCAAGAATTGTTAAAACCGATATCAAGGCGCTACAAGTACAAGATTCAATTATCCTCAAACATAATAATGACCCAGATGGTGGCGGTAGGCATATTGCCCCGCATAATGTGAATATTTCAACGGTGATTGCGCTCAATTTAGTATGTGATGCAATTGAAGGAAGCTATCAAATTAATCTAGAGCAATCAAATCAAGCTCAGCAAGGATATATTCTTTTTTGGTGGTCAGCAACCGAATAACACACTGGTGTTCTCTTATAAGAATAAACCCGATGGTACTCCAGCGTGGGAAACTGTAATCTAGAGCAATCAAATCAAGCTCAGCAGGGATATATTCTTTTTTCGTTTGCACCAACAGCTCCTCCAGGATTCCTAATTATTGAAAACCCAGTTAATCCTGCCTATATGCGATGCCATAATAATTCGTTAACGAGAATTAATTTTAGACTCACTGACCAGTCAAATAATTTGATTGATCTGCAGGATGAGGTGTTAGCGATTAGTCTATTTGTAAAGTCCTAGGACTCGATCAAATATTGGGTTAAAATCATTTATTATTTTTAGTAACCTGTAGCAGCAGAGAGGGTGAATGACAATGATGTTGGCGTATATAAGGAAATCTTATTTTATCGAATAGACGCCATGTTTTTTGCTATTTGGTAGAAGCCTCAGATTTCCAAATCGACGCTCGGAAAGTTGTAGGATTCACCCTCTCTGCTGCTTACTGCTTATGATATTTTTAAATGATGTATCAAAGATGTTTATAATATATATACTACTCAGAAAATTTGTCACTGATAAATAGTGTATTGCTTAAAACCAATGTTAAATGCAAATATCCATACTTGGAAATAGAAAGCATAATTCAAATAAGAGAATGAAATCAAAACACAAACAAACACACACACACAAACTTTATTGATTTGCTCCCACTTCTCCTTTTCTGTTCAAAAGAAGAAATCATGCATCCCTAAAATTCAAGTTTAGCTTGACCCCTGTGTCACGTGAATGTTCTAGCATCCACACTTTTTATTACATTTAAACCAGATTTGTTCTGAAGCTTTATCTTGACTAAATCTCGAATAAGTTTTTTGATGATGAGGACAGTCTGTGCACATTTTAAAGAGTTATGGCACTTGATTGTCTTAGCATATGCATTGCTAATGCACACCCTGTGAAAAGGTAGCTAATAATTATACTTTAACCAAGTTTGCGGTGAAGTTTTATGAAAACAACTTAGTGACCTAACTCAGCATGGTGTTTCATTGTAATCCTCACCAGCAAAGACTTTGATTTACTAAGCATCTGAGTCACTTTGATAAACTAAGCATCAGAGTCACTATGATAAACTAAGCATCAGAGTTACTTTGGACTTTCATTGCAACAAGATCTCAGTGAGGAGTAGAACTTTATTATTTATTACAGAGTTGTTTCTAGGGCATAACCAACTTTTGATCCGGAAATCGGATTCCACAGTGCAAGGATAAATTAAAACAAGGAGGTAATGATCCACGTTCATATGGAACCAGCGGACTTATCAATCACCTGCGTGCAAAACATCCGGATGAATATAAAAAGTATACCGGAATCTGTGACATCGAAAAGAAACGAAAAGCCGAAGAAGTAATGCAGCCTGGAAAGAAACACAGAGTACAGACAAAAGAGTTCCTGCTAGAAAAGAAAACACCGTTTGAGGCTAACAACCCGCGCCAGTTAATCATAACTAAGAAGATCATAGAAATGACTGCGGCTGATGCTATGCCTTTCAGCATGATTAACAACGTAGGCTTCACTCGCTTTCTGAATGAACTTGAACCTCGTTACGTTATTCCATCCGAAGTCCATTTGTCAAGAACGCTTATTCCGGACTTATATTCTGCCGTGAAGTGTAAAATTTTTATTTTACTAGAACAAGCAGCCTACATAAGTTTTACAAGTGACGTGTGGACGAGCACATAATTTGAATGCTTTCATTTCGCTTACCGCTCATTGGATTGACAGCAAGTGGAACAGGATGTCCATTGTTCTGTCACTACGAAATCTTGAAGACCGACACACGGGCCAAGTTATTTCGGATAACATCCTTGCAATGTTGGCAGCATGGTCTATTCCAGATGAAAAACGTGGAGTTCTCGTGCGGGATTATGGTGCGAGCATGAACAAAGCGGCGGAGTTATCTGGATTTAATCACTTGGGATGTTTCACCCACACGATCCAGCTAGTTGTCAAGGTTGGACTTTTAAGTCAAAGATCCATTATGGATGCTATTGTCACTGCTCGTGCAATCGTTGGGCGTTTTTGGCATTCAACTCAAGCCACAGAACAATTGCTCAGAATCCAGAAGTCTTTGACATGCGAGGATGGCACGCCATACCCGACACACCATCTTATCCATGATGTTACAACCCGCTGGAATTCTACGTTCTACATGCTCGAGTGCCTCATAGAACAAAAGAAAGCTATTGCCCTCTATTGTCAGGAAAATCATGGGGTTACAAATCTAACGGCACATGAGTGGAATTTGATGGAACGGGTTTTGATTACGCTTCGACCATTCGAACAGGAAACCAGGAATGCAACAGCAAGCATGATCATCCCCAGTGTTCGCGTTCTCATGGCAACTTTAACAAAACCTGCAAGAGTCGGAGATGACATCGGAATGCAGAAAATGCGGGCAGACATGCTGAAAGATTTGCGTACACGTTATGAGGAAGTGGAGACAAACAAGTTGTGTGTACTTGCAACGGTTTTTGGATCCCACTTACAAATTGTTGGTTTTTAATGCACATGGGCATGACGCTGTAAAGCGCATGTTAATGGACGAACTACAGATCGAGTACGAAAAAACAATCACCGCTGTCAAAATTCCAGCCTCAACAGAAGTGGATCCAGGACCTTCAACTTCGACTGGCCTAGATTCCTACTACCAGGAATTATTTGCCTCTAGCACATCTGACCAAAATCTCGCCTCTGCATCCCTGTCATCTGAATTCACGTGCCAGCGCGAATTGGATTCATATCTAGCTGAGAAAAATCAGCCGAGGACTTCACCACCAACAGACCCAGTTATATACTGGAAATCCCGGGAAAAAAACGTTCCAGCTTCTGGCAGCTGTCGCTAAACGTTTTTGTTCAATACCGCCCTCTGGCGTCGATAGTGAAACAAGTTTTAGCACCGCAGGTGCTATTTGCAGCGACAAACGATCAAGCATGTCCGCTGAAAAAAACGGAGATGCTACTATTTCTTGCAAAGAACTTGGAAGTTATAAATTTTGATCATTAAATTTCTTTATTATCTATTAAACTGTGTGTTTTTACTTAGGTAGATGAAACATGGCAGAAATAAACTGCTTAACTTTAATGTTATATTATATTATATTATATTATATTATATTATATTATATTATATTATATTATATTATATTATGCACTACATAAATATATCAATATTCAAGACTCTTTAACTCGCATTTCTAAATTTATTATATTATAATATATTTGCCAGAAAACAAGAACAATATCACAGGAAAATAAATATTGAGGGTACCATAACACGTGGATTTCAGTTTGCGAGTTTTATTTGTAAATCTTAAGTTTTTATAATTACTATGCATAACAATGTGATCGTAGAAAAAACGTTTATAATGTTTCAGTGCATTTTACAAAAATAAAAAAATTTCATGGATTCTTTGTGGCTTTGAACTTCATTGCATTTTGTTATAGTCCTGCCATATCCTTCCCCTTGTGACGTCGGTGTGATGTGCAAAACGTGTGTAACACGGTTTAAAAAGTTAATTTAAAAAACCTTTTAATTTAGCATTTCCGATTAATTGAATCATATCTGGAATCGGAAAAATTTCATGCCCAAAATCCGGAATCGGTAGAAAAATGACCATCGGTTATGCCCTAGTTGTTACTTTTAATCAACTTTAAATGAGCATCCATATGTTTCTCTATTTGTTTGACTGTAATTTAGGCCTGTGAAAGATATAAGCATTCCACTTGAATGTGAAGAATTGCACTCTTTTCTTTTTGACTTTGTAGCTTCATCTTAAGATAACTTCTCGTATAATTGTATAATGAACTATATTTTTTAGAGTTATCCCCTTACACAACTTAGGTATCTCACTGGCTTCAGAACACTGTAGCATTCACATTTTATCATTTTATTTCAATCCATTTGCCAGTCAAATTCTCCCTAGCAAAGTCTCAATAGTTTGAGGATGATCAGATTTTGTCTGTATCTTAGAGTTATGCCCCTTGACTGGCTTTATATAGCTCTGCTGCCAACTGTATTTGGAACAATCCATCATCCACATCATTCATTTGATATCACCTGTAACTTTATTATGGCACCTTAAAATGAAATTTGGGTAATGATTTAATACACAAGAAATCATGTTGAACCCTGTTTAGAAAAGATGTGAATTAAATTTTCATGCAGTTGAGAATTTTCTGGTTCATTATTCAGTCCCATTGATGAACAAATATGGCAGCTGTACATCTTTGTATTTCATGTGCCTTTTCTGGAGCCAGTTATTAACCATCCATAGTCATGTGATATAACTAGATTGTTATGGCGTAAAATACCTCTCAGCCTGAAGACCTTGATATATTCATGTGCGATATCAAGCCTATTCATTCTACCGACTTGAAATAAAATATTTACATATTTTGTATATAGCAGGGTCTGAAGATGTATAAAACAGCACGTATTTAAAGGTGTCCATATAATTAATATTTAAATGGTTGTTTATGAAATAATTTCAGGGAGGGATTCTAAATTTGAGTCGAAGGCAGAAACAGCAGGCCCAGGCACTCCTTAAACACGAAAGCAGCAGCATCAATGACACTAAATCATTGGAGGAGAGCTCGGAGACTGATCCCCTTCTTTGCAACCAGAGT
This sequence comes from Unio delphinus, assembly GCA_029339505.1. NCBI lineage: Eukaryota > Metazoa > Mollusca > Bivalvia > Unionida > Unionidae > Unio > Unio delphinus. Next base: position 37,522,238 of record JAQISU010001235.1, read on the forward strand.
CCTAGAATTAACTGATTTCAGCTGATAATGATGACTTTTTTCTGTGTGACTAGCCATTATATCAGCAAATGAGATTCACTTTCTTTTGGACAGTTTTGTTTTAATACCAAAAGAGTAGTTTTGAATTTTGAGAAAACTCTCTAATACTGTTGGTTCACTTTTATTTGTGGCTATCAATTTTACCTGTAATTGATTCTGTGGATGTCTTCCTGCTCCTATTTGTTCATTTGTGTGTGTCTTCTTACTCCTATCCACAGGTATTATTAGTAAATTCCCACTTCCAAGCATTGGTTTTATAAGTGTTTTCCCACTCCATCCATTGGTGTCTATCCACCTCCATGCATTGGTTTTATAAGTGTTTTCCCACTCCATCCATTGGTGTCTATCCACCTCCATGCATTGGTTTTATGTGTGTCTTTCCATTTCCACCTATAATTGTTTGTATTAATGTCTTCCCACTCACATCCATGATTGTATGAGTGTCTTTCAGATTCCATGCAGATTTTTCTTTTACAATGATGTCAATGCACCCTAATTACATTTTTTTGTTCAAGAAATTCTGTAATAACCATATTTTTCTGATAACAGTGCATTTTTATTTAAGTCTTAATTAGAAATATAATTTGATACAAATAATTACAGCCCTGGCCATATATGGATAGCAGAATTAGTCAAGACAAAAACTTTGCCCAAATTCCATGGAAAACAAACACTTTCATCCAAAAACAAATATGCACAATGAAGCCAAAGATAAAAAAGTTAAGATGTTGAGAAACCTCTTTCTGAAAGCACAAATGGGTAACATCCTTAAGAATTATGTTAGATCAGCATTGGTTACGTTACATTACATTAAATGCACTATTTCCAAATTAGTAATTTTGAAAGTTTATTAATACCGGTAGTCCTATTGGTTATGAATTTGTCATTAATTACTCATTTAATTTTGTGTAGAACAAGTAGATTTACTTGTTTTCTCAACTGAAGATAAATTTAAAAACACTGTACACAGGATAAGTGGTGGGTTATAGTGGAGAATTGTAAATAAACAAACTGTCAGTACCAAAGAAAATGAATAGTGATGCCAACAACAGCAGTAATACAGAAAAGGATCTACCTTATCATTAAATATTTGTCTAATCCTATTCTTTCCTCAGTGATGATGTTCCTGTAAGGACATCAGTATGTTTTGTTACCAAAAATCACTTTATATTAGATGATAAAACGCCTTTGGGGCTCCAAGTGGCAGAGTGGTCTAAAGCATTCACCATTATGGATCACTGACATCTCACTGGTCTGTGTGGGTTCAAGTCTCAGATTTGCCCAATATGGGTACATGAGAAAGCTGGCCAGTAGCTTCTCATGGGTCAGTGGTTCTTTCCAGGGTTTTCCCAGGTTCTTCCTCCACTATTTATACTGGCCGCCATGTATAGCCTATCTTATGCTGAAAAAATGGTGTTAAACCCTACAACAACGTTAAAGACCTTTAATGTGCTGATTGTTTGAATTTATGTGACAAGTTTTGTATTTACAATTTGATGCATGTGTAGTATACATGAAGGACTGAAGACATATACTTTTGTTAGACGATGAAGACATTTTCATAGTCATTTATTATTTTTAAACAGCTGTTCTATTTAGCTATTCTAATATTAATCAAAACTCATTAGATTTGCCATCTCTGTAAAATGCCAGTATCAGACTGGTTATATAATTTAGCACAGTATAAGCTGTTCTAATATTAATTAAAACTCATTTATACTTGCTATCTCTATAAAATGACAGTATTCAGACTGGTTATAGATTTTAATCCCAGTATAAGCTATTCTAATATTAATCAAACCTCATTTATACTTGCTATCTCTATAAAATGCCAGTACTCAGACTGGTTATATAATTTAGCACAGTATAAGCTGTTCTAATATTAATTAAAACTCATTTATACTTGCTATCTCTATAAAATGACAGTATTCAGACTGGTTATATATTTTAATTCCAGTATAAGCTATTCTAATATTAATCAAACCTCATTTATACTTGCTATCTCAATAAAATGACAGTATTCAGACTGGTTATAGATTTTAATCCCAGTATAAGCTATTCTAATATTAATCAAACCTCATTTATACTTGCTATCTCTATAAAATGACAGTATTCAGACTGGTTGTAGATTTTAATCCCAGTATCCGTTGTTTTCACGTAACGTCACAAAACGTGTGTACTTCCATATCCACCATTTTGAGTCCCTATCCCACATAACCGGCACGTTTCATTTTGTGAGTAAGAATATAAAAATACATCACATTCTGTTGTGCATGTCAACCTCACGAGATTGAATCGCGTGACTCTTTCATACCTGTCAACCTCCTGAGACAAAAACCTGTACACCAGACAAAGAAAAACCTTACAAAGACCAGAAAAACCTTACGCCAAAGACCTTATATTATTTACTAGATCACATATAAACATAACTATTTACACCTGACTACGCCATATATTTGCATACCTTGTTACATCTCAGTCACTGGAGTGAGCTAAATTGTACGCTTCACTTGCGCCTTTTGCCATTTCCAGTAGTGAATTTGGCGTTTCAAAATCCATGCAACATGAATCAGTGTTTATTTTGCATTGCAAAAATGCTGTGAGTGTATCTATATTCAGGGATTTCCGACAGTCTGTGTGGATCTTTTTCATCATGGAGAAGGACCTCTCACAATCAGCATTGCTATGTGGCAAAGTGAGCAGTCGCTGCACAATTTCCTTTAGATGAGTAAATCTGATGTTGCAAGTGCTTGTTCTCTGGCTAATGACATCTAGCCAGTAGCTGCAGAAACGTTATATTCTCGTTGTATCTCATGAAGAAAATAAAAATCCTCGTCGAATCCTGATCTTGGCAAGAATCGCTGACAATTTTTTTTTTTTTTTAAATATTAAAAAAACCTTACAAAATGCCTGTACGGCCTTACACTGCAAAATCCACCGAAAAACCATACAAATTATGGGATTCCCTTACAAGTTGACAGGTATGCTCTTTTTACGTGTTTTCTTCAAGTAAAATATTTATATTTCAACCATATTTGTTATTCTTTCCGAAACAAATAGATCAATCAATAAACAAACAAATGGATATACAACCAAGTAGAAACATGTAATGATTTTCGATTTTCATGGGCTTAAATCAAGCATTTGATTATCGTTAAAGTTTAAAAGCTAAGTGTTTATATACAATTTCATATTTCTAAAAGCATTTGAGGAAAACATCGTTTTAACATTCAAAACAACGTCATGTTCCGTCAGACACGTGTTTCGTTTGAATACACTAAAGATGAAACTTCTTTGACCAGTTATCGCTTTCATCTAGTATAAGCCTACGTCCACCATCCCCTCCACAAATACAATATTTGAATATACTAATTAAAATGGTGTCTCAAAAATTCTATGGCACAAACACATGTTGTCGTGAAAAATATTTGTACATAAAAGTTCTAGCATAAAATACATGCTATGAAATTTTAATTCGTGACTGATATTGTATCCAGAAAATCATGATCTGGAAATACTCTTTCAAGATGACAAGCTTAGGCATATGATACAAATGACTTTTTAAAAACGTCAATATTGTCTGTTTGTAAACAACAACAAAAAGTACATTTCTTAGATATCAATAATATACACGATTATGGTTCTACTTCACTATTCAGTCTTTTGATATAAGCAAGGGAACTTCCAGCTTTATTTTTATTGTTGTGCTAAAGTGCACATAATTTCTATAATCTATGTATTGTGTCAAAGAAGTAAATATTCTTATCGATAGTTAAATCAGATTATTATTCTTGAATATACATAATGACTAATGTTGACTACGGTTTGTTAGGGACTCCAAATGGCTGCAGAAGGTGTGCGCGCGTTGAATTGTGGGTATTTGCGTACTTAATCGTGACGTCTGTGAAAACAACCCATAAGCTATTCTAATATTAATAAAAACTCATTAATACTTGCTATCTCTATAAAATGACAGTATTCAGACTGGTTAATGCTGTTCTGATAGTAATCAAGCCTAATCAAACTTGCTACCATTATAAGGAAAAGACAACTCTTTCAGTCCAGTTTTCATTACAAAGAAAAGACCAACTCTTTCAGTCCAATTTTCATTGTAAAGAAAAGACAACTCTTTCAGTGCAAACAGTTTTCATTACAAAGAAAAGACCAACTCTTTCAGTGCAAACAGTTTTCATTGTAAAGAAAAGACAACTCTTTCAGTGCAAACAGTTTTCATTACAAAGAAAAGACCAACTCTTTCAGTGCAAACAGTTTTCATTGTAAAGAAAAGACAACTCTTTCAGTGCAAACAGTTTTCATTACAAAGAAAAGACCAACTCTTTCAGTGCAAACAGTTTTCATTATAAAGTAATGACCGACTCATTCAGTCCAAACAGTTTTCATTCTTTGGAAATTTCACTATATGAAAACTATTTACATATTATTTTAGCTTTTAATAAATCACAAAAGTTTTCTATTTGAAGAAATTATTTATGTGTCCTCAGAATATTGTAGTTAATTAGGAAAAATTGAGTTATCAGTGTTAGAAAAGTATTTATCTAAGACTGGAAAATGGTTGTTTCATATTTGAAATTGATTTTTCTAGTTTTTTTTAAATTTTGTTGATTGTCATTGTACATTGAATTAATGATATTGATAAATTGTTGAACTATTTATATGTTAGTTTTGTTTTTGAAGAAATTATTTATGTGTCATCAGAAAATTGTACTTAATTAGCAAAAATTGAGTTATCAATGTTAGAAAAGTATTTTTTTTAAACTGGAAAATGGTTCTCTCATATTTGAAATTTATTTTCCTTCATTTTGTTTTATCTTGTTTAAAAACTAATTTTTGATTGTCATAGTAAAATACTGTACCTGTCCTGCATTTTAGGGCTCTGCATCTTTTGGTATGTGGTTAAATCACTGGTTTTGACATAGGGACATCAACTTACTATAAATATTCTTGTAATAAAGATGGACATAAATTAATTCATCATTCATCCTACCAAAAGCTATCCATTTCCTTTCATCTTTAAACAATAACTGGGCCCCCAAGTGATCGAGTGGTCTAAAGTGCTGTCTGTTATGAATCACTGCCATCTCACCTCTGTCTGCATGGGTTCGAGTCTCGGATTTGGCCAAGGTGGGTATGTGAGAAAGCTTGCCAGCAGCTTCTAGTGGGTTGGTGGTTTTTTCCAGGATTTTCCGGGTTCTTCCTCCACCATTAATACTGGACACCATGTATAGCCTATATTGTGCTGAAAAATGGTGTTAAACCATAAAAACACTAAACAGTAACTTTAATTTTGAGAAATTTATTTGCTTTTTTTTATGGTGCAGCAACATATTAAGTAGGTTTGTAGGTTTTTTAGTGCTGTGGCAGTTGGATTCAAGTACCTTGTCAAGGGATACATAAAGATAGTTGACCTGTGTTGATTCATTGGTAGGATTTAAACCTGCCCTTTTTCTTTTGTGAGTCTGGCTTGTTAACCATCGAGTTACCATTGCTTCAGACTTTATTAGTGCCCTCCTATTACATGCAGTGGAGCCAACTGGGCCTTTTATTAATTGGGGGCAGGGGGCAAATATGCTTCTTATAACATGCAGGGGAGCCAACTGAGCCTTTTATTAATTGGGGGGAGGGGGCAAATATGCTTCTCATAACATGCAGGGGAGCCAACTGGGCCTTTTATTAAATTGGGGGGGGGTCCCATTACACCTCTTATTAAATGTAGAAGATCCAATTGGGTGTCATATTACTTGCAAGAGAGCCCATTGGGCATCTCCTTACATTCAGGGGAGTACATTGGACCTCTTATTACATGCAGGGGAGCCCATCAAATTTTTTTATGTTTGTATGGCATAGCTATTAATCATAATGTAATTGTAAGCTTTTTGTAGAGTCTGCATTTTAATCTAATTGTCTTTCAAGCAGTAATAGTGAGTGCCATTAAAGTGCCATGAAGAAGATTTAATAAGTCTTTAACAGAACTATGTAAAAGGTGTGAAATCTTGATTATAATACTTAAAATATCCTCTCAGGCAAACATATATTTTAACATTTTTTTGTCCAACTCATCGTGCAGAAACTCTGTGAAGCAATCACTTTGTATGTCCATATGTTCAGGCCCTAGATACGGCTCAGTGTTGCATTTTATTTAGATTTACTTTACTTTTTGCATGAATTTTTTAGCAGTGTTAAAAGGTTAAATTGACAAGGTTTCAGATCCATTTTTTATTTCTTTTGTTTTAATATGATCATTACTAGTGACTTGATACATTTTTAATTATTTCCAAGACTTTTTTCACCTAGTTTTCGTATGTAGTGAGGTGTTTAAATTCTTTGATATGATCTGTGATCAGGATTTAATTCTGTATTCTCTTACTGAATACATCTATATAAAGAACACCCATTTCTTAAATGTATTTAACCATGGTATAACACACCATTTCGAAGAGGTCAGACTTTTTTAGTCCCTTTAGTGCTGTTTATAAACAAGTCTTTTTTTACAGTGTATAGAAGTTATACAAAAAATTAAAATATGTATAATTTTTTATTTATAGTAGAATTTGTTTTATTGTCCAATTCATTTTCATTTTCTCATCTCATTTGCATATCATCATCATATTGCATCTCTTCATGAAAATACGTTATGCTTTGTAGTTATATTTCAATCAGCTGTGAAAACATAACTTGAAATATAAATTGATATATAGATAGGAAAGCTTTTAGAAAGACAACACTTGTGAAAATATGATGTCCAACAAATGAATATTTACATTTCAAGCTTGAAATTTGTTCATTAAAGAATTTTTAATTTATATTCTGATTATGTTTTCTATTTTATTATTTCAATATCTTATTATATTAATGCCATTTTTTTCATTCAATTTTACTTTTATCATTTACATGTATATATATCAATTACATGTATGGAGATCAGTTTTGCCATGTACAATTTATTGCTTGATACATGTAATAAAGATGAGCTTCTAATATAATTCTTGTAGAAAATTTATGTTATTATTTAAATATAGGAAAATACTGATACTTGCAAACACCACACAATGGTGACATGAGTAGGACCTTTCAGTGTAGTGAATGGGATCTTGAGTTCTGAAGAAACAGGTAGTTGTCCAGCTAAATGTACATCTCTCCTTATACATATCAGTTGATGAGAACGACTACTGGCAAATTGTTCAACAAAATTCTGTAGTTTTATTAGGTCCTTGCCTCGAGATTATAATATATATATATATATATATATATATTATAACTATATATATATATATATAGAGAGAGAGAGAGAGAGAGAGAGAGAGAGAGAGAGTTTGCAATTACTAGTAAATATTCATTCTTGATAGTAAAAACTACTGACCTTTCAGAAATAAAGTCTATTTGGTTGGTGGACAGAAACTGACAGCTCAGATTTCTTCTCCCACGTTTTGGGGACTGTCTCCTATTTTCACTTAAATCTTTGTCATATGTAAAATTATTAATTAAAAATTGATATTTTAATTTCAAAAAATAGATTCACTTTCTGGTTTCTGCATAGTATATTTATGGTAATACTGCCTGTGATCACATGACTGAACTGGCTTAAACAGGGCAAGACTATGTAGTCACTACTTTCACTCTTTGATCCTGTCAGCATGGTCAGCTGGCTTCGATGTTTGAAGTGTGTGAGCAGAAGTGATTCAGAAAGGATTAAATACGTTAAATGATTATGGTCAGGTTACTAAAACAATAAACTTTGTTCTGCTTCAGTACTGATGTCAAGATCGATATGACAAAAAGTAATTTTCAAATTTTGTTGAGTTGTCTAGGTATGCCAGAGTTAAAATACCAAAATCCAAGCAATATCACAAAGTCCATTGATGGTTGAAAATGGAAATTTCAGTGAATGAAAACATTTTCAAAGCTGTAAAGCTGATTTTAAAGTCCGTTATGGTGGCAAGAATAACATCAGCATAATGCAGATACCCAATATTAAAAATAATGTTAATAAGAATAAAAAGTGGTCTGAAAATGACGGGTTTGTTAAGCAAAAAAAATCTCCAACTTTTACTCTTCTGCTCAAGTCTGAGTAAAAAAAAAAAACAATGAAAATGATGTTTTTAACTCTAGGCATTTGATTAATCTGAATCTTTTGAAAGTCAATTTATTTAGAAATAGCCCACAGAATGTGTTTCATACTTGCAGTTCAGGCAGAAATGATAAAAACTTCCAGGGGTTAATGAGTTAAGTCATAGTATTTCCAGAAAATGCTAAGTTTGACCTAGGTCAAGGAGTGCTATATAATCTTGTCTACCTGAGACATTTCTCCTTGCTGTGATAACATCTGAAGAAGAAATCAGTCTTATTGTAATCTCCAGTATCTTTTTGGATATATTTATTTAATCAAATTATTATTCACAGGAAATTTAGAGTGCTTGTAAATGATATTCTTGTACAGAAACATCAATTTGGAACCATAGTGAATTCAGACAAGGACATTTTGGATTATATTATTGTTATTAACTGGAAGATTGTTAATACATAATCACACTTCAGGCTATCTGTACATTAGTACTAGAGGTGCACAGTGTTACCAGCATACCAGATTACAGCAGATTTTTTTTTAAATTATTGTTTTTTTTAAACAAAATGGTTGTATCCATCACAAATTAATGCCAAGAAATAATGTTATTTATGAGCCTTTCATCACGTCTTTGACACCTGTCATGTGTGCCAGTGTGGTGGCCCAATGAATTAAGAAGCAGATTCAGGCCAAATCCAACTTCAGCAAATGTTTTGATACCCCTCCACCAAAACAACCTAAACAATGATGTGTCATGTTTTAGTTTTTTGCTAGCGTACATGAATGTATAGAACATATGTATTCATTTGTATGATTGCAAAGCATCCTATTATTTTCAGGTGTGCTCTTGTTTTCTGTCTGAACTATACTTAATTACTCAAGTCCACTAAATATTTTCATGAATCTGTTTAATGTTTACCTGTTCTCTCTGATAAATATCATGTCAAGGTGTTGGCATCTCAAAAACCATTTCACTGCCTATTATATCAATAATGTATAACACTTCATATTTATATCAATATGCACTCTTCTGTCTTTATCAATATAAGCTATAGAGCAAGTTTAATAACTGTTACAGTTGTTAGATTGCAAAGTTTACAAAAATTAACATACACATTGAAAATTCGTCCACTGCAAGGTACTGGGCATTTAATTATAGGGAAATGGTGTGGCTGTGATTTTCTTTGCAACTGAAATATTTTATTTTTCTTCAATCTCAAGATAATTGTTTTTTCATAAATAATATCATGGAAATAATATAGTGCCGATTTACTTTAAATCTGAGCTAGATATTTCTTCCAGTTATTGAGAGATGGAATTAAACAAAAAGTCTCAGGCTCCTGTCCCAGCACATTGAACTGTTGGTACCCAACATAAATACAGTATACTGTGGTATTATATCATGGTACATTGAGAAATATAATGTTATAACATTGTTTATAGTAAGCAACTGATCTTAGTATGGTTAAGATTACAGGCACAACAATGCCTTCCACACTGGTTCTTATTTCAAACACAAATGGAATTTAATTAGAACTTTATTAATTAGGACTATTGGAGTGTATTTATATATACACTAGTGGTTAGAGCAGCCACTTCAGATGCAAGAGATTGTGGGTTTGAACCCCAGTCGAGTCTTACGAAATGTTACTAACAGCTGCCTTGCTAAGGTTAGTATTAATACCGGTCTGCCTGGTGTCAGGATAATGTGACAGAGTAGGACATCATACAACATGTCTGCAGCATGATGCCCCAGTACTAGACATCACTATAACCTGCCACACTGCAGACATCAAAGCAATATGACTGAACATTTTTGGAATTTGTTAAAAATCCAAATCACACACAAACTAATGATAATAATTTGAGAACAAATATTTTTTTTGTAAGCACATTTATTATCATTGCTATAACTGCACAAAGCACAAGCATACACTGAACATCAAAATTCATAATTGCAAATTTCTTTGCTGTACACATTTCATTGCTGTACACATTTCTTTGCTGTACACATTTCATTGATGCAAGGACTGATTTAATACATTACAAAACTGCCTTGATTAAATTGTAAAATGTCCAATTGTGATTTATCTCTCGTGTACTAAACCCAATAATTTCATGCCTTATTTGTGTGAAATGTACTTTGCAGTCATTAACTGTATTTACAAATATGCATTTGTTCTTAAAAAAATATTTCCAAATTGTATAAATGATAATAATAATAAAAATAACAATAATACCAACATAGACCAGGGATATTTTATTGCAATTAATCTGGGTGCCACGGAATTGTATAAACCCTTTGATTTATTGAATGCATGTACTAGAGTTTCATTTTTGTGTACAATGAAATCCGCTGGTGATTAATGTATGTTGTGTTGTATTTATAAATAGTGAGTTTGGTCCATCATATGTCACACATGGGAAGTCTTTTGATGGGAAGAACCGAATACTTCCAGTACACAGATGATATCTGAGTATAAATACCCCACCATAGGTAAAGCTCATTACCTTATGGATTTTCATGTCAATAAGCTGGTCAAGTATAAGGACTTGCACATCTCCTGCTGTAGAGGTATACAAGTTTTATAATTTCTTGTAGATAAGATAAATATTGTACTATCATGTCTCTTTTTGTATGTTTACTATTTAACTTTGGTTTATGCAGTATAATGCACATATTTCTATTCTTGTTTGCGACTTAGCAAGGGATTTATATTAGTAATATAAGCTACATTTTTAAGGAATGTTTAATACAGTAGGATTCTTATCGAGCAGGGTTAGGTTTACTGCTTAACTCATTGTTTTGTAATTATTGCCGTGTATAACGTTATTACGGTTTTATGTCCGTGTCATTATAGTACACAGTGTTGGATGTTTTCAGCTGTCCAGAGTATCCGTGAGTGTCTGGAGTGGCTAGAGTCTCCAGAGTGACCTGAGCATTCAAAATTATCGGAGTGATCATGGTTGACATGGCGCAAGCTGTAAAACCAGCCACAGGAATTAACTGTGGTAGCTGTGAAGCTGAACTGAAGCAGCCGTGGAGTTGAAATAAAGGGTGCTGATGATGGAGTGTATCTATACATATAATCTTGTTCCTGTGGGCTAATTTTTGGGTTTGTAAAATCCATTGTAACTGTTGGTAGTGTAAAGATGTTGTATATCTCTCCGTTTTTGTTTGCATGACTTCACATTTTGAGTGAATTCATTTTACTACATGAGTAAAATTATAAATTGTAGCTAGCTATGTAAACTATGTCCATCTTTTTATTGTGAAACCACCGTAAAGCAATTTATTTGTATTTTTCATTATTACATTTGTGCGTTCTTAAGTTAACTAATCCAATATTTGGATTATTATATAAAATTCAAGTCATTCATCATTAAACATTGTATTTATATCATCATCAAAAGTGTTGTGAATCCGAAAAATCCCACCCAGTTATCTTGTTACACTGGGGAGTGGGAATGCATTTTTGTTCTATTGTGGATAAGATTGACTCCAAAACACTGCTAGAAATCACTATAAACTGCCACACTGCAAACATAGCGATATGCTGAAAAATTGTTAAAGCTACATTAAAAATCCAAATCACACACACACACACACTCATACAAGTGTGCAGAAATTTAAGATAAAATGTAAAAAAAAGAACACATCGTTAGCAACTGACAGAATAATAAAACATGTATTACTGACACAAACTTTAGCAAAAATAAAACCGTACCACTAACTCAGACACTTCAAAGTGTGACAAAACTTTATTTATATAGGTCAGTTTGTGAATCAGTGCATTTCAGATGCATCCAACAACTTGTCAAAAGGATCATTAACATTTATTTCTTAACATTAATATCACTTTTAAAGAAAACCCCATGTTGATGTGCTCAAAAGATAAAAAGATTGTTATTTAGAACAAACAAGACATCCAATAAGGTCCTTGTGCGAGAACCCTTTGTTGATATGAATTAAGGTAAAGTGGAGATACGATTTTAAGAGGGACGCTGTGGCAGATATATTGGATTTCGATTGGCCTGGGCAAGTATTGACCTCTTTGGCCTTGGCAGGTATTGACCCCACTACCCTTGGAAAAGGAGTCTGATATTCTAAAAACTGAGTCTTCATGCTAATGGATGGATGACAGATGGACAATGGCCTACAGGTCATCAGAGCTATTTATGGTCATATTCAAAATGTAATATGTGTTTAAATCATTTAATATTATGTATTATATTCAAGAATAACAGCCTTATCACAACTTTTGGAACACATTTAATGCATTAACAGCCTTATCACAACTTTTGGAACACATTTAATATTAACAGCAATGTTTCAAGTAACAATTTGGTGAATTAGACATTTTGCTCCTAGGTGTGCCTTCCTCGAAGATTCAAGATTTAATTCCACTTCTGTTTTGTGTAAGAGAGAGAAAGAATAAACATATATTTTAAGTGTATAGTACGTTTGATATATTGTAGGTTGGATATACCATTCCCTTTATAGCAACTATGGGATTCAGTCTTAAAGGTGACTGAATAGAGTATGGCATACTGTCACAATAGTGAACAATTTCAGATTGTCAAAAGTAATGATTGTTGAGAAAGGGTTTTGTTATAACCAGCTGTTCCACCCAAACACAGGTATGACTTGGTCTAGGTATTTGAGCTACAACAGATAAATGTAGTAATTTTCTTCTTGCTGTTAGTGTAATGTTACATAGGCAATTTCTGACCAATGATGTCTACTCTTACTAACTTTCCTTTTAAAAGAAAATACTCTTTTTCACACGGCGTTCAGTGAATGACTGATGGCAATTTACAGGATATAGCATACAAATATGCTACAAGTAAAATGCCAGCTTAAAGCCATATAATATACTTGAACAACATTAAAACAAGTGTCCCAAGTGGGCCAGATATAATTCACCTTGTTAGTTGATATACATCAGCTTGTGAATGCAAAATTCACACATATACTGAAACTGAAGAGGGGAAAGATAAACTTGGAGCACAAGAGTATATTAATGCTGTCATGATTTATCTTCTTTTCTAGATTATACCATATATATCAAACAATATTCTCTGCATAAAAAGGACACCTCAGTTATACAACCAGCATTCTTGTGTTACTCTTAGTTTATCCAGTGTAAAGGTCATTACCATGAAACATGAACAAATGACCCCAGTCTAATAATAATAAAAAAATTGCTCAATGAGTATTTAAAATGTGTGCAGGTTGAAGGTTATTGATATCTCATCAAATTCACTATTAAAAAAGTGTATGCTGATTAGTGTATGATATTTTCTAAAACAGATTGTCTTTTTGCAATTGAAAGCAGGTGTAGCTGATTGTCAAATGATCATCAAATGCTAAGGATTTCCAAGGGCTTGCATACTTTTGCTGATGTGATCACTTTCTTTCATTACTAAAATTATTGTGCAGGTATTTTTCTTTTTCATAATTTAATGAAAGACAAGTAACATCAATATCATCATGCATCCAACCCATAGCTCATAGGGCTATGATACCATCAGGCAGCAAAATAACATCATATCATGATGTAATAATGTAACATTCATGTCACAGAGCTATGATACAATCAGGCAGCAAAATAACATCACATCATGATGTATAATGTAACATTCATGTCACAGAGCTATGATACCATCAGGCAGCAAAATAACATCATATCATGATGTAATAATGTAACATTCATGTCACAGAGCTATGATACAATCAGGCAGCAAAATAACATCACATCATGATGTAATAGTGTAACATTCATATCATAGGGCTATGATACAATCAGGTAGAAAAATGACACCATATGATGTCATAATGTAACCATCATTTCATATCTAGCTGTGAATAAAGCTTTGATTTTACAAAAGCAGACATTCTTAATTATAAAAAATCTTGTGGACTGAATCAATGTCAAATAGATAATGTCAAGTAATAATACTTAATATATCAAGTTTCGTTATGAACCATAACAAAGTGCCAGATTGGATGATAAACTGCAAGACTTTAGTATATGGATCAATTATAACTATATAACATGGTTATAACTAGATAACATGGTTATAACTAGATAACATGGTTATAATTAGATAACATGGTTATAACTAGATAAAATGGTTACTGCCACAGGAAAGCATGAAGCATGAATCATAATAAAGGCAAATACAACCAATAATATGACAAATGATAGTTTTCCAAAAAACTATTTCCCCAAATTTATTTTTTGTGTCATCAGTTTTTAATATGATAGTCTAATCAACTATTAAAAGGAATAAAGTATTGATAAAGCATTGACTTATCATATTCAATCTTTAAAATCACAACAGCTATATGAATCATTGAAATTATAACCCAAATAATTTTAACAAAATATGAGCACAATTATTGAAAAGTGTTTGTCTGGTACTCTTGCTCTCTTCTTGGAGTCTCAACAGAATATGAGCACAATTATTGAAAAGCGTTTGTCTGGTACTCTTGCTCTCTTCTTGGAGTCACAACAGATTAGTCCCGCACTTTTCTGTTGACTTTGTCATACACCACTGGAAATGCCTTGTCACAGTCCAGCTTCTGTCTCATTTTTTCATACAGGGAGTGATCAAACATCTCAGTGAACTCTTCACGAGTCAGATAGGTATCAGCATACAGCATCTGGAATCTACAGATGATTCAAACTTCATTCATTCTGAGAATCAAACATGATTATAAGCATAAAAGATGAAAGGCCCAAATTCTTTATGTTATGTTGTGTTCAAATGTTCCATACATACATAAAAAGTACTTTCCCATAATTTCCTAAGAACCATTTATAAGACAATGTATGGCTACTACAAGATAAGAATTTTTGTTCAGTTTAGTATCTTGGTGTTGTTCAATCACCTAATTATTTCATGAAACAGTCAAGACATTGGTCTATTTTAATTGTTGTTCAATTCATGATATATAAATATATCCACATAATATTAACTGGAAAGAAGAAATAACCAATACAGCATTCAATTAGGAATGTCTTTATATAACCAACCCCCAAACTGAAATCTGCTAGTTATTATCAGGAAAATAATATACTAAGGATCACTTTAATCAATATGTATTCATGGGCATGTAATTTCTAGCAAGTGTACATTGTTATAAATGCACATAGCACTGTGTGAAATAAAGGACACAAACCTTGAGTAATTTTATGATATAATATTTTCTTTGCATAGTAAAGTTGGATACAAACCTTAGCTAATTTTAATGGATATATTATGTTCTTTGATAATTAAAGAAGGATACAACTAAAAGTAATTTTATGATATAATATTTTCTTTGCAAAGTAAAGTTGGATACAAACCTTGGCTAATTTTAATGGATATATTATGTTCTTTGATAATTAAAGAAGGATACAAACTAAGAGTAATTTTATGATATAATATTTTCTTTGCAAAGTAAAGTTGGATACAAACCTTGGCTAATTTTAATGGATATATTATGTTCTTTGATTATTAAAAAAGGATACAAACCATGAGTAATACCAAAAGCATTTTTGCATTTATTACTGTAGCATCAGGTACTCCTTATATAAATGATGGGCTTTAATGGAATTCTGACTGCAAATTGAATCTCATTCGATAAACTTCCATTATTCCTTTTTTTCATCCATGTATGATATGTTTCCCAGTCTGATTCATATTTTAATTTTACTGTGACTTTAAATTCATGCTCTAACTTGACCAGGAAAATTGGAACCCATATGAATTTTAAATGATTCGCAGTATATGTTAATGTGTGTATATTTTTTATATAGTTTCAAGAACACACCATTTTCAGGTCGCTTCCAAAACAAACAAGACAAAAAAAATGACAAATTTGTATTGCCGCATGATGTCAAATTTAAGTCAAATTACACAATACTCTGATCATGTTTAGACATAAATAATCTTCCGCAGTCACTGAGTCTTTCCAGTCAACAGAGTTATACTTGTACAAACTTAAAAATGCTATTTACACAATCTAATAATACTGATTGTGCTGTCATATCAAATGTTATTTACACAATCTAATAATACTGATTACTGTCATATCAAATGTTATTTACACAATCTAATAATACTGATTACTGTCATATCAAATGTTATTTACACAATCTAATAATACTGATTACTGTCATATCAAATGTTATTTACACAATCTAATAATACTGATTACTGTCATATCAAATGTTATTTACACAATCTAATAATACTGATTACTGTCATATCAAATGTTATTTACACAATCTAATAATACTGATTACTGTCATATCAAATGTTATTTACACAATCTAATAATACTGATTACTGTCATATCAAATGTTATTTACACAATCTAATAATACTGATTGTGCTGTCATATCAAATCATAACAACTGAACCACTGACTTGTATAAACTTTGGAAACATTACCACTATTGACTGGTTTGACACATGCAACAAATCAACCACTGACCTGTATAACATAGGACACATTTCCACTTGTGACTGGTTTGATATACACAACTCACCCACTGACTTCACTAACATAGGAAACATTTTCACTATTGACTGGTTTGACACAAGCAACAACTCACCCACTGACTTGTCTGACAAAAGCTTCTATCTTCCTAGTGGAGGGGATGGCCTTGAATCCTTTGGCTTTAGGGACTCCATAGGCTCCAATGTCTACATAGAGTTCATCTTGATCCCCTTTTGGGTGCACCATGCCAGGATGGTTGTATAACATAAATGGACACAACCAGAGAGGATAAATCTGAAACATACAGCAACATAACTTCTACAAGAGGAAATACAATTAACTGCTCCAAAGCTGACATAACCTTTTACAGCATAAGCAACCCCCCCCCCCAAAAAAAATCAGTCTTTTCTGAAAAATTCCATATAAAATTCTGGGCATGAGACATGCAGTTTGAGCTGCGCTTCATAAACTTTAAAACTATCCCAGACTGATATAATATACCCCTCCCCCACCCCAATATATAATGCGGTTAGAGTCTTTAGATCCATCAATATTCACATGCTAATTTCATAAGTCAAATCTTCATAATTTTATTTCAAAGGTCTCAAATGAAAATCACCAAGAAGACTAGTACATTAGCCAAGGGCTGCATTACTGAAACTTTTTCAAATAGCAAAACTAGCTCATATAAAAAGGTGGAAATGTTGGAAACAAGAAGTAAACTTTGTCACAATAACATTTTCATCAAAACTGGTTAACTGTGAGGAAAACAATTTGCATTATGAATTAATGTACAAATTTGAGTGTCGTTTTGGGGTCAGAAAATAACTCCATGGGATACAAGAAGCACACAGATCACTCTATAATGAGAACATTTTGGAATGCTGAGAACCCATTTAATCATATCCACCTTGTTATGACTAAGTTGAGGTTTGAACCCATAAATTACCACATCCCAGGTGGACTCTAGCTATTTATGCCACTAGAGTACTGTCACAGGTTAGAACCCTGCTCAGGTCATAACAAAGGTTAATAAAAATGGTTCTATCAGGTCGTAACAAAGGTTAATAAAAATGGTTCTATCAGGTCATAACAAAGGTTAATAAAATGGTTCTATCAGGTTGTAACAAAGGTTAATAAAAATAGTACTATCAGGTCATAACAAAGGTTAATAAAAATGGTTCTATCAGGTTGTAACAAAGGTTAATAAAAATGGTTCTATCAGGTCATAACAAAGGTTAATAAAAATGGTTCTATCAGGTTGTAACAAAGGTTAATAAAAATGGTTCTATCAGGTTGTAACAAAGGTTAATAAAAATGGTTCTATCAGGTCATAACAAAGGTTAATAAAAATGGTTCTATCAGGTTGTAACAAAGGTTAATAAAAATGGTTCTATCAGGTCATAACAAAGGTTAATAAAATGGTTCTATCAGGTCATAACAAAGGTTAATAAAAATGGTTCTATCAGGTTGTAACAAAGGTTAATAAAAATGGTTCTATCAGGTCATAACAAAGGTTAATAAAAATGGTTCTATCAGGTTGTAACAAAGGTTAATAAAAATGGTTCTATCAGGTCATAACAAAGGTTAATAAAAATGGTTCTATCAGGTCATAACAAAGGTTAATAAAAATGGTACTATCAGGTTGTAACAAAGGTTAATAAAAATGGTTCTATCAGGTCATAACAAAGGTTAATAAAAATGGTTCTATCAGGTTGTAACAAAGGTTAATAAAAATGGTTCTATCAGGTCATAACAAAGGTTAATAAAAATGGTTCTATCAGGTCATAACAAAGGTTAATAAAATGGTTCTATCAGGTCATAACAAAGGTTAATAAAAATGGTTCTATCAGGTCATAACAAAGGTTAATAAAAATGGTTCTATCAGGTTGTAACAAAGGTTAATAAAAATGGTTCTATCAGGTCATAACAAAGGTTAATAAAAATGGTTCTATCAGGTCATAACAAAGGTTAATAAAAATGGTACTATCAGGTTGTAACAAAGGTTAATAAAAATGATATTATCAACTGCCTTGCTTGGTGCTCAGTAATATGAAGTTAGAGTGAGGACTGGTTGGCCTAGTGTCATGATAATGTGACTAGGTGGGACATGATGCTACATGTCTTTGGCATCATTCCCCATTGATAGTCATCACTTTAAACTGCCAAATGTAATTAGACATATTTGCTCATTCACCAACTGAAATGGTGATTCACAACAGCAACACTGTACATGAGCAAAATGGATAATTCTTACATTTCTTGGAAATAAAGCATCCATGACTCACAACAATTTGTGCCCAATCTCTTCTTTTTTCATGTGATTATACACCCCAATTTAAGTGTGATGTTTACAATCATGCATCCAAGATGAAACCCTGTGGCTTTAGCTTCAAAAAATGCACAGAAACCATAGTTACAGCTGAAACTGGAAGGATTTAAGAAGAATGAATGAATACATGCACGGACAGACTGGACAAATCTGAACCCTATCCACCTGCCTCTTTAACCCACCTCTAACTCGTCATGGAAGACCTTCAAAGCCTCTTCAAGTTTTGTCAGTGGCACCAGCATGTCCTGTATAACCTGCTGTTCTTCATACAGCTTCTTGATTGTCTCCCCTTGGGTGAGTTTCAGGAGAGAAATTTTGGGTGGGACACACCAACCAAAGAGGTATCGAAAGACTGGGTTGTTGCCAAATGGAATAATATCCTAAAAATGAAATGTATGCCTGATTTAAAAAAAATGTATGAAACACATGACTAAATAAAAATATTGTATTTCAGTGCTTGAATAAAAAAAAAAAGTTTTAAACACAGTCCAGGAACTGGTGACTTAGTTAAACTCACAAGCCTGGACTAAAATTCCACAAGAACGAACTCTGATTTTCACATGCCCCAAATTTACCATTTTTCAATATTATCACACATCATTACAATAGCTAAATTTGAATACAAATTCACCAGGTTCAAGTGGAGTTCAAGATAATGCACATGTCATTAGTGTTCATCACCATATTCAATAGGGACTGGATGGTCCTGGTTTTCAAACTTCTCTGCTGGATTCTCTGAGTGAATCAGACTTCAAAGAAACATTGCATCTGTTCAAAAATATAATACATATGGCTTAAACATTCTCATACAAAGCAATGATATGTAATAACTTTTGTTTTTGTTCATGCATATAGCATCTCTTTGATTTCTCAATAATAAGTTGTTCCCCTTTCCTTATCCAACCTATGCAAATTAGCAACATCTCACTAGCTATTGTCAGCCAATTAAGTAACAATGTGAAATGGTTTATAACTCACCTCTTTAACTAGTGTTACCAAAGTTTCCTCAGGTAAAATATAATTATTTTTTGATATGCCCGATGGGCACCTCACTTAAAATAGAGAATTAACCCAATCCAGAATTAGAGGGGCTCCAGGTGTTGGGTGATAGGATTTGTTGAGCACTGTATTAATAAGAAATCAATTTTGTATTATTCAAGGAAGCTGATACAGATGGTGGCAGGTAAATAAAAAAGGTCCTTGGTCACTTTCTCAATGAAGAAACCACATTTCTTATCAAAGCATATTTTAAAAATCTCTCTGGATGGTTTCTTTAAACAGGTTGGACCGACCAAGACTGACCATTCCAGAAACTACCAAGGCATTTTAAACATATGAGTGTTATCTACTGCTCCAACAATGACTCTGGATTGTAGTGCAAGCAAATGTTATCTCCAACATATCTGATTTGCATATAATGACTCATAATGTGCTTTGTTTTGGTATTTTTTTTATACCACTTGAAATGCAGGTGAGAGAAAAAGCATACATACATATAGACAAGTGCTACCTGGAGCTCCCAGAAGAGACTTCGGGTGTGGCGATGGTAGTAATGGCGCAATGGTATGTATTCAACCCCTGGACCCCTCTTCAAATAAGTCTGAACATGCTTGAAAAACCAGGGCTTCCAGTAATATCCAATTGGGTTGATCTGAAATAACAAAACACTAATATCATGTTTATGTGCATTCATACCATACTTGCAGCATTTTGATGGCTGTAATGTGTGTTCAGCTGGCAAAAATCAGGCTGTTTTAAACGTCTATAAACATAATAGAACAAAACTGAGATTTGAATGAAAAATATCACTAGCAAGAAACTTATTTCTTGTTAAGTAATTTACCAATTGCAACCAGCCAAATACTGGCTTGCTAGCATTAATTTTAAGCCCTGTATTTATATAAAGCTACATGCCAATTTTATGCCCTGCATTCATATAAAACTACATGCCAATTTAAGCCCTGCATTACCGCTCTGGTAGCCTAGTGGTTAGAGAGTCCGCCGCGGAAGGTCGTGGGTTCAACCGCTGGTTGAGTCATAACAAAGACTTTAAAAAATGGTACTAACAGCTGCCTCGCTTGGCGCTAAGCATTAAGAGATTAGTGTTAGGACTGGTCGGCCTGGTGTCAGGATTATGTGATTGGGTGGGACATCATGCTACATGTCTGCAGCATGATGCCCCAGTGATAGACATCACTATAAAAACTGCCTCACTACAGACATCATTGCAAAATGACTGAAAAATTGTCAACGCTACGTTAAAAATCCTAATCAAACAAACAAACAAACAAAGCTATGGATTCAGATAAAGCTGCATGCCAATTTTAAACCCTGCATTCATGTAAAAACTACATGCCAATTTTAAGCCCTGCCTTCATATAAAGCTACATGCTAATTTTAAGCCGTGCATTCATGTACAGTTATATGCTAATTTTAAGGCCTGCATTAATATAAAGCTACATGCCAGCTGTGACATGCTTAATAGGCTCTTTCAAACAGTAACAAGAAAAGAGTGAAGACAACAAGCTTTGTAATATTTAAAATAAATTATTTCCCTAGAAAAAAAAGGAGAAAAATAACTTTTGGTTTAACTAACCAAATCCAAAAATAATCCAAGATTTAAAAATAGAAGTCCTAGTAATAATGAAAATAAGTCTGAACCCTGATGAAATCCTAAATGGAAGGCGATGACGTTTACTGTGGTCAGCATCATACTGCTGTGTCAACAGATCTTTGTTGAATCATGAAAATAATATTCCAGAGTTTGAATTCTGTGTAAATTTTGATAACTGTCCTTGGCCAGGAATAAATTTATAGCACAAGTATTTCCAGGGAAAAATAATCTTTGGAATCCAATTAATCTGAAGAAAACAAAATAATCAGCCCCAAAACTGGTCACAACATAAAACGCCTGACCGTCTATAGTGTTAAGGCAGGTAATTTCTCAAAACATCAATAATAAATCTAGCTATGATGCAAAACAGATGCCTAGATGTGAGTCAATCCTCTGGAAAAACTTAACTGATACTTGTTTTGTATTACATACACCAAGTATGGCCTCGAGTTAACTTTTTGAATCTTACAGAGAAAGAATTAAAAACAAATTTTAAAAAGTTGTTTACTACAACTCTTACTGGTTCTGAATTTATGTGAGGAACTAGATCAGCATTAGATACAAAGTTTATATTATCAGTCGCTTCCATCAAAACTAGGTTAGCATTAGAAAACAAAGTTTATATTATTAGTCGCTTCCATCAAAACTAGGTCAGCATTAGAAAACAAAGTTTATATTATTAGTCGCTTCCATCAAAACTAGGTCAGCATTAGAAAATAAAGTTTATATTATTAGTCGCTTCCATCAAAACTAGGTCAGCATTAGAAAACAAAGTTTATATTATTAGTCGCTTCCATCAAAACTAGGTCAGCATTAGAAAACAAAGTTTATATTATTAGTCGCTTCCATCAAAAACAGTCAGAACTGAACAGTCTCCAGTAAATAAGGATGTACAATAGCATGTACTGGAATTTTTATAAAAAAATTAAATTTACAGACAATTAAATTAAATCCAATATAAATTAAATCAAATATACATAACACAATTTTAAGCCCTGCATTTATGTAAAACTGTATGCCAATTTTAAGCCCTGCATTCTGCATGCAAATTTTAAGATTTGTATTCACATACAGGTGTATGCCAATTTAAAACCCTGTATTCACCTAAAGCTGCATGCCAGTTTTAAACAGTGCATTCACGAAAAGCTACATGCCAAATTTAAGCCATGCATTCATGTAAAGCTCCATGTTAATTTTAAGCCCTGCATTCATGTAAAACTCCATGTCAATTTTAAGCTCTTTATTCACCTAAAGCTACATGCCATTTTTAAGCAGTGCATTCACATAAAGCTTCATGCCAATTTTAAGCCTTGTATTCATGTAAAGCTACATACCAATTTTAAGCCCTGCATTCATGTAAAGCTGCATGCCAATTTTAAGCCCTGCATTCATGTAAAGCTGCATTCCAATTTTAAGTCATGCATTCACAAAAAGCTACATGCCAATTTTCAGCCTTGCATTATGTAAAGCTGCATGCAAATTTTAAGACAGCATTCACATAAATCTGCTTGCCAATTTTAAGCTTTGCATTCTTGTAAAGCTGCATGCCAATTTTAAGCCAGCATTCACAAAAAGCTACATGCCATATCTGGTTGCAATCCAAAAGTTCCTTGTAAAGTGATTACAGAAACTAAAGTTAGAAGGCAGGGTAATTTGGGCCACAATTCTTTTAAATGACATTCTGGAAAATTGAAAATGAGACTCATTTAAGGTCTCATCAATACAAAGAGTCATGCCAAATTTATTTGAAATATAACAATCTGTTCTGCAGGGTGATCTAGAACCAAAACTCCAGCAACTCCTGTGAATGATTTTGGATCCAGAATAATCTAGGACAAAAATTCATGCAACTCCTGTGAATGATTTTGCAGCCAGGGTGATCAAGGACCACAACTCCTGTGAATGATTTTGCAGCCAGGGTGATCAAGGACCACAATTCCTGTGTATGATTTTGTGGAAAGCTGGAAATCAAATTTATTCCCGGTCTCATCCCTATAAAGCTACATGCCAAATCTAAGAATCCTTGATAAAGAGTCCACGTGGAAACCTCGACAGGATGCAGTGCAATTTGGGTCTATAAATAACTGATGCTGAGGAACAATGTTAATCAAAATGTACTTAAGGTCTCAACATTCTAAATATGGTTGTTATCCAACTTACTTTTGGTAAACTTAACTTATGCAATAACCATAGTTAGGAAGTTGATCAATCAAGGGCAATAACTCTTCTAAATAATAACTTTGAATACTGAAAATCAAACTTATTCAAGGTCATAACAATATAAACCTGAAACCAAATGTTCCGAAGTCCAACTCTTTCCAGTAAAATTGTATTGCAGAAATAAATTGACAACAGGCTTGATTGAGTCGATCCATTTCTACCCACTCCAGTTTATCACCTAAGTATGCAAAACAATCAGCAGACCAGTAAAAAGTTAATGGACTAGTGGCCATGTAGATCTTTTCTGAGTCTCCATCCAGTCCTTGTACTTTTTCTATGCATGATTTGGACCTTATTGTGACAAATAATATTTTGATTTATCTTCATACACGGAATTAAATTAAAGAGTGTTAAAAAAGCCAAAAATTATAATCTTTGCTGGTAGACTAACCTTATCAGCTTCAGCATCATCCGTCATACTGGCAGTCATGATAACAGCAGAATCCTCTGAATAAACCAAAGCCTCGACAAATTCATTCTTAGAAGGGATCTCTGATTCTTCCCTGTACACTTTAATTAGATCTGCTTTACTATGGACAGGAAAGTAGTCAATCTTCACATACTTTTTTGCAGGTATAATTTTGATTTCTGCCGATACCAAAAATCCAAGGGTTCCATAGGACCAAGGGACTGCATGGAAAAGATCTGGGTTATCTTCCTGGAAAGAGTAATGTGAATTTTCTCTTGAATTTCATTTAAACAATCTAATTTCTCTCCTTTTCTCTTTGAGCATATTAAATCTTCACATCTGTTTCCTCTGAAAAAAATGGTTGAAAATGGTACTTTTTCTCATTTTGTTTCATATTCGGCTATGTTTATCTTTCAAATTAATTTCTTAAAACCTTTATTGAATGAATGAAATTTTAACAAGGGCTTTCTCCCTTATCTGAGCAATTACTAATGAACTAACTGAAAACTTAAGTTAAAGATTAACATAATGCCTCAAAATTAGCTCATTGACCAATGCTATTGCTAAATAATGGCTTCTTGACCACTGCTACTGCTGAACAATGGCTTACTGACCACTGCTATTGCTGAACAATAGCTTATTGCCCACTGCTATTACTGAAAAATGGCTTACTGGCCACTGCTATTGCTGAACAATTGATCATTGACCACTGCTATTGCTGAACATTGGATCGTTGATCACTGCTATTGCTGAACAATGGCTTATTGACTACTGCTATTGCTAAACAATGGCTTATTGACCACAGTGGGATATTTACCACTACTATTTCTGAACAATGGCTTATTGACCACTGCTATTGCTGAACAATGGTTTACTGACCACTGCTATTGCTGAACAATGGCTTATTTACCACTGCTATTGCTGAACAATGGCTTATTGACCACTGCTATTGCTAAACAATGGCTTATTGACTACAGCTATTGCTGAACGATGGCTTATTGAACACTGTTATTGTTGGTTCATTGAAAGTGCTACATAATAACATACAGGCTTAAAGATTACTGCCTGGATTAGTTCATGATTGCCCCTATATACCACATACAAATCCCAATATTATAAATTCAAAAATCATTTGATTTTAATGAATTTTTAGTTCATATTGACAAGTCATTTTTCTATCAATGGATGTTTTGCAATATTAAAGACTACATAGATTACAATGCAAATGAATAGAAAAAAATCACAATACAAATGAATATATAGAGATCACAATACAAATGAATAGAAAGAGATCACAGTACAAATGAATAAAAAAGATCACAATACAAATGAATAAAAAGAGATCACAATACAAATGAATAGACAGAGCAGAAAACAAATGAATAGAAAGATCACAATGCAAATGAACAGAAAGCAATCACAATACAAATGAATATAAAGAGATCACACAAAAATGTTTATTGTTTCTTGTTTTTTATGGTTTTACGCCATTTTTCAGCACAATATAGACTATACATGGCAGGCAGTATTAATGCTGCAGGAAGAGCCCGGAAAACCCCCGGAAAGAACCACCGACTCACAAGAAGCTACTGGCAAGCTTTCTCACATTCCCACATTGGTCGAATCTGAGATTCAAACCCATGCAGACAGAGATGAGATGGCAGTGATCCGTAACGGACAGCGCTTTCGACCACTCAGTCACTAGGGTCCCCTCACACAAAAATGAATAGAGATCACACTACAAATGAATAGAAAGAGATCACAATACAAATTAATACAAAGAGATCACAATACAATTGAATAGATAGAAATCATAATGAAACAAATAGAAAGAGATCACAATACAAATGAATATATAGAGATTACAATACAAATGAACAGATACAAGATCACAAGGCAAATAAATAGATATATATCACAATGCAAATTAACAGATAAAGATCACAATCCAAATGAATAGATCACAATGCAAATTAACAGATAGAGATCACAAAGCAAATGAAAAGATGGAGATCACAATGCAAATGAACAGGTAGAGATCAAAATAAAATTGAACATATAGAGATTACAATACAAATTAACAGGTAGAGATCACTCATCACTCAATGACATATCTACAATTCATGTAGCAATGTGATTTCTTTTACAGAACAAAATATACAAAATATAGAAATCAACAGTTTATAATTAGCATTTTTTTCACAAATACCTTAGAACATTTGACAATACTCCCATCAGCAAGAACTAGTTCAAATGATACACAGCAGTGTTGAAAGAGGCCATACTTGTGTGATGAAGTCTCAACACCAACCCCCATTATCAGACCACCTGAAATAATACACAATACCTTGAAATGACTGATATTCAGACAATACTAAAATATAACCACATGCTGAGTTTGGTTAAATCAATAAGTAATATTGTTTGGAAAAATTTAAGATAAAGAAATGACATTATTCATTATTCAATGTATTCTTAGACGTATCTAAATACTGGATTTGAAGATAAAAGTTTGTGTTGTCATGTTCACAAGAAAATGTGGTCATACTTCCCTAGCATATGTAGGTGTCACTGTGTTACAAGCCACTGTATTCCTAAGCTAAAAGAAGTGCATATGTAGATGTCACTGTCTTACAAGCTACTGTATTCTTAAGCTTAAAGAAGTGCATATGTAGGTGTCACTGTGTTACAAGCCACTGTATTCCTAAGCTAAAAGAAGTGCATATGTAGATGTCACTGTCTTACAAGCTACTGTATTCTTAAACTTAAAGAAGGGCATATGTAGATATCACTGTGTTACAAGCTACTGTATTCTTAAGCTTAAAGAAGTGCATATGTCGATGTCACTGTGTTACAAGCTACTGTATTCCTAAGCTAAAAGAAGTGCATATGTAGGTGTCACTGTGTTACAAGCTACTGTATTCTTAAGCTTAAGGAAGTGCATTTGTAGTCACTGTGTTACAAGCTACGGCATTCCTAAGCTCAAAGAAGTGCATATGTAGATGTCACTGTGTTACAATCTACTGTATTCCTAAGCTTAAGGAAGTGCATTTGTAGTCACTGTGTTACAAGCTACGGTATTCCTAAGCTCAAAGAAGTGCATATGTAGATGTCACTGTGTTACAAGCTACTGTATTCTTAAGCTTAAAGAAGTGCATATGTAGATGTCACTGTGTTACAAGCTACTGTATTCCTAAGCTTAAGGAAGTGCATTTGTAGTCACTGTGTTACAAGCTACGGCATTCCTAAGCTCAAAGAAGTGCATATGTAGATGTCACTGTGTTACAATCTACTGTATTCCTAAGCTTAAGGAAGTGCATTTGTAGTCACTGTGTTACAAGCTACGGTATTCCTAAGCTCAAAGAAGTGCATATGTAGATGTCACTGTGTTACAAGCTACTGTATTCTTAAACTTAAGGAAGTGCAGATGTAGATATCACTGTGTTACAAGCTACTGTATTCTTAAGCTTAAGAAGTGCATTTGTAGTCACTGTGTTACAAGCTACTGTATTCCTAAGTTTAAGGAAGTACATATGTAGATATCACTGTGTTACAAGCTACTGTATTCTTAAACTTAAGGAAGTGCATATGTAGATGTCACTGTGTTACAAGCTACTGTATTCTTAAGCTTAAAGAAGTGCATATGTAGATGTCACTGTGTTACAAGCTACTGTATTTCTAAGCTTAAAGAAGTGCATATGTAGATGTCACTGTGTTACAAGCTACTGTATTCCTAAGCTTAAAGAAGGGCATATATAGATGTCACTGTGTTACAAGCCACTGTATTCCTAAGCATAAATAAGTGCATATGTAGATGTCACTGTGTTACAAGCTACTGTATTCCTAAGCTTAAAGAAGGGCATATGTAGATGTCACTTTGTTACAAGCCACTGTATTCCTAAGCATAAATAAGTGCATATGTAGATGTCACTGTGTTACAAGCTACTGTATTTCTAAGCTTAAAGAAGTGCATATGTAGATGTCACTGTGTTACAAGCTACTTTATTCCTAAGCTCAAAGAAGTGCATATGTAGGTGTCACTTTGTTACAAGCCACTTATATTTAATATTGCAAGCAGAATTTTAGTGAAAACTCCATGTCAGTGCCACTACAGATGCAAATGAAGCAGCGATAACATTTCAAGATGGCTTAGGTGCCATTTTGGAAGATGGCAGTCAAGACAGCCATTTTGGAGGGCTGTAATGTTTCATTAGATGAAGCTACATATTACTTCAGCATCTTTAGTCAATAGGACCATTTGGATTGGAAATGTAGCCATATAACTATTTTCAGGATGGCAGACAAGAGAGCCATTTTGGAGGCTGATACTGCAAGAAAGAAGTAATTTAAAAAAATAATAAAATATGGTTGGTAATGTCATCCATTGTGCAAAACTTGCTTTTATGAGTTTGGTCAATTTTTATCTGATCATACTGGCATCATTTTTATTTAGGACTTACTAATATCATAAGAAGTCTTTGTGGTGAAAATTCAGTTATGAAGTAGCCATTACAAGACTCACATGCTGACCAACACAGTGGCCATACTGGATATTACATCAGCACCTTTTTGATTTAGGACCAAAGAGACATCATCAGTGTTTTTGTGTGAAAATAACAAGGAACTAAGACCACTGGGTAGTAGCTGTAACAAAACTGTCATGCTTACCACCAATGGCCATGTTGTATGTCACAGTAGCAACATTTTCATTTAGGACCAACCAGACATCATCAGTCTTCTAGTGAAACCTGTTATGACCATCCATATAGCAAAAGCAGCCATAACTAGATTTTCAAGATGGCCACCATCAGACCGTAATGTATAGGTTCCAATCCAGTTTCTCACTTTGCATAGGATTTGTTTTGTTTTTTGTTGTTGTTTTGGTTTTCTTTGGGGGTGGCAGTTTTTCTTCACTGAATATCCTAGTTATTTTAAAAACATACTTGTATATCTTAGGTATTGTTAAAATAATTTTCAATTCTTTTTATTTTACTTGATGGGTATAGTTTACTCTGACAAATTTCATTGTAATAACTGCTTCAGTCAGTGCACCTTGGACTAGTTCAGGCTCATTTTTGGAGCACATGGGGGCAGCCATTTTGATAGCTGTCTGCATCTAATATTGCATAGTTTCCATAACTACAACATATCAGCCACAGCACTACAAGAGAGTATCATAGAGGTATACAAATATTTAATCCATTGTGCATGTTGCTAATGCAAAAAAAACTTTACCTCATACAAGTCCCTCTCTCAGAGTAGAGTGGAACCAGATCAGATCATTTAGGACCAACCAGACACACAGGGTCGTCTAGGGTAAACCCCAAGTCACAATCACAGTCCATTCAAGAATAATTTCAAGACAGATGACATACTGGATGTCTGAGGAGAACCATTTATATTTTACGACCTTTAGCTAAGTGTGTTTGCAAAAGTTCTGCCCCAATCCATCCCACTAGTGGAGGACTAGTAATAAAACGTTGTGTGAATGGATGGACAACAAATCCAAGATCATTACACAAGAATCTCTTGTCAAATAATAATCAACTAATAATCAAGCATGCAGCTAAAGCATGTTTAATGTTGTGGAGAGGGGGAATAATATTGTTATTATTTTGTATTACATTGTTGTTATTAACACATTAACCCCTGGAGGTTTTTGCTGTTTTTGCACGAAATGCAAGTAGGAAACACATTTTGGGGACTATTTCTGAATACATCGATTTCCAAGCAATATTCCGTTAGACAAATGGTTAGTCGTATCAAAGAGAATGTTTTTCATTGGTTAGTTTGCTGGTGCATGAGCACAAGGTAAAAAATTGGAATCTTTTTTTTGTGTTTAAAATTATTGATTTTTTGCTTAACGGACCCATAATTTTCATATGGAAAAGACTTTATTCAAAATGTCCACCTTATCCCACTTTCTGCACAGGTTCAACTGTCTGTGTGCGCTTCAGACCAGTCTGCCATAGATCTGAGGCCATAAAGTCTAAAATATGGACACAAATTCGGAATCCGACCATGGACGATTTTTGGGTGAAAAAAAAAAAAAAGTCCAAAAACTTCAGTTTTTCTCTCTGTATTTTGTAGTGCAACTAAAATGTCCCAATTATTTGCTATCATTGTAGAGCTACATCTGTCTACCTTTCTATGATACCACCCACTTTAGTGTATTATGTATGACATTGATGCTACAGACCTTGGAAGTAGACTACTACCTCATGCCCCGTAAAGTTGTTGCTAGGGGTTAATATGTTAATGGTTTCATGCCATTCTTTAGAATGTGATAGACCTGACATGGTGGCCAGTATATCTGATGGAAGAAGAACTTTGGAAAATCCTGGTAAGAACATCAGAAGCTACTTGCAAGCTTTCTCACATATACTCACAATGGTTGAGCCGAAGACTCAAAACCACACATGTATAAAGTAGAATACAAATTTACTGTAGAAAATTGGTAACATAAAGAATCTGGCATATACTTCTTTAACATTATAAGGGACCTGATATCTTTAGAAAATTACCACAACAAGGCCATGTAAGGTTGAAAACCCTCTAAACAAATGTCGCAAATAATTCAATATTATAATAAACTATTAAAAACATCACTAAAACTGTTATGAATGAAGAAACTGAAACAAACAATTTTGAACAGTGGCCATATAAATGTACTGTTTTTATTCTTTTTAATGGGTCCATGCTGTTCTATAGATAATTTCAATGGGTCCATGCTGTTCTATAGATAATTTCAATGGGTCCATGCTGTTCTATAGATAATTTTAATGGGTCCATGCTGTTCTATATATAATTTCAATGGGTCCATGCTGTTCTATAGATAATTTCAATGGGTCCATGCTGTTCTATAGATAATTTAAATGGGTCCATGCTGTTCTATAGATAATTTCAATGGGTCCATGCTGTTCTATAGATAATTTTAATGAGTCCATGCTGTTCTATAGATAATTTTAATGGGTCCATGCTATTCTATAGATAATTTCAATGGGTCCATGCTGTTCTATAGATAATTTCAATGGGTCCATGCTGTTCTATAGATAATTTCAATGGGTCCATGCTGTTCTATAGATAATTTCAATGGGTCCATGCTGTTCTATAGATAATTTCAATGGGTCCATGATGTTCTATAGATAATTTCAAGCAAACAGCGTAGATCCTGATCTGAAGGCATCTATAGTGAGATAAGTCTATAATATGGTATAAAATATCTATGTAATTAATTAAACACTAAGTTTGCAACAAGTCAAGAGATAATAAATAAAGGATGCAAAGAATTCTATAAAAGTCAAATTTAACATACCAACAGTCAAGTCATCTAGTTCAGGCAGTACAGGCAATGTCCAACCTAGCGGATTCAAAGTGGCTGTAATCTGACCCATCGACACAAGTGGTTCAACACGAACAATCTGTCTTTGTGTGTCAACCTCGAGAATGTCAATCATATTGACCTCTATGTTACAGAGCGTTTTCTTGTAAAGTCCTCGCCTGAAGCTGACTGTTGCCCATCCTGGACGTGCTGTGCACATCATAGTCTTCATTCCGTCATCCTTCCATGTCCTTACCTGTAAAAGAAAGAAAAATAACTGTAAAAGAAAGAGAAAAAACATAAGAATGGCTGATCCTAGCCTGAACCATAGTTGTTAGAAACAGCCTCACCTATAGCCATTGACCTCCCAAAGTGCAGCTCATTTAAGAAGTCCAGGAAAAAATTGCTGCAGGAAACTTTATAATCTAGTCTTTCAGTTATATTGAGCTTGACAACAGACATATTGACCTTAAAATTAATATTGTTCTTCCTTATTCCAAATACAAGTCATTGATATAGTTTCATAATCACAGATGTCTGAGAAATCAAGCTACTGTGCAAAAGCCATTTTGTGCTCCTTTCGGTCACTGTGACTTTGACCTTTGGTCTCTCGACCCTCAAATCAATAGGATTCTTTGTTATCAAATGCAAGCTACAAATAAAGTCTGCGTTAACTCTTGATGTGGAAAATTTGGGTAATTGTGTGGAATCTGCTTTTCTTTTTTCAGCCAATAGTTTAATTTTTCACCCTTGACCTGGACCTTGGAGACTTTGTTCCTAAAATGAATAGGGTTCTTCCTTACTTTATATGCAAGCTATCCATACTGTACAGAAATGAAATTGGTAACAAACAGATGGATGGGTCAGATCGGATTATAATATATTCTGCCTTATGATGGGCATAAATATATAACATAATATCTTGTTTATAAATGCACTGACAAGATTCAGACCTGAATAACGGGAGCAGCAGAGAGGGTGAACCCTACAAAGTTTTTAGACAAAATTTTGATTGAATCCTTAAAACGAGCCTTCCGACGATCTCATTTTAACCAAAAAAAATGTCTCAGGGGCAAACCCTACAACGTTTTCAGACAAAAAATTGATTGAAATTTTAACGAGCCTTCCCTACGAAATCTCATTTTAACTAAAATGAAAACGGAGACTTTTACGATTTTTTAATTAATTTTGGTCGCAACTTGTTGTCATCCACCCTCTCTGCTGCTACAGGTTAACAAAAAATAATAAATGATTTTAACCGAATATTTGATCCAGTCCTTAGGACTTTACAAACAAACTAATCGCTAACACCTCTTCTTGTAAATCAATGAGATTATTTGACTGGTCGGTAAGTCGGAAATTAATTCTCGTTAACGAATTATTATGGCTTCGCATGTAGACAGGATTAATTGGGTTTTCAATAATTAGGAATCCTGGAGGAGCTGTTGGTGCAAACGAATAAAGAATATATCCCTGCTGAGCTTGATTTGATTGCTCTAGATTAATCTGATAGCTTCCTTCGATAACATCACATACTAAATTGAGCGCAATCACCGATGAAATATTCACGTTGAACGGAGCGATATGCCTACCGCCACCATCTGGATCATTATTATATTTGAGGAGGATAGTTGAATCTGATTTTTGTAGCGCTTTGATATCGGTTTTAACAATTCTTGCTAATTCATCAGCGTTGTATTTCGGAAACTTGAAATTACGCAGATTGTCTTCTGTGATATTGTAATCGGTTAGGAATCGTTGTTTATTGTCGCTGTTGTCATTAATTATTGTTTGAATAATTAGTTCATAGATATATTCCATGTCCGATATAAGCTGATTTATTATTTCAACGTGTTTTTGCGATCTTGTTTTCCGTAGTTGTTCTAGTTGTGTGTCATATAATTGTTTAATCTCATTAAAATAACCATGGACGTCAGTTAGCGTAAATGAAATAGTAACAGTTGACTCGGCTGTTCTTTTAATGATAAAATCCCATTGCAATGTGTCTTTGTTGGTGAATATAAATCTATCGGCGATTTTTCCTTTTCTTATATCAGATAAATTATCTCGATAACTGGGATTGATTTCATGATATGATTCTACGTCCGTGGTTAAGTCGGTGGTGGATTTTTCCGGTGGTTTTTCAGGCCATCCTAGTACGGTTCTAATAGAACTCTGATAGATATCTACGACGTATCCTTCTGTGCTTATCTCAATTGCGGATGATAGCGTCGGCTCATGAACTGTTATAGCGATTTTCGATTCTTTTCCAGTAATCGATTTTATTCTACGCGCGAATTCATTATTGATTTGTTCGATTTGGTATGATCCGGTTGGTATGGAAACAACGTTCCAGTCTGGGGTTCCGTCGGGTTTATTCTTATTTGCAAACACTAAAGAATTATTGGGTTGTTGACCACCAAATGATTTTGATCTGATATTAGGCCAACTGTGATACACTCGTAGTTTTGCTAGCGCTATCTCCTTCACGGGGACTGGGCTAGGGAAATTCACACTAAACTCGGGTTCCGTTGATGTTATTGATATCATGCTTGTTTGTACTGGGTTCGTGTTCTCCACTATTTGTTGAAGTAATTCCATTGGTGTCGTCATTGTTATTATACTCATGTTGTATTTCTAATTTTGACACCGCGGAATCATAAATACTGACCATCACTGAGAACTCACAATCTGGTATGGTTGAGATTATTGAGATCATTTTGGTTTTTGGGTTTGTTTTTGGGTTCGTGTTTTCTGATTCCATCGGTGTTGTCATTGTTATTATATTCATGTTGTTGCTCTAATTTTGATATCGCTGAATCAAAAATACTGACCATCGCTGAGAATTCACTATCTGATATAATTGTATTATCGAGTGACGACGATATCATCAGGGATAACTGCGAATATGCGGTTGATGCAATATGAAATTGAATTAAGTAATTCTGCAGTTTACTCTGGCTGCATGATGATATCTTTTTTGCTATCCCGGTTGATATACCCCCGATTGTAGCCACCGCAGAAATGCAAATTGGAACTACGACCGGGGCAATCATTGTAACCGATGCAAGTATTATTCCGGCGCCAGCGAGAACGCTTGACACCGAGTACATAGTAATATCAATTGCGGTGATTCTTCGTCGGTATTTTTTTATTTTTATTTGATACTCCTCAGTGAGGGTTTTGAGTCTAGTCTGAAATTCTCTGATTTGATCATAGCGACATTGCGTTGATGAAATCATTTTTATTTAAAAAATACTAGTGTTTTCAATTATTTGTCATCGTTAGCGGGAATTGTTAGTACTTCAGCCAGAAAAATGATCTACGAGTTCTATACACCAGGCTATTTTTGATTTAGGGATGGAGCTATCAACCACGAAGAAGCGAAAGTTTGGTGTTCTGCCAGTCTCGATAATTAACGTCGCGATGCCACCAGAGTAGGTTCTATTATTATCAGTGATCAGATTAAATTGATGAATAGAAGCCCACGTTAACCTGTAGATACCATCGACCTTCACTTCCCCATCCCACGTGAGAAGGACGCTAGTTCTACTAAGATCGTCTATTGTCCAATCCATGATTCCATGATTGACCGTATACACGATATTTTTAAGGTTTTTGTGCGGAATCTTTATCCTTTCAAAGATTTCTTTTTGTTTAAGAAGATCGTCGGAAATATCGAGATAATTTACCCTGATTCTGGCAGGATCTATTGTTTCCCCCCTCTCCTCCTTGTTAGAAAAGAATGAAACCAGAAGTTCGTTGATTCTAATCCGTGCTTGGGTTTTAATATGGTTGTCGATGTTAGAAAATTTCGTCGTGATATCTTGGAGGCTACTGCCCTCAAAGAAATTTTTAACAAACTCGTTGGTGAGTTTTTGTTCGTCAATAGAGCTTTTAACTTCAGCGAGGGTTGGGCCTGTCAACGATGTGGTTTCAGAAACAGGTGTTCTCCCTAGAAATCTATCAACGATGGTATTAAGTGTTGTTTGTCTCACCATAAACCTAATAATATCGTTGAGAGTCATCGTAGATGTAGCGGGGACACCAAAGAAATTATTAGCGACGTAGGCATTGTGAGTATGCCTGATAATAAACTCACTGATTTCAGCGAGAGTCGAGTCTGCCACAGGTGGGGATCCAAAAAACCTAACAATGACGTCGTTAGTGGGTTTTTGTACCCGCTCAACATTTTCTATTATTTTAGAAATATCATTGTAAATATCGAGATAATTTGCCTTGATTTCATTTTCATTCATCATCCTTCCTTCGTCCTTGTTAAAAAAGAATAGCGATAGATAGTTTTTTATTTCAGCGAGAGTCATGCCAACCAGAAGCGGGGTTCCAAAGAATTTATGTACGACATTTTTGCGAAAAACCGAAAACTGTTTTCCGTGTTCTTCAATTTTAGATTGAAGTGTTGCTAGTTCTAACAGAGAATTATCCAACTCATGGTCATGGGCGGCAATCTAGTCGGTGATTGTAGACACATGTGCGCCTGGTTTAAGTCGTCGACCGCTGGAATACAGCGCAACAGAGTTTTCAGCGGCGTCGCGCTGCCGTGTTAAAATGTCATCCGCGGATATATTACTGGTTTTAAGTTGTCCACTGTTGGAATATAGCGCAATAGAGTTTTCAGCGGCGTCGTGCTGCCGTATCAAAATATCATCCAATGACACATCACTGCTTTTCAATTTACCCTGTTTGTCTTGAAATACAACTATTTCGTTCGGGTCAACATTTACTAAATTCAACGTCTCAGCTATTTCATCTTTGATTAGTTTTTTTACATCACCGGTTGCAGTGTCATCGGGTTTGGGTTTCAGAGGTCTTCCCCAAATATCAATCATTTTATTGTAAAACTCTTTCTCTCTCTAAAAAGCGATTACTGGTGTATTCATTCACGACAACATGTAGTGGTTTTCCGCTTGGGTTACTCAAGGAGTTAGAAATAGCGTTAAAGACATTTAATACATCGCTGCCACATATTGGTGGGTCAATCATCGTTTGTGTTGGTAGCGTAGAATACCAAGTCTTCATTGGAAGGGTTTTTATATAACGCATAAACTCTTTTGGTGGGGCTAATCCATATGAATCGAAATAGACAATCCCACGTGGATCAATAGCGTATGCAACCCAGTGAGTTCCAGGTCCGGTGCTGTTATCTAAATTAATGATTCCGGTTTCAGTGTTGTTTGGTTGATGTGGTAATTGATCTTTCATAAAAACACCTCTGAAGTTTTTAATCGCTAGTTTTTTAGCAGCATCGAGTAAATCAAAATTGGACATGGGAACCATCGAAGATTTCTGAATTAATAAATCGTTCCTGGTAGTCTTAGACCCTTTCCGCTGTACCACGAATACGGGGTTCCTGGTAGTCTTAGACCCTTTCCCTTGTTTTTTATATCCTTTCCCAGTTGCTTTCTTTAGTGCCATTCCTGCTGCAGTACCAACGGCTCCTAACGCTGCCGCTTTAGCCACCGCTGGAGCTGCTGCTGCAATCAATGCTGGAATCGCAGCTAACAACGGAAATATACCGCCTGTTTTAATCATATTTTTGATAGCAGCCGCAGAAAGAGTAATCTGAACACCCTTTTTTGCTACTAGTGCATCATTGAAATGTTTCACCTGACGAGTTGTCAGCGATAGTTTATTTGCACCACCAGTCATTTGGTTGGGTTTCAACGCGATTGTGGTTCCACATTTTTTAGCTGATTCCGATTGCAATTTTTTTAATTGACCGGGAGTTAACGCAACACTAATAGCACTATATGACATGTTATACATAATTGATTGATTCTAAATCGTTTACATGTTTTCTACTGGGGCATCTACCACTCTCATTCTTCCTCCAACACCTTCAAGTAGCATTGATTTATCACTGAGAATCACAGCAACCGCTCTATAATCAGCAATAGCACCACGAGTCACATTAGCTCTAAAATGTATATCAACAACAGATTGTCTCATCAAATCGAGATGTTCCAGTGAGAAGTAATAGATCGGAAACAGATTTTTAAAATCATATTGTGATATTTGCAAACCAGTATCCACATTTTGATCGCGTGCCATAAATGACAACAGACGATGATAAACTCACGCAATATGATTTTCTGTGTAATCAAGTTGTACATCCTCGGATGGTTCCTGTTGGCCGTTTATTCTCAGTGAGACGTCTTTCACACCTAATTGATCAAATATCATATGACTGAAACGTTGATCGCCAACTCGTGCGTTATCTTGTAACGCAATAAATATATGACGTGGCGCAGAAACGCCTTGTTTTGATGCTAGGTTCCAAGTGAATAACCCGTTGATATTTGATTGTTTAACATCTGTACTCACGGTTAGCCAACTCAACAACGACTTTCCTCCTTGGTCCATAAATGATAGTAATCGTTCTTCTGCGGTGATTGCTGGAGTCAACACTGGCATCCACAATGATATTTTTGTTAAATTGACTTTACCGGCATCAGCATTTGGATTTGCATTGTCTGCTGGAATCCTCCAGATTGCGTCACTATCATCACTCTTTCGTACAAGCGATACTGTATGCTTCGCTCCATAAATAACTTTTCGGACGTTTCTACAGAATCCAAATATATGATGCAGTGGAATCGCGCATGAAAATGATTTACGCGCTCCTTGCAACATTGAAATACGTGTTGCGGCTCCTAGATTGAAATTAACTTCGTTGCTTATAATCATATCCTCGGCATCAATATTAGCAGTGCCAGCATTATTCTTTGGTCGTCTTACAACAAATTGAATTCCTCCAGCGGTATTTTTATTATCCTTTGCAAACATCATAGAAGGTCCTGCTGATCTTGTATAATCATCAGAATATCTCGCTAACCCGATTATTGTTGTAGCCACATCAACATCGCGATCTATCGCCTCAATTTCTTTTCCATCAATGAGATATTTTGCACTCTCAAATAACGCCATGATACCATTATTGACAAAACCGACTTGAGTACCAGCTGGATACGATGCTCCAGCAGCTGTTACAAGTTCACCTTCTACTTCAATAAACGCTTCAGCGGGTAGAAAATATTTACTGGTATCATGGACTTGAAGTTCAATTCGCGATCGACTATTTGAGTCTATTGCATGATAGGCGCAATATTGATAATCGCGTACAGAATCATCCTTGCCAACTGGGGCGTCTATATCAAACGCTGGATCAGATGACTTTTTGAACATTTTATTCTATTTATCAGAGTCTAAATCGCGATTTTCCATTTTCATCGTCGTAGTTTTTTAAAGCCACTTCCTGCTATCATATTTGCAATATTGCTTTGGTCGGGGGTTAAAACCATCGACGCTAATTTTTCATCTACTGCGTTATTTATAATTTTACTAACACTTGCAGGCATTTCCGCTGTAGACGGTAACGGTTTTGAAAATCCTTTGGATTTCATCCGCGATTTCACTAATGATGTTAATTTATTCTTTGCGGCTGAAAACGCTTTTCCGGTAAGATCTCCAACAGCATTAATACCCTTATCACGAATAACATCAATTGCTTTCATTCCTAATTGTTTAGCCAACGGCATCACTTTTGGAGCCATTCTCGCAAATAACCCTAAAATGGTATTACCTAAACCATCTCCGTAGTATGCTCTATAAACCGGAAACCGTGAATTAACTACGTAGACGAGGGTTGGTTTATCATGATTGTAGTGTATGATCATCATTTGAAATCAGAAACAATTTTTCAATTGTTATTTATCTAATCAATTGACTTTTCAATTCAGTCACTATGATACCCACTTTCCACTAACTCGCCAATGAAATCTCGATATGTGCTGATATCCATGATACCACCCTGAAATAATCGTCTACAGATATCAGCTGCTTCATTAATTATTTCCGGTGAGTTATTTCCAGCTCGGAACCCTCCGATGAGAACCTCTAATCGTGATATATCACTGAGAACACTACCAGGACATGAAACGCTAGCGTTTCCAACTAGACCACTCCCCAGAAATTTCTTCTCATCGTATGGCTGTCTTATTTGGAGTTGAAATTTTTTCTTGAAGTCTCTGTATTCCTTCATCCTTCTATCTAAACCCCCAGTATTTATTTCATACACTATATCAGCCCATTCATTATGTGACATTCTATAATCCGAATAATTGTCCGTGAAAAACTTCTCTTGTGAATCATAGCTGTTAGCAGCGAATTCACCTAAATTGTCTATATCCTCGTTGAGAATTTGTTGTTTAGCGCTCTCGGTAAATATAATTGATTTAGGTAGTCCACTAACTAGTTCTTCCTGAAATCCTTTAAATTTTCGTTTCGAAGCGGTTGATATATCCTGAGGAAGTGATTGCAAGGATTTTTTTGTTTGTTTAGTTCTTTTTGCTATTTTTTCTAACACAGGAATAAGACCCTCTTCTTTTCTTTTACCGTCAGGATCATCTCCCAGTATAGCACGCTCTATCTCCTTCGTTGCTGTGGTTACTGGTTTAAACAATTCTTCAGATCCCGCAGCAAAATCAGTCTGAAGACTCTGTCGTTGTTGTAGTTTATTCCGTACAGAGTCACGAATTGGTACAAATCTCTTAATTGCATCTAATCGTTCACGAGCCAATCGGGTTGTTAATGCTTCATTGACCATTATTTGAAATCAGAAACAATTTTTCAATTGTAAAACAATTTTTCAATCCCGACCTAACACCATCGGATGGTCATGGAAGTGTTATTTCATCCTATCAATGGAAAAGTGTGGAAAGTCACATAATTGTATATAAAATAATAATAATGTGACTTTCCACACTTTTCCATTGATCATCCATCGATTTTTGACATCCCTTGAGGGTCGGCTAAAAAAAATGATTAATGGTCGGGCAATCAAATAATGATAAATAGTCGGTCAATCAAATAATGATAAATGGTCGGTCAATCAAAATTGTTCATTTTCTTGAATTAACGCCCGTAGGTTTCTAACTTTAGAATTAACCTCCTTTTTCAATTCGTATTCATACCCCAATTCTTTTCGTATTCGTTCTACGATGGTATACAACGGAGCGAACACACTTACGTCACTGGAAAATGCGAGAGAGTCCCGAATAGAATTCTGAATTCTCTTGATGAGCGCATACTTCTTTGGTAGCATATATTTATTGTTGTTAACTCCGTATTCAATATCCTGAAAATCAGACATGATTTGATCAGGATTTAACCCATCTGATAGTTCAATATCCCAACTTTTCAATTTTGAAATCTCGGATAAAATGCTATTCATGTTTTCAGAATTCATTATTCTATAATAATGATATATTTCTAAATGAAAAATATGACGCATTAGACATAACTAAATTTAAATTTTTGTCCCGTCCTTTTTGAAATAGCCGATCGACAAATCCCCTCTGCAACTCTTCGTACTGAGGGTCCACAAATATCGAAATGCCTACTGGCGCTGGTTATTGATTGAAATATTTTTTCTTCGTTAGTTATCGTATTCAAAGATTTCACAGGTCTCTTCCCAACCGTTTTGCATTTTCCAGTCTTCCCTCGTTTGGTATTCTCACTTTGTGTGATAGCCTGCAGATTTGATAAAGAATTGTTCTTTGGATTAGAATCAATATGATCAATAACAAAATCATCCTCGATCAATCCATTGAAACATTCATACACGAAACGATGATTGAGATAAAATTTCTCTCCAGCGCGAAACTTCAAATACCCTTGATTATTCACAGCACCAACTGGTTTCTTCAGTCTGCGGTTTCTTACAACACCATCACTAGATGCTTCATAATTTGTGATCACAGGGTGTTGTCTGAATTCTTGGTTCATTCGTATACTAAATACTATTTGTCTAATTCATTGTTTGGTTTAATGATTACATCACTGGAGAATCTTTCGATGTAGTCTTGAGGAGTTCTTATGATTTTATCCTTGATGTTGTCAGGGTCAAGGACCTTTTCAGGGTCAAAATTTCTGATTGATTGTCCATTTTTTATTCTTTTATCATAATAACGCTTCAATTCCCTGTATCGCTTACCACCGCAATTTAGACACAACTGAGATTTTCCCCTGACCCCAACCCCACATAGAATACAGGGTAACGGACCAAGGCTTCCACGTCGAAAGCTTTGCATATGATACCCACAAAACTCATTTCTGCATGATTTGTTACACGGGGTTACTGATCCAATCATAAGCCACTTGCAGTGATTCATTATATATAAATTCTTCATTTAAATGCTTGTTTTAATCATAGCATGAGGGAATTAAGGAGAACGCCTTCGAAAAATGCTGAATTCAATGCTGATAAGGAGTTTAAGAGATTATTGAAAATTAGTCCTAAATTTAATATCGATAGACCCAAAAAACGTCCAAGAGACGGAAACATGAAAGAGTTTAACAGATTATTAAAAATTAGTCCTAAATTTAATCTCGATAAACCAAAAAAACGTCCAAGAGACAAAAACATGAAAGAGTTTAAGAGATTATTGAAGATTAATCCTAAATTTAATCTCGATAAACCAAAAAAACGTATCAAAATTAATCTCAAACGTCCAAGAGACGGAAACATGAAAGAGTTTAAGAGATTATTGAAGATTAATCCTAAATTTAATCTCGATAAACCAAAAAAACGTAACAAAATTAATCCTAAATTTAATCT
The DNA here is from genome assembly GCA_029339505.1 of Unio delphinus. NCBI lineage: Eukaryota > Metazoa > Mollusca > Bivalvia > Unionida > Unionidae > Unio > Unio delphinus. Next base: position 37,564,386 of record JAQISU010001235.1, read on the forward strand.
CGATAAACCAAAAAAACGTAACAAAATTAATCCTAAATTTAATCTCGATAAACCCAAAAAACGTCCAAGAGACGGAAACATGAAAGAGTTTAAGAGATTATTGAAGATTAATCCTAAATTTAATCTCGATAAACCAAAAAAAACGTCCAAGAGATTACCCTGGAAAGATGCTCAATTCAATCTCGATATAGTTTCTAATACACCAAAGAATACAATTCTTGATAAAGCCATGATTAGTAAAATCAGAGACTGTTTTAATGAATTCAAGCGTGATGGAGCATCTTATTGTTGGTCAACATTTCGAATTGATGGTGTTGTTGATGCTACCATGAATGATGAAAAAGCAGCAGTGATAATTTCACGTGTTGGGGAAAAAAGGTATTTTTTCCGAATCAAATTCATTATCGAAGTCGATGGCAAATGGATTATTAGGGATAAATTTGAACCAATCCTCAAGAATAAAAAAGCTGTCATTGTGAGTAGAGATTCCAAACCAGGAATTCTAACCGGAATCGATAAGCCATACTACGAAAGATCTTATCCCGTAACAGCAATGGTTTATGGGATATATCCGTTAAATGATAAACCCGATATCGCAAAACTAGCTCCTATGAAATATTCGTCAGGGCTTAATTGTGTAGCAGAACGAATAATAGAACACTTCACAAATGCATCCCGAGGAAATAAACTAACTGATCTGCGACGTAGGAAAATAACCGAATGGGAACTGACAGTGAAACAGCATGGTGCAAAGATTTCTGATATAGCTAAATTAGAAACATCATTACGATTCCCAATAACCGTTATGACGATAACCGGAGAGGTTTTATACGAACCGAAATATAACAAAAATGGAGCGCCAATACAGATTATTGATCATAACAAACACGCGTGGACACCTGCGGTAACAGTATTTCCACGAGAACGAACCGTGAAATATATCCCTAAGGAGTTCGTCGGGGATGTTTTCTATGAAGAGAGATTATTCGATGCTATTCATGCGTTGTGTAAAGATGATCCTGTGTCAGTGTGGTTACTTAGAAGTGATGAAGATCCCGAAATAGGATTTGATCAATTTGTAAGACCAAATGGCGAATTATATCGCGTTGAAGAATTAGATAATAGAATGAGAAAAATCGCTAGTGATTTTTCACCGGAGAATTCCCATGAAAACTACTCACGGATAGTTTTACTATTCCATCAGTGGTAGCTCACTTCGCAAGAGAAAAAAACTCATGGCGTCCAACACGAAGTGATTTTCTCGAGGATGTTAAATTGAGTTGCGTCGAATTTGGTCATGGAGGACTGTGGAATACGAAATACTCACGTGATGGTATGATTTCAATTGATATATCCGCGTGTTATCCCGGAAGTTTTCTCGGATATGGGGAATGTGCTGAGTACTTCAAACGATTTGGACACCCCACACATGAAATGACTCGTGTTGCGATTAATGGACCATTGCCTGATTTTGATTTAACCGGATTCGCTCGTGTGATATCATTTGAACTCGCTACAGGGTTACATCCGTGTAGTTATGTTTGGCTCGGTAGACACCTATCTGAAAAGGCCTGGATGCCAATAGTGCTATTGAGATATATGATTGATTGTGGTATGCTAATATCGTTGATTGTTTCCGAGGCTATTATATGCTATCGAGCTCAGAAAGAAGTTTGGCTACCACAACCCGATCTAGATAGAATAATCAGCGAACTACGAAAACAGTGTCCAGATTTCAGTGAAGAAGAAATCATAAATTGGTCTAAGAAGTTATTTGAAAGTAAAAAAGAACAAGCAAAGGATCTCGGACGAAGAATAATCGGTAAATTTACCCAGGGTGGACGATACGACAATGCAAAATATTCTTCGCGGTTGATCATAGACGTCGCTGAATACGATTTTTTTGTAGCGGATTTAATGAAACAGGGAAAACTTGTATCCCGTAAGGATGCTTTTCTATCCAATGGTGAGAAATTAGGTACGGTTGTTACCTACTGTGATGGATATAATTCCCAGTACACACATTTGAGAAGTTCAATGCTAGCCTATGCTTCTATTAATCTATTTTTGATGATAAATAGATTTCCTAATACCGCGGTTAGAGTGGCCACTGATTCGATGTATATACACAATAAGTACAAATCAGCTGTAGCGGCATTCACAGATCCGGAGGAAGCGTGGGGGCGTTGGCGATTTAAAAAGGAGATGCTACATGAGTATTGTGAATCGGCAGACGTTGCCATGGATGATAAATATCTTTCATATAACCGTATTGAAATTCAATCAGAATTTTCTAATGCACCACCGGTATCTGATCCAGTATGTAGATACAAGACAATTTATTTAAACGGTTGTGGTGGGTCAGGAAAGACAACTCGTGCAATTGAATTATTTCGTCGGTCAACCATGATTGTGCTAACACCGACTCACAGACTCGCCAGAGAGATGATACAGCGAGGGGTAAATGCTTGCACTTACCACAATTTCTTTCGATGGAAGGGTGACAAATGGACTCCTGAGCGTATGGGTGATAAATTCATTCCTGAAATCATAATTTGGGATGAAATATGCACAGTGTCATTAGATGTATTACAAACATTTCTTGAGTGGTTGTTAAACAAAAACACAAAAGTCGTCATGTGCGGTGATCACGGCCAACCACCACCATTTGTCGGTGCATCTCCACATGAATGGCTAAGGGGTTTTGTAGACTATTATGAAGAAATTACCACTGATTATAGATCAATTGATGAACGATTACGAGAATTCAAAGCGCTAATTAGATTACAACCGGATAGAATCCAATGCGAAATAGCGCGTGAAGTGATTTCAGAAACTCCAATGAATGATTTCTGGGAAACATGGAGACCAAATGATTTGATAATTGCAAGTAGAAAAATAGTCAGGGACACACTTCAAATGAAGTTATTTGAATTGCATAAAGAAAAATTTGCAACGCTTCCAGTACCCCTTTGTTATAGGCCATCGGATACACGAAAACAGAACATTGAAGTTGATATTCCAGGACAGAGTGAAAAACAAATTCTCGTATTAAATGATATTGTGCTGGTTGATATCAGCGTCGTCGAAGATGCATTGCGTGCTAATAAATCCCCGTGGACGCTAGGATACGCAGCAACAATACACTCTTCACAGGGATTGACTATATCGGATACAATTGTTTGGATGGTGGATAATCGCATCGAATGGTCGAATTTAGTCTATCTCGCAGTATCCAGAGTATGAAAAATAAATCAACTTCGAAGAATTGTTTTCGATGATAATGACACCACAATAAATGATATTGATGTTAAAATTATTGATAAAAAACTCTCCGGTTACAAACAACAGGACAAAAAAAAACAACGAGAATTTGATATTGATGCTGAATTAATAATCACTTTGAAGAAGCAACAGAATAATCACTGCGCGAGTTGCAATTGTATAATGCGTTGGCAGTATTCGAATAAGGATCCTCGCCAATTCACCGTAGACAGAAAAAATAACAATCTCGGTCATGTCAGAAACAATGTGATGTTGACTTGTCTTGAGTGCAATAGACGCAAGGGTGCTAGTTAAGCCCATGGGGTGGCAATTGAGTATCCTCGGGAATTACCTGTAGTTGTTGTCGAGTAAAACCCCGCTGAGGGGCAGTTGAATCCAGTTTATAGACTGGAGGTCTACCCGTAGATCGTGTTATACTAGATATCTTGTGTGCAGTAACACTCCAAATAGGATCAGTAGCCCTTTTTCTGCCACCTTCAAGTTCTCCTGGTTCATATAAATACCTAACAGTGACATTACTACCAAGAATTGGTTCTTTGAAATCTTTTTGTGGTTGTACGGGTAAAGACTTCTTTTTAATAGCGTTGCTAGGTTTCATGTTGATTGTTCTAGTAATCTCATTATTCAGTGCGGTAATCACAGCTGGTAACCTTTTGACCCATTCACGGGATCGCTTTTCTTGAATGAATTCTTTTGCGTATTGATATCCAAATAACCGCTCAGCAATCGTCCGATTAAATCGTTCTACAATGGCCTGATCGCGATGTAGCGCAGTATGCCCTCGTCGTATGGTGACATTATGATGTTTCATTGTAGATAACACTGCACCCTGAAATTCCTTGCCAGGATCAACCTGCAATAGATTTGGCCAGTGCAGAGGACCTCGTCGATAAATCCTTTCAAATGCAGAAGCGACTTCAGTGGCTGATTTTGTTTTTAACGGTTCTGCTTCTTTGTATCGACTTGCAATATCAACTACGGTTAAAGCGTATTTGTAACCACGATCATGTGGCAGAAATAATATATCAGCCTGATGAACTTCATTAGGAGCGGTCACATCAAAATGCGAGAATTGAATTTGTTTAGGCGGTGGTAGATAAATTTGCCATAGTGCCTGTTTGGATAACCAATTAGCCGCAGTGGTTTTTTTCACTTTTGCAGCGCTAGCGAGTTTATGGACTGCTGATTTACCCCTCCAGTATCCTCTTGGGGAATAATAAATTGATTCCATATTATTAATTACCGGCACCTAACATCAATTTGCTTTTCATAGCCGATTTTATCAAAAATGAAGCCAATTTTTCTTTGAAGGATTTATCAGGAATAGCATTTAACGCATGAATTAATTTCACATCCGCGAGATGTCTGTGTTGCAGATTGCTGCTTTTATAAGCAACATCATGAAGGTGACAGGCCTTATCAATGGCGTTTATTGGTTCTTCACCGGGTCGGGACTGATTTTGATCATTGAGTCTGATATCAAGTCTGGTTCCCGGTCCACAGTAGCTATATCCTGGAAGGTGCTTTTCTCCGGGGTACTTTGCCCATGGGGTTCCAGGGAGCTTTGCCAATTTGGCTGCGATATCACCTCCTCGTTTTTTTTAAAAACATCTCCGGATTGTAAAATCTTTGATTTTGTAGAAACAAATCTAAATTTTTTTGTACCACATGTTGCACATCTACCAGTAAGTGCTGATCTGTTATTTTTAGTTGTAACCGTCGTCACATCATTTGTGCTAGTACGCGTTTTACACTTCACACAATATACATCCATAATTTATGTATAGAGATATGGATATAATTGATTTTTCGGCGACTAAAACAAGAGAACCAATTAAGCATCATGCAGCGCTACCAAACTCTATCCGGATGATTATAATCGGGCCATCTGGATCCGGTAAAACGCAATTGTTGCTCAATTTAATAATGAGATGGATGAAGTGGGATAAGTTGTATTTAATTGCCCCTAGCGTAGATGATCAACGATGTTATGAAGTGCTAAAAGATTTTAACGAGAATGCATCAGAAATTAAGGGTGAGAACGCCATTGATTTTATAACCGATATCGATGAAGCACCGAGTATTGATGATATTGATGGAGATATTAACAATTTAGTCGTATACGACGATATAATGTTGGATAAACAAAAGAATCCTGCTAGAATATTTTCCCGTGGGCGTCACAAAAACACTGACGTGATATATGTCACTCAACGCTACACTCAGGTTCCAAACGTCATCAGAGATAACTGCAATATTCTTTCTGTATTCAACGGAGTTGATACTCATACTCTTAGAAATATTTGGCAGACATGGTGTTCTGATATGGACTTCAATCAATTTCGAGATTTCTTTAGTCATGCTCAGTCGACTCCGCACGGATTCGCAACAATAAATTTGCATGATCCTCGGACACGATATCGTATCGGACTTGATCAAATATTCGGTTAAAATCATTTATTATTTTTTGTTAACCTGTAGCAGCAGAGAGGGTGGATGACAACAAGTTGCGACCAAAATTAATTAAAAAATCGTAAAAGTCTCCGTTTTCATTTTTTTTTAGTTAAAATGAGATTTCGTAGGGAAGGCTCGTTAAAATTTCAATCAATTTTTTGTCTGAAAACGTTGTAGGGTTTGCCCCTGAGACATTTTTTTTGGTTAAAATGAGATCGTCGGAAGGCTCGTTTTAAGGATTCAATCAAAATTTTGTCTAAAAACGTTGTAGGGTTCACCCTCTCTGCTGCTACGGGTAATATATAAAGGTTGTTCAGATTTAGTTGCCAGAGATGAAGACTGCATTGTATGAAGTAACAGATCATGTGATAATGAAAAGAACAGTATCAGTTTTAATGGCATACACAATATAAGTGATAAAAAAAAATGGTATATATCTATTTACTTAATTTCTTTGTCTCATGGAAAAATCAGAAAATATTTCTCTATGATAGGAAATTTTGATTCTAATATTGCATTATTTATTTATTTGTTTATTTATTTTAAATGTCTTCTTCTTATCTGAAAATCAGAAAAACATTAGGTCTGGAATTTCCATCTATGTTATGATCATATTCGCTGAAGTTAATTACAACTACATTCTCTAATGTGCAGTGTTTCTTCACATCACTAATTTGTCTTTGAACCGTTGCAGTGTATTGGCTGAAGGGGGACTAACTAGAAAAACAGAACCTTTGCTGTGGATTATCTCTACAGGGGCAAGAGACAGAGAATTTGTGTAATACCAAATGTCTCTGGAATTGCATAATAGTTTTAATCAATGACATACATACACATTTTTTTTTCTGGATTACTGATCAAATAAGGAGGTTTTCTGAAGACCTCATCCAAACATGTTATTACAAAATAGTCACATGCAAAGTATACCACGAAAAGAAACCAAACCTGGTGTGTCCAACAAAGCCCAAAACTAAAGTTAAGTAGTTGATGTGTTCATTCTTGCATTATACAAGTTAGTAGCTGAATCTTACCAGCTACTAAGATTGGATGACCGAAGACATCTGCTCAAACATGCCCATGTAGCTGAATTGCCAATATAACATTAAAGTTTGCTCATCTCCGTAATGCTTGCACAATGCAGAGAGCATTGCGTGCACATCTACCATTCACTTAGAGGGAACATTGCTGTCATTAAACTTTAGTAAGGAAATCACATAAACAAGGAAAAAGTTACACATCTCTCTCTCTCTCTCTCTCTCTCTCTCTCTCTCTCTCTCTTTTTTCAAAAGATATGACTGCTGATCAACATAGCCTTTTTATTCCATTCAGGATCGAGCTATAAAAGAATGCAAGCTTTCCTTTGTTTTTCCATAACTTATTTCTTTTCTTAAAAAAAAACTTGTACATTTTATTGCACAATGGAGTTCTGATTTTAATCTGATCACATGATATCAAATCACCTTTATCATCTGTCAACAAAAGTTTCATCTGCACCATCCAAAATGCAATATCCATCTGTCATGCACATGTGCACATAAAGACTAAAATACGTTTTGCAGGTTTCAGTCTTAATGAAGATGATTAAGATCAAATGATTCACCTGCCACAAAAGCATAGCATTGTCAGATTATCTTGCAACTTGCCATTTTCCTTTGCTCTCAATTTCAAGATTTCATCATCTGACTCCAACAGACCTAAGACAATATTTTTTTAATTGACATAAAGGAGTGCAATATACATTTCTCAATAATAAATCTCATTTATTGTCTCTTGCAGCTGTTAATGGACAAATACATACAGAATTTTATTTCTGAAAGTATTAGATCATCTAAAAATTTTTGAATACATTCACTGATTTGATGTATTCAAGTATATTTCTCTCTTTCTCCCTCTCCCTCAATTTCAATCTTAATTTTGCAATACACAAATTAAAGACATACTATTGTAAATCTCATGTTCTCATTCTTGCAATACACAAGACAAATCTATACTATTGTAAATCTCTCATTTTCATTCTTGCAATACAAAAGTTATATATATATATATATATATATATATATATATATATATATATATATATATATATATATATATATATATATATATATATATATATATATATAATATATATCGTAAATCTCTCATGTTCTTTTTTGTGCAATACACAAGTTAAAATACATACTATAATAAATATCTCATTCTTGTTCTTTCAATACACAACAAATCACATACTATAATTGTAAATCTGACAATAACTTGAATAAGCTTATAGGGATGTTGGACTGAAATCATTTAAATGTCTTTAATTTACACATTTACATTACATAATTTTCATTCAAACCATGTCTAAGTTTGTCTCCATTTTACATAATTAATTCATCATTTTTTTTATTGGAATTGTCAACTGCGAATATTTTGCAATTACCCATGCATTGGCATTAACATGTATAACATATGAATTTCTGCTTTTTAGTTTACATGTTATTTTTACTTTGATTTTTTTTATATATACAAGTACTTATGCACTACTAACAGTAATTGCAAATTCATACATAAAACTATGTTGTAGAGGCAAAAGGTAACTGCCTGAGTGTGCTCTCTCTATTCCTCTGTATCTCCCTCTCTTTATTGCCCTGTCTATCTATTTCATCTTTAAACTATCTGGTATTTTCATAGCAAGTCACTAGTATTCTGTGTTGTGGTTGGTGTGCAAGTTTTGTTTATGCACATTATCACAGAATTAGGAGAAGAAAATAACTTTGTTATGCCTTTGAAATATTTGACTATTTTTCGTTGTGTATGCGTACAATGTTATCTAGGGTGAACAAGTGTTTTTTTAGGTAAGCGACAGAACCAACATGTATCTTGCTGGAAATTACTTGCTACAAGCGACATTATAATCATGATATGCACTGGCATTTTACCCTGAATATTACTCACTGTCCTATGAATTTAAGCATGATCAATTTATAACCGACACCCTGGTCGCTTTGGATTTTGTCAAGGAGTGCACGTTCTCCATTGTGTTCTATAGCCATTAGTTAAATTTATATTTCATTTGATATGCAAAGTTTATTGATTTTATATTGTATATTATATTGTAATGATTCATTTATTACAATGCAGATTTGAAAAGTTGTGAACTGTGAATTTCAAGTTGTTGTGTTGAGTTTAATGTATTAGCATTTTCCAGAACTCATTATTACCAGTTTGGTTTCATTGTAGCTAACGAGTGTGATGAGTCTGACGAGTTAGCTAGCAGACAAGTAGAGCTGTCTAGATGTTTATGTGTATGTAGTATGTCTGTACATGTGGTGGAGCCACGATTGTAGACATAGCTAATACAAGGGTGCTGTATGCTGTCAGTACGTGTGTATATGTAAGACTGTACATATAGTGGATTCGTGAAGGGTGCGAGTGGCCGATACAAGTGTGGGCCAACCCAAGGACTCAGTGAAACTGCGGTTTATTAGTTTGTGACTCGTGTGACTGTACAAGGGTCAAGAAGTTTATGTTTGGTCCAATTGTTGTTTCAATAGGGTACATTTTTATTTACAAGAGATTATTTTGAATCTTAGTTGTATTCCAGGAGATTTGTGAATCTCTCTTACAGTGCAGAACATTTTAAACGTATTTGAATACCTTGAGATTGTTTGAATCTAAATCTTAGTCTATACGTGAAATTATGTGAATATCTTACAGTGCATACTATTATTTGAAACATTGGTTTCTTCAATCTGTATTTCAAACTGATATCATATTTTTGGTTTATTTTTCAATGTGTAAATGTAACTGTATAGAGTGATTGACGTGATTGGGTCAATCATATGTTAAGAGCATGTGAGAATCATTGTATTTATACACCATGGGGGGTGCAAGATCTGGGCCTGACGTCCCGCTTGCCAAAGGGAAGTGAAGCATCTCTCATAGCCTCTCCTTTCCAGGTGTAGTGATCGCTGCAGGACCACTGTCTTGCTCTGATGGACAGGAGGTTACTTGCATATAGCCTCTCCTACACTATTGTGTCCACAACAGCACCTTCACGCGGGGCCCCTTGTTTTCACAGAGCCTGTTGTGTGGCACGACCCAGTGCTCGGTGGTATAACTGGGAGGGCAGACTGGGCTCATTAGCCTTGGCAGGCAGCCAGTCTAAGAGAAGGGAATCTCTGACTCCAAACTCAGGTAGATGAAGCTTGTTAGCCTGGTCAAGGCAATTTTTCTAGGAGAAGAAAACTCTGATTGAAAACCAATGGTTCCACAGCCTTGTGGATATCTTCGGGAGAAGGAATAGCTACGGGAGTAAACCCAGACAGAAAATCCGGAGTGGAGCCCCCAAGGCGACTGGATGTCGACTACGACTTCCTTCCGGCAGCTCCTGCATCCAAACTGGTGCCAGATGTCATGCTCAGCATTCCTTTGGACCCAACCAGCGAGGACGAGAGGGGGATCCTGAAGCCTGGGCAACCCAGGATCTCCATATTCCACGCCCAGGCTTGCATTCTGGACAGGTCACTCCAGTCTCGCTACTAAGTGAGGAAACAACACGGAAGATGACAGTTTACGGGTTATAAGTCCCACCCGATTGGCGTAGGGAAGGGGCGCCACAGGTCAGCTTTGATGGTGGGAGGGATCATCGTGTCCCACTGGCCAACTATCGCCCGCCTCAAGCCGGGCAGCCCCCAGTCAATAAGGTGTTGACCCGCCATCGTCTGCCTGCTCCAGTGGGTGTCTGGAGCTCAGTGTGTTGCTTAACATGACAAGCAGACGAAAATTCCACACCAGACAAAAAAAAAAAAGAAACGAATAAAGAAAACTCCAGCTCTTCGATTTGCAAGCTGGAATGTGCGCACTATGTGTACAGGCATCTCCGATGACCTCAGAGAAGTGGATGACACCAGAAAAATGGCCATCATCGATAGAGAACTCACCAAGCTAAATATCAGCATAGCTGCCCTCTAGGAAACTAGACTGGCCTCTAATGGCTCCCTCAGAGAGGAAAACTACACTTTCTTCTGGAAGGGTCTCGAACCTGAGGAGTCCCGTCAGCACGGAGTGGGCTTCGCCATCAAAACAATCTTCTGGACTTGGTTGAACCTCCCACAGGGGGCACTGAGCGTCTCTTGTCCATCTGCCTCACCACTACTGCAGGTCCTGTCAACATCATTAGTGTCTACGCCCCCACCCTCTCGTCTTCAGAAGACACCAAAGATCAGTTCTATGGGCAGCTGGATGAACAGATTAAAAGATGCCCCAAACACGAATCACTTTTTCTCCTCGGCGACTTCAATGCCAGAGTAGGTGAGGATCACGAATCATGGCCTACCTGCCTCGGATATCATGGTACTGGAAAGACCAACGAAAACGGTCAGAGACTGCTGGAGCTGTGCACCTACCATGGCCTGTCCATAACAAACACTTTTTTCAAGGGTAAGCCACAACACAAAGTGTCATGGAAACACCCCAGGTCCCATCACTGGCACCAACTTGACTTGGTCATCACCAGGCGCTCTGCCCTTAACAGCGTCCTCTCCACCAGAACCTACCACAGTGCAGACTGCGACTCCGACCATGCCCTCGTAAGCAGCAGGGTGAGACTACAGCCAAAGACACTACACCGTTCAAAACCAAAAGGACACCCACGCATAAACACCGCACAGATGTTGGTTCCTTCCAAGTTACAGGAGTATGTGTCCACCCTGGACAAGGCTCTCCAGGACCTGCCAGAGCACGACGCCACAGCCAAGTGGAACGCCATGAAGGGTACCATCTACAAAACAGCCATGTCCACGTTTGGCAAAAAGGAACGACCCAGTCAGGACTGGTTCAACGCACACCTAACAAGGATGGAACCACTAATTGAGAAGAAACGAAAAGCCTTTATAGCGTACAAAAAAATGCCCCAATGAACGGACATGTGCTGCTCTTAAACGTGCTTGAAGCAACATCCAACGCATCGCTAGACAGTGCACGAACGAGTACTGGCAACAACTGTGTGAAGGAATCCAGTGCAGTGCCGAGACCGGAAACATAAAAGGTATGTACAGTGGCATCAAGAAGGCTCTAGGCCCTACAGTGAAAGGGGTCGCTCCCCTGAAATCCATGATGGGAGAGAAGATCACAGACCGTGGGCAACAGATGGCCAGATGGGTGGAAAACTACTCAGAGCTATACTCCCGTGAAACGGTAGTCACTGAAGCAGCCCTCAGCAGCATAAATAATCTTCCCATCATGGAGGAGCTCGATGAAGTGCCAACCTTAGAAGAGCTCAGCAAAGCAATTGACTCCCTCCCAAATGACAAAGCACCAGGTAGTGACAGCATCCCGCCCGAAGCTATCAAATGTGGGAAACCATCACTTCTCCAACCATTGCATGAACTACTTTGCCTCTGCTGGGAGGAAGAAGCAGTCCCCCAAGACATGTGTGATGCCACGATTGTGACCCTTTATAAAAACAAGGGCGACCGCAGTGACTGCAATAATTACAGAGGGATCTCACTTCTGAGCATCGTTGGTAAAGTGTATGCTCGCATCATACTAAACAGGTTGCAGTTGCTGGCAGACTGTGTGTACACAGAATCCCAGTGCGGCTTCAGAGCAGGCAGGTCGACAACAGACATGATCTTCTCTTTACGACAACTCTAAGAGAAGAGCAGAGAGCAAGGTCAGCCACTCTACATGATGTTCATCAACCTCACCAAGGCCTTTGACTTAGTCAGCAGAAAGGGTCTTTTTTGAAATATTCAGTAAGATCGGTTGCTCTTCAAAACTCTGCAGCATGATAATCTCTTTCCATGCAGATATGAAGGGAACAGTCCTGTATAATGGATCTTCCTCAACCTCCTTCCCAGTTAACAGCGGTGTGAAGCAGGGCTGCGTTCTGGCACCAACCCTATTCAGGATCTTCTCCTTGCTTCTGTCCTACGTCTTTGACTCGTCCACTGATGGCATATATATATACACACCAGGTCTGATGGGAGGCTGTTCAACCTGGCATGACTGCACTCAAAGACAAAAATGAGGGCTGTGCTCATCAGGGAGATGCTTTTTGCAGATGACGCGGCTCTTGTGGCACACACTGAGGAAGCTCTTCAGAGACTGGGAGACCGTTTTGCTGATGCCTGCATGCAGTTTGGACTCACCATCAGCCTGGAAAAAACAAAGGTCAGCGTGCAGGATACCACCATTGCCCCTACAATCAAAATCAACGGTGTCACCTTGGAAGCAGTCAACAACTTTACCTACCTGGGGTCAACCATCAGCAACACTCTCTCGCTCGATAAGGAGCTGGACAGTAGGCTTGGAAAGGCAAATACCATCATGTCACGACTGACCAAGAGGGTATGTGAAAACAACGCGCTGACAGTGTAAACCAAAGTCAAAGTTTACCAAGCCTGCATTCTCAGTACCCTTCTCTATGGAAGTGAGACCTGGAATACCTACATGAGGCAAGAGCGTCGGCTCAACTCCTTCCATATATGGTGCCTTAAACGCATCTTGAAAATCAGCTGGCAAGACCGTGTCCCAAACATCGAAATCCTGCAGCGTGCAAACACCCACAGCATGTTCTCCCTGCTGAGCAAACGTCGCCTTTGATGGCTGGGACACATCCGACGCATGGAGGATGGGAGGCTGCCAAAGGACATCCTATATGGACAGCTGGCCACTGGCACAAGAAGAGTCGGCTGCCCCTCACTCCATTTCAAGGATGCATGCAAGAGGGACCTGAAGACATGTGACATCACACCTGATCGCTGGGAAGTGCTGGCCGAGGACCAAGGCACCTGGAGAATGACAGTAAATAAAGGTATCTTAGTTGCTGATACGAGGAGAGGTCAGTTGGCAGCAGAGAAACGTGTCAGAAAGGGCCACATGACATCAACCACAGCAGCTTGGGCTTCCCAGCATGTCTGCACAAACTGCAAGAGGGACTGTCACTCACGAATAGGTATCCACAGCCACAACAGACGATGCCAACAACCCAGAGACAGACGACACCCCAAGGGCGCTATCCGCATGGTCTCCTGAGACTAAGGCGCCAATGATGATACACCATATATTTTTCTTTATTAATTAAGTTCATAAATTTCCATCTTTCACACATTGTGTTGGAGTTATACATTTAATCAAAATCCCACTCTTCTATTCTGCGACACACATGTCTAATCAACTGATTTTTTTGTTGTTCTTTATTAAAACTAGTTAATACTACATAACAATTCACTTTCTCAGTTGTAGCTGATTTTATGAAATCTATTTTAAAGTAATTTGAATTTCATTATAATTGAAGTACAAGAAGTAAAAGACATTGATGATCTAGCTTGCAGTGCAAGATACAATAAAAAACAAACTTAAAATTTGTATTTTGTTTACAAGTTGTTGATAGTTACAATTTCAAACATGAAAATATTTAGAAATAACCATGAATTTATATCAATAATAGCTTCATTTATGTGGAGAACAAAATGATTATCTGATTTTATTATATGAATCATACAATTAATATTTTTAACACTTTTCCAAGTTTATAACTGCACCTATGATTGGCTAGAGACAATGTCTTGGTATCCATGCTAATCCATCACAGCTACAATGGAGTGGGGGTCTATCTCATTTACCAGAGATTTGTCGGGAAGTAAGTGGACCAGACCAATATCCTGCAAGTTGCATTTACTCTAGCCATGTGTAGCATGGGATCAGATGTATGGAGTTGCTAAACCCATTATGGGGTACTGTAAGTGGAATCCATCTAAGAAGATTAATGATGAAAAGCAGCAGGAAACTTAACTTGAAATCCAGAAAGCAAAATATCTTAGTTATTGTAGCTAAAACAACCACTTCAATCAGAAAACCATGTGGCATTGTAATCTATTCCCCATATGTTTTATTACAGTATGTCTTTTAAAAAAAAGTCTGAAGGAAGCTGGAGGAGAATGAAATCTGTATGCTTCCTCCAGTGACATTGACCTCTGACTTTGTTTTTACCCCTAATATAGTTTGCTGCATCCATAAATATTGGGGGGGGGGGATTACTGTATATATTCAGTTATAAGACAAGTCCAACTGCAAAAAGCACAGACCCAGATCTACCATTGAAGAATACACCACCAGATCTGGATCTGTGCAGTTTGTTGGGTATTATGAATAGAACAAACAACATTGACCCTGACCTACAGTTAATGTTTGCAGTTTGATTCAACTTATTCAATGTTAAAGCCAGTATCAACCAAGAACATACAGTGTTTGAAGGTTTACCTGTAATTAAGTTGGAACAGACATTACAAACCCTGATATATATGCAAAGTGACATATCTGATGAACAAACAACTCATTATAGCAAAGGATTATTCATGTTAAGCTATGAAATACGCAGACATATGTGGACAATTCTGAGAAATTAAAATGATTTTTTAAAAACCATATGTGGACAATTCTGAGAAATTAAAATGATTTTTTAAAAACCATATGTGGACAATTCTGAGAAATTAAAATGATTTTTTAAAAACCTGCCGTCAATATAATCAGCAATGATTTTAAAGAGTGTTTGTGTTTTGGGATTTTTAAGCAGCGTAATGGTTTTGAGTCAGTTTGGTATATCTGCAGTGTGACAGTTTATAGTGATGTCTAGCATGGAGGTATCATGCTGCAGACATATGGTATCATGTCCCACTCAGTCCCATTATCCTGACACCAGGTCAACCAGTTCTAGGACTAACCTCTTAATGCTGAGTGCCAGACAGGGCAGCTGTTTGTATCATTTTAATAAGTCTTTGATATGACCCATTTGAGGGTATGAACATGTGACCTCCGCATCCAAGGAAGCTCTAACCACTTAAGCCACTGGATATATTTCAACTGGCTCATTTTATTTAAAGCTGACAATTTCCCTAAGTAGTCTTACCAATATAAAGTACATGAATTGTAAGGACACAACCTAAGTAATACATCTCCTTTTCACTTTCTATCATGTTTAATTCACCTACTTTACAATATTCTAGAAAAACTCTTTCAAATGATAAAACTATAATATGCACCAAAGATACCCATGATGTAAACCAGTCAAGTTGTATAGAAATCAGATGAGAAATAGTCTCTAGATCTAGAGAAGTAAGAATTTCAGCCAATCAGATGCAATGTATCTCACTATACAAAAATGTGTGCAAATCTCACTTATTAGAGCTTGCCTATATCATTATAAGCTTAAGAAGGAACAAAAATCAATTGAAATATTCAGTTTCAAGCTCAGCCATCCAGACACAAGATTCTCACTAAGATTTTGCTCTAATTAAACTCATCCAACATCTTGAAAATAATTAACAAGTTTAATCAAATTCTGATCCAAAAAATAGTTACTATAATGTTGACTAGTTTAGCCAATCAGATGCAAGTTCACATCATTAATATGCATGATTCATAATGAACTAAGATCTCAATAACATTTGATTTTAATCAGACTTGGTAAAAAGACCTATCAAATAGTCTCTCTAGTTTTAAAAAACCTCAGCCAAGAGATGCGAGATAATCTCAGAGATAAGTCTTGCTCATAACTCATATCACCTTGATCATATTTAGCCTGCATATCATATCTGCTGAAAATCAGATTAGAATAGTCTCTTAAGAAGCTCAGCCAATCATATCCAAAACCATCTCATTATTATGCACAGATCTTGCTCAAAATAAACCACATCATATATATGGATGTTAAAAGCATATTGGTATTTACTGTGTTCGAAAAAAAATATGATCCAAATTGGAATCAACAAAAAGCTCAACTAACTAGATGCAGATTAATCATGGATCTTGCTTGTACCAGTACTTATCCAAAATCTTGAATGCTAAAAGATATTTAACATGAATCAGGTGTACAGTTTCAATATTAAGTTTAGTTGTAAGATAATCTGACAATGCTTCGCTTGATCTGACAATCCTATCTTATCAAGCTCAGCCAATCAGATGCATTATCACTTCATTGATGTGCATGACTTTTGCTCATTATCCAAGATTTTAAGATATAGGCCGATTACCCAAATTTAATGAAAATTAGAACAGAATTATGGCTTCCAGATCAGTAATAACCAATCAGATGCATGATCACACAAATAATATGTGTGGATCTCTCTTATGATCTAATTGTCTAAGATCATGATGATTAAACATATTTACACAGTTTGATCAAAATCCCAAATGATGACTTCAAGAGTGGTAAGAAGCCCAGCCAACCAGATTCAAGATTACGTTATTAATATAAATGTCCATCCAAAATATTGCTTTATAAAGCACATTTCAAATTTATTTAAACAAATATGCTTAGAAATATGGCTCCTAGAGTGGAAACAAATTCAGCCAATCAGATGCAAGAGCAACATTCTAATACGAGTTCATCTCACTCATTACCATCCATGTCCAAGAACTTGATGAATTAGCCCATATTTCCAGTTTTATCCGAATCTGATCAGAAATAAAGATTCCTGAGTGGCAATAATCTCAGCCAATCCGAAGCAAGATAACCTCTTTAGGATGCATAGATTTTGCTCATTATCAAATTTTTATCAGATGTTAATGAAAGTAGCATATGTTCCAAGTTTGATCAAAACTGGAGAAGGAATATGAAGCTCATGCAGCCAATTTGATGCATGGATCTGACTCATGGATCTGACTCATTAAAGAATTCTTATCAGATCTTGATGTGTATACCTCTATTTAAGTTCGCTGAAAAACAGATCTGAATTATTCCAGTGTGGTAATAAAACTCAGCAGATGCAAGGTAACCTCATTAGTATGCAAAGACCTTGCTCATGTCTACAATCTTGATGATATACATGTAAGCACATGTTGCAATCTTAATCAAAATTGGATCAGAAATACAGCCTCCCAAGTATTACAGGCTGAGCCAATCTGATGCAAGAATGACTCAAAATTAAATCTGGATCTAACACATTACTGAACTCATCTGAGATCTGGATGATATATGCCCAAATTCCATGTCGGATCAAAATTGGATGTGAAATCTGGCATCCAAAGTGGTAGCAAGCTTAGCCAAACAGACTGACTCCTTTATACATATGGATCAAGCACATTATTAGAATCTGTCAGAGATATTGATGTTATAAATCAAAACTGAAAGTTTTAAATAAATAAAAAATACCCATGGCCTCCAAAGCTTGATAGACTACAACAGACACATCCCCATACTGTAAGTTCAAATCAAAGTTAGGACCAAAAATCGAGATTACTTAATGAGACAAGAATGAAGTCAGAATGTTAACAACACAATAACTGACAAAACAAGACCAGGAGTCAGAATGTTAACATTGAAAATGATAACTGACAACACCAGACTTAAGTCAGAATGTTAACAAGACAGTAACTGACAAAACAAGACTGAAGTCAGAATGTTAACAAAACAATAACTGACAAAACAAGAAGAGGTTTCAACGTGCACTAATCAATATATACTAAGTGATGCAGAGAAAACATTGTTTGAATAGAATTCCTTTGAACCATATTATATTTGGGTTTTGAGATGTTTTGGTTTAATGAAGTTCAATTTTTATATTAGCTTTAAGCAATGAACAATGCCATTATGTCTAAATTTCTTAACAAGAATTTACCATAAGTCTAGATGCAAAGTTTAGACCCTATTGATCTGATTGGCTGAAATTTGTCAGACTTAAAATTGACCAATCAGAACAAGACAAGACAGCCTAGGTTCAAGGCAATAGATCAATTTAAAGTCTTGTATTATTTTCAGACTATGATATTGCCATATTGTAGAATAAGGTTAAAGACTTTGACGGAAGTTGTACTGGTAAATCCAGGTCAGGTAACTAACTGAGACATGTCAGTAAAATTGAGGTGTGGTTTGAATGTGACTCAGTCCAGAATCCAGATATACTAAGTCTGAAAAGGAAGATATACATAAAACTGACCAATCTAATGTTTAACGTGCAGAATTAACTTTAAGATTAATGTTGGTGAAATTGGAGCAACACATAAGTTAATGTGTAA
Source organism: Unio delphinus (assembly GCA_029339505.1). Lineage (NCBI taxonomy): Eukaryota > Metazoa > Mollusca > Bivalvia > Unionida > Unionidae > Unio > Unio delphinus. The sequence goes on from JAQISU010001235.1 coordinate 37,583,130, forward strand.
ATGTTTTGCCTGAATCTTTAAAGTCAGTTTGTTTTTTGGGGGTGGGGGGTGGATGGTCAAGAGATATAGGTGAATATCAGAATGTTATTGTATCAGTACATGTTTCTTTGCTGGGTATTATTTTACTCCTTCGAACTGCACATTTCTTTCAGTTTGTTTACAGTACAGAGTTTTAATTTTCTGAGTGTAAATTTATATAAATGAAAGAAAAATGTTTTACCAAAAACATTACTTTTGTTTTGAGAGGAGTTTGGTTATCTAAAGTTTTGATCCTTACCTTGTATGATCTGCAGGGAAGAAATATACCTTAAACCCATTAGTACTAGTTAAATATCTTAATTCACAAACACACTTTGTTTTAAGGTTTTAATGTTCACCTGTATCTTATATGCATCTTTTACAGAATTTTAACATCATTATATTTTAGCTTCATGTTTGTGTTTATTTGGTAGGGTGTCCTAAAAGTCTTTATTGTTAAAACTTTTAATTTGCAACAACAGCCATTATTTTTCTTGTGTTCCATAAGGACCTATACATACACTTGATAGGCCGCTGATTCAAACAAAAACCACAAGACTCCTTTGTCAAGTTTGTATGAAATGCACCATCAAGAAATGAATGCTGACTCATACAAATTTATAAGAATCTATGTATAGTGTGAAACAATTACTGCACAGGAAATGAGGAACATGTTTACAGATATTCTTAGCTGATTCAGAGACTGTTGCCAACATCAAGAATTAGAAAAAATTTAATGCTTAGGAGAAAGCCTTGAAAAACTGGCACTCGTCCAATTGCAGCAAAACCCAGGTTTTGCCAACAGACCGCAAAATATACTTTCTAACTTTCTCAACTACTGACTTTAGTTACACACATTTTCTACTAGGAGCCTTGAATTTCACGTCAAACATGTTAAAAAAAAAAAAACACTTTCAAAACATGTCTTTGGAAATAATTTTAAAAAAACTAATCTCAGAAGCAAACCAACAAGCCAAGAATTAGAGACTATTAAAATTAAGGCACTTACATGTGGTATAATAGATGTTGAAACATTTGTTAGAATACAGACAGTGCAAAGATACTTAATTTTTGCTTTTCTTTAAGTATTTTTTCTATTTCACAAGTGGGTGCAGAATGATTCTGGACTGATACAGAATTTTAGTCTCATGTGTGTGTGTGTGTGTGTGTGTGTGTGTCTGAGTGCATCAGTTTTTAACATAGCTTTAACAAATTTTCAGTCACATCACTATAATGTCTGCAGTGTAGCAGTTTAAAGTGATATCTATCACTGGGGCATCATGCCACAGACATGTAGCATCATATCACACTATCCTGACATCAGGCTGTTTCAAAACTCTGCTGCATCACATCAGCTCTGAATTTGAAATCAATACTTAATTGTACATTACCTATGAAATTTAGTGAAAAATGAACTGTGGGAAACCAGGCTAGGCTTGGGCTCCAGAGAAAGTTGACCATTGATCTTTTGATCTTTAATTTCAAGAGCTAGGAATTTCAGTCTAGGAAGATGAATGAATAATGGCAGCTGGAAATTTATGGTGTGAGAACCGAAATCTTAATGTCAGATTCAGACTGCTTGAAAAATAAAACCTTCTGACCATAGGTCAAAAAATGTTTTATACTGCACTGGTTTTAAAATTCGGTTATGTAGATAGGTTTTATATTTTTCATTATATATATATATATATATATATATATATATATATATATATATATATATATATATATATATATATTATTGATTAGTATATAAAATGTACTAAGCGCTTCAAGTATTTAGCAAAACCAGCTCACTTTGATGCCCAAATCAATTTTGGGAAACTTCTTGGGTTTTGACTGAAACATGTATCCCTTCAACCCTCTCAATATCTATCTTTATGTTTCAAATGAGAGTTAAATAAACAGTGGAGAAAATACAAGTAAATTAATCTGAACCTGAACATAATTTTTTTAAATACAGAATATAATGGCAAGAAGATTTATTTGTTTGTTTGATTAGGATTTTTAACGTAGCTTTAACAATTTTTCAGTCATATTGCTAAGATGTCTGTATTGAGGCAGTTTATAGTGATGTCGAGCACTGGGGCATCATGCCGCAGACATATAGCATGATGTCACACCAGTCACATTATCCTAACACAAGGCTGATCAGTCCTAACACTAACCTCTTAATGCTGAGCGCCAAACAAGTCAGCTGTTAGTACCATTTTTGCAAGTCTTTGGTATGACTCGGCTGGGAATCAAACCTACGACTTCCTGCTTCCGCGGCAGATGCTCTAACCACTAGGCCACTGGAACATTGATGGCAAGAAGACAAAGGAAAACTAATCACTTATAAACTACATCATTACTACAAACCCCAACTCACCCCACTCATTCAGTCATGGAGAATATCAAAGAAAAATGTTATAGTAGAGTACAGACACAAGTTGAGAAAATGTATTATGCTAAGTACATGAAAAAATGAAAAAGACAAGAAATCTGACAACTTTGTATGTCACATTCCTTAGTGCTCAATTTTTGTATAGTCTGTCCAAAGAAAAATTCCTTGTAAGTAGAATCAAAATTGCTTTTTGGCAATGATCAAATTGTAACAATTGTATCATTCACTTCCAAAATGATCAAGTTTTAGACAAGGAGAGCAAAAGAGTGATATATCATGTATAAAACTAACCTACAATATTTACTGACAAAACTATATGATCATTTTCTGCAATTTTAGGGTGAAATTTTCCATAATTTTTGGCTTTAACACATTAACCCCTGGAGGTTTCTGCTGTTTTCGCATGAAATGCGAGTGGGAAACACATTTTGGGGACTATTTCTAAATACACCGTAATCCATCGATTTCCAAACAATAATCTGTTAGACAAATGGTTACTAATGATACAGAAAATGTTTTTCATTGGTTAGTTTGCTGGCGCATGAGCAGAAGGGCAAAAATCGGAGTTCTTTTTTTTTTTTTTTTTTTGCTTAACGGACCCATAATTTTCGTATGTAGAAGACTCTTTATTCAAAATGTCCACCTTATTGTACTTTTTGCACAGTCAGGTTCACCTGCCTGTGTGCGTCTCAGACCGGTCTGCCGTAGATCTGAGGTCATAAAGTCTAAAATCCGGACACAAATTCGGAACCCGACCATGGGCGATTTTTGGGTGAAAAAAAAACGGGTCCAAAAACTTCGGTTTTTCCCTCTGTATTTTGTAATACAATTAAAATGTCCAGATTACTTGCTATCATTGTAGAGCTACATCTGTCTACTTTTCAATAATACCACCCACTTTAGTGTATCATGTATGACCTTGACGCTACAGACCATGGAAGTAGGCTACTGCCTCATACCCCGTAAAGTCGTCGCTAGGGGTTAGTGTGTTAATTAACAACACAAAATGGCAGAAAAAGAACAGATGGTTGCATAGTTTTGGTTGAGAAGCTTGAATGATTGAAAATGTTGCATACCTTATCAGTGTTGTCATGTCAGCAGTACCAACCTAATGCTCTTTGTTATCAAACTGATAATATATGATTATTTTTCATGGCTAAATGATATTAAAGCTAGATTACATTACTATAATTTTATGTCAATAGCTGGTAGCTAGCCTGTTATCTGGGACTAAAATTGCAGTCATATATCTCTCCTAGTATGTCATCTGAGACTAAAACTGAACAGTGATATATCTCTCCTAGTATGTCATCTGAGACTAAAACTGAACAGTGATATATCTCTCCTAGACCCATCTGAAACTAAAATTCCACAGTGATATACCTCTCCTAGCCTATCATCTAAGCTTAAAATTGAACAGTAAGATCTCTCCTAGTATATCATATGAGACTAAACTTGCTCAGTGATATGTCTCATCTGAAACTAAATTTGCAATTAAATATCTATCCTAATCTCTCAAAATTGCACAGCAATATACATCTCCTAATCTCTCGTTTTGTGACTAACATTGCACAATGTTATTCTCTCCCTTATCTCTCATCTCCAGGACTAAAATTGCATAGTGATATACCTCTTTTAGTCTCTCATCTAAGACTAAAATTACAGTGATATATCTGTACTAGACTGTCATCTGGGACTAAAATTGCACAATGATATACCTCTCCTTTACATTTAAATAAGACATAAAATTGTATTGATATATTTGTTTTTTTGACTTTGCATACCAGTTATAAATAAAAATTGACATTAAATAAAAACCTTTAAGTTGACTGATAACTGTATGCAAGTATCAGTGGTATACCTTGTTGTAAACCATTTGCTTTCTTTGTAATCTATAAAAGCAGAATGAAATTTATGCTGTACTGCTGCAAAATGAAGTGATGGAACTTTTATTGAAATACTTATTATTATTTCCCCCCACCCACCATTTGAGAACAACAGTGCTGTGAATAGCACATCATACATCTGTTCCATCTCTGACAGTCATCTATGGTAGCATTATTAGGGCATGGTTGGAAAGATATTATTGATCAACTGAACTTAATGTCCTGAAACTTTGGTCAAGGTATGCAACTAAACTTACTGTTAGACTTACAATGACTGATACAGTCTGGACAAGGAACAAAGGTTATTGTGCAAAATCATTAGAGTCATACTAATCTTATGATCCTTTATCAATATGCCTTTACCATGCCTGATGAGGCAACCATCCACGACTTCTACTTTTTAATCCCCAAAATTTTTAGGCTTTTTCTTAGATAATGTGTAAGTCATCCACAAACTTTGGAAAAGATACATCATCTAGAACTAATATATTTGTACAGAACTCATTTTCTTGGAAGCAGTGGCCTTGACCCCCAAATGATCACTCTTCTTCTTTACCTAAAGTGTAAACCTTCCACAATGTTTGATGCATGTATGTGATGTAGAAATAATGTTTAATGCAAACAAATCTACTTTCAATTACTGTGACCTTGATATTTGACCAAAATGTTACCCCAAATACATGTCTGGTACCAGAAAGCCTGGTATCTGTACATATTTTGAAAGTTATTTTGTTGAGAGAAGATTGGAAACAGACACTCTAGTGCACAGGTGAAAATATGGCAGATGTGTAAAATGTCTGTTATCTATTACAATGTTATAGTAATAGTCATATAAGTCATGTTTCTGCATTTACTCTTATTAAAGCAAAAAACACTGTTGTTCTAAAATTTAATAAAACTTTGTTCAACCCAAGTCTATTCAGTTTTGATTGCCAAATACATGTACTCTTCACCTTAAATGTCATCCAGAATCTTCCAGACAAATAATTTTGATCACTAAGGACTTTTACAATGGTAAAAGAATGGGTCAAGAAATAAGCATGTATAATCTAATTGTCACAATACAGGGTAGTATCAATTTATCACTGGTGTAGCTTTCATTGTGGCATTCCAACATGTAACACCTTCAGGCTGATCTCATCCAAAAATGTTCACATACTTTAACATTGATTTTGCTGTATGTACTTTTCGGTGGAGGGGGGGGGGGGTAAATAACCTTCCAAAGGAATATGGATGTACAAGGATTCAAAAGTTATTAATTGTCATTTAAAGATATGCAGAATTAAACTGTAAAAAATGACACTCATTACTGAAATGATTGGTGTTGAACGTATACATGGCCCCAACTTTTACCATAATACAACAACTCTCCAAATCAATGACTGCCACTTTATAGATTAAAGTATAATGCAAGGCAAATATCTGGTTAATTTTTGCTGAGAATGACAAAAAATAATTGTCTTATGAACTTTTACACTGAGCTCTTGCATGTAGTATTATATTTTTTTTTTATAAAAGATAAAACACAAAGGCTTATTTGCTGCTGGAGCAGCATAAATAAAATAAAACTAAAACACATGCAAAATTTCATATATTTTTTTCTTACCTGTTGTTGCACAAATTGGACCTTTTTATCGTGCATTTTGGGGGCAGAATTCATTTTGAAGACAATGAAATTTCTAACATACATGAATACATCATACAGCACTGACAGCGGCATCAGAAACAGGCAAACTAACACCCATCGATAGTGTATGATTATATACTCAAGTCCACGGTATTTAAACCAAAAAAAACATAATAAAATAAGAGGTACTATAAAATAAATAAAGCCGGATAAAGGAATCTCCATTCTGCGCTTTTGCAATCGGACTGCCTGACAGTCACTACACAACTGATTCCTAAGCCGGCTCGGCTGATCGAGGTCAAAAGTCAAATTGAGTATAGAATTCACCCAATTTCCGCTTCCTTGTTGCATTTGGAATGTTCGGCATTCTGGCTTCAATAACTGCGTATTCGGCATCACGCTTGTTTATTTTCGCGCCATTCTCCAGGTGAACGCGCGAGTAATCCTTGCGTTTAAGATCGATGTATTTTAGATTTCTAGGCTTTTAGCTATCAGGATGTGGATTCAAGTACGAACATTTGACGGCAAAAAGTCGATTCGAGTTGATGATCTATCAAAATTGACCAAAATTGAGGAATTGAGAGAAAAGCTGGTTGATCCATTTGATGCATCTCCAGAAAGACAGCGTTTGTTCTACAGAGGAAAACAGGTACACTGGAGTAGATGCATTACAACTGCAAATCAAAGCGATGTACATATAATATAAAAATTATCAATCAGTACTTCCATTGCATGCACGATCTGCAGCTCTTCACGCTTAACTAAATAACTTGTCAAAAATGATTCTTTGACAAAAGTATCCCGCAGATGACCAAAGTTTCAGAATCGATTTAGCATGATGTTGACCACCTAAACCCCACCGCCAAACTTTCCCACCGTGATATTGGTCATTATTGATGTTTAGGGTAGTTCGTAATCGATTTAGCTTGATGGTGTCCCCTCCCAAACCATCCTAAAGTGACATTGTTCAATGTTGATATTTAGCAATGTTGGTGTGTACGTGTATAGGACATGCAAATTGAAATACCACATTTTGCAAGTAAATCAAGCTAGTTTTTTTTAATGGATATGCATCCAAGAATGATAAAAATTTAATCTCAACTGTCTCTGATGCAGCTTGTCGTGATTTCAGGACATGAAATGAGTGGTGGGTGGGCAGTTCTCAAAATGCAATTTTGTCAATTTGTTGATAAACGTGGTCCCACTTTAATTTCACGAAAATGAACAAAGTCTAAATCTCTTGACAGTGCCTGAAAACAAATCTATAGCTTCAGTTTTAGTTAGAACATGCAGTGAAAGCCATACCGAGTCATATATTGTCAGCCACAGGTGCTCAATGCTAGCTTGATGTGAAGAAGAAAAATAATTTAAAGGAAAACAATCATACAGAGAGAAAAATACCTTATATTACCCCATGACCCATTCAGACATAGGACCCTCTCTATCATACTATATAAAAAGAGAAGGTTCGTAACTTCCAAATACTTGGTTCCACATATGACCCTTGATTTACGGCTTCCAAAACATGCAATATTCGCCAATTTTTCATCTTGGGACAAGTGCGAGCTCATGTGACGACCAGTGAAAATAGCTATGTTTACGATACAAGAATTCTTTAATTACAGAACAGTAGTAAATGCAAAAGTAATTTTTTACTTAATATCACCTTGAATCAACTTTAGGCATCCTGTTGCATGGAATAATTACACATTTTCTACTTCACTGCATGTATCGTAAACAATCAGTTCAAAACAGTACAAATGTTAGACGCACACGTCAATGCCGAAATATGATTGGATCACAAGGTTACTCATAATACATGTAGCTGTGTTGTAAGCCAGCTGAAGAATGTGTACCGTTTTCCTGACCCCATATTTTTTTGTCAACACAACTGTTGGACTTTAATTGCAACTCTTTAATATTTGTATGAATTATTTCAACAGAATATAGCCATGTTTAATAAATACTAAACTTTAAATACGAAAAAAAATAATATGGTAAAGAAGCCATAATAAGGGGGAGATAACTCAGTTGGCCTTTTCCTATGATCAACATTTGGAATCACATTACAGTTATTATTTCTAGTTCAGTACCCATGAATATAGTTTGTCTAATTTTGAGAATATTTTTTCAATCTCATTTTGGTGGTGATAGAAGAGCTATATTTATGCATTTTTGGTAGGGATTCAAATGTAAATATTTATAATTGAGAATATGATCTCAGAGATTAGTTGTCTGTGTGTGTATTTCAGCGCTAGTGCACATTGTGTAATAGGTCCTTGGTGATGATCCAAAAGTGATTAAGCTTTTTTTTCACTAAATTATGCGTTACGCTCTATAAGCATTAAGCTTTTTCGGTATATCCACCTCCCAAAAAAATCAATTATTTGTTTTCTCATTATTATTAACATTCCATTGATATTTTAGAAAAGACTGCTTTTACGTAACTACAGTATAAGTGTACGCTTGACAGTGGATTTTCGTAACAGTATCATGTTCTATTTATAGCTAACTTGGTTCTACTGTTGACCTCATTCTATTTATAGAATTTGTATGCTTAGTGAGGAGAGAACAGTCTGGTTTTCCAAATTTAATCTTGACGCGCAGATTCCATGTTCTAATTCATATTTTCTGCAGAACCAGTCTAAAGATAGTTTAGCGCTTAAAAAGTATATTTTATTTTAGTCTATGCATTTATGTGAGCAAAAATATCCCCTTTCAAAAATTTCAAGAAAAATTAGAACAAAATCAACAAAAAAAACCCGAAAGAAAATATAACAGAATCCTCTAAATATTAACTCATTCGGCCCCGATGCCGCCTGTACGCGTAATGCAGTTTCTGCATTCAACGGCCAATGTCGCCTTTTCGTGAAATTTTTCGTCTGCATTAAATGGTCGCTACCGCTGCTCGGCGGTCCGAATGTATGGTCGAAAGAAATTCTTGGATTGGTAACAAATGGGGCTTTTCCTAGCATCAGACCCACTTGTAGCCAATCAGAAATGAATTTACGTTTGTTTGGGCAAACTTTAAATGTTCGGAAACCAAGGATTACTGCTTGTGATCCGTTTCAATACACGTTTTTTTTTTCTTAAAAAATCGCAAAATGATGGCGGAAGCACGAGTGGTTTTTGATGGCGGTGAGGGCAAAAATGAGGAGTTTCTCGGATTTGATCTCGAAAATATTAAGTAATTAGAGGAGAGATATGTTCGACAGTTGGATAATTTGCGAAATTTCGAATGGGACATTGAATATTCTTGAGATTAAATAGTCAGAAAAAGCGGATGCTGATAGCGAAAATGAAAGAGTTTCTGCCGATCTAGCAGATCGTCTTCTGTCTATCCAAATCAATGATTTTAGTGGAATGAATCCTGGACCTACAACATACAATGACAAATAGACAAGGAAAAAAGAGAAATCTATCATTTTTCGCTAATTATTATTTCCGGAGAAACTGTACATGGACATCGCAAACGAAACCAATCCATATGCCTAAAAATGCACATTGGTATCGCCAAACAAACGTAGTATCCAACCTGCAAAATGTGTTTATTGAACAAAGTTTGTTCATTAACCAAAAACTGGATGTGAACATTGCCAAGTAAATGTATGTACAAATTGTTTCAAACCATATCACATATTAAATTTTCCTGGTTTATTTTCATGGACTTAAGTGCTGATGATGTGATACTCCTAACAATGTTGCACATAATTTTTTTAAATGATGAATATTTGTAAAATGATGTATAAATAAATTCTGAAAGACTTGGAAAAATAGAAAGAAAAATACATCACTGTGTAGACAGATTAATTTGGATTAATTGGTGAAATTATCATGGATTAATATTGGATATAAGAAGAGAAATTAAAGTAAATGTGAAGACATGTGCATGATTTCTACAAAATTTTCCAAACAGGTAAAAAGACTCTGGGGCACAAGCAGCTAGTCACAGCTTAGTGTGGCTGGGGCACAGTAACAGTGTTACTGAAAAGTTTCTTGGGGCTGAAAGAGTTAAGAGAAGATTACAGCATTACGTGAAATCTATTTCTGGCCGTGGAAAGAATTTTCACATTTAGCACTAAAAGTCTTAAGATAGTTTCTAGTTGATGTATGTAAAGCTAAAAGTGCTACATATGAAAACTTAAAACAATAAAGTATGTTAAAAGACGACAAGGGCAAATACTTATTTATTGAAATTTTAGCTTATATGTGGATTATGCTTTTTCTGCCTGGATTCCACTTGTTGACCACTTGGATTATGCCATTTCCTCTTCAGGGGTTGGCATGTATGTGTATGTCAATTTTCTAGATATAAATTTATAAAGGTATACTCTTACTCAGTTTATTTGAATAAATTTAATACATGCATTTCAAGAGAAGAAACAAAATTATTATTTTGCTTATCTGAATGAAATCAAAATGTATATATGAAATAATCCCTAGAAATTAAATAAAGTATTGCACACTACCGCCCGCCAAGGGGGTAAATGCACTAAATATTTGAAGGATAACATTACCTATGCACACCGGTCATTGCATATATGGCTGAATGACCAGATAGGACTCCCAAATTGAGGCTTTGGACGGTAAATACAGGTTACTCAGAAATGTGAAATATACATGCATATATTCAAAATTGTTGGCAGTTTAAGACCTACTGTGATTATTACCTTCTCTTAACCCTTAAAGTGCTAGTCGCGACTATAGTCACGCTGTTTTTTTTTTGTTTTTTTTTTGTTCCCATAGTGCGTGTTGCGACTATAGTCGCTTTCGAGGTGAGCAACACTGGTCACATTCTATAACTTCTTCTTGCCATAAATGCCTGTAAAACTATATTTGATTGGTTTAAAAAGGCCGGGAACAAGCATTCTGTAGTACTTTACTATATTATTAACGAAGTAATTTTACAAATGCTCGCTTCTCAACACATGGTACTTTTGCAAAGCTAAAATGGCTGACGCTGAATACGAAGGTGATTTCTTGCAACAAATATTCACTTCTGATAGTGATGCTAATAGTGATTTTGAATAATTTGAGAAAAATGACATTATTGGAGCAAGCAAGGTATTGATGGAAATACACATGAATGATTTTGAGTAAGTAATTTACGTGGAACTGGAGTCAGACGTACATTCTCGCTTGACGTGAAAATATGGCGCGCATGTCAACCCCCACTCACTGGTAATTCAAAATTAAATGTCGAGATGGTGAATAATGAACCTACGGACTATTGAAGACTTTTTCTTAGATGATGAGAAAAAAATAAGTATCGGATAGATTTCAAGCTATTCAAGCAATTTACACCAGTCAGACAATGAGAACAATTACGGTGACTATTCACACAAAATCAGAAAATCAGCCCAATGATTGAACAGAAATAAAGCCATTGCTGAGGTTTAATCACCAGATATAGACCTCGGTTTGATGATATGATAATAAATAACAGGTGATAGTTTTTCATCAACATTAATTGCTGACTTGGAGGGTTTAAACTTACCTCTGACATTCATGGAGTGGATTTTTGCAAAATTGTCACCCTTCCTTTACCCATGATTTTCACTATTTATATATAACATTGTGACAGACATAACATGTGCATGGTGGGACTAGTAAAGAATATAACATTTCTTAGATATATTTGAACTTTTCCATAAAAAACAAACAAAAATACTGATGAAATACAATTGTAACTTGTCATTTTACCTGTATTTACACCTGTACCTGCAAATATGTTAAACCTACACGTGTGTTGATGCTAATCTTAAAGTATAGACACGCACCATCATTTTTTATATAGGGTTTGTCTATTAATAGTGTATATTTAATGAAATACATGCAATTTAAAAAGACTGTGCAGTTTTCTTCTTTTCTCCCCTGAAACAATTCAGCACTAAGGGACCTTGTACTGCAAAACAATGCAGCACTTTAAGGGTTAATATATGGAAATAAAACTTTGAAAATTTTCAATGCTGCACAAAAATCCTAAATTTTCTTTTCACGGGCTGCTTAGTACTATGAACATGTGTCCTGATATTATTTGGTTGGGTTCCAATGCTTTTACATTAAAAACTTCCAAATTTATCTCAAAATATGTCATAAAAGCAGACTACTGTTCTAGAACTAATAAGTCACAGAAAATGGGAAGCCAGAAACGGTTATGCCCCCTGACAGTTCTGTATCTATATGTGTGGTAAAGTCAAATAGCGTGCGGGTACAATTTATTTTGCAGAAAATCTGTTTATAAAAGCTGTATAAAAAAATATTTGATATTGCATTTTATGTGCAATAGTTCACGATTCTGTGATAATTGAACATTGTAATTATCGTGTTAAATGGGACCTAATCAAGATGCAACATGCATTATATTTTGCATATACAGTGGGTCTTGTATTTTGCACATTCAGTGGGTCTTGTATTTTGCATATACAGTGGGCCTTGTATTTTTCATATACAGTGAGTCTTGTATTTTGCATATAGTGGCCTTGTATTTTGCATATACAATGGGCTTTGTATTTTGCATATACAGTGGGCCTTGCTTGCACTGCATGTTGTGAACATAATGATACCATATAATAAGGTAGACCAACGAGAAGTTCTGTACCTTTTTTCTGACTTTACTGTCTGCAAACACCATTGATGGCATTTTCAGAATCCTGTTTTGTTAGACTATCAGCCACTCAACAGTAATTGGTAAATTTATTTTGACCAACCTTTGTAGGTGAATGTTAAGATAAATCCCTCTTCTTTAGTCACATGGAATCAAGTCTTTTATGATCAATTGCTTTTTTAATACAGTTTTAACCGTTCTTTTCGGTCCCATTCCGCAACGACCCTTGTAACGTATTCACTCCATATATTAGCCCACGACTCTCTTAACCCTTTGATCACTAAGTAACCTTGCAGGCATGAGCCATGAACACAAAGTAACTTTGGACTTATAAAGCAGAATAACCAATAGACTTTGAAAGAACATAACTTTGCCATCTTTAAAGATGTCAGCCTGGATTTGGTAATAAAATAAAGGTTAAAAGTTAACTTGTATGACTAATTCATACATGCCAACCATTATGCTTTTGGCATAATCATTATGCTTTTCTCACTAAAGTACGCATTATGCTTAAACCTATATGGATTATGCTTTTTTGGTATATCCACCTCCCAAAAAATTAATTATTTGTTTTCTCATTATTATTAACTAGGGCATAACCGATTAGCATTTTTCTACCGATTCCGGATTTTGGGGATGAAATTTTTCCAATTCCGGATACGATTCAATTAATCGGAAATGCTAAATCCATATTTTTTTCTTTAAAAAAATTTCATCTTCCGTTTCCGGGTTTCTGGTATCTGGTTTTGCCGTGTCCAGCATGTTACTTAGTACTTTACCATATCCGGCTTCATTTCCGGTTTTCGTCCGTCGGTTCAAATAGATTGTCTCACAGCGTGGTTGTGTTGACCATATTGGACTTTTGTGACTTCTTATTTAACTTTATTAACGCACTATCGAATGACACGCAGTGTTGCGGTGCTATAGAAATTCAACTTTATTATTTTTATTATCCGAATCGATCGTTCCTGCCTTGTCCGACTCCGATTAATCGGAAGTTCATACTATCCGGTGGAATCCGATTTCCAGATGAAAAGTCGGTTATGCCCTATTAACATTCATTCCATTGATATTTTAGAAATGACGGCTTTTAGGTAACTACAATATAAGAGTACGCTTGACCGTGGACGTTTCTAACGGGATCATGTTCTATTTATAGCAAACCTGGTTCTACTGTTGACCTCAAATTCATCTGTGTGCTTAGTGAGGATGAGAGCAGACTGGTTTTCCAAATGTAATCTTTACACGCAGATTCCATGTTCTAATTCATATTTCTTGCAAAACCAGTCTAAAGATTTTTTAGCGCTTAAAAGTATATTTTATTTTACTCTATGCATTGATGTGAGCAGAAATATCCCCTTCAAAAAAAAATTCCCTCTCAGAAAAATGAAAAAAATCCCTTTGGTTTGTCGAGAACAAAAACATGTGGAGTTCACACTTCGTCTGGTTTAAAACCTTTAAAGTCCTCTTCATCGTCATCACTATCGCCCACAAGCACATTCTAATGCATCTCCAGATGTTTTCTCTCATTTTCAATCAAGTGTGTTAGGGCACAATAACAAAATATTTTGATAAACCATAATCTGACTCTTCATTCTCGTCTTGCTTCGAACTCCGCCATTTTGAATAGAAATTAACCATTCGGAAAACACGCTTAGAATGTGCCTGCTTGCCTCGAGATTTCTAGTTGAATTCAAGCTTAATTAGCGAGATAATCCAAGTCAGGGACATCGTGCCACATGTCTGCTGTATGATGCCGCATTGCTATACTTCAATTTAAACTGTCAAACTGCATATATAGTGATATGACAGAATTTTTTTTTTAAGCTACATTAAAAACCCAAATTACACATCACTATCAATTTTGCGTTACTTACGAATACAGACAATCTAATGAAGTGGTATTTCATTGACACGGCGATGTCTGCCATTACAAACTGAACCAGTGAAATCTTGCTCCAGAAAGGGTAATGGTCAGGTAGATATTAAAATACACCTGTGAATGTGTACGATGAGGGAATCGCTCTTGTTCATGATCAGACAAAAATGTACCTGTTTTTCATGGGTTAATAAGCAAGTATTATTCTGCTTGTTCCAGCAAAGTGGTTGGCCTGTCTTTCAATTTGATAAATATCTATGGTCCATCTATGCAGGTCCGGGACTCTTCTCATAGTGTGCAAAGCAGAAAACCAAAATGAAAGAAAATTTACATTTTGAATTTAATAGATGACAATAAAACATTCTTTTAATTGAGAATTCCCAATGTAGCTTCTTTACATGCTGCTTTTCCCGATTCTTTTGGTCCCAAGACTAACTTTGCGCTGTGGAAATTATTTTTCAGTTGGAAGATGGCCATACATTATTTGACTACAACGTCGGACTCAATGATTTGATTCAGCTTATGGTTCGCAATCCTGATCCTATAAAGGGGTCAGAAGATGGACGTATCAATGGTTATACCAGTAGCAGTGATGAGGGCTCATCAGATAAAGAGAACAAAAGGGTTTGTCTTTTTCTTTTTTACTTTTTCTTTTGTTTTGTTGACATTTCTATAGCGAGTCAATTATTTCAATCCAAGGAATGGTCTTATTCCAAACACTAAGCTAGGTATCACACACTTGCTTTCACTTTGGCCACTATCCCATCCAAGCTATCGGTTCTAGCAGCTTTAGCACTCTTCTAGATCTCATTAAAATCATCCCAATTTTCCACTTCACCCCCAAAATTCAAATTTGCAAACGAGATCTTGTCAAAGTCTTGATGTGTCTTGATTTTGAGGTAGCATGCACTATTTATTTTGATACAGTAAGAAATTGACACAGTAATGGAAGCTAAAGTTTTACTCTACCCTTATAATAACATGTACATTTCGTGGGGGGGGGGGGGGTTTCTGTCTCTGAATTCAGTCGTTGTAAATATCTGCTTATTTTCCCACCCAAGCTATGAGTTGAAATCTTTGAACTTGCCACCCAGTCTAAATCTTTGAACTTCCTGTCCAGCTATTGCATTGTGGTGGTTTTTTTTTTTTTTTTTTTTTTTTCCTCATAAATACAGCAGACACATCTGGGGGTATTTTAAACACTGAATTCTGTAAATTATAAATATATCAGCATAGCTAAAATGATCACATCAACATATTCTCTAACTCAGTAGGTTGTTGAAGTAGGACTGGCAAGCCTTTGAATTGGCTCAGAGGTCTCGGAAACACTTAATTAAGCGTATTTTGACACAAGTATTTGGTCTGGGACACAGAAAATCACCCGTGTAGGAGTCCTCCATATGCATGCAAATAGCTGGGCGGCAAATTCAAAGATTTTCCAGTCCTGCTTCAACAACCTACTGAGTGAGAATATGTTGATTACTTTGTCATTTTAGCTGTGCTGATATTTACAATGACAGAATTCATTGGTAAAAATAGTGCCCAGATGTGTCTGCTGTATTTATAAGAGTACATCAAAAGAACATAATGCAATAGCTGGGCGGCAAGTTCAAAGACTTAGACCAGCAGCTTGGGTGGGAAAATGTGCTGAAATTTATGACTGAATTCAGAGACGTAATGATCCAGAGATATACATGTGGTTATTATAATATTGTACAAGTACACCAGAACTTTAGGTTCCATTATTGTGTTCATTTCTGATAGTAGCCAAATAAATTGTGCATGTGACCTCGAAATCAAGACAAAAACAAACAAAA
The DNA here is from genome assembly GCA_029339505.1 of Unio delphinus. Lineage (NCBI taxonomy): Eukaryota > Metazoa > Mollusca > Bivalvia > Unionida > Unionidae > Unio > Unio delphinus. Next base: position 37,599,350 of record JAQISU010001235.1, read on the forward strand.
ATACTGATGAAATACAATTGTAACTTGTTATTTTTCCTGTATTTACACCTGTACCTGCAAATGTGTTAAACCTACACATGTCTTGATGCTAATCCTGAAGTATAGACACGCACCATTATTTTTCATATAGGGTTTGTCTATCAATAGTGTATATTTAATGAAATACATGCAATTTAAAGACTGCAGTTTTCTTCTTTTCTCCCCTGAAACAATTCAGCACTGAGGGACCTTTTACTGCAAAACAATGCAGCACTTTAAGGGTTAAAAGGTTCTACTTGTTATAATAATAGACTTGTTTCAACTGAATATACATTAATAGTTATTCTTTGTGTAAGCGTCATATGCGAATGGGTATTGTTGTCATGCTTATTGCAAACCCATTCAAAAACATCATTTACACATACAGAATTATCTTTCTATTGGCTCCTTTTTCCCACTGCTGCTGAATGACCTTATCAGTTATGACATGTATTCTAATCTTTTAAACATAAAATTGTTTTATTATGGTCTTTTCTACATAAAATTGTTCTGCAAGTCACCCCCACATCGCCCAATAGAGTAGAATAACTGACATGTAAAATAATGTCTTCATTTACGTGATGACATAGTAATGTTTGGGTAAGATTTATTCAGATGTGCTAAGACTATGTGATATAAAAAATGTAGATATAGTGGTTCAAATGCCTTCATAAAAGATGTAATAAATGTGTTGTCACCTGATTTTTTTTGGTCTTTGGTTCCCTGTTTTGTTCTGTGCAAGGTTAATTTTTCTCTATATGTTAATGCACAAAATGGATTTTTAACCTATGCTGACCCTCTTATGATCTTGACAATTATGTCAGGCTGTATTCATCAAATAGAAGAACTCAACAGATGTAAAAATTCCTAACATTGCTGGGCCCATTTCTTGTAAACACCTGCTTTTATAGACAATAATATAATTTTAATCTTTTTGTTACATGTACTTGTTCAATAACGGAAACTTCATATTATGAGATGATACAGATAATCTGGTTACTTCATTACAGTATGAATTAATTATTGGTTCTGGATATATTTTAAATAAAAAGTCACTGCTGGTCGTGTTAGAGGGGTGACTGTTCTTGAGGGATACTTTTGAACACAAACTCATCATTGGCAAATGAACAAATGGATTCTGGTCGTAAGAACCGGGTGACCGCTTTGGGGGGGGGTGTTCAAGAGGGGAACAACTGTAATAAGGATATAGAAGTTCAGGTTCATAAACAATCAGGTTTAAATCACCTTTCAAAAATTTCCATTCCTTTTGTCAAGTACTACTGTGAAATAATGTCACATGAGGTTATATACTATTATAAAGGGTAAAGACCGGTTTATATTCCATTTCCTCCTGCTTTAATCATGCTTACTTGTTAAATGGAAAGATGTGGGATAGGACTCCATATCTGTTGATCTATTTTTTTTAAAAAAAACATGCGATCTTTCATGCACATACTGAGTAAATATTTATTTTCTTTCAGCCACCCACCCCTGAGCCGATCAAACCCAGCAGTAGCAAACAGTGTGATGAAGAAGATACATCTGGTAGTATCTATAAGGTTTGGAAATTTGCTTTTTTTTTTTCTTTCTTTACATGATAGGGTATCTGCCTCAAAGCCATAAAGCTGTAGTGGGACATCTTCAGCTATCTGTTAGCTCTAGTGTTACCACTAAACTGTAGTGATGATTTCATTAGCGTAAAATTGTGTTAGATTTTGTCAACTGAAGCATAGCTGCCAACGGTCCCGTTATTTCCGTATTTGTCCCGTATTTTGGACTTGAATACCGGTGTGTGTACGTTTGGGGGGGGGGGGGGGGGCAAAAATACTCTTTCTAATTTAAAAAAATAATAATAAAATTTCTTTGGAATTGTCAGTTTAGAACGGGCATTTGGTTCTATTTTGATATAATATATCACTTGTGTATACGAATAAAGTTCTACAATACGATTGGTTCATTCAAAATCGAGGCTACCATGCCTGTCGTTATCCGCCATATTGGATTTCACAATAGTTATCGCTGTTGCTGTATCTCGTTTTCGTAATATTCAGCTTCTAATCTAACCATGTTAAATAGGAAAGCGGAATATTCGAAATTTTCTCCAGGAAAAATAGAAGGAAACAACTGGAAAGACATTTGTGCTGTCTTTTAGATTTGTGAAAACAACAGAAAAGTAGAAAACTTGACGTTTTGCAAAGTGTGTAACGTGATTTCGCTAATGGGCATGGAGACGCCCATTAAATGAAAGAGCACGAAAAAGCTAATAAACATTTGCTTCCTGTTTCATCACACACAGCTCAGCCTGAACTTACGACGTAGATAAACGTTTTCCAGACATTAAAATCGCAAGGATCACTCTTATGCTTGAACGAAAACAGATCGATAAATAAATCTCAGAATTGAGATAATCAATGAAAGTTGGTACATTGGAATCAATGATTGAAAAAGAAACAAGGCGTGGAAAGGGCTCCTATAAACAGTTTGTATTTGAGTGTGTTACACTCTTGCACCTTCTGAATGGGAACCCGAATGGAACATGGTGCAACTCCAAATCGTACAAGTGTGCAACACGTGCATCTTTGACATTATATAATTATGTAAGGCACAGTTACTGATGGTTGTATACGTAAAATTACATGTGCATTAAAATTTTAAAAAATCAGTATTTCTTCCAGAAAATCAGTATTTTTGTCACAAGTAATCAGTATTTTTGTGCTCGGGGGTTGGCAGCTATGACTTAAGTAGTGGTGGGTGCAGCTATCTGCTTGCTCATCTTGATGTAAATAACAGTGAAAACTTCATACCAGCAATCAAATTAGGTCACATATACCTAGGTGCAGGTCTGTACGATTCAATCATATCACAACTTGGGGAAGTAAAGAATACTTTGCGCATATAATATCTGTTACATTTCACTGACATTGATATTTTTAGTCTTATTGATGATATGCATTTAAAAGTATTTTTTGATGCAACCATAAACCATCCTTGATGCATCAAATATTTCTGCAGAGATCACTGCTGTCTGATCCTTGCTATTTGCCAAAGCATTTGTCTTCAGTGTGATCTGTACAAAACCACTTAGTACTTTGTGCACTTGCATACAAGTGCATATCAGTATTATTATGCAGTTTGACTGGACTATAAATAGATTATATATAAATATATACACAGACACACAGTGGAGCCTCGCTATAACACGCCCAACGATAACACAAATTCAAATATAATGCAGTTGCGGTGTGGGTCTTGAAATCTTGAAAAAATAATCTTCAAAGTACATGAAATGTATTAAGAATTTATTATCATTTAGTCTTCAGTGTTCTCACTGTACTGTCAATATGAAAATCGCTAACTTAAAGCTGTATCGCAGTATCGCCACTTATGTTTTGATAGGAGAGCTATTGTTGGCTATAGTGTTCCCACTCTATTGCAGTGATGATTTTATCAGTGCAGGTTGTATTGATTTATTGCCAATATTTTATGCTGATGTTGCCAGTAGTTTCACATGCTTATCTAATGATATATATATATATATGGAACCCCGCTATAATGCAATAATTTGGGTTTTAAAAAATTGGGTCACATTAATAGTGGTGTCGTATTTTAATTTTTTCTGAAAACATCACATTGGCATATATACGTGTATTCATGTCTAATGTAAAAAATGTGGCTATTATCGGATGAATATTAAATAGAATGCAGTAATAAGACGTACTCAAAATAATGGATAGATAATATATTTATAGGTTATTACTTTGCGTTAAATAGTTTTACCAATTTTTATATTTTTTTCTTCTTCCAAATACACGTTGATCAATTTAGCAGATTGTTCAATTGGTTGAAATTTAACAGTACATTATTGCATTCTCCACAGGTTGGTGACATCATAGATGCAAGAGATGAGTCAATGGGGGCATGGTTTGAATCCAGACTGTTACGAGTAACCAAGGCAACAGATCATCTTGAATCCTCGGCTTTAGTTACAGAAGGCATACAAAATGAAACGGTGAAAAATGAAAGCAATAATAATCAAATAGATGCAAAAAACATTAATGAAAAGAGTGACGCAGATGAAAGTGAAGGCAGATATAAATCAGAAATCACCAAGACTAATGACATTCTTACAGAAAAAGACATAGTTGTCAATGGCAATGACGACTTTAGTGAGCCAATGGAAATGGATGCTAGTGAAACTGGAAGTCAGGACAATAATAAGCATGTTGATACAGATGACGATAGTGACAAGTCAGTGTTAAAAACTTTACATCCGAATGAAGTGATTCATGATGATGGATTTGTATATCATGTGGTCTATGAAGGGTTAGTATTACTGTTGATTATCAGTTATAGACATTAACAACATTTTTCACAGCAGATTTCAGTTCTGGAGTACTTGAAGCCACCAACTCAAAGTCATGCAAGATGTCAGTGCTGAAGCATTGTATTGGAGTCTTTTGTTGAATTTAACTTGCTTTTCTCTGTTGGAAAGCAGGATTTTGGCTGCCATTACTAATCAGATTTATATGACTTCTTAAAACCTGTGTTGCACATATGTTAGTGATTATGGAGGGTTGACAGCTCTGCTGCTATAAAGTGATTCATAATACAAGCAATTTATCTTGTATTGAGGTTAAAGCTGTACCGATTAATTGGACGTACTCATCGGGCTGATTAATAGAACAATCTGTATCAGCAGAAATAATCTGCTGATGTAAACAAATTAAAAAATAACAAATTTTCAAAATATAAATTCAATCATTCATCTTGAATGCCTATGTCTTAGGACACAGAAAAAATTATTGTTTCATGTCCCAAGATTTACAGTCGTTACAGTAGTCAACAAAAAGACCTAAAAACAGTAAAGTTTATACATTGGCCTCCATACATACATACATTCTCTCTCTCTCTCTCTCTCTCTCTCTCTCTCTCTCTCTCTCTCTCCCCCCCCCCCTCCCGTCTTTATTTTTTCCTTAATTATTCATCTTATACACGTATATACAGTGATAATTATATAATCTGTCTCAATCAGTATCAGCAATTTTAATAATCAGCTATACATGATATCGGCATAATTGGCAAAAAGTGACTTCATTCCAGCTTTAATTGAGGTATTATCCATTAGTGAACAAAATGCTAATAATAAGGGATAAAACGATGCGAGTCTGTTTTGTCAGTTGTACTCAGCAGTTCTGTTGTGTCTGCTAAATCAAGTAGTTACAAGAGAACAAAATTCAACCAACTGAATAAAGTCCATGACCATACCGATCTTGTAGGGAATATGAGTATAGTGAGTTAAGGTTCTTATCCACTTACACACAGTAATCTGGTTTGTTTTATAATTCCTAATTAACCAGGTATGAAGAGGATGAACCTGTGAAATTAAAATGTAAAGATATTCGCCCTAGAGCTCGGAACATTATTCCATTCAAGGAGTTGAAAGAGGGACAGAAAGTTATGGTAAATTATAACATAGATGACCCGGATCAAAGAGGGTTCTGGTATGATAGTTTGATAACAAAGAAGAAAGACACCAGGACTGTAAAGGAACTCTTTGCTACTGTCTATTTTGGGTATGTATAACAGTCTGGCTTACGTATTTTCTGGATCACATATTTATATTCTTTTGTCATGCATCAAAAAATAAAACCAGTGGAAGTACTGGAAAGGCTATATCCCTTCCAGGTCTGCAAAAGCACAAGGCAATATATATATATATATATATATATATATATATATATATATATATATATATATATATATATATATATATATATATATATATATATATACAGTCCTACCCGTTTATATCGACATGGCTTATCTCGACAAGCCGCCTATGTCGACAAAAAAGCAAAGTCCCGGTCCCATGGTCTACTATTACTATCAAATTATCATGCCTATGTCGACGTCGAGATAAAAGAAAAACGTATATGTCGACAGAAGCTCTTGGTCCCAGCTTGAACAAATCCTTTGTTTTCAAAACGTTTATGTCGACAAGCTGACAATTAAGACCAATACTTTGTTCAACAATTAGTTGATCTTGCCGCCAGGCTTTAATGTCGCGGTCGGATGAAAAAAACAAACAAACCCATAGCAGCACGTTTTCTCACCACTCTCCAGCTAGTTAAGTCTTTGATCTTTCTGCCTAGCTTGTGAATCATGTTATTCAAATGTGCTCTTACAATGACAGCATGTACATCTGTGGGTCTTTCAACCACTGAATTTTCTGATTGTAAATATATCAGCACAGCGAAAAGGATCAATTGATGAACACGATTTCCCAATCAACAGGTGGTCGAAGCAGGACTAGCAAGCCCTTAAATTTGCCATCCAGGAAATTGATGCGTACAGAGGACTCCTGCATACGTGATTTTCTGAATCCCATATATAAAAATTGCGTTAAAATACGGATTACACGTTTCCGAGACCTTTGAAAGTGATCGGTGATTTTCGCTGTGAAAGTTTCGTTTTTAATTTTATTTACATTTACGATGGCTACCGACAGAAGGGTAAAATGCAAATTAAATTTACAGTCTTTGGAAACTAAATATCTGGCTGTTAATGAAGTTAAGGGATGAACATCTCGCAGAGAGGTCTGTGAAATTTTTTCATTTAAAATTAACACGTCCAGGAAGGATGAAAGCTGCAGAGTCTATAAAGAATGACTAAGTTGAAGGTAACTGCGCTCCCCTAAGGAAGAAGCAAGACTGGTACATTTCAAGACGTGGAGGAAGCATCTAAACGGTTCACGGTTCAATTAAGCATTATCGAAAAAGCTTAGTGTGAAAAAATTCACTGCAACAAGTGGGTGGTGCAGTCGCTTTAATGTTCGTCATAACATCGGATACAAAAGTATTTGTGGAGAATACATGTACTGTTGACAGTTTTTCATTTCCATGTGATATCCCCTTGGTACCCTCAATAACATGGGAACAGACTGACCGATATCTAGGCTGATTTAAGTACATGTGCTTGAAGCATGCAACTAACAACTAGACAAACACGTGCTAATACTGATATTGAATCTCTCATGTTTTTCATATCAAGATTTGACCGATGCAATATTTTATTGTGGAACCAAAATGTTATTTGTCAATATACAAGTGTATTTCACTCTAGTTTTGTCCCCACATACTAAAAATTTACATTGTTTTTTTTTCAAAGTGTAAATACTACTCAATGATGACCGGTTACCCCTTACTGAAGAATTTAACTTGCATTTTTTTTTTTTTTTTGCAGACCCCCCACCCCACCCCCCCACCCCATCCCCCCCCCAAAAAAACACTTATCTCGACATCCGCTTATCTCGACAATATTTCCTCGGTCCCGAGGATGTCGAGATAAACGGGTAGGACTATATATATATATATATATAGCTTTACTACCACAGTAAGTGAAAATTGATGGAAGGTCTTTGCTCCAACTTGGAACATGTACTATTTTGTGAACCTGTTTGTAGAATGCATTTTTCCTGAATTCATATGTTTTCATTTTCTCTTCCTCTGGGAGATGCTGGATCATGCACAAACCACTTTAGTAAAATTTGTTGTTTTTTAAAATTCCTAGGAATGTACTCAACTACCAGCTGTGGTGTAGTTCATTATCTTTTAAATCTTAAGAATTCCGTAAGTTTTGGTTTTAAATCTCTTTGAACACATGTATACAAGAATCTTTCCTATTTCTGTTCAATAAGTTTTAGAAATATTAAAGTTTGACAATACAAATATTGGATGCGCACATTATTTTTACTGAAACAGACTATTATAAAAACCAGAAATGGATAGCGGGCAGTCTGTTTGCTTGTTTACTTTGGGAGCATCTGTTTGCATTGTTATACCAATAATTGGAAAGTGTTCATTTCATTGCATAAGCGGTGAACTCGATACAGACTCTTGCTATTCATGTTTCCACTTTATTATTTCCAGTCCTGATCTGACACCACTAGAAAATTGTAAGCTTCTATTTGTCAGTGAGATTTTTGACATAGAGAAGGCCGGAACACAGCTGAATGAAGCAGATGTTGCCGACAATCCAGCAGCATCGCCAGTTAAAAGTAAGCCATGATATGTCTTCAATTCCTAGGAGTTTAATTTTAAGTAATATCCTTGCTGTATTTATGGTCTTAAATTACATGACAGAAAAAAAGAGGCAACTAAGAGATTCTGTAAAATTCAACAAATAATTAATTTCCCATGTTTACAAAACTCAAAATTTTAGTTGCTATTGAGTTCTAGTGGTATTCAAAATAAGTTCCAATACTGAATGAGTTGACATACCTGTAGTCTCATATGCTGATGTGTCAGTGGCCTGTAGTGTGCTGATAGTGACTTTTGTGTATCATGATAATATAAACCAAAAATGTTCTTGTCTAAAATCACTAATTCCAAATTAATATTCCAGTCCAAGAAAGTTGTAAATGAGCACTTTGTATTTCCAATGAATAATAATTTGATTAATTAAGCTCACCCAAATGAAATACTAAACATGACAATAAGACTGTTTCTGCATCAGATTCTGATTGCTATCATGAGTAAACAGCAATATTTAAAACCTATATTGTTTTGGTTAGATATGATATGTAAACTTGTATCCTCTAGAATTTGGATAGGTTCAGTTACAAGTTATACCCACATGTACTCAATTATATGTGGATTCAAACAATAGATGGATCAATCCTCCTCTTTTCAAGGCACAGGCGTGTTTTTTCTCCATTATAAAGCAAAATACTGCTTTTCTCCTGACTTTGATGAGATTTTTCTTGATATAGTTCTTTTCTTTTTTTTTTGTGATTCCAAAACATTTTAAATTTTTTTTAAAAAAAACAGTCTGTTTGATTCCATTCTGCATTGACCCTTGTAAATTATTCTTGCTATATATTAGTCAGTACACAAATTTTAAAGAATACTCTGATTGGTCAAAGGTTAAATTTCTTCCAATGAATCTTCATGTAATGGAAACTGATGGCAATGGAAAGAAGAGGCATGACTGCAAAACAAGGCGTCCTGAGTTGTTGAGAGAGAATATAACTTGAAAAGTTTAAAGATTGGGAGAAAAACCTATGGGAATGGCTAGAGAAAAAATTTGATGGAAATTTAGTTTATAAGAAAACTGAACGCTTGAGGACTGTCATTTTGTGACCTCCACAAGAAAGATCTGAATTAGAGTAATGATAGTTGGAAGTGTTTGGAACAGCACCTGCAAAAGAAGCTGCACATGGAGAAATTAAAGCTCAGAAGGCATGTGGAAAAAGTGCAGTTAATTACCATAAGAAAGATTTCTTGCACGAGAGAACATATGAAGCCCCATTTCATGCCAGAATATTCACACTTCATATTGCCAATACAAACACCAGGTTGAAAAGAAAAAAGTTTTCATTGAAATGGAAAAGAAATGATTGCCCATTGAGTCAAAAAAAAATCTGGTGACACAGGAAGACTAGAAAATGTCTCATGTATTGCACTTGTGTGTTAAGTGCCAATTAATAAAGACAAAATCTGCAATGGCTCAGCGCATGTTTGAAAAGTTGCAAGTTCAAATAATACACAGTTGCCTCCTCATCATTGACTGACAGCCACAAAGAAATAAAACCATCTAGCACAAGTTTGTTATTACTAATCCTCCAACACTACTTTGAGGATTGCCATGAATCATGGACACAAATTCATTCCAAGGTCAGGTTGGTCCTGTATGAAAACTGATTGAACATTAAAGTTGGCCACCTGTGTGTCCATTTTGACAATTAAGTTATTGGTATGACTCATTTTTTTTCATAAGATAGAATAAAGAAGTTCAGCAGCCTTTCAATTCAAAAAATCATGGGAATTACGTTTAAAACACAATGATTAGATGTTTAGATGCATTTTAAATGATTTTGGAAAAGATTGTTCTTTTTAAGTGTCAGTCATTATACAGCAGTTACAACAAGTTACCTGTAATGTCTGTGAAAATATCTCAATGAATATGAACTTCATGTTTTCGTTTTTATGGACATGGTTTTCTTGCAATGATTTTATGTTCATTTTGTAGATGTTTATGTCTGCGAGACTATTTAAGCAGCTTATAATTAGTAAATTGTTTTTAATAATGCTAAATCACCTTCAGTTTGATATTCGCAATGCCCATTTTAAAAACCTGATAAAAGGGTAAAGTTGGAGATCTGAAAATGTGTAGAGAAAATGATGCATATCATTCCACATCCTTCAAATGAAAAGATATAATTCCTAGCAGACAGTGTATGCGTGCTATTAGACCTGTACATAGAGCATGCCAATTATTAGGTTAGCGGACACGCTTGGCAGTAAGTGACAAATACTGTATGGATACTACAATCTGTATATATCAACATGCTTAAAATGACAATCTAGAGGAAGCCCACAATGTCTTGTCTATACTAACATCTTAGTCAGGTTTAACATTTCTGTTTCAATTGCAGGACAGGTTAAACCAGAGTGTGACCATTGCCTGGACAACCCACGAAAGAAGTGTAAACATTGTGCATGCTGTGTCTGCGGTGGGAAGCATGACCCAGATAAACAGATTCTCTGTGATGAATGCAACCAGGCATACCATCTCAGCTGTCTCAATCCACCACTTGACAAACTGCCAGAAGAGGATGAATGGTACAGAAAAGCTGCACTGAAAATTTTTAGTTGGAAAAGATCTTTATATACATGTATATGAACTGAGGTGGCAAAAGGCTTGTGAACACAAACCATCTAGGCTAGTTTGGGATATTCCCTGTTCCATTGACATCACAAAATGTTGAAAGACGTTTATCATATTGACTTGGCTACAGTCAGACAATCTTGGATTATAACAAAATTTGAAAGAACTTGATCTGTAACTGTTTCCTATGTAGATTGGTTTTATCTTCATCTGAATTGGGATAGGAACTTGATCCAAATATCGGCTTATTAGAGAATTTGATTTATATTTTCCTTCGGTTTATTGGACCCTCAAGTTTCATGTGCAATCACCATTTTACTCCCAATCTTAAACTTGTCCTACTTGTTGCAAGGGTACAAGCCAGTCTCCTTTAGATATAATAGTGTTTAATATAAAATCTGAACTAATCTCTTGTTCCAAAATTGTCAACATTCAGCCTAAAAAAAATAATTTGGTCTCCAAATTTCTTTTTCTTAACTCATAAACCCCTGGAGGTTTTTGTTGTTTTCGCATGGAACACATTTTGGGTGCTATTTTTCTTGATACATCAACTTCTATGCGATTTTCCATTAGCCTATTGCTTAAATGTGTTGGTAATATTGTTTTCCATTGGAAAAGATGGATAAGACCACTCTTTATTCTAAATGCCCACTTTATCCTACGTTTTTAAACAGGTTCACTTGTCTGTGCAGTTCAAACCAGCCTGCCTTAGATCGGAGGCCTTAAAGTTTAGAATCAAATTCCAACCACGGGCAAATTTTGGGTGGAAAAAAAGAATGGGTTCAAAAAATTATTTGGTATCAATGTATAGCTAAATATGTCTACCTTTCTATAATAGCACCCACTTTAGTGTATCATGCATGACCATGATGCTACAGACCTTGGAAGTAGGCTACTACCTCCTGCCCTGTAAACGTGGTGTCAGGGGTTAATGAGTTAATTGTATTAACTCATTAATTGTATTTAATGTGTGTAGTAAGCTAACATCATTATGGTATAGTAACACTACACCTGATTTTCTGTAATACAACCTACTGTTTTTGTGTTTCATAAAGTTACTGAGCTCATTTTTTAAAATTATAATTCTGTCCATATAGATGTGAAGATCACGTGTATTGCAATGAATGCAGTTATTTCAAGAACAAAAATTACCGATTTCATGTTTTCACAATTTCAGCAGGTTTAGAGCAGTTTTCTTCACATAATGGGTGGTCGCTGTTATGCAGGGCTTACATATGAATTGTAAAAATATTAAATAATTAACATGATGAGTTTAGAATGAGAATAAATGTAATACCAGATCATTATCATATTGTCATCAAATATCTAAGAATAGTACATGTACATGGGGTGAGACTAAATTTCAGGAGAATTTAAATGATTAAAACTATGCAGTTGAAATGTTAAATTTTTATTGTTTTAATTGTATTTATTTCTAATGCATTTGTTGTAGGTACTGTCCTAGTTGTAAAAATGATGATAGTGAGATTGTCAAAGCAGGAGAAAAGTTAAAAGAAAGCAAAAAGAAAGCCAAAATGGCATCATCGTCATCTACTTCAAGCAGAGATTGGGGCAGGGTAAGTTAGAATTCAAAACTTTGTCTTGCCAATCTCTCTTTAATACCTGGCGTACATTACCTGTTATTAAGGTGCTAGTACTCAGTCCAAGGTGAATACCCTCCTCCAATTCAGTCCTGGACTGATACCTTTGTCACTTCTGTCACGGAGAATATTTTCCTTGTATTTTCTAGTGATTTGTGGCATATTTCACATTAAATGTATTCATTTCTCCCTATTTCTTGTTTTGGCTTGTTTTCTTTTAACAAAATTATCTCTGTCCTTGTTTATTTTGAGGGATTTGGTTAATCAACCAAATGTATTGTTGGTCCTGGTGTTAGGGGAGGTATTATCCCCAGAAAATAATTGTTTTGTTATTGTAATTTTTTGTCAGCATGCTACTAAGAGTTGTCAGGTGCACCCAGAAGAAAGTTGCTTGGGATACACATCCCACTGCTTGGATAGTCACGCAAATGGACATCCTTTCAATGCCATTATGGTCAAAGGAGTATTTAGATCTGGCCAAAAGCAGCCATTCCTATAGTATCAGAAAGAAGGACAAGCACCGGAGTTACTATTGGAACCTCCCAGCTTAAGGAAGTCGCCAGCACAGATGTGATTCCAGATCATTTTGTCATCAAATGTCATAGTACAAGGGGTCAGACTGTAAATTTCAGGAGAATTTCAATAATTAAAACTATGCAATTGAAATTTTTCTCATGCAGAATATATGTATCCAATTTGCTTGACCTGTGCCAAACTCAAGGGGTCTAGATTGCCAGATGAGTAGAGGTCCCTGATGCTGGTCACTGGATCTAGACACTTGGAGAAGCTTACAAAACCACATTGAAGTACAGCATGACAAATGATGTATTCAACTTCAGTCTAATGGGCAACATACCTAACTCTATCTCCAATGTTTTGAGAGATAAAAACTTCATAGTTGTTTTGGCAGTGCCCATTTCTGTTCTGATGAGTTATGTTCAGACAGCATATTGTTAGTCAACATGAAAATTGACAGTATAGTGAAAAGCTTTAATCTAGGAACTTGCTGTGCATTATATGTCGACAACTGTTTAATCGGGTAAAGAACAAAGAGTATAAATACTATTGTGTGTAAACTAGAAGTGAGAATAAACAGTTCAGAAATGGGCAAAAGACAAGCGGTTTGAACTTTTGCATCAGAATCACTCTACGGATTTCTGCCAATTGCATGGTATTCATGACAACACAAGGTCTGTCTTAGTGGTTATTTTATTCCTGTTGCACATGTAATCCGGTTTGTGTAAGGTTGATAATAAACTACCCTTTCTTCCACGTAATGGTTAATTTAAGGACCAAGAAATGTCCACAAAATCCCTAGATTTAATAAGACATTTAATAAGACTTGTGGCAAACACAGGTTGGGGAGCAGATTGAAAGGTCTTGGTGTGGTCATAGATGTCATTAGTAGCATCTAAACTCTACTATTACTCCGCTTGTAAATCTTACTCAAATGTTTGATTCTTTACACAACTATAGCTATGTCTGTCTCTTTCTTGGTGCTTTTAGAACATCCCTATCAAAATGTCTCCACTCTGAGGCAAACTAATCATCACTTTATCTTGGATGATCAAAGTTGGATCTCATTATGCTACCAGACTATCCTCGTATCCATCTAACCTCAGATATGATCTAGTGTCAGGGCCAAGATACCAAACCTTGTAATCAAAAATGTATATTTTATTCCACCTTTTGTCATAGAAATTTGTTGTCATTTAGAAATGGCAAAAATTGCTCATGAAAAATGGCAAAAAAATTTTTTTCCAAATCACCACCGTGGTTATCAAAACCTCAAAAAAATAACATTTGATCTTTATGAATTCAAAACATCTTCATCAAATCTTCTCCCTTCAAATTCAAAGAAGTTAGATTCTCCTATTGTAGCCATACAGCCCTACATATAGACGGTTTGAAAAATGGAAACAAAGTTAGAACTGCCATTGGAACTCCCCATGGCACCATCTTGAGCTGGTTCCTGGATGTAGCCTCAATTTTTACTGCCGAAAATATAGCCATGCTCAAATCCTAAGACTGTTGAAACATATATGTGAAAAAAATCATTTAAAAAAACACAAATAACATCCCATCAGATTCTAGTGGCTGGTGGCATATTTTACATTTACATTAGAGAAACATAATGTCTTCTGTACTTTAGTTACATTGGCATAAAGGGTAGTTGAAGATTTCGAGCCAACTTACCATCACCTGTTTCCAAATGGAATATTCCACATAATGACTGTGGAATGAAATCAGAACAAATTAACTTTAGAATACAGACCCATTATTGGTGAGTGGTATCCCATGTACTGAACAAAATCAGAGAATGCACTGGTGGCTTAGTGGTAAGAATGTCTACCTCAGAAGTGGAAGGTCTCGGGTTTGAACCCTGGCTGAATCATACTTAAGACTTATTAAAATGTTACTAACAGTTGTCACACTAGGTGCTCAGCATTAAGAGGTTAGTGTTAGGACTGGTTGGCCTGGTGTCAGGAAAATGTGACATGGTGGGGCATGATGTTACATGTCTGGTAGAGATCCAAACACACACACACGCACACACACAAATAAGAGAGGAGTTGGCAAAGTGCTAATACCATAATGGTTACAGATATCCTACTTGTGCATACCTTCTGAAGGCTAAACGTCAACCCGAATTTGTATTCTGACTGTTGAGCACATTCTTGTTGAATATGTCAATTGTTACATGCTTAGGCTCGAATAAACAGTAACACAGAAAGAGTGAAAATAACAAACTTATAAAAACTTAATAAACAATATATTGAGCACATATATTTTCCAGAAAAGAAAAATAAACTTAGTTTTAAGAATCAATTCCAAAACTAAGTCAAAAATAATTCAAAATATAATCCACTAGTGAAATTGCAAAAGTTCTGGTAATAAAATGTCCAAATAATTCCAAATTTGAATCTTAGTGAAGTATCCAAGATGGAAGACGATGTCACATGATGAAGTCAGTTCTTGGTAATGAAATTCAATGAGCACAATTATTTTCAAGATAAATAACAAATAAATTCTCTTGATCCAAACGAATTGAAATAATTTCCAGTACAAGGTAATTTAAAATAACTCAAAACGACACAACTTAATATTTTAACAGCCCAACTTCTGCTAAATAGTTTGCTCCAAACATAATTTATATACCTGTTTTTACGTAAACAAGGAAGGGGTCACATGATCTTCTAGAATCTTTTAGAACAAATTTACATTCAAAAAATCTCGTACACACCTTATGACCCAACTAAAAATAGAAAGATGTTTATAACAAAGCTCCATAATGTCCTTGGAATCAACCAATCATTTTTAAAGCTTGTTTACAACTCTGAAGCCAGGTCACAAATGAGGTCAACATCTGGTGTTTATTTGTAAAGTACAAGTCATCCCACTTTTTAAATAACATATCTCCCAATGAATGAATCTTATCAAACTTAAAATGTCAAATTTGAATCTGTGACAAACAATCAAAAATAAAAATAAATGACTTAAGTCAAATATACGTAACACAATTTCCACCTTATGTCATCCTGTCTATGGAAATGGACTGGTCTTTGAGGTGGACCCAAGTGTGTTTGTAGTTAACTGTAATGCCTATCTGTTTTTCCTGACTAGTCTAAGGTCTTTACAAATCACTGTCATCGATGTCTGGGTGAGCTCATGTCTTCGCTTAACCAATGTTGATACATGAGAAAACTTGCCAATAGCTTATATGGGTCAGTGGTTCTTCCTCCACAATATTGAGCCTCCTATTGTATGCTGAAAAATGGTATTGAACTAAACTCAAACAAAATCCTCTTTCTCACTACTGGTACCTGTCGGACTTCCAACCTTGCTAATATGGTGTTTTTATTGTTGTGGGGTTTAACACCGCTTTCAGCACATGGTAGGCTATACATGATGACCAATATAAATGGTGGAAAAAGAACCAGGGAAAAAGGTCTTAACAAAAGTCATGTGCCAGTGATTGTACAGCAGACTGGATCTGTGTCATGTTCTGGATTCATTATGAATTATTACCTAGATGAGGTTAATTCATTCTATCTGAATAACTAACCTATGCAATAAAAAGGAAAGTATTACATAATTAAAATTTTAGTTTATCCATCCCCAAAACACTATACGAGCAGTTGCATTGTAAATTCCTGACGCTTTTTGTTTACTCCATTCCCCAAAACACTATATGAGCAGTTGCATTGTAAACTCCTTAGTTTTAGCTTACCCCATCCCCCAAAACACTATTTATATGAGCAGTTGCATTGTAAACTCCCGATTTTTTTTTTTTTTTAATGTTTGGTGTATCCTCAAAAAATATATAAAAATTTGAAAGACCTTGAATTTTTCGCTTTATCCATTGTATTTGTGTGGGAGTACAACAACAACGAAAATTGAATACAATATCTCACTTTATTCAGAATTTCTATAATTTACTTTTTTTCTTAAAATAATTGATCAGTACATAAACTGAGTTGAAATTAGGTGAATGAAATATTTTTTATGTGATTTGGATTTTTAACATAGCTTTAACATTTTTCCAGTCATCACTACGATGTCTGCAGTATGAAAATCTTATAGTGATACATATCACTGGGGCATCATGCCGCAGACATGTAAAATGATGTTCTCACTGTCACATTATCCTGCCACCAGGCTGACCAGTCCTAACACTAACCTCTTAATACTGAGCGACAAGTGAGGCAGTTGTTTTGGTATAATTTTTTTAAGTATTTGTTATGACTCAACCAAGTATCGAACCCACAACCTACCACATTTGAGGCGGGCGCTCTAATCAGTAGTGCACTCAGTGGTCTGGTGAAGGAAATGAGTAGTTACGAGATGGATTATTGTTGCTTTGCTGTAATGGAACACTAATTGTGTTTTTTCTTTTGCTTATGTATCTATTTTATAAGTGATAGACAAAGTTGCATACAGAGAAATTTCAGTTTCTGTCGGGGAAAAAAATGCACCTTTGAAAACTTTTAAAAAGCTCTTGAAAACTGATTGATGTACATCTCTTGTTAGCTGAATGAACCAAGTCCTTGAATAATAACACTTGTACATATTGTCTATATTGCAGGGAATGGCCTGTGTTGGACGCACAAAGGTATGTACTGTAGTTCCATCTAATCATTTTGGATCAGTCCCTGGTGTCGAGGTGGGAACCTTGTGGAAATTCCGTGTCCAGGTCAGCGAGGCTGGTGTGCATAGGCCACATGTGGCAGGGATTCATGGACGAGAAGATGAAGGAGCATACTCAATAGTATTATCAGGAGGATATGAGGATGATACTGTAAGTAGAAGTCAGTTTGGTACAATGAATGGCCTCTATAGTTACATATACAAGGTCACTAATTCTGTGTGTTAGCAGACTCAGCAATGGATAAGGTTTTGGTTAAGTTTGTATTAATATGGTCACAAGTCCCAAACCCTCAGATCCATTTTGCACTATTTTAAAAACTGATAATCAGCCATTTAGTCTACTAGCAGGGTTGATACGGTCTTTGAAAGTCTTTGACACATTTGGGGGAAAAATGAGGTAGCATTTTCAAGGCTTTGAAAGTTTGGGAAAATCAAGTAGATTAACCCGAGGTCTTTGAAGATTGAAATAAACCTGAACATTTCAATTCCTTCCATAATCAAAATTGAAATTGTGCAAGGGTTGTTAGATTCAGATGTCACATTATGCTGGTTTCTTTCTTTTTATGACCAATTCAGTTTTATTTCATCATTGAAAATTATTGTAGTATTTTGCATTCATTATTTTCTCATATTACAAATTGTTAGCAAAAATAGGTCTTGGAAATTTATGTTTGTGATCTTTGAAAGTTTTGGAAAAGTCTTTGAATTTACCATTCAGGAACTCTGTGCGAATCCATTAATCACTATAGATCATAAAAACTCAATCTCCTACATATCTTCTGATAAATAAAATTTGTGCCTGTCACACTCACAGTTTACAAGTAGTCCTTTGTCAGGTGTGCTAAATAACACCTGTGATGGCATAGCCTTTCATACTTTACTGATCTGTTTATCATGTTAATGAAATATATGCCATGACCCTGCTCTTCAGATGCAGCCAATGTGTGCAATAGAAATGGCCATGTGTTTTTTTCTCTCCATACACTAAGTACATACATGCCAACCATTATGCTTTTGGCGTAATCATTACGCTTTTTTTTCCCACTAAATTACGTGTTACGCTTAAACATATATGGATTGAGCTTTTTTGGTATATCCACCTCCCCAAAAAATCAATTATTTGTTTTCTCATTATTATTATTAACGTTCCATTAATCCCACAGACCGTATTTTAGAAAAGATATCTTTTACATAACTACAATATAAGAGTACGCTTGGCCACGGACTTTTGTAACAGTATCATGTTCTATTTCTTGCTAACCTGGTTCTACTGTTGACTACCAATTCTATTTATAGAATCTGTATGCTTAGTGAGGAGAGAGCAGACTGGTTTTCCAAATTTAATCTTTTTGCTCAGATTCCATGTTCTAATACATATTTTTTGCAGAACCAGTCTAGAGATATATTAGCACTTTAAACGTATGTTTTATTTTAGTCTGTGCATTTATGTGAGCAAAAATATCCCCTTTCAAAAATTTTCCAGATAAATTGGAAAAAGGCAACCAATAATATACTATAATAATGTTTTAATAGCAGTAATATTGTATTGAGAGGAGCAAGAAAATTATTCGCTTCTCTAGTTAGTAACTGTAATGATGGGTGAGCTAACTCGGTAGCAGGGTTCGCACGGTCTTTGAAGGTCTTTGAGAGTTTGGGAAAACTGAGGTAGCTTTTTCAAGGCCTTGAAAGTTTGGGAAAATCGAGCATATTACCCTGAGGTCTTTAAAAGTCTTTGAAAATTGAAATAAACCCCCAAATTTTAATTTCTTTCCAGAATCACAAATAAAATTATCCGAGGTCGTTAGATTCGGATGTAATCTAGTTATCCTGGTTTTTTTCTTTTGATGACCCGTTCAGTTTCATTGCCGCCGCAACAACAAAAGAGGCTTTGTTTGGCCATCCAAAGTTGGCCTCGGCATCGACTTCAATAAACACTCGTCATCAAAGTAAGATGGCTACACACTTCATCAAAGGAAGTCACAAATAAAATTGCCTAAGGTCGTTAGCTTCAGATGTTGCTGGTTTTCCTGGCTTCTTTCTTTTGACGAATCGTTCAGTTTGATTGGACGAGTCAACCTTTGGCCAATCAAAATATTCTTTACACTAATTCACTCTATGTAGAAAGTGCGCGAAAGTATAACACGCTCGAGGATTCAAAATTTTTTTCTACATAATAATGTTCCTTGCTTTAATATAGAAACATCCATTGTAATACATGTAAATTCAATTCACGCATAAACAGTTTCAAAGTGCGCATGCATGCACTATAGAGTTAAGAGTTGTTGTTCTTGAATTGCGAGTATATTAAAAAAAAACGTGTGCTGTGAAGCTTTAACGTTAGGAAGTCAAGTCATTTGATTAGACAAGTAAAAAAAAAATTAAAAAAATAGAAAAACGTATTTCAGTTGACGGAATGCCCCCGTTTCTCATTGCCGACCCTCAACTTTTTCCCCAATGATATAATTTTTTTGTTTAAATTGCATTGCCGAAATTGATTTGTGTATCTGTATATGTACATCCCCGTTTGTTTGTACCCCAATCGATTTCAATAACGAAAATAATTAAATGGTAAAAACTGCACAGAACTAAGTCAACTGAATCATTGATGTATAATTTCTAACCTGAATGTGACCAGAATGGCACTAATACTGCCATCTCCTGCACATTTCATGATTAACGGACTTCAGACTATAATTGAGCCTGTTTTGCCCAGTACTTTGAAGTGCTTGAAATATTACTAGATTTATAGATAATGTTTATTTAAAAAATGGAGAAAAATACCGCCTAACCTTGATGAAGTGTTTTATTCTGTCCTTTCCAAAAGAAAGGAATATGTCGAACTTTGGAATGTTCTCCAGAAAATGTTGTTGTCACATGGGCAGTGGAGAGAGGATTTTCTGTCAACAAACAGGTATCTTTTGAGAACCTCAGCAGAGAAAGCCTCAGAGCTCAAAGGCTAATCATTGACACAAGGAGAAAAGCAGGTGGACCTTTGGAAATCATCATTAGCAATGAAATGATGACATATGGTTCCTCTGCAAGATATAAGTACCATGCCTATCTGGATAAGAAGAAAGCAGAGAAGGATGAGAGAAAAATCAGAAAGGAAAGAAACGAGAGTTAGCCTTGGATGAAGTGGAAGAACTTAAAGCCAAAAAGATGCCTCTTGAAGCTAACATTGCCAGCCTTCATGCTTCCTCTGTACAGAAAGCAGAAGAGGCAGAGTTAAAAGTACTCATTGTCACAGAGTCAAATTCTCTTAGAAAAGCAGAGGAAAAGATGAGTGATGGCGTCTCTTTCCAAAAATGATTGAAGAGAAAAAAGCAAATATAATAATGCATTTAAAGCAATGCTGATGTCTGTTAAAAGAACAATTTATTTTGTATTAAATCTGACACGTATGTTACATATTTCTGAAAGAACAATGAATGTTAACCTATCTTCCAGATAATTAAAATGCAATTTTAGGAAATTAATTATAGTTTGACTTTAATCAGTAATCAATATTGTAGTATTTGGCATTCATTGTTTTCTCATATAACCTGTATACACAATGTTAGCAAAAATAGGTCTTGGAAATCTTTGTTTGTGGTCTTTGAAAGTTTGGGAAAAGTCTTTGAATTTATCATTCATAGTTCAGTATGAACCCTGGGTAGTGATCGAGGATTTTTGATCCCTGGTTTCAGCCTCCTGTTTAAGGGCCCATTAGTCACCCATTTTACCCTCAAGTCCCCCTTCCTCACCCTGCACTCGTTGCTGAGCTTCTCTACAACAAAAGAGATACTGCCATAGGGATATATAAGGATTAGATGGAAAAATCCTTTACATGCTACCCTGCTTGATGCTGAGGTTTTATTACCAAAGGTTAGAGTTAGTCTGTATTGTGACCTGACAAGATGAGAGGGCTCAGCAACATTGGTCCCTGGCTGTGGTACCAGACCAGACTAAACCAATAAAGGTTTATGGCTCCCACTCCTACATGTTTTAAGCAGGTGGACCAACAGGACAGACAGACACAGTTTGAACTCCCTTCCACCTGTCTTTTTCCCAATGAGGGGTCAGAGGAGAAAGTCTTCTGTCTTCTCACCATTCCCTAAGTGTCCAGGCAATACTCCTTGGGAATTCCCGGCCAATAGAAGTTGGATCTGATCCTTTCTCAAACTTAACAGTTGTGGTTTATAGCAAACTAGACACCTAATGAGGACCAGATTCTACTTGTATCCCACATTAGATCCAGATTTCATCACCATCTGAGTTTGTGGGAAAAAGCTGGAAAAGTCTCTGACCAGTGTTCCAATTCATGTACTGAAAGCTTGGCCAATTTCTTGGATATCTCAGATATGTTTGCCTATAGTCCATGTAGCTTCATGGAGGGCCTGGTTTCGTGGGAGGAATGTTCCCTTCATATAAACCATTTAGTAGCAGCTCAAGGGCACATCAGCCACATGGTTGCTATAGACAACATACCTCATACCCCTTCTGTCTGCATAGAAGTTTGCAACACCCTGCATTTGACAGATTTGGAGGACACCACCAATCTTTTAAATGGAGGGTAAGAGAAATATTCTGGTGGACAGGAATGACCCGTCCTCATGAAATAAACTCTGCATTAGTTTGTAGTAAAAGCACTTTGTCAGTGTTAGACTTGTTGAATAGAAGATTCCCTCTTCATGAGTTAAACTTTGTGTCAGAGGTGAGATTGGCTGTACACATAATGATATATTGCCTTTCATAATTGCCTTTGTTCACAGAATCTGGGTCTTGAAGTCATGGTTTATCCTGATAGCTCCCTGTGGCACCATTAGTTGGAGTTCAGTGATTCTCAACTTGTTGGTTAGCAAACAGGAAATTGACAATTGTGAGGGACTTGCATTTGCAGCACAGTGTAAAATGAATATAATTGACTAGAAACAATTGATTTTCTTTTTACTGATTATTCAAGAGAATCAAGACAGTGTTTGGTATATCACTGATGAATGGTTGTAAAGACTTTCTTAGAAATTCCTTATTATACACAATGTAAAATGGTTAACTGTTAAGTTATATAAGCCAATTGTCAGACCCACTTGAAGTCATAGATTTCAAATTTCCAATCTAGGTTATCCAGTGTATTTGTGCAATTTATCATTTACTTTTCTTTTACAGGACAATGGTGATGAATTCTATTACACAGGAAGTGGAGGTAGAGATTTGTCAGGAAACAAAAGAACTGCTGAACAGTCATGTGATCAAACACTCACAAGGATGAACAAGTAAAGTTAATTTCATTTTTTAAAAATATATTTCTTCATAATATATGTGATGAAGAAATACAATCTTTTTTTTTAAAGCTTCACTGGTCATAGACCAGAAAAGCTTGTGTTATAAATGTTGGTGCTGAACTTTAAGCAAACCAGCATCAGATATAATGAAATACATGTCTCTTATATTGTGCACACATACAGTATCATACTCTGTTATATTTGCATGCACACATAACTGTATTCTGTTCTATCATTTGTACATGCACACACAAACATCTGTATTCTGTTCTATCATTTGTACATGCACACACAAACAACTGTATTCTGTTCTGTCATTTGTACATGCACACACAAACAACTGTATTCTGTTCTATCATTTGTACATGCACACACAAACAACTGTATTCTGTTCTATCATTTGTACATGCACAAACAACTGTACTGTTCTATCATTTGTACATGCACACACAACTGTATTGTTCTGTCATTTGTACATGCACACACAAACAACTGTATTCTGTTCTATCATTTGTACATGCACAAACAACTGTATTCTGTTCTGTCATTTGTACATGCACACACAAACAACTGTATTCTGTTCTATCATTTGTACATGCACACAAACAACTGTATTCTGTTCTATCATTTGTACATGCACAAACAAACAACTGTACTGTTCTATCATTTGTACATGCACACACAACTGTATTCTGTTCTATCATTTGTACATGCATACACAAACAACTGTTCTCACTTTTATCATTTTTACATGCATACAACCGTACTCTTGTACTATAATTTTTACATGCATACAACTGTATTCTGTTCTATCATTTGTACTAGCACACACAAACAACTGTTTTATCATTTGTACATGCATACAACTGTACTCTTGTACTATCATTTTTACATGCACACACAACTGTACTCTTGTACTATCATTTTTACATGCATACAACTGTATTCTGTGCTATCATTTGTACATGCAAACACAAACAACTGTTTTATCATTTTTACATGCATACAACTGTACTCTTGTACTATCATTTTTACATGCATACAACTATTCTTCTACTATCATTTTTAAATGCATACAACTGTATTCTGTGCTATCATTTGTACATGCACACAACTATATTCTGTTTTATCATTTTTACATGCTCACACAACTGGACTATCATTTTTATATGCACACCCAACTGTATTCTATCATTTTTACATGCACACACAGCTGTACCCTGTGCTATCATTTTTACATGCACACACAACTGTTAGCTGTTGCCAATTTGTGAGGTGAGCATGTAATCTTGTCTATAAAAAAGGACACGCAAACATTCTAACATACTCTCAAGTTAACAGCACACATCAACATGGTGTCCCAAGTTTTAATTCATTAGTCATTGGGGTGGGGTGGATGCTGGTCTTATCTGCATAAGCACATTAATAGATTTGTATTTCTTTTCTCGCTTTGGTAGCATATACACTATATATATACACTATATATATACACTATACATATACACTATACATATACACTATACATATACACTATACATATACACTATACATATACACTATACATATACACTATATATATACACTATACATATACACTATATATATACACTATACATATACACTATACATATACACTATACATATACACTATACATATACACTATATATATACACTATACATATACACTATATATATACACTATACATATACACTAGTGCTGTGCAACCTTTTTGACACCATGAGCCTCTTCAGTTTTTGTCTTGAATCTGAGGGCCACAGCAGAAAACTTAAAAGTAATGACTATAAAAGCTATTCACAGTTGTTTACCTTGTTAAGAAGATATGCCATGAAAGTAGGCGATTGACTTCTTTATACATAAACGCCACAAAAATATTGCTCTAGCTCTGATGGGCCATTTTAAATCAGGCCGCAGGTTCGACAGCACTGATTCTGGCGATGGTCAGCTCCATGTTTTAGTACACATTCATTTAATTCTAGGGCCCTTGCCAAAAACTGTAATGCTCCACTAGACAACAAGAAGGGAGCAGAAGCTAAAGACTGGAAGGCAGGAAAGCCCGTAAGAGTGGTCCGAAATTGCAAGGGTCGAAAACATTCAGACTATTCACCGGAAGAGGGAAACAGATACGATGGCATCTATAAGGTTTGTGTATACATTAACACCTTCCTTGGGAGATATTTTCTGCAAAATAAAGTGGTCCTCAAAGACAGGTTGTGTTTCAATAAGGATGATGTTTTTATGACAAGATCAATCATTTCACGAAGAACCTTGCCCCTCGATCTTTAAAATTTTACTTCAAAATATTACTCAAAATCATTATGACCAATTGAAAGGCTGTATGTTGTACCTTTCAAAGGATTTTCAATGTCTGGAGTAACAAATTAATACTCTAAATGCTGCATGATTGCAGGGCCTTGATTATTTTTCTGAAAAAGTCGCACAGATGAAACGTTAAAAAGACAGAATTGCCATTTTAAGTTTTCAAATCTTATTTACCATGAAAAAATTAGAAATGTGAAACACTAAAACATTTTACTTCAGTTCTGAAATTGAACCTAGAGAAAAGCAGCTGATATTGGCATCTTACAGACAAATCAGAATAGGAATTAAATTGATCATTTGATACTGTATTTGGATATAAGCATCTTGCCCAAGTTTCACACAAACATACAGTCCTATACTTTAGAGAGTGTGTTGATTGTAAACAAAACAAAGGACAACATAATGAAAGTATGATGTATTGCGGATATTTTCCCATCTCCAGAAGTTAATGATTTAATATTCTTTTGGTATATTTCATACAGTAGGTTTGATGTTACTGTCCAGCCAACATTGGGAGATGGCAAAACGTGTCGCTTTTCTGGAAGCAACAGTTCATGTAGCCTCAGTATTACAAATACTGTCTCATTGCAATAACAGTAAAGTCAGAATCGAGTGACAGTAACAGCAATGTGTAGAGTCGAGTGACAGTAACAGCAATGTGTAGAGTCGAGTGACAGTAACAGCAATGTGTAGAGTCGAGTGACAGTAACAGCAATGTGTAGAGTCGAGTGACAGTAACAGCAATGTGTAGAGTCGAGTGACTATAAAGTCATTGCATGCTTTTCCTCGGAGCATTGCTCAAAGTTTCTACTAAAATGGATGCATTTAGAACTTAATTCTGAGTTGGCAAGTGAAAATGATCAAATTGTAACTCATGCAACCATCAGAATTGCAATGTGGCAACTAGGCAGGGACTTCATTGTTAACCCTTTGAACCCTAATCTCCCCCATATTTCGGCACCCTGACCCGAGCCTCCCCGGCAAATTTTGACAATACTATAGCGAATCTAGCAAATAACATAACACAGGCCAGTATACCAGCCTGTCGGGTTATGACGGTAGATAGCGAGGCCGGTATACCGGCCTTTGGGTATATATACCGTTAGAATAGGCCGGTAAACCGGCCTGTCAGGTTCAAAGGGTTAAGATGAATGGACATAGTTATACAACTTTGAAAAATCATAGAATAGGAGATTTGCCATTTACAAAACTTTTATATCTTTAAAAAAAATTCTTTTTCCTTGAAATTTCTTGAAACACTACATGAATTTTCCAAAAGCTTCCAAATTAAACTGAAGATATGCAAATTTGTTTAAATTCAATCAAATTTATCACTTTTAATTTCAAAATGTTTGTTGCTTATGTAAATATAATAATAAAAGTTGGATAAAATTGTTAGTTACCAGATGGAGTAGCATTACTTTGCAGAATTAGATCAGATGTTTTTTTTTTTTTATTTTAAATTGAAATGGGGGATGGGCAAGTTAAGTTACTAGTGTTGTGATTAATTGTCAATTAATAGATTTTATGCTAAAGTTCTTTGCTTTTCTTTATGCATTACATTTATTTTTACTATATGAATTATCTAGCAATATTCTTTTAAACCTTACATGTGTATTTAAACATCATTGTGCATCATGTCACTGCTTTGACACACTACCCTAACGACTAACTCTTACACATGTAGGATTTGTATGCATTTAAACTTTTTACTGTTACCTCCTTTACTTTATCTGTTATAAAAAACAGGAGGTAATACAGTAGTCCCCCTCTTATACGGCCACCCCTGTTGCACCGGGAAAGTGGCCTTATAAGGCGGGTAGCCGTTCCAGAGGGGGGCTAAATTTATTATGAGAAGTACATCATTACATGTATATGTAATGTACGTAGTAAGAAAGCTACATACTTCAAAACATTAAATATCTTCGTCTAAATGAAACATTAATCAATAAAAGTTTTTTTTTGTCATAATAACAAATTTATTTCAACTGAATATACGTTACTAGTTTTGCTTTCTTGGCGTAAGTTTGATATGCGAGCGGGTATTGTTGTCATGCACATTGCAAATGGATTCAAAAACGTCATTTACATCTTGGTACATACATAATTATCTTTCCATTTCTTCCATTTTCCCACTGCTGCTGAATAACCTTCTTATCGGTTATTACTTTGTTTATTCAAATTATTTCAACATAAACTTGTTTTTACGAGTCTTTTGTACATACGGCATCCCCCCCCCCCCCCCCCCGATGTCGTCGAGTAGAATAACCGCCTTTCTTCGAAAATAATGTATCCATTAACGTGATGACATTTTAGTGTTTGGTAATGATTTATTCGGTTATTGCTGACTGTATGCGATTTAATTATGCAGACAAAACTTGTCGAGTCTACGAAATGCAGCCTTCGTAAAGGAAGCCATATTGTTTGGTCGCGTAATTTTTCCGGTCTTTGTCTGGTACCCTATTGTCTTTTTTTAAGGTTCTCTGTGTGTGCCAATGTACAAAATCTATTTTTAGCCTATGCTGACCTTGTTATGATTATAACAATTACGTCTGGTTATAATCATTAAAGAGAAGAACTCAACGTAGGTGTTAAACCCCAAACTCTATCAAAACATTATTGAGCCCATTTCCTGTAAACATCGACTTTCATAGATAATGATATACTTTAAATCTTTAGTCGACACTTTTAACGGCGACTTGACACTCGGAGACGTGTATCTACAATAGAGATAATCAAAATTACTTACCTTATGTCAAGATTTGAATTAATTATTGGTTCTGGATATATTTAAAAATAAAATGAGGCCGCTCGTGAGGGGGAAAATGTTATAATATTGCACAAAAATGCTGGCCGCTGGTCGCGTTAGCCGGGTGGCCTCTCGTGAGGGGTACTTTTGAACAGAAACTCGTCGGTGCCAACGAATTCTGGCCGTTTGGAACGGGTGGCCGCTGGTCAGGGGGGCCGTACAAGAGGGGGACTACTGTATAGGGTATGTCAACACTTCTACATGTTGAAATAAATTATATATCAGTTCTAGATAAACATTTAATGATTTCAGTTTTTACTCTCTGGCTTGGAACTGAATACATTTCTTAAAATTTAAGAACACTACAAAGTATGTCTTGATCTTCAAGATTTGGAGCATGTTTTTAAGAATGCATCAAACCATTTAGCTGCTAACACTTAGTTCACGGTATCTGTAATTATGCAGCAGTATCCTTAAATTGAGTACACATTCATGGAACATCCAGAACATGTGCTGATAGTGTAGTTTATATTGATCACCGCTCCAGTGTCCAAGTTGTTAAAGTGTCTGCCGCAGGTCATATGTTCGATCTCTGGCCAAGTCATGCCAAAGACTTACAAAAATGATACTAACAGCTACCTTGCTTGGTGCTCAGCATTTAAGAGGTTAGTGTTAGGACTGGTCAGGATAATGTGGCATGGTGGGACATCATGCTACATGTCTGTGGCATGATGCCCCAGTGCTAGACATCCTCGCTGCAGACATTGTAGCAATATGATTTAAAAATTGTTAAAGCTACGTTAAAAATCCTACAAGTAATCAAGTTTATATTAATCAAATGCACAAAGGAACACTGCTGACAGCCTTGGACTAGAGGCATAAAGTTACATTATTTTTCCTATTTAGAATGCATTGAAACATTTCTTCATACATTTGTTTGTGTAATGAAAATGTTATCTGGATTAGTTATGTATTTTATATTTATTAGTTACCCTATGTTGAGTCACATTTTTGTTTCTGCTCATTAATTAGGGAATTATGTATTGAAATAAAGTTTTACATTAAGACTGGTTAAATTTGATTTCCACCATTTTCTGACAACATTTCATAGAATTGTGGCTCCCATTTGACTTGGCAGTTTGCTTTTAAATTTCACTCGTGCTCATCCTTTTGGAAGGAGTTTTTATAGATTGCACCAAAAACTTTAGCTTGATTTGCACCATATATTACAAAGTTGTGGTTTCTGGAGCATTTCAGTTTCTGCTCCATAACTTTTGAAGGGCTTTAATGGATATGCGATTTGCTGCATTATAGAGGAGGTCCTAGATGGGGATTATGTTTTATTATTTAACAAATTTTATAGAGTTGTGACTTTTGACCGAAACCTTTGCTTATATCATATTGGCAGAGGCACCCATATCATCTGGATACAGAGTCTCCTCACTTAACGACCAGGTTTCGTTCTTATGACTAGGTCGTTAAGCGAATTGGTCAATAAGCGAGGAGTTAAAAACATCGACTGCGCGAGGGCGCGAGTTACCGAGGGGCCTAAAGAAAACAACTTATAAAGAGATGGGAGATCGACAGAGGTAAAGGGGGGGTGCATTGTTAAATACTCGTTTTTTAATCATGCTGAAAATAACTGTGAATAAATATTTATTTATAAAGGTGTTATTCGTTTTTCTTTATAAATTAACTTTAATTTCTGGATAAAATAACTTGAAAAGATCGTAAAAACGAACATTACATTTACATGTATTCCACAAGGTATCAGTGCTCTTAATATGTGCATCGTTGAACTCATTGTGTATTACGTCACTGATTTTTTGTGTTCATTTGGATACATTCTAGTTTTATTTTTCTTTCAACATGAATCAAGATTTCTTTTATCAAAAAAGCTAACATTCATATCGAAAAACGACGTCGAAACTTGTGTTGCTCTAAAAAAATATATATATATCTGCTATCACTGAACCAGGTGTACACAGCATCATCTAATTCTGAGTCATTTGCAGTGCGTGCCCGTTTCCGTTTAAATCCCTCATCAGAATCAACTTCGTGCAAATAATCCCGAAATTTATGCTCATCCTTGAGCCAACATCTGAGTGTCGACTTGGCAAGTTTAAGTTCACTACAAACTTTTGATCTTGATTCACCATTACAAACCCTTTCTATGACAGTAAGCTTTTCATTCCCCGAGAACACCTTTCGCTTGATTCCATTACTCTCGATGATCACATTTACCGATGCTGACGATAAAACGGGCGACATATCAAGGTTTCATTCACTAGTTCTGATCACGATTTTTTTTTTAAATTTAAAATTTTTTTTAAAAAAAAAAAAACGGGATCCACGCTGGACAACGTGAATTAAACGGGTTAGCTAGTTATCAGTGCGCGAGTTATCGAGGGAGCGGTGTACATGTACATGTATTACAGAACATACAAATACAATCAGCAAAAATTATGAAAATGATGTACCAAACTCTTACAGTTTATTCGTTAAAAAAAGACATTCATAATAACATTCTAGTCATCGAATCCTTCAAAGTGAAGTAGTGGTTCCATGTCATTAGTGTCATCATCAGAGTTATCAGCAAGGGTATCAGGAGCTCTAGAGGGACCGGGTAAAGGAGATGACAGTGAGGAAATTAAAGTACTTGTAGGGGTAGTGGTACATGTTGTAGCCTTCGAGAAGAATCTCGTCAGTGTGGTCTGCTGCGAAAGTTTCCTTTTTTCTTCATAAATTTCACGGTAGCATCGTAAAAGTTCATTCATTTGCCGTTCGACTTTCGTGAACCGTTCAACATTGGGATCCATACCCTCTAGTTCTAGCAAAGCCGCATTCACTTTCGAGAACACACCAGCTAACCCCTTTGCAGTGAACTTCTTTTGTACTTATTCCATTCTTTCCTCTTCTTTTTCTTCTTCTTCTTCCAAGTGTTGCTGCGCTTCCAACTCTATTAAATCTTCGTTAGTTAGCTCTCCCTCGGCATATTCCTCTAGTTCTTCAATATCTTCCACTTCAGCATCTAAATTAAGGATGTTGGCAAGTTCCACAGTTCTTTTACGTATGACATCAATACTATTGTCTTTGTCAAACCCTTCGAAATTATTCACGGAACTCTTTAGGCATTTTTTCCATATGCCTTGCATACACTGTTCTGTCACTCCCTCCCAAGTTGATTCAATGTTCTGTATGCAGTGTAAAATATTGTACGATTTCCAAAAATCACAAGGGTTACTTCATGACTTTCTGTTGCTGCTACAGCTTTGGAAAAAGTTGTGCGCAAATATAATGCTTTGAATGTAGCAATAGCCCCCTGGTCCATCGGCTGTAGGATAGCAGTCCTATTTTTTGGCAGATATACTACCTTTACATCTGGGTTTAAATCATCAAGATGCTGGGGATGGCCTGGGGCATTATCAAGCAGGAGGATAACTTTAATGGGAAGGCCCTTTTCCAGACAATAAGGCTTGACCGAGGGTATGAAACAGTTGATGAACCAATCCTCAAATAAATCTTGCGTCATCCATGCCTTCTTATTCGCACGATAGTAAACGGGCAGCGTGTTCTTATTAACCTGTTTCAATGCACATGGGTTCTCAGAGCGATAGATGAAAAAAGGTTTTAACTTGAACCCAGCGACATTTCCTCCCAACAGCAATGTGACCCTGTCCTTAAAAGCCTTGAAACCGGGCATTATTTTATCTTCTTTGTGTATGTAGGACCTTTCGGGCATTTTTTTCCAAAAAAGTCCGGTTTCATCTACATTGAAGATCTGTTCTGGACTGTAGCTGCCTTTCTCGATAATTTCTTCAAATTGATTAGCAAATTTTTCTACTGCCTCTACATCAGCGCTTGCTGCCTCACCGCTGATACTCCGATTATGCAGGTTGAATCTCCGACGAAACCGTTGAAACCATCCATGGCTTGCCGTAAATGTTTCCGTCAATTCTTCGACTTCGCGCGCCTTCAGAGTTTCAAAGATACTGCGTGCCTTGGCTTGAATTATTAAAAGGCTCATCGGCATTCGTTTTTGCATCTGGTCATCAAACCAAATCGCCAGTAATTTCTCCATTTCATGAATGAGTCCTTTCCGCTGCCTAGTTATTATGGCTTTAAATCCTGCCGATGCTTTCACTGTCTCCTTCACTCTATCTTTATCCTTCAAGATGGTCGAATGTGCCAGCTCCAAGTCATGCGCTATCGAGTTTTACCAGCTTTTTTACCAGCTTCAAAATTGTTTATGATCTTCATTTTCATCTCAAGATCGATGGTTTTCCTTCGATTCTTGGCGATTCCTAAAGATGACGTCGTGTTCTTCCTTATCGCTGACATTTTGTACTATAGGGTGTACAATAAAGTACAAATTTATAAACAAAATATTTAGTCCTGGAGACTACGAATGATTCGTGTACTTGTACTGCTGACCGACTGCGACAACGCGACTGATGAAGTAATCGGATTTCCCGCGCTAGAGAACAGGTCGTAAGTTCGCGCGGTCGTTAAATAGGTCGGTCGTTAAGTGAGGAGACTCTGTATGTTTCTTGTTTACATTGTTACTTTGTCTTTTGCAGATTGTAAAGTATTGGCCTGAGAAAGGGAAGTCTGGCTTCTTGGTTTGGCGTTACTTGTTGAAAAGAGATGACCCAACACCTGCTCCATGGACCACTGCAGGAAAAAAGAAGATAAAGGAACTGGGTCTAGTTATGCAGGCAAGTACAGGGAGAATGTTAATCATGTTTATATGCACATGTTAAACTCGACCTTGAAAAAGAAAATTCTAATTAGAGTTTATATATGTAAGAGAAATCACTGTCAAGAAGAAATAATGTTCCAGTAATTCACTTCTTGAGGGCAATGATTCTTATAACTGGAAGAAGCAGGTTAAGATTACTCCAGTAAGATGAGAAAGCCATCATTTGGAGATGAAAATTTGGGTGAGACATCGTCACTATCCATTCAGGTCAAATTTGCATGTACATGTATCCTACCAACCGGCATGGATGAGATTCAAAATTTTAGATCATGCTGCAGTATGTTAGTGGTTAGAGTAACTAGACATGCAGCCAGAAGGATGTCCAGGTAAGACCCCAGGGTTCATTTTACTTAAATTTCCTCAGAATGATAAAACCTTTCATGTACTTTTTAAAGATCAATCAATCAATCAGCAACTGAGGTCATTAACTCTTTCAGGTACTGATAAACATTATTCAATCACTCAAAGAGGTCATTAATCCTTTCATGTACTGTTAAACATTAATCATTACTGAGTGAGATCAATCAGTCACTGAGAGAACTCTTCCACTTGCTTATCCAATATGGCCACCACAGATCCCGTCTTGTAATTTTTCTTATGGCTACCTCTAAATGGATGGTCTTTTCAACATGGGATTTCACTGTAATAATATGTCTACACAGCAGATAATTTACAAATCTTGCTATTGCAGAAGAATATCAGATATGGTTTCAACACTCAGCAGGTCAAAGGAAGAAATTGCTTTTTCTTGAATTCCTGGCAACTCCTTTCAGCCTGTAGATTATCAGTCCTTTGAGGGATTCTTGTTTACATAAATTTCAAGATTCTTTTGAATTGTGACAGCTAAACTATTATAAGTCTTGCCAATAGCCCTTTTAACAGTTCTTCCTTATTTTCTATTATTTCTCCAGTATCCTGAAGGTTATCTTGAAGCCCAAGCTCAGAAGGAGGAATCTGGTGATTCCCCAAACATTGGCAAGGGCAAGGACAAAGGCAAGAGGAAAAGGGCGGAGGAGCAAGAGGATGGAGGGGGTAAGTTCATTGCATTGGAGAACTAAGAAAAGCAGGGGACATTTTTGTTTTTATCTGGTCATCCATCACTTTTCGATGCTCTTCTGTCAGATTTACAATTGAAATGTGGGATAATTGCGATTCATTGCGAATTTGATGTACCATATCGGGGGTGTACTTTATTCAAGATCAAGGTTACAGTTCAGTATGGTATGTTTTATGCACACTTTACCTACCACTTACAACTTTGATATGTTTGAGATTCATATTTCCTTTGTTAATTTATATTGTTTTTAATTGTTATTAAAATGTTTTGATCTACATGTTAAATGCAGTCATTAGTACAATGTTCAGGCCAACAAAAAAAGTTAGTGTAGGTAGGTTTATTTTTGTTTTTGTAACATTATATGATACTGTTATTATAATGTACTTGTGGTTCAAATATTGGTCTAAACCAGCTCAATTACATGCACAAATCAGTTTTGGGATATTTTTTCTTCTTTCCATAAGGGATAAAAGTGCTGTGTATGGAATAAAAGACTAATGGTCAGCTGATCAGAACATGTCTTTCTCTTTTTTTTCTTTCTTGGTACATGAAGGAGTTTTTTTATATTTGATGCAGTAAATGTGTCTTGTATTATACATTTCTTGAAGGTAGTTAAATTATTTTAAAATATAGCTTGTGTGCAACCTATTTTTAACCAATATGTGTATTGTCAATGATCCTAGGCATGTTTAATCATCTAATTACAATTTAAACACTTTACACTAATCCAGTGGGTCAGGATGAAGGAGCAGATGTATACTTAAGTATTGGTAAATAATTGAACCGTGGCAGTTTCCTCCTCCAAATCTTCTTTTCATTCTTTTCTTTATTTTGTGACAAGAGGGGAACTCCACCTTTAGATTAAATTCTGGCAGTATCTCTGTAACAAGCATGCAGATGCTGGTGGGACGTTCGGTTTTGTGAAACACTTGTATTTCTTGACATACCAGATGCAACTGTTTTCATGTGGTTGACATATGTATTGAGCAGTGACACGTGCCTTAGAAGATGAAGAGTAATTAGTCAGAGATCAAATATGAAGTGTGAAGAGTCTGAGATCAGAGATAAAGTGTGACGAGTCAGAGATCAAAAGATGAAGAGTGATGAGGCAGAGATCAAAGATGAAGGGGAAATAATCAGTATTCATCATTGTTGTGACTTTCTTATTTTGTATTGATAGATTCTACACCAAAGAAGACCAAGGTGGCTGCCTACAAGATTGGTTCTGAACAGTCTAAGCTGATAAAGGAAGACAAAGCGAACAAAAAGCTCTGGGAAGAGGCATTGTCACATACAAAGAAAGGAGGCCAGGTATTGTATGTGTGTGTTTAGAATGCAGATCTGTCTGTATATGTATGTGAGTGTACATTGCAGATCTATATGTGTATGTACAATGCAGATGTGTGTGTGTGTGTGTGTGTGTGTGTGTAAAGGAGACTAGATTGTTGGTGCAGGTCTTCTGCAGACATGTTAGGAGTAAAACAAACATTGTGGATCCTGATATAAGAGCAGTGTGGGTCGTTGTTTGCAGTCAGGTGCACACTATATGTTTACAATGTTACTCCTGGTATTGTAGCTTGTATACATGGAAGCCCTGGAGGACTTGTGGTCTACAGCCCAGACATTGTAGTTGTCATCTTTTGTGCAATGTACATTCGTGTATATGTGCATCCAAGAGGAAATGATGGAGGATGTTACAAGTAGATTTTAACCTTCTTAATCCAATGTCTTTGATAGGTTTTTGAGTAGTTTATATCTTCAGAACTGCTTGCTTTTGTTGTCATAAAACTTCATATGTGTTTACATTCTGGTTGATACTGTATCAGTATTGGAAATCTGGTCTAAAGATCCTACACGAGTTTGTGTTGGAGCATGCCATCAGTCAGAATGGTGTGACAATATTATTTTATATTGGTTAATCATAAATTTAAGAAAAGTATGGATCCCAAAAGTACAGTACAACAAATGTTTTTCTTCTTTTCATCTCAACTAGTTATAGATCAGAAAAGCTTGTGGGACAATTATGGTCTTATTACATGTAATGATTTTAGTTTATGTACATTAAATGTATTGTAATATCAGAAATCCTTAAAAACTGAGAATGCATAAAGTATCTTGATACTTCCGAAAATGAAAGAACAAGAAATTATGCTATAATGGAAAAATATTTAATATTTATTTAAATTGATTCTTGAAACTTTTTGAAAAATTTTAATCTTTGTGAAATCACGTTTTATTGTATCCATGTGTTTGATCCCAATGAAAGACATGACTCTGAAAAACTAAACTTTTGTTTGAATCATCATAATCAAACACTGTATCTGGTATCAGAATCACCATAATGATACACTGTATCTGGTATCAGAATCACCATAATGATGCACTGTATCTAGTATCAGAATCACCATAATGATACACTGTATCTGGTATCAAAATCACCATAATGATACACTGTATCTGGTATCAGAATCACCATAATGATGCACTGTATCTAGTATCAGAATCACCATAATGATGCACTGTATTTGGTATCAGAATCACCATAATGATACACTGTATCTGGTATCAAAATCACCATAATGATACACTGTATCTGGTATCAGAATCACCATAATGATAAACTGTATCTGGTATCAGAATCACCATAATGATACACTGTATCTGGTATCAGAATCACCATAATGATAAACTGTATCTGGTATCAGAATCACCATAATGATATACTGTATCTGGTATCACCATAATGATACACTGTATCTGGTATCAGAATCACCATGATGATGCAATGTATCGGGTATCAGCACTAGTTGCTGCAGATGTCTTTGAAGCTCACACTTAACTGATTTGCAGACAAAATGACTGAATCAACATTCCAGCAACAAAATCAGTTAACCCTTTCATCACTAAGTAATTTTCAGGCTTTGAGCCCCAAACACTAAGTAACTTTGGACTTGTAAAGTAGAATGAGCTATGGACTTTGAAAGAACATAACTTTGCCGATTGTAAAGATATCTTGCTGTATTTGGTATCAAAATAAAGGTTAGAAGTAAACTTGTATGAATAATTCAACAAAATGTGCATATATATATATTAAAACTTTTAATATACAGGTGCAAACAGATAACACAACAGGTAAAATGCACAATCAATTTATTTACCACATTACATGAATGATAATTTCAAACATTTTGACTAAATCAACAATTTCAAAGTATTCCAAAGCTTTTCTGGAGTCATCTAACACTTTGGTGGGGACAACTCTCTCAGAAAACTGAAATCACTTTGGTTCGTCGAGAACAAAAACACGTGGAGTTCACACTTCATCTGGTTCAAAACCTTCAAAGGCCTCTTTATCGTCATCACTGTGTCCCAAAAGCACATTCAAATGCATCTCCAGGTGTTTTCTCTCATTTTAAATCAGCTGTGTTAGGTCACAACAGCTAAATATTTTGATAATTCATAATCTGACACTTCATTCTCATCTTGTGTCGAAGTCTGCCATTTTTAGTAGAAATTCACCATTCGGAAAACACGCTT
Organism: Unio delphinus; assembly: GCA_029339505.1. Lineage (NCBI taxonomy): Eukaryota > Metazoa > Mollusca > Bivalvia > Unionida > Unionidae > Unio > Unio delphinus. The sequence goes on from JAQISU010001235.1 coordinate 37,636,493, forward strand.
AGAATGTGCCTGCTTGCCTCGAGATTTCTAGTTGAATTCAAGCTTAACTCGCGAGATAATCCAAGTATAATATCTACATTACAATAAGGAACTTCTTAGAGATATCCCAAAACGTATGTAGTCTGGTACTCTGACGTTAAATAGACAGACTGCCCCAGACCAATAAAGCGGTCTGCAGGGTTACATACTTACTTCCCCCAGACTGGTACACCGGTCTGCTGTAGTGATGAAAGGGTTAATACACATGTTTATTGGTTTTGTTTACTCTAAGTGGGCTTTCATCATCTTCTTTCAGAGGACTGTTTATGTGACTATTGAAAGGTTTCTTTATTATATTATATCTAATCTCTTCCCCCCCCCCCCCCCCCTAAAGTTTATATGTTGCAATGCACAGTGGTTAAACAAGATACCAGCATATATATGAGATACTCTGTGTGAAAGTTTTATCGTTGGCAGGCAAGATGGTTTTTTGTTGATACTTTTTCTCATCTTATTTTAACATAATACTTGCAATGTTTAACAATCATTTGAATTTTGTATCAAGATGCTGGAACTGTATTATTCATCTTTTTTTGGCCATCAATGACTGCCCTCTGTCCAACTATTCATCCATTTTTTCACCACAAAGCTTGGTAACCATGTTTGTAATTGGATGCCATTGAGGTGCATATTATGTTTATATGTGTCCTTTTATTATTTATCCAACTGTTGGTCTGTTTTCCCATTTTTAATTTCAATTTTGCTGATTCTTGTAATCAGTGTTGGTTGGAGACCATGCATCTTTTTTTTTAATGACATTTGGTACAAATATTGCCTCACAGACTGTCACATATCTTTAATAGTGTAAGTCTTTACTTCAGCTTCGACAAAAGTTTGACCCTTGTCGAGCATATTTTGTTTTCACATGGAAACTTGAATGTTGTGTCCAATAATTCAAGAACCTTTCAACACACTCCAATGGAATTTGATGTGAACTTTGTTTATTATCAGCAGTGCATGGTAGATTCAAGATACATGTGAATGGAATTGCTCCGTTTTTTCATCAAATTTACTGGATGTCTAGGAATTATTTTTGAATAGTCTTTATGTCTGTGTCTACCCTAGAATAAGGTCATTTTTATTTTTTGTTTAGTTATTGCAGTTGTTTACTTTGTAGCTAAATAAATGATGGCTATACGGAGTCTTGTACAGGCTAGTTTTTTATGGTAGATGCACCGTGTGTTGGTATTACTTGAGACTGAGGTTACATTTATATTTGCAGGCATTTCTTCAGACGGTAGAAGAACTGTTCAACTGCATTTGTTGCCAGGAGGTTGTTTTCAAACCAATTACAACGCAGTGTGCTCACAACTTTTGCAAGGTAAATAGTGAAACCTTGTATCTTAACCCTTAAAGTGCGTGTCGCGACTATAGTCGCGCTGATGTTTGTGGTCCCGTAGTGCGTGTCGCGACAATTGTCGCGCTAGAGGTGAGCAACACTGATTGCATTATATAAACTTCATCTTGCCATAAATGCCTGTAAAACTATATTTGATTGGTTTAAAAAGGCCCGGGAAAGGCCCGGAACGAGCATTCTGTAGTACTTTACTATATTATTAACGATGTAATTTTACAAATGCTCGCTTCTAATCACATGGTACTAGTTTAAAACTAAAATGGTCGACGCTGAATACGAAGGTGATTTCTTGCAACAAATATTCGCGTCTGATAGTGATGCTAATAGTGATTTTGAATAATTTGAGAAAAATGACATTATTGGAGCAAGCGAGGTATTGATGGAAATACACATGAATGATTTTGAGCCAGTAATTTACGTCTGATGTACATGCTCGCTTGACGTGACAAGATTTCGCGCCTGTCAACCCCCCGTTCACTGGTAATTCAAAATTAAATGTCGAGATAGTGAGTAATGAACAATCGGACTATTGAAGACTTTTTCTTAGATGACGACCTATTGCATCTGATAGTAGATCAAACAAATCATAATGCAGATCAGAGTGTTCACGGGCCAGACTTGAAGGAAAAAAAGTCGCATGAAGAAATGGCGGCCTGTCACACCTGAGCATCTAAAACGTTTTCGCATCGATTAAAACAATGGGTTTGGTACATAAGTCTGTTCCCGATTCCTAATGGGCTATTGATGATGCGATATCAACCGCATACTTCAGGAAAAAAAGTAAGCATGGGATATATTTCAAGCTATTCCAATCAATTTACACCTGTCAGACAATGAGAACAATTAAGGTGACTCTTCACACAAAATCAACCCAATGTTTGAACAAAAATAAAGCCTTTGCTGAGGTTTAATCACCAGATATGGACCTCGGTTTGATGATATTATAATAAATAACAGGTGATAGTTTTTCATGAACATTAATTACTGGCTGGAGGGTTTAAACTTACCTGTGACATTCATGGAGTGGATTTTTGCAAAACTGACACCCTTCCTTTACCTGTGATTTTCACAATTTATATATAACATTGTGACAGACATAACATGTGCATGGTTGGACTACAAAGAATATAACATTTCTTAGATATATTTGAACTTTTCCATAAAAAAAACAAACAAAATTACTGATGAGATACAATTTTAACTTGTCATTTTACCTGTATTTACACCTGTACCTGCAAATATGTTAAACCTACACGTGTCTTGATGCCAATCTTAAAGTATAGACACGCGCCATCATTTTTTCATATAGGGTTTGTCTATCAATCGTGTATATTTAATGAAATACATGTAATTTAAAGACTGTGGAGTTTTCTTCTTTTCTCTTCTGAAACAATTCAGCACTGAGGGACCTTTTACTGCAAAACAATTCAGCACTTTAAGGGTTAATCAGTGCTTTACATTGTTCAAAAATATCACATATTTGCATATTTTAAGAATTGTTATGTACTGAAAAGTACAAGCTATATTCAGTTAAATTGTACATTAACAGGTTTGACCTTTAGGAGCATTTAAATCATCGGGTATTGATCTCATAGCAATCTTTAAACTTGGAAGGATGCTTTATTTTGTTTATGTTATGACGTGTAAGTTTACCAGAAGTTTTGAGATATATTTACAGCAATTAATACATTCGATTTTATCATTCCAGTGCAGAAATTGTAGAAAGCTTGTTTGAATTTAACATTGTAATAGGTAACATTTGCAATTTAGGTATTGTACATTTAAGTACAATGGGTTTTTAAAAATTAAATCTTTTCTCAGTAGAGAGCCAACATTGTAACCCACTTTTTCCACAGAGCTAACTCTTAACCATACATGCCAACCATTACGCTTTTGGCGTAATCATTACGCTTTTTCCCACTTAATTCCGCGTTACGCGTTAACGTTTATAGATTACGCTTTTTCGATATATCCATCTTGCAAAAAAAAAATTTTTTTTTCGTTTTTATTAGCATTACTTTATTTTTTACATACTGTTTTATTTTTAATTAAAAAATACCCCGCTTCTACATAACTACGATATACGAGTATACTTGTCCGTGGACTTTCCTAATATTCATGTTCTATTTATAGCAACTATCATGTTACTAAGATACTTTCAAACTTTCGACCTCATATTCTATTTATAGCGGCTTAGTGAGGAGAGAACAGACTGGTTTCTATTTTGTTTAAATCATTATGCACATACTCTTTGTTCTAATTTTATATAGTGCAGAACCAGTCTAAAAGTTTTTTGCGCTAAAAGTATTAAAAAATTCTCAATGCGTTTATGAGTGCAAAAAATATCTCTTAAATAATTTCACAGATGGGTTAGAAAAAGTCAATAATAAACAAAGCAAAATGTAATCAATCCTCCAAACACGACGAGGCATCATCACGTGACGTCTAATCGTTGGCGCTAAATGGCTTCAGATGTTAAGATGGATTCTAGTCTTTGTGTATGTTAGAGCACATTTTTTTCCCCAAGAATTTCGCAGATGGATCAGAAAAAAGCAAAACAACGAGTCCTCCAAAGATTCAAAGATGAATATATGAATGGCATAATACAGCGTTCCATTCTAGAACAGCATCATGCTCATTGCAGACTGTGCGGAAACGATTTTAGCATTGGTCATGGTGGTAAATTTGATGTGGAAAAACACATGAAAACAAGGAAACACATCGAATTAGCTCGCCTTACGAACTCTAATACTAAGGTAACTTCTTATTTACAGCAGAGCTCAAGTGCAGACTTGAATACTATAAATGCTGAGGTGTTATTTACCGAGTTTTTAATAGAACACTGACTACCCTTAGCGGTAGCAGACCACGTTGGTCCCTTGTTCAAGCGGATGTTTCCTGATTCGAAAATTGCGGAAAAATATGTTTGTGCAAGAACAAAATCATCTCACATTGTTCGGTGCCTAGCAGAAGATACTTCACTTAAAATTGCAGAAGCAATGAAAATTGGGCCGTTTAGTATTGCCACAGACGGGAGTTGTGATTATGATGATAAAAAGTTGTACCCAGTATGTGTTAGATACTTTGACAGTAAAAAAGGCAAAGTCATGAGTGTTCTTCTTTCTTTACCAGAATTAACAGTAGATTCCACTGGACAAAACATTTTTGATTTGCTTGACAATGTTTTGAAGAAACATGACATAAGTTGGCAGAACTGTATGGGGTTTGCAGCTGATAATGCATCAGTGATGACTGGAATTCATAAAGGAGTTGCATCCTATATTTTGAAAATGTCTCCATCAGCGTTCATAACAGGTTGCCCCTGTCATTTGATGCACCTTGCTGCTGGTAAGGCTGCTGATAAATTAGAAGTAGATATTGGCCATTTATTAATAGATATCTGTGATTACATGCTCCATAAATTCCCATATGGAGATGAACTGCTTTTAAATGCTTCAGTTGCTTATGTAAATGAGAGACAGTCAAAAAGCTTCAAAAGTGTTAGATTCTTTGTCAAGAGATATCCCTTTCTATTGCCACCCTTGTCTAACTTGGATCATCTGGAAGAAGAATTTCTGAAGTATCAAGTTGGGATTCTACCTGACAATATACTTAATGCAGATAGAGTTGATGTGCAATGGCACCTTAGTTCCCAGCTAAAAGACTCTATCACTGGAAGAAATAAATTTCCTCTTCTTTGTCAGGTTATGAAAGGAATATTGGTTCTTTACCTTTCTAATGCTGACTGTGAGTGATTGTTCAGTGTTGTTAACAAAAATAAAACTGAATTCAGGTCCAGGCTAAGTAACCCGGTACTGAGTGCTCTACTGGCATGCAAAACATTCATGGCCTCAGCTGGTACAAAATGTTTTGAAATGCACCATGACAATCTATTGCTTTCTAAAGCTAAAAGTGCTACATATGAACACTTGAACCATTAATGAATGATAAAAGACCAGAAAAGCAAATAAATCATTGTTAATTGTAATTGTAGTATGTTATATGTGGATTACTCTTTTTCTGCTTGGATTCCTCTTTTTGACCACTTGGATTACACTTTTTCCTCGTCAGGGGTTGGCATGTATGCTTAACCCTTAACTACTAGAGCTGTTGTGTAGTTTCACTACTGCTCTGTGCTATCATATCAGTTACTCAGACTACTGAGGCTGACTGCTAGGCTGAATACTAGAGCATCATCAAGGCTGACTACAGAAATTGACAATAAAAACATGGTTACATTTATATTCATTATTTCAAATGTAGCTTATCTTGTATAGTGTCTGTTATTCATATATTTCTACTTTATATATTCTCCTATATCCCATCATATAAGAAATCCCAGTCATATAAACTGTTTTGAATCCCACAAAATAAATCCAATATTTTGATATGTACATATAAAAACAAGAATGAAATCCACTCTAATTACAATGTTGCAATTGGTACCTCTCAAAACAGTAATTGTCCACACATAAATGACAATGTTATCATGTATATTACAATATATATATATATATATATATATATATATATATATATATATATATATATATATATATATATATATATATATATATATATAAATTAACATGTTCTATGTCTTACATGTAGGACTAATGCCCACATATGTGATGCTGATTTCATACCATTTCATGTCTTGCTTTTGGTCCCCTATTTTCTTAACAACATTGTTTGTTTCTTTCACAAGATTTTCTACCAGATATTCAGGAATAAATCTGAGTAAAAAATCTTTCATTCACTGGTCCAAGCTTGATTGTTGTCTGTTGAACCAACATAAGAATAAAAAACATTGATTTCGATTACGGCGAGGTCGTCACTCCATTGTGCAATTGAAACTATGTCCACCTTGTCTTCCAATTAAAAATCGTTTGCATCTGATGTTGAAATGGGACTAACATCAATATCTGATCCATTTTCTAATTATGATCCATTAAACTTTTCGATATCACTTGCACTGGACCCGTTAAAGTTGCTCATATATGAATAGGAATCCATCTTAGTTCATCTTGAAAACACGTGTTTCGTAAACCGCGGAAAATTCATTTTAGTGTCTAAATTTAACCTCTCAGCTTTCCAACTTGTATCAAAATGTTGAGTTAACAATCCTCTCGTTGGTTACTATAATCAAAAATATGTACATTTTCGTACTTTCAACCAATCAGCGCTTAGTTAACACAGCCATATAGTGCGCACATGAGCGTCACTGGGGTTTCGAGTACTGTTCAGCTTGACTCACATGAGCGACACTGGGGTTGTAAACTAGTCTTATCGGCACTGCATATATGCATCAGTGGGGTTTGAGAGCTATTTACAGCGGACACTTAGATGCGGCAGTCGTAGCTAAAGGGTTAAGGCAGGTAATGGTTTACTAACGTTTTTTTTTTTAAATTATTTATTTTGAAGACGTGCTATGCGCTATGTATTTTAATCTCTTTTTCTTTCTCATGTAATGTATGTTTGTGTTAATGTATATGGCATGGTGTACACCAGGTACTTACTATTCTTGCAAGTTTCATAACACCAGTGCTAACAAAAGCATCGGGTCTTAGAATACAAAGTAACAAGTACACTTTGCACAAATAGAGATAAGACCCAGTACTTTAATGTACATCCACTTACGGGTATTTTTTTTCTTTTGTGTGAATGTAAACATTGTTTCACTTTAAAGGAAAACACAGCATCCTAAAGTTTTTAAGATATTTAATTTTGCAATGTGTACGATCCTTAGGAGTTTCAACCAAATTGTGAATATTTCTAAACATAATATGATTGAAAGTTAAGGAGAGGGAGTTTTTTATAATTTTTATTTGTAACTTTTTCACTTTCTCTCTTACAAAAGCTTCGGCTAAATAGGAATGTTGATATTAAGGTACAGTGAGTTAAGGGGTAAAATCTCTAGCATTCAAAGCAGGCAAAATAAATTTGCATGCTGGTAACTTAAATCGAAGTATTGGAGAATGATCTATTGAATCACAAGGTGTAAAACTACAGTTGTGATGTCTTTCAAAGTTTTCCCGTTTCAAGCTTATACAGTTCAGATAAATATTACCAAATGATGCATCAAGCACATAAGATGAACATGAATTTAATATTTAGTATTGAGTAGATGTTTTGAAATCCCTGTCACTGTCATTTTACATTTTGTACATAATTGCTTTCCAAAACTTGTATAAGAAAATTTGATGACTCTGTCATCTTTGTTCCCGTGTCAATATACTTGTGTGTTGAAGTCTTTGTAATTAATTGGGCTATATCAAGGTTCCTCCCACAGAAATATGTTCATGTATATTCTCACAGTATTTCTTTATATGATTTGTTTTATGTTTATGAAGTTCAGAATTATTACATTTACTTACCATTTGTGATTTATTTACTTGTCATGTGATTCCTTTAATTACCCTTTATGATCCATTTACTGACCCTATGTGAATCATTTACATACCCAATGCTTCAAAGAAATTTGATAGCTTGATGTCCAGTGCCCCCCAATCTTAGTTCTGGCCCGTCCTGTATTCAAAGTGAGGTGCCTATCAGGATTGTATAAAAAAAAACAATTTGAGATATGATTTTAATCAAATGGAAGCTTTGCTAAAAATACAATTCAGTACTCTCAAACCCCCTTGACAGTTTCAAGAAAAGTTTTCACTAATTAAAAAAAACCACAACCTTTCAGTATATGACCATTTGTAGTAACTATAAACAGTAATCTGTAACGATTGGAATTTATTTTAAAATATCCCTTGTGCAGCTTAAGTAGCGGAAATTAAAGGAAAATAGGTCATGTAAAAAAAAAATCCAAGTTTCACATTAACTGGCTGACAATAGCTCATGAGATGTGTTGATGGTTACAGTCGGTGAACCCATTGTGCTAATTTGTATTGGTAGGATCAGGAAGGGACTTGAACAACATTTATTTGAGCACTGTTACCCTATATGATTCATTAAGAATGATTTCAGCTTTTTCTTTTCTTCTAGACCTGTCTGCAGAGGTCATTTAAAGCTGGTGTCTACTCTTGTCCAGCATGTAGAACAGATCTGGAGAAGGATTTGAATTCCTGTGAAAATAAAACACTTGGGGAAATCTTGTCCAATTTCTTCCCAGGATACGAGGCAGGTCGATGAAGAGAGAGTGAATAATCAAACATAAACATTGATCAAAATGGCTTTGAATTTTATTTGAATAGAGAGGAAATGTTAAGGATGATATAATTTAATTGCCCAGCTTGCATCATCAAGACTTTTGAGTAGTGGGGCTTGTGTAAATAAAATATTGCACATTTTCTCCAGCTCTACCTTTTGAAGTCTAAATTGTCCATATAAACAAGAAGTTTGTTCGTGTGCAATCACGAGACATGACTTTCATCCTTCCCCATGTTTTTAATGTTTATCAGTATTAAAACCTTTACTACTTTTGCATATAGTGCCATCAACACGTCTACTATATTTGTGTACAACACTCACCAACTTTGGACCATATTGATCCAGTTTCTTCCATCACATAATGGACCAGCGGATTATCGTCCGTCTGCTGTATAAAATAATTGCTGAATAAGTATCCCAAAAATTGTATTGATTAAAGATTATCAACTCCTTGTCACATACTAGCTTAAGTCCAACTGTAAACAAAATGGACCCAAATTTGCTGTTGCATAATTTGATTACTGGTTACTTCTTACAAGCTGTATATACTCAGAGCTGCCTTTAGGTCTGTATTTTGTTGCTGGATGTAGGAGTATTGATGGTACATAATAATTAAGATTACATCAGTTTTGCAAAACTGACTTGCCTCCACTGTCATTTAATCACAGTTCATAACATTTCAAAAGATTTTATAATGTATACATTTCTCTGACTTCATTCTTTCCTTTCAAAGGACTTTGATTGTAAAAATTAAAATGATTAATAATTTTTCTTTGACTCGTTTACTGAAATCACAACTGCATCATTTTCCATTATATCCTATGCATAGATCATTGCACCTAATGTGACAGCCATGTCCTTTCAAGCTGTTCAATTTAATTAATAAGACTACTACTAAATGATGGCAAAGCTAGGTCTAAACGAGTAACAATGTTGGTAAATAGTGCATTAAAAGCCTTTTGCTTCAATCTTGAAAATGAGTTTTTGTTTACGTTAGCTGTCGAGAGGTTGGATTGAATTACTGTGCGAGTAGAAACCATATCATTTTAACTGCAAGTTTATGGAATGGTCTGTTGTTCATGTTCTGTCTGCTGTTACAATTTTTTGTATTGCTGTTTCTCCTGAACTACTTTGATTGCATTGGTCTAGATGCTCCAGATGAAAAATGACATACATAATGGCCATCTTGATAATTTTGTTATTACCTGTTGATTTTGGGATTTCACTTAAAGACTTTTTATGATGATTAGTTGGTCATAAATTAAAATGGTGCTGATCTTGATGGATGGTAAAATCAAGATGGGGTTTTCACTAGAAGACTTTTTATGATGTCTGGTCAGTCCTCAATGAAAATTGTTTCCAGTATGGCTGCAATAGAGGCCATCTTGGAAATCTGGTTATCCTTACTCTTCCTGAACAAAAGGTAATATTTTCATGGGGTTATCATCAGAAGTCTTATTATGGTGTGACTGGTCCTTAAAGAAAATGGTTTCACTTTCACATCCATTATGGCGACAACAGGTCCTTTCTTGAAAATCTTGTCACTGTTATGCCTGAAGTGACAGATCGTCATGAGAAGTTTACTTATAAATTGTCTGGTTGAATCGAACGTCTAATATGTGTAACACAGCAGTTTTTTTTTTTTGTTGTTTTTTTTTTTTTGATTTTGCTGAAGAATATTGGGAGTGCAGTAATTAAAATTATCTTGGATTGAATTTCTCTAAATTCTTTTATGACCAGTAGAGCATCTATCCCCTCTAGGGACTCTTGTTAATGGTACTATATAATGTGTGAGAAACTGAACAATTGAAAATGGTTTCCATAAAGACTATTAAATACGCAAACTAGATTGTTTGCTATATATTTTATGCATGCATTATAATATATATGTACATGTATCTATGTCAATAAATTTTTAAGAAAATACAATTTACAGCAATTAGAGCAACTTCGCCATTCACGAATAGCAGCAATTGCTGAGTGTATTCATCTAATCCCTTTTGCATTTTGAGAAATTTATAATATTTATGACCATCGTTTGAAGAATAAACATTCCTTATCTATGCCCATTTAATTGTCTGTTTTCAAGTAACTGTACATTGCCACTGAAAGACAGTACTGTTAAAGATTGCCATCCAAGCACTGTTGGGCAAGTCCTCACATCCCATGTTTTTGACAACAATGTCAGTAGTACTGTATGAATGAGTGAATCCTCCCAAGTCTTTCTTCAGAAACAGTGTCGAAAATTTATGTTGAAATTACACATTGTGTTCCATGTCCCATAGTACTTGTATCATAAAAATATTTTAAAAATTCAATTCCCAAGAAAGCTGAGATTCTTCTGGAAGCAAATCCATATAAAGTTTTTTTAAAAGACTTTTGAACTTGATACAGACACTTGTTTAACATAATCTGCTGTAGAGTAAATTGAGACTTATAGATAAATGTCTTTGAAGAATAATAACAGAAGTTTTTGTATATTGTTATTATTATTGTTATTTATTTATTTTAATAAAGATCATTCCATAAAGCTGCAAAGTTATAATTGTAATCCAGTCATTTCAAATCAAAATTGGCATCTGACATTAAAATGGAAACGGGGAAAATAGATCATCGTTTGAAAATATGGTGTTATGTATGATGTATATATGACATATTAAGGAAGATTATAGCAATACTGTTATGTTTTAGTCCTGGTCACAAATACTTCATCAAAGAGTCAGTAATTACTGAATTTCATGTACCATTAGCTCTATGAAACAGTTATTCGGAAGAAAAAAAAAGAGTTAATGAATTATATTGGCATCAGTGACCTGTTTGAAAAGAACTGCCATTTGGAAATACCTTCAGTTCTATTTGTCAAAGACAAGCTATTCAGAAGTTTCCAACCATCCTCAGGGTTTATTAAGTCACATGACATTGATTGGTTCAATTGCATAGTCCTGAATACAAGTGCAAGACTAGATATCAAATGCAAGTTGATAATACACCTTATGGTCCACAGCGTATCGGGTATTTCTGCACATGGGGCATAGTGCACTGGACAATCGGAAATAGCTAAAATTGCTCTCAAGTTGAACTCTTTATAACAGACCTCTCAGGACCCTTAAAATTCCTTTTATTATATCCATAATTGTTTACATCCATATTATTATTATGTATACATAAGTCTTCAACGGGTACACACATTAGCTTCATAATTACTGTAAATTTGTTGTATCCATATTTTTATTAATGGTGTCCTTGAACTAATTTTCTCTGACTGCTTTCTAACTCAGATTGCTTCATAGAAAAGGGAACCACACATTATTGTACAGTGTGCCTTTCAATTTGTTTTATTGTTTAACTTTAAATTTAATGAATGAATGCGGATTTATTTCCTTTATCATCAGATGACTCGCTTTTTTTGAAAATTGATTTGTAATAGTGTAGGACAAATGAATGATGCAATTTTTAATACCTTGTTTAAGCAATTGACAAATGATTCAATATAATGCTTATTGCAACATTAGAGGTTTTAAAGTGGTTACTAAAGTGGTTTCTGTTCAAATTTTATTTAGTCATATTGTCTTGGTAAGAATGAAATTTTATTACACTTGTGGAGAAAAATAGAGAAAAGGTTCAGAGCATAAAAAAGTAAAAGTACATGTAAAAACCTTTTGAATAATGTGCATCTCGATCCTAGCTTTAATGTTCATTTAGCAAAATGTATCATGATGTGTATGATTTATGAATAAAATCATTGAATATTTCTAATATAATCAAACTCTAAGAATGATCATATAGTTGTTGTTTAATTTCTTAATGGATCAAATTGTTATTAAAGCTTATGGGGAAAGCCTGTTGTCTGACTTCAAGTTATCATTGAGCTGATTGTTCTTTCCTCCTGAGCTACTTGTAGGAATAACATTACACTTTACACACACACACACCTAACTACCTCAAGGTCTCTAGATGGTACTAATAAAACTGGCCATCTTTAAAATATTGCTTCACCTTCTAGATGGGGAGTAGTATCAATGATGAGTTTTCACGAGACATAGATGCCTGGTTATTTCTAAATGATAATCAAGCCAATCTGGCCTCCAGCATGGCTACTATGGCAGCCATCTTGAAAACCATGTTTTTGCTGCTGCTTGTAAATGAAATGAAGACTAATGCTATCGAATTGGTTGTCAATGGCAGCGATGGATGTGATCTAGCGATGAATGCTACAATGACCATGTTAAAACAATCTTGTCACCGATTCTTTTGAATGTATGTTCATACTGACATGGGGTTTTCACATGGTGTCTATATTAAAACAATCTTGTCACCGATTCTTTTGAATGTATGGTCATACTTACATGGGTTTTCACATGGTGACCATATTAAAACAATCTTGTCACCGATTCTTTTGAATGTATGGTCATACTTACATGGGTTTTCACATGGTGACAATATTAAAACAATCTTGTCACCGATTCTTTTGAATGTATGGTCATACTGACATGGGGTTTTCACATGGTGTCTATATTAAAACAATCTTGTCACCGATTCTTTTGAATGTATGGTCATACTTACATGGGGTTTTCACATGGTGTCCATATTAAAACAATCTTGTCACCGATTCTTTTGAATGTATGGTCATACTTACATGGGGTTTTCACATGGTGTCCATATTAAAACAATCTTGTCACAGATTCTTTTGAAAGTATGGTCATACTTACATGGGTTTTCACATGGTGTCCATATTAAAACAATCTTGTCACCAATTCTTTTGAATGTATGGTCATACTTACATGGGGTTTTCACATGGTGTCTATATTGTCCAAAATGAAAATGGTGCTATCTTCAGTCCAACATGTGTGCCACAGTGGCAAGTTTGAAAATCTTGACATAAGTATATCCAATATGGTTTCAACACACAGCAGTTAAAAAGAATTAAATTGTCTTACCATGAATTCATGCAATTCTTTTCAGGCAGCAGAGGAGTCCCATTGAGGGAAACTTGTTTAGTTAAATTTTTTTTGTTTTAAATATTTTAGTTGTATTTCTATATTGATGATAAGAATAACAGAAAGAGAACTGTTACACAGTCTCAAGTTGTGATAATATACAATTTCAGGTGCTTTCTCATTGAGACAAAACAATGGAATGAATTTCCTCAATATATATCGATTAAGATTAAGTAATAAAATAACTTATTAATGCATTTATGTCTATAGCCATGTTCATTTTAAGTGTATGAAATTTAAATGGCAAGGTTGAATAACTGTAACAATGTATGTATATTAATATACATGGCTGATGTAATACAGGCATAACTTAAAGATCTTGCTATAATTAATATCTTCATAGAATTTCTGTTCTAGTGGTATAATGCAAAGAAAATCCTAAAATGTATTGGTGTGTGTATGTATGTGTGTGTGTATATATATATATATATATATATATATATATATATATATATATATATATATATATATATATATATATACATACATACATACATACATACACACACATTTGTATTTGGTCAAAATATAACAACTATTCAAGTGTTCATGGGCAGTTTTTCTAATTGCTTGGACTTGTTTTATGATTTTAACAATAAGAGTTTTATATGTAATTATAGATGAATTAGAGTACATATATTTTTAATCCATTCTAATTATCTTTTATCTTGGAGTGATGGGAGCAGTAAATGCATTCCAGGGATGAAAAACTTAAAAATGTATTTAGTGATTCGCAAAAAGTTTTACAAGTAATTTTTAATTCATAATGCTGTTGTTAATGCTAAAACAATAGTTGGGTTTAACGTAATGATAGTAATATCAAAGTGGTGTTCTTGTCCATCTTGATTCTATTTGAAAAACAAAGATTTCACATAGCTATGGACATTTCTAGTCCAGCTCTAGGGAAAGGTTCTGCTTACCAAATTTGAGTTGTCCATTCTAATACAAATTGTTTGATTCATTTCTAGTGTTGGATCTGCTGCTGGCAGCAGGGGTATTTTAAACTGTGTGTCTAGACAAATTTATGTCTGCCATAGTTACACAAAACAAATTTGGTTACAATATCTATCTTCATATGTTTTTGACTTGATTACATTTCATACCAACCATTACATTAAGTTTTTAAGGGTGTTTATTTATGTAAAGTTTTGTTTTTGTATTTTCCTTCATATTTGAGGTGGAGATTAAATTGGGCCTATACCTATTATACAAATTACCTGTTTTTTTCCTCTTATGTCATTCAGTTTTACTCAAATTTGTTAACTTTTTGACTTAATTTTTTTGGACAGAAATTTTGTCACAATTGTCCTTGAGCTAAACTGATTAATGTATATGTTAAGGACCATTTTAGCACCATAAAATTCCAATTTTTTGTGGGGGTGGGGTGGGAAGCATTATCACAGATACAGTCATCTCACCTCAATCATTGTTGATTAGGAGTCTTTCAATGTGTGCAAGTGAGAAAGCTTTCCAGTAGCTGTCTGTGGTTCTGTTGTTCCTGGATCCATACTTGCCAGATATATTAGCCATCATGTGCTGAAAAATGGTGGTAAATTCATAATAACAGTAGCAGCAACCAAATTTTTGGCTAGATTGGGGTGGATTTAGTTTTGATCTGCAGTTGCTGCCAGTTATTTTACAAGCGCATATCTAGACATTTTTCAGGAATTATATTTATCATTCTATTAGACTAGTAGAAGAAAAAAATTGTGAAACAAGTATTTCCATCTTTTTATGTGTATGCACTTATATACCTCTGTTGGACATCTGACATTCATGTTGTTTCATTGTGGTTACGCATAGAATCTTGGCACAAGATCCTTTTTTAATAAAAATTCATACACCCCCACCCCAATTTTTCTTGTATTGGTATTGAGACTTGATCATGTGACCCACATTAAAGAACAGTATATATAATCATGAGAGAAAAAAGGTTACCTTTAAAGGCAAATTTAGAGGTGTGTTTAAATTGGCTTTTAAAACGCACATTGGAAATGTATTCATCTGTTTTTAAATTAGTATAACTTCATCCCTGGCATGATTTTTCATTTCTTCAGATTTTACAGTAAGTGGTCTTTCTCTTTTCTTTTCTTTTTTTTTTAAATATTTTTTTTTAAAATTTAAACAGCTGGGCCTTGTTATTCCAGTAAAATCTTGTATTTTTGTTTATTCAGTCTAATCCTTTAGTATGCTTCACTGCCAGCCTTTAATTGAAAGAAAAAAAAGGATACTTGCTTTGACTGGATTTTTCCTTTTTCAAGATTTGCAATGAACATAAAAATACATGCATCACTTCACTGTCAGTCCAGTTTTGTCTTACAGCTACTTACAGTTTTTGGGTTACTTATGTTAGGAAATGGAAGACTTTTTTTTTTTTGATTGGCAGTAAATCATTTCCAGGATCACAGTTGTTGATTAAGCAGAAATGCAATCAGTGATAATTTATTGTTTTGAACCTAACAATATGGAAAATGTCTTACCATGTCTTTATCCTTGTATAATATGCCTACAACTGCCAATATGAATGACCCAGATCTGTTGTCTGGTAACATACTTGCAGACCAGGGTCTCCCCAACTGGCAACAGTATTGATAACCTGGATCTGCCTCAGATCATACAGATGCAGGCTAAGCTCCACCCAGCTGTTAAGTACATTGATGAATCAAATCACCAGATAACATGCTTGAATGTCATTCTCTTCATTCTAATAATGAAGCAGTGACTGACTGACCATGGGTCATCTACTCTTCTTTCTGGCTGTTTGGTACAGTGTCCTAAATGGATACTTGCATTAGCTTTACATAAATTGCTCATAGATATTATAGAATCCTGAGGAGTTATTTGTTGTATAAAGGTGCACCTTGGTAAAAGCTTGACAGTGACCTAAATTTAATCTCAGTATTGAAGTATTTGTTATGGTCATTTTCTAAAGTACAATTCACCAGTCATCTTACTTGGCATGTACAGGCTCTACCAGCATTTCGTATAAGAAGTATGGGACATTGTGCATCACATTCAGATATTTTAAACTATTCATCCACTTGGAACTCCAATGATTAAATCATAACCTTGGATGTATCTTGAAAGACCTCTATGGGACTACATTATTGCCATGGTAGCTATTTGGAACCCCATCAGTTCTAGATCACATGGAACTGCTTTACCTGAGGAAATAGATTTGTATCCGTACTTGACTTAGAAATACATCCAAGGGTGTGTAAATGTCTGAGGAACTCGTGGTCTTGTAAAACTATTTACATTTTGCTTTTTTTATTTTGTAGTATATTGTTAGCAATACATTCATTATGTATGTCACATGTGTTTTTAAATTTAAATTTTAAATTTAAATTAAATTTAGTCAAAAATATTAAATAAAGGAATCAACTGACTACTGTGTCTTTATTTATCCAAATTGACAATGAAGATTGTACAAGCTGGCATCCAGATCATGTCTTGTCCATCCATATGCCACATGAAACTGTTCAAGATAGACAAGTTAAATTTTGTAGGTGTGAATTTATGGAGACGACATTATAAGAGATCTGTCATTTAAGTATTTATATACACCGCTCCATTGATAATTCGCGCACATCAGGGTCCAAAAACATCCACCGAAATTCTTGGAAATGGGTCATATACAGTTGCTATAAATAGCAGATAAGTACTCGTATTCTATTTTTATGCAGCATTCACATTTTTGAGAATATTCTCAAATGTATAGGAGTGTAATTAATTAAATGAAAAAAAAGTCACAAAACTTTTTATTACTTTTTAAAAATTTTAATGTACTAAAAAAGCATAATCCACATTCAGTTAATCAAAAAATATAATTTGTTGAAAAATGTGTAATGATTACACCAAAAGCATAATGGTTGGCATGTATGCAGGAACAGTGTTGAACTGTGCATTAGCTTAAGATCAGACACTGTTCTTGACAACAAAAGTAAACAGATGTCACAATGAACTAGAACTGATATAATATGCAACATGACATGTCACACTGGACTAGAACATATTTATGACAACAAAACGTGTCACACTGGACTAGAACTGATATAATACACCAAACAGACATGTCACACTGGAGTAGACCTGATATACTACACCAAAAAGACTTGTCACACTGGACTATACCTGATATAATACACTAACAAGACTTGTCACACTGGAGGAGACCTGATAAAATATAGCAACAAAACATGTCACACTGGACTAAAACTGATATAATACACCAAGACATGTCACATTGGACTAGACCTGATAGAATACACCAAGACATCTCACACTGGACTAAAACTGATATAATACACCAAGACATCTCACACTGGACTAAAACTGATAGAATACACCAAGACATGTCACACTGGACTAAAACTGATATAATACACCAAGACATGTCACATTGGACTAAAACTGATAGAATACACCAAGACATGTCACACTGGACTAAAACTGAAAGAATACACCAAGACATGTCACATTGGACTAAAACTGATAGAATACACCAAGACATCTCACACTGGACTAGAACTGATAGAATACACCAAGACATCTAACACTGGACTAGAACTGATAGTATACACCAAGACATCTCACACTGGACTAGAACTGATAGAATACACCAATACATGTCAAAGTTTACTACGCCTAATATAATACACTAAGCAGCAGGTTTATGTTGTGTCTTGGGGTTTAATTTCTATGAGAAAAATATTCTCACAGCAGTCTTGTCTCTTCTTCACATCTGTACTGATGTTTTGTAATTAATAAATAGTATAAATCAACATCTGGAGTTGTTCTTTAATAACTAATAACATTACAATGTAAAAAGGATCTGATTTACAACTGTACTGATGTTTTGTAATTAATAAATAGTATAGATCAGCATCTGGAGTTATTCTTAAATAACTAATAACATTACAATGTAAAAAGGATCTGATTTACAACTGTACTGATGTTTTGTAATTAATAAATACCAGTTGTATAGATCACCATCTGGAGTTATTCTTTAATAACTAATAACATTATAATGTAATAAGGATCTGATTTACAACTGTACTCATGTTTTGTAATGAATAAGTAGTATAGAACACTTACTGGAGTTATTCTTAAATAACTAATAACATTACAATGTAATAAGGATCTGATTTACAACTGTACTGATGTTTTGTAATTAATAAATAGTATAGATCACCATCTGGAGTTATTCTTTAATAATTAATAACATTACAACGTAATAAGGATCTGATTTACAACTGTACTGATGTTTTGTAATTAATAAATACCAGTTGTATAGATCACCATCTGGAGTTATTCTTAAATAACTAATAACATTACAAAGTAAAAAGGATCTGATTTACAACTGTACTGATGTTTTGTAATTAATAAATAGTATAGATCACCATCTGGAGTTATTCTTAAATAACTAATAACATTACAATGTAAAAAGGATCTGATTTACAACTGTACTGATGTTTTGTAATTAATAAATAGTATAGATCAACATCTGGAGTTATTCTTTAATAATTAATAACATTACAACGTAATAAGGATCTGATTTACAACTGTACTGATGTTTTGTAATTAATAAATACCAGTTGTATAGATCACCATCTGGAGTTATTCTTAAATAACTAATAACATTACAATGTAAAAAGGATCTGATTTACAACTGTACTCATGTTTTGTAATTAATAAATAGTATAGATCACCATCTGGAGTTATTCTTAAATAACTAATAACATTACAAAGTAATAAGGATCTGATTTACAACTCAAAACAAGAATTCCACAAAATAGTACTGTATTACCTGGACTGCCAGGGCAAATTATAAACCTTGGCAAAGTCAATGGAGCATGAAAAGTACCCTCTACGATGGATACACTCTTCAAATTTGATAACTATACATTTAATGTTGTCAGAGAAACTAAGCTTAATATAGAAACAATTGCTGCTAGAAAAGTTTGACTTGTGTCTTACCTATACCTTAGAGGTGAGACAACAAAATGAATGTTAGCACCAACTTAGTTTGACTTAGTGTTGACAAACACACACCCCTCTATAATTTACAAATAGAGACCAAAAAAAATTGACTAATGTATATATGAAGCCATTGCGATGACACACATTTTAAAATGTATGTATATGACTGCATCAGTTTCTTCTGATTTTACAACATGTAGTAATCACTTTCAACAATTGATCTATTCAACAAAGACTTTCAATACAGTGAATCAAAATCTTAATAGTCACCAAGTCCATCATCAACATGTCATATCTTGATAGTCACAAAGTCCACCATCAATGTGCCATGTCTTAATAGTCACCAAGTCCATCATCATGTCATATCTTTATAGTCACACAGTCTGTTAGCCATGTGCCATTTTTTAACAATATTATTTTATTCTGAATACTGTAGTGGCATACCTTATACTGGTCTTTGTGGCACAACTGATGCCAAAATCTTCAATGTTTCGATCAAGTTTCTCGGGATATATTTTGCAAAATAACAGTGCTCTTTGGTTTGATTTACATATAATACAAAATTATAAATTAATAAACATATATCTTTTTATTCCTAAACAATACGATACTTCTCAAATTTAAGGAAATCCTCTAGACTAAATATAAAGACAAATTTCTCAAGAATTTGTTTCTTTTAATAGTTTTCTCAAAATTTCATCCAATACATCAGAGCAAGAGGAAAGATTTGGAAAAAAATCACAAACTGAAGATAATAATTCCAGAGGTAAAATAAACTGGACCATGATGAATCATCCATAACCAACAAAAGCTAGCTAACAGGGCCAACACTTTTTCTTCTTTCATATCAAGTATAAATATAAACAGAAATATAATTGGGTTTTCAACTGATTCCTCCGACATATCTTCTGAGTTAATATAAGAGTCCGAGGTGGAACAAATCTGTTTTTACATCCATACAATATACTCATCTTATTATAGCCATGAACATGGATGCAAATTTTTCATTTTGTTACATATTTAACACCTGAAAGTAAATTCACTGTTTTTCATGTAAAAAAAAAAGACTTTTAAGAAAAAGTTAATTACACACATTTTATTTGTATTTTCAAAGAGGAAGTCAACGTATGTTGTGATGTTTACATAGAAATAAGCATTGGATATGCAAGGTCACATCTCTACATTTTTATCACAATAATGCAATCTTGATTCCATGATCACATCGAGTTGTTACCATCAGAAAATCTAGATTATTATGAGTTGCAATTTTCTGATGTTGACAACAAAACATAATCTAGCAATCACGATTAAATTACTTTTTATATATACCCATCACTATTCAGAAAAATTAATAAAATCCCAAAATATAACTTGAAAAAAAAAGAAATTGCTTTCAACCTTTCTGATATAAATAAAGTTCAGTGTATGTAATGAACAGAATATTTTTTTGAAAAACTGATATGAATATCAGTCTTGTGAAAGAAGCATGTGTAACAAGAGTCACTACTATGATATGAATATCAGTTTTATGAATGAAGCATGTGTAACAACAGTCACTACTATGATATGAATATCAGTTTTATGAATGAAGCATGTGTAACAACAGTCACTACTATGAAAAGAATATCAGTTTTATGAATGATGCATGTGTAACAACAGTCACTACTATGATACGAATATCAGTTTTATGAATGAAGTATGTGTAACAACAGTCACTACTATGAAAAGAATATCAGTTTTATGAATGATGCATGTGTAACAACAGTCACTACTATGAAAAGAATATCAGTTTTATGAATGATGCATGTGTAACAACAGTCACTACTATGATACGAATATCAGTTTTATGAATGAAGCATGTGTAACAACAGTCACTACTATGATATGAATATCAGTTTTATGAATGAAGCATGTGTAACAACAGTCACTTCTATGATACGAATATCAGTTTTATGAATGAAGCATGTGTAACAACAGTTACTACTATGATATGAATATCAGTTTTATGAATGATGCATGTGTAACAGTCACAACTATGATACGAATATCAGTTTTATGAATGATGCATGTGTAACAGTCACTACTATGATATGAATATCAGTTTTATGAATGAAGCATGTGTAACAACAGTCACTACTATCACTGCTACTAAGACAAGTTCTATGACGCATGGGAGCACAGACCAATTTTTGTGATATACAGCTGCTGAGCAGTTGTCAAATTCTGCATCATGAAAATATTTCACCAGCCAAATAACAAGGTATGTTCTATTTGAGGCCTGGCTCACCGTATTTTCTGGTGGGACATTATGAGAGGCTCCATTGGGGACCTGGCACAGGAGATACAGCATAATTTTGACAGTTATTAACAGTGGGAATGGATGAATTGTTGGAACCTGATAATAGATTTGTTAAAGAAAATGTTACTCATTTCCATTTGTACAATTCATCCCTTTCCATGTGATATAGTTCACCACTGCATTTTGACAAGTTTCTGATAATATGTATTTAAAAGTATTCTAGAATGGAGATGGAGAAAACAAATCTGAGGACCTGAATGGTGGTTAGGGATAATAGTCTTGTGTTTGAGGATCTGAGGACCTGAATGGTGGATGGTAATAACATTCTTTTTTGATGATTTGATGACCTGAATGGTAGTTAGAGATAACAGTCTTGTGTTTGAGGATCCAAGGGCCTTAATGGTGGTTGGCGATAACTATCTTGTGTTTTAGGAACTTTAATGATGGTTTTTCTTTCAGAAGTATGTTTTACTAGTTTCACTTATTTGCCAAAAGTAAAACGCGACTGTTTTTAAAGTGTGAGAATAATTCAGGGTAAAACTCTTATATTTGAGGATATGATGACCTTAATAATGGTTTTACTTTCACAAATTTGTTATTAACAACTCCACTGATATGTTGCCAGAAAAACTCAATATTTGTGAAAGAAAAATAGACAAAGGTTCTCAGATAAGAGACACCAATTCCCTAAATTAATGAGAAAGAAATTTCCTAATTTAAAATGTAAATGAACAATAATTCTTTTATAAAAACAAGAGATCTGCCTTTATTAATCCACAGATATAGGTACTAATAACAATGTCATTTTTAAAACTAAGAAAAATAATAACAATATATGAATTTAAAGTCATTGCAAGTCTTATTATCAACATTTCTAAAACTACAGCTATATCTTTTTTCACTTGTAGATAATTTATACTTTTCAAAACTCTTTAGAAGTTATAAAGTTATCAGAAGAATGCTCTCTGATTATACACAGTACAGCACTCTGCATACGAATACAGACAGCTATGGTGTCACTCCCAACTCCTCCATCCATCTCAGTCCTTCTAATGTGCTCTCTACAACAAATAATAAAATGGCAAAATCAGTGTAAACAATTTAATTTATTTTCCATCTAAATAATTAAGCTTTGAGGTTTTCCAACTTCTAACAAATGGTACAACCATCTGATTTGAACAATAATCTAACTATAACAAAGTGTGGGTTTTAGGACCATAATGTATTTCCTTTTTGATCATAATCTTTGCTGAAGTAAAGTTTCAGGACATGCCAGAAGCTTAAAATAAAAACTGGAGCATATGATAACTTTATGATAAGAGAAATTTTAATGCACGTGATGTTCATCCAAGAATACATACCCAATGACATTAGGAAAAAAACCATCTCTCAACCCCTCGAATCCAGCCCTCTAGAAAGATGGAAAATTGTATACTTCCCGTCGCTATATGATATAGACAAAGGGAAGAAACTTCCAGATAACCTACCCTTGACATAATTTGGTGACCATTAATATAACAGATGTTATTCAGCAAAAGTTTAAGCAAAACACCAATGATGATGGTCATATTTATGCTAATGTGATGAAGGGGGTACTTTATGGTAACTAGTTCAGGTAATTATTCTCAGAGAAATATAATTTACGATAAAATTTCCTTTCTTTATCTAATGCATCACCTGACTGCATTAGCATTAGTAATAGATAATAACATAAGCATCCAATAAGCCTATATGGGATATATGCCTGGATAAGCCTATATGGGATATATGCCTGGATAAGCCTATATGGGATATATGCCTGGATAAGCCTATATGGGATATATGCCTGGAGCCCCTATATGAAGGATACACCGCTCCTTTAATATCAATAGCACAACTGAAGGTCATTTGAATATTTAATGAGCCATCAGCTGTCACACAGTCAATATGCAACAGAAAGAGGAAATGCATACAATCTCTTCTATGAGTACCTTTTAAGGCAATAATGACTGGAGTGCTGACATGCTGAATTAAACAGCTCCTCTAACATAACAATGCAGGACAAGATCACATGACATATGACATCATTGCATATTGCACAAGTAATGGAGAGATGGACACAAGTTTCTTATGTAGAAAAATTTAGGGCAATTTCAGAAAAAGCTATCCTATCACTGTAAGAGCCGTCATTAATGGGGTTTGGTAGTCATCCAGGTCAAAGCCAATTTGAATAACCAGATTAAATTCCATTCTCTACAATGCCAGATCTTGAAGATAGAAGTTTGAGAAAGATGGTTGTGCATGCCAGCCAATGGCTTGAATGATTTTCATAATTGAAATGTTGCCAAGATGCCAATGAGTTATGTCATGGTCAATATAAACCCAAGCCAAGATTCTCAGGAGTTATGACATGCATGGCATATTATAATGAAGCCAAGATGCTCAGGGGTTATGACATGCTTGGCATATCATACTCAAGCCAAGATGCTCAGGGGTTATGACATTCTTAGCATATCATACTCTAGCCAAAATGCTCAAGGGTAATGATATACTTGGCATATCATACTCAAGCCAAGATGCTCAGTGGCTATGACATGCTCAACATGGTTTGTGTCACTATGGTTGATGGAAAGTGGAAAATTTCCTGTAATATGCTATATGAAATGGAACAGTTAGTTTGTTTACAACATAACTTCTTGATGTGACTGACCTCTCAGAAGTAGTTATGAACAAGGTTGTTGATGTTACTGACCTCTGGTCAGTAGCGGTTATTGACAGACTGCTGGACTGGCTAGTTTGCAGCCTGGATGGTAATGCAGAGATCTGTTGAAAAGGTGCCAGTTGCAAGCAATATAAAACAGAACAGTTATATGTGTACCTGTAGCAAGTCATATAAAACAGCACAGTTGGCCAGGTGCCTGTAACAAGTTATATAAAACAGAACAGTTGGCCAGGTGCCTGTAGCAAGTTATATAAAACAGAACAGTTGGCCAGGTGCCTGTACCATGTCACATAAAACAGAACATTTGGGCCAGTGCCTGTACCAAGTCATATAAAACATTTGGCCAGTCTGCAGCAAGACTTGTAGATACACCCAATATCAGGTCATTAACAGTTCTGTCTGACACTGGCAGGACTGGCTGATTGGACTTCTAGATGTCTGACTGGCAGGACTGGCTGATTGGACTTCTGGATGTCTGACTGGCAGGACTGGCTGATTGGACTTCTGGATGTCTGACTGGCTTACTGGACTTCTGATGTCTGACTTTCAGGAAAGGTGGATTGGATTTATGGATGACTGACTGGCTGGAAGGGTGGATTGAATTTATGGATGTCTGACTGAAGTTCTTCTGTTTGACTGGCTGGAAAGGTGGATTGGATTTATGGATGTCTGACTGGCCTTCTGATGTCTGACTGACTGGAAAGGTGAATTGGATTTATGGATTTCTGACTGGCTGGAAAGGTGAATTGGACTTCTGGATGTCTGACTGGCAGGACTGGCTGAGAAGACTTCTGAATGGAGAAGAAAATCTGGTAATACAAGCATGTGAGATCAGAATCAAACCACATTCACTTTGGCCATGGTTAAACATGCAAAGGGGGGGGGGGGGTAAACCTTACACTCCAGTGCTGCTAGAAGGTGAGAGCAAAATCTGCCAGAATCTGATAAAAGGCATGACATAAACTCTCTGTCAAAGTACATTTCATCTTTTGAACCACATCCTCTATGACCATGCTGTACAAACACTGCCAGTTGAAGATGATGATCAATTGGTACTGACAGGGCATGCCTCAAGGGTGCCCTCAGAGGCTTTACACTTTTTGATCCTTTAAATATTTTGTCACCATATCTGAAAAAACATTAATTAAACAACAACAAAAAAGTATTCTTGGAAAAAAATATATTAAGTTAACAAAGCCTTGAAATCACCCTAATTATCAATACTATAACGACTTCCTGGTCAGATGAGTAAAACTAATGATGAATTCTGCTGGATAGTGAGGGGCATTGTTGAATGCTGCAGTGAAAACTAAACAGAATATATTGGTAGCAAGTGGAGGAAATATGAAAATGTTTCTTCTTTTGTTTCTATGATATACAGACAAAAATTCTGACAAGTTTTGTCTTTCTGAGAGGGTTGGATTTGAAAGATAGGATTTATTTCCTAACATTCAGTGAAATGAAAACCATTCTAATGTCTTAAAATTTAACTTCATAATTATGTATATATAGAACTTACTGACATGTTTTTTATCACAATTTCCTCTACAACCTAAAATATAATAAGGAACCCTCTCAGGAACCTTATTCTGGCTTTATTTGCCAAATGGCAGACAATGTTAAACTTCATTTTTGGTCTTTGTATGGAGCTCTAACATAAGAAACCTGAGGGCAGAAGTTATTTGCCTCACAAGAAAATATTTATAAGGTGATTCATTCCTTTGATAATCTCCATATCATGTTTATTCAAACATTAGGGTATTTCATTCAACTTAACTTTTCTTCATACAAATGATATAGTCACTGGCCCATTACATAACTTTTAGTTGTTCTGTCATCTAAATTAATATATTCTCAAATTTAAAGACATATTTATTACATTACAAAGTCACAACTTGCCTCCTCTGGGTTTGTATTCCAGGCCTATGTACCCATCATATCCCATTTCTTCTATAACCCTGAAGATATGCTTGTAATTGATTTCCCCATTCATATCTGGCTCACCTCTGTCAGGGGCCTGAGCAATCTGTATGTGGCCTGCAAAACATGGACAAAAGCATTAAGCTAAGTCCAGAAGAGTAGCTGCCACTACAAATTAAAACCACAGTGACAAATTTCACCTCCATCAGTGACCCAATGGAACAAAGATAAATACCTGGCATGATCTATGGCTGATATTAATGTGGTCTCCATTTTCATTTGAAAAATGGAATAAAGATAAATACATGGCATAATGTAGGGCTAATATTAATGTGGTCCCAATTTTCATTTGACAATGGAATTATGATAAATCCATGACATAATGTTGGGCTAATATTAATGTGGTCCCTATTTTCATTTGACAATGGAATGAAGATCAAATGCCTGCCATGGTGTAAGGCTAATATTTTCATTTGACAAGGACAATCTTAAGAGACACTACCCCTTAATGCCAATGTATCTTGCTTGAAAGTAGTATATTTGTATTATTATGTCCTCTGTACAGTAACCACTTCTCTTACAAAGCAATCTTTTCATTACTGACAGGGAGATCTGTATAGTGTTGTATCAAAATTGTTTTTCCGTTGTCTTTGTTAAAGGTCCTCAGTCAGGTATATCACTAAACTGTATCATTAAATGAGTTTTTCTATTGGCCTTGTTATTTGTCCTCAGTAAGTTGTGTTACTATTTGTTCTTAAATGGGTGTTTTTCTCTTGGTCTTATAATAGATCCTTGATCACTAGTAGGGACCCTCATCAAGATCTAGATGTGGAACAAAAAGCAACAAAATGGCTGCTTTAGGAAAAGATGGTGATAACGTTGCATGTTTACTGGTACATCAGGATCTCCACCAGAAATACAATCTGGTCAGTCTCCACTAGAAATACAATCTGGTCAGTCTCCACTAGAAATACAAACTTGTCAGTCTCCACCAGAAATACAATCTGGTTAGTCTCCACCAGAAATACAATCTGGTCAGTCTCCACCAGAAATACAATCTGGTCAGTCTCCACCAGAAATACAATCTGGTCAGTCTCCACCAGAAATACAATCTGGTCAGTCTCCAATAGAAATACAATCTGGTCAGTCTCCACTAGAAATACAAACTTGTCAGTCTCCATGAGAAATACATTGTAATCTGGTCAGTCTCCACCAGAAATACAATCTGGTCAGTCTCCACCAGAAATACAATCTGGTCAGTCTCCACCAGAAATACAATCTGGTCAGTCTCTACCAAAAAATAATTCTGGTCAGTTTTGCTAGCGAAGCTGCATTTATCCATTACCATCAACAAAATGGTCATCAAATGGTCACCAAACAGATATTTTGAGAATGCTTAGTTACAGACAATTATTCAGAGGAAAATTGGCAATGAAAATGTATGGCCACCTGCCAGTTTAACTAAAGAAATTTATTTTCCGAAGCCAGCTTCCTTTTAGGAATTAAAATGGATCTCCTTGAACTCCTGCCTCAACCATTAACCAGTGAAGCCAGCAAACAGATTTTAAAATTCCAAATTAGTTAGGGATAGACTATTTACTTTCCAGATGAAGATATTGTTTTCTTTTATCTCAAGATTAAATAAATTCCAGCAAAATCTATAAGTTTTAAACAAAAATAAAAATGAGCAAGGATATGGTACTTTTAAAAAAAAAAGAACTATTTAAGGGTCACATTTTTTCCCCCAAGATAGAAAGCCCTCAGACAGTATTTGGTAAGTCCCTTACACTACTGATTTTTCTCAGCAACATCATTATGATGATGATGGTTATAATGATGATAGCAAAATCAAACTATAATTATATTAGGCTGATTACTGTTGACTCATCCTTCAATACTTTTACAACATTGTGGTTATATTTATCCCCACTATATTTATTGCTGACATGTACCTCTGGAGGATACCTGGATGTAACATGATGACATCACAACATCTTTCCTAAAGCAGCCATAAAAACCCACGGATAAACGACATTGTAATTATCAACTTTATTCAGAAACCTCCTTATTAACCAATCATTGTGAGGTGCTTCACCTCAAACTATACAGAAACCTCCCTATTTAACCACTCTTTGTGAGGTGCTTAACCTCAAATTCACTTCAAATGTTACAGATATGTCATATAAAAAAAAATTATTTTCATGTTACCAAGTTAAATATAAATTTAAAACAAAATGATTTTTGAATTATTATCTTACAAATTCAAACTGTGTTGAAGCTTATTATCAAAGCAGAATGATAATTTATTAATGCAGGTCAGTACAAATACAAAGCAGACATACTTTATTAATGCAGGTCAGTACAAATACAAATCAGACATACTTTATTAATGCAGGTCAGTACAAATACAAATCAGACATACTTTATTAATGCAGGTCAGTACAAATACAAAGCAGACATACTTTATTAATGCAGGTCAGTACAAATACAAATCAGACATACTTTATTAATGCAGGTCAGTACAAATACAAAGCAGACATACTTTATTAATGCAGGTCAGTACAAATACAAAGCAGAATTTATTAATGCAGGTCAGTACAAATACAAAGCAGACATACTTTATTAATGCAGGTCAGTACAAATACAAAGCATACATACTTTATTAATGCAGGTCAGTACAAATACAAAGCATACTTTATTAATGCAGGTCAGTACAAATACAAAGCAGACATACTTTATTAATGCAGGTCAGTACAAATACAAAGCAGACATACTTTATTAATGCAGGTCAGTACAAATACAAAGCAGACATACTTTATTAATGCAGGTCAGTACAAATACAAAGCATACTTTATTAATGCAGGTCAGTACAAATACAAATCAGACATATTTTATTAATGCAGGTCAGTACAAATACAAATCAGACATACTTTATTAATGCAGGTCAGTACAAATACAAAGCATACATACTTTATTAATGCAGGTCAGTACAAATACAAAGCAGACATACTTTATTAATGCAGGTCAGTACAAATACAAAGCATACATACTTTATTAATGCAGGTCAGTACAAATACAAAGCAGACATACTTTATTAATGCAGGTCAGTACAAATACAAAGCATACATACTTTATTAATGCAGATCAGTACAAATACAAAGCATACATACTTTATTAATGCAGGTCAGTACAAATACAAAGCAGACATACTTTATTAATGCAGGTCAGTACAAATACAAAGCAGACATACTTTATTAATGCAGGTCAGTACAAATACAAAGCAGACATACTTTATTAATGCAGGTCAGTACAAATACAAAGCAGACATACTTTATTAATGCAGATCAGTACAAATACAAAGCATACATACTTTATTAATGCAGGTCAGTACAAATACAAAGCAGACATACTTTATTAATGCAGGTCAGTACAAATACAAAGCAGACATACTTTATTAATGCAGGTCAGTACAAATACAAAGCATACTTTATTAATGCAGGTCAGTACAAATACAAAGCAGACATATTTTATTAATGCAGGTCAGTACAAATACAAAGCAGACATACTTTATTAATGCAGGTCAGTACAAATACAAAGCATACTTTATTAATGCAGGTCAGTATAAATACAAAGCAGACATATTTTATTAATGCAGGTCAGTACAAATACAAAGCAGACATACTTTATTAATGCAAGTCAGTACAAATACAAAGCAGACATACTTTATTAATGCAGGTCAGTACAAATACAAATCAGACATACTTTATTAATGCAGGTCAGTACAAATACAAAGCAGACATATTTTATTAATGCAGGTCAGTACAAATACAAAGCATACATACTTTATTAATGCAGGTCAGTACAAATACAAAGCATACTTTATTAATGCAGATCAGTACAAATACAAATCAGACATACTTTATTAATGCAGGTCAGTACAAATACAAAGCATACATACTTTATTAATGCAGATCAGTACAAATACAAAGCATACATACTTTATTAATGCAGGTCAGTACAAATACAAAGCATACTTTATTAATGCAGGTCAGTACAAATACAAAGCAGACATATTTTATTAATGCAGGTCAGTACAAATACAAATCAGACATACTTTATTAATGCAGGTCAGTACAAATACAAAGCAGACATACTTTATTAATGCAGGTCAGTACAAATACAAATCAGACATACTTTATTAATGCAGGTCAGTACAAATACAAAGCAGACATACTTTATTAATGCAGGTCAGTACAAATACAAAGCAGAATTTATTAATGCAGGTCAGTACAAATACAAAGCAGACATACTTTATTAATGCAGGTCAGTACAAATACAAAGCATACATACTTTATTAATGCAGGTCAGTACAAATACAAAGCATACTTTATTAATGCAGGTCAGTATAAATACAAAGCAGACATATTTTATTAATGCAGGTCAGTACAAATACAAAGCAGACATGCTTTATTAATGCAGGTCAGTACAAATACAAATCAGACATACTTTATTAATGCAGGTCAGTACAAATACAAAGCAGACATACTTTATTAATGCAGGTCAGTACAAATACAAATCAGACATACTTTATTAATGCAGGTCAGTACAAATACAAATCAGACATGCTTTATTAATGCAAGTCAGTACAAATACAAAGCATACTTTATTAATGCAGGTCAGTACAAATACAAATCAGACATACTTTATTAATGCAGGTCAGTACAAATACAAATCAGACATGCTTTATTAATGCAAGTCAGTACAAATACAAAGCATACTTTATTAATGCAGATCAGTACAAATACAAATCAGACATACTTTATTAATGCAGGTCAGTACAAATACAAATCAGACATACTTTATTAATGCAGGTCAGTACAAATACAAATCAGACATGCTTTATTAATGCAGGTCAGTACAAATACAAAGCATACTTTATTAATGCAGATCAGTACAAATACAAAGCAGACTTTATTAATGCAGGTCAGTATAAATACAAAGCATACATACTTTATTAATGCAGGTCAGTACAAATACAAAGCATACATACTTTATTAATGCAGATCAGTACAAATACAAAGCATACATACTTTATTAATGCAGGTCAGTACAAATACAAATCAGACATACTTTATTAATGCAGGTCAGTACAAATACAAAGCATACATACTTTATTAATGCAGGTCAGTACAAATACAAAGCATACTTTATTAATGCAGGTCAGTACAAATACAAAGCATACATACTTTATTAATGCAGGTCAGTACAAATACAAAGCATACATACTTTATTAATGCAGATCAGTACAAATACAAAGCATACATCCTTTATTAATGCAGGTCAGTACAAATACAAAGCATACATACTTTATTAATGCAGGTCAGTACAAATACAAAGCATACATACTTTATTAATGCAGGTCAGTACAAATACAAAGCATACTTTATTAATGCAGGTCAGTACAAATACAAAGCATACATACTTTATTAATGCAGGTCAGTACAAATACAAAGCAGACTTTATTAATGCAGGTCAGTACAAATACAAAGCATACATACTTTATTAATGCAGGTCAGTACAAATACAAAGCATACTTTATTAATGCAGATCAGTACAAATACAAAGCAGACATGCTTTATTAATGCAGGTCAGTACAAATACAAAGCATACATACTTTATTAATGCAGGTCAGTACAAATACAAAGCATACTTTATTAATGCAGGTCAGTACAAATACAAAGCAGACATACTTTATTAATGCAGGTCAGTACAAATACAAAGCATACATACTTTATTAATGCAGGTCAGTACAAATACAAAGCATACTTTATTAATGCAGGTCAGTACAAATACAAAGCAGACATACTTTATTAATGCAGGTCAGTATAAATACAAAGCAGACATATTTTATTAATGCAGGTCAGTACAAATACAAAGCAGACATACTTTATTAATGCAAGTCAGTACAAATACAAAGCAGACATACTTTATTAATGCAGGTCAGTACAAATACAAATCAGACATACTTTATTAATGCAGGTCAGTACAAATACAAAGCAGACATACTTTATTAATGCAGGTCAGTACAAATACAAAGCAGACATACTTTATTAATGCAGGTCAGTACAAATACAAAGCATACTTTATTAATGCAGATCAGTACAAATACAAATCAGACATACTTTATTAATGCAGGTCAGTACAAATACAAAGCATACATACTTTATTAATGCAGGTCAGTACAAATACAAAGCATACTTTATTAATGCAGGTCAGTACAAATACAAAGCAGACATACTTTATTAATGCAGGTCGGTACAAATACAAAGCATACTTTATTAATGCAGATCAGTACAAATACAAATCAGACATACTTTATTAATGCAGGTCAGTACAAATACAAAGCATACATACTTTATTAATGCAGGTCAGTACAAATACAAAGCATACTTTATTAATGCAGGTCAGTACAAATACAAAGCAGACATACTTTATTAATGCAGGTCAGTACAAATACAAAGCATACATACTTTATTAATGCAGGTCAGTACAAATACAAAGCATACTTTATTAATGCAGGTCAGTACAAATACAAATCAGACATATTTTATTAATGCAGGTCAGTACAAATACAAAGCAGACATACTTTATTAATGCAGGTCAGTACAAATACAAAGCATACATACTTTATTAATGCAGGTCAGTACAAATACAAAGCAGACATACTTTATTAATGCAGGTCAGTACAAATACAAAGCAGACATACTTTATTAATGCAGGTCAGTACAAATACAAAGCAGACATACTTTATTAATGCAAGTCAGTACATATACAAAGCAGACATACTTTATTAATGCAGGTCAGTACAAATACAAATCAGACATACTTTATTAATGCAGGTCAGTACAAATACAAAGCAGACATACTTTATTAATGCAGGTCAGTACAAATACAAAGCATACATACTTTATTAATGCAGGTCAGTACAAATACAAAGCATACATACTTTATTAATGCAGGTCAGTACAAATACAAAGCATACTTTATTAATGCAGGTCAGTACAAATACAAAGCATACATACTTTATTAATGCAGGTCAGTACAAATACAAAGCATACATACTTTATTAATGCAGGTCAGTACAAATACAAAGCATACATACTTTATTAATGCAGGTCAGTACAAATACAAATCAGACATACTTTATTAATGCAGGTCAGTACAAATACAAAGCATACATACTTTATTAATGCAGGTCAGTACAAATACAAAGCAGACATATTTTATTAATGCAGATCAGTACAAATACAAAGCATACATACTTTATTAATGCAGGTCAGTACAAATACAAAGCATACTTTATTAATGCAGGTCAGTACAAATACAAAGCAGACATATTTTATTAATGCAGGTCAGTACAAATACAAAGCATACTTTATTAATGCAGGTCAGTATAAATACAAAGCATACATACTTTATTAATGCAGGTCAGTATAAATACAAAGCATACTTTATTAATGCAGGTCAGTATAAATACAAAGCATACATACTTTATTAATGCAGGTCAGTACAAATACAAATCAGACATACTTTATTAATGCAGGTCAGTACAAATACAAAGCATACCTTATTAATGCAGGTCAGTACAAATACAAAGCATACATACTTTATTAATGCAGGTCAGTACAAATACAAAGCATACTTTATTAATGCAGGTCAGTACAAATACAAAGCAGACATATTTTATTAATGCAGATCAGTACAAATACAAAGCATACATACTTTATTAATGCAGGTCAGTACAAATACAAAGCATACTTTATTAATGCAGGTCAGTATAAATACAAAGCATACATACTTTATTAATGCAGGTCAGTACAAATACAAATCAGACATACTTTATTAATGCAGGTCAGTACAAATACAAAGCATACTTTATTAATGCAGGTCAGTACAAATACAAAGCATACATACTTTATTAATGCAGGTCAGTACAAATACAAAGCATACATACTTTATTAATGCAGGTCAGTACAAATACAAAGCATACTTTATTAATGCAGGTCAGTACAAATACAAAGCAGACATATTTTATTAATGCAGGTCAGTACAAATACAAAGCATACATACTTTATTAATGCAGGTCAGTACAAATACAAAGCATACTTTATTAATGCAGATCAGTACAAATACAAATCAGACATACTTTATTAATGCAGGTCAGTACAAATACAAAGCAGACATACTTTATTAATGCAGGTCAGTACAAATACAAAGCATACTTTATTAATGCAGATCAGTACAAATACAAATCAGACATACTTTATTAATGCAGGTCAGTACAAATACAAAGCATACATACTTTATTAATGCAGGTCAGTACAAATACAAAGCATACTTTATTAATGCAGATCAGTACAAATACAAATCAGACATACTTTATTAATGCAGGTCAGTACAAATACAAAGCATACATACTTTATTAATGCAGATCAGTACAAATACAAAGCATACATACTTTATTAATGCAGGTCAGTACAAATACAAAGCATACTTTATTAATGCAGGTCAGTACAAATACAAAGCAGACATACTTTATTAATGCAGGTCAGTACAAATACAAAGCAGACATACTTTATTAATGCAGGTCAGTACAAATACAAAGCAGACATACTTTATTAATGCAGGTCAGTACAAATACAAAGCATACATACTTTATTAATGCAAGTCAGTACAAATACAAATCAGACATGCTTTATTAATGCAGGTCAGTACAAATACAAAGCATACATACTTTATTAATGCAGGTCAGTACAAATACAAAGCATACTTTATTAATGCAGGTCAGTACAAATACAAAGCAGACATACTTTATTAATGCAGGTCAGTACAAATACAAAGCAGACATACTTTATTAATGCAGGTCAGTACAAATACAAAGCATACATACTTTATTAATGCAAGTCAGTACAAATACAAATCAGACATGCTTTATTAATGCAGGTCAGTACAAATACAAATCAGACATGCTTTATTAATGCAGGTCAGTACAAATACAAAGCATACTTTATTAATGCAGGTCAGTACAAATACAAAGCAGACATACTTTATTAATGCAGGTCAGTACAAATACAAAGCAGACATACTTTATTAATGCAGGTCAGTACAAATACAAAGCATACATACTTTATTAATGCAAGTCAGTACAAATACAAATCAGACATGCTTTATTAATGCAGGTCAGTACAAATACAAAGCAGACATACTTTATTAATGCAGGTCAGTACAAATACAAAGCATACATACTTTATTAATGCAGGTCAGTACAAATACAAAGCATACATACTTTATTAATGCAGGTCAGTACAAATACAAAGCATACTTTATTAATGCAGGTCAGTACAAATACAAAGCAGACATACTTTATTAATGCAGGTCAGTACAAATACAAAGCATACATACTTTATTAATGCAGGTCAGTACAAATACAAAGCAGACATACTTTATTAATGCAGGTCAGTACAAATACAAAGCAGACATACTTTATTAATGCAGGTCAGTACAAATACAAAGCAGACATACTTTATTAATGCAAGTCAGTACATATACAAAGCAGACATACTTTATTAATGCAGGTCAGTACAAATACAAATCAGACATACTTTATTAATGCAGGTCAGTACAAATACAAATCAGACAAACACTAATGACAAAAGATGAAGTAACAAAATAAACTAACCCAATTAGAGAAACTCTCTGTCAGTTAAAGGCTTTAATTTGGCATTATTGGCTTAAGTTTATATTTTATTCTTTTTTGTAGGAAGCTTAACTTTTTAATCAAATTACATTTAAGCAAAAAGGTGCGTTCACCCTCGCTGCTACTAAACATATCGAGAATAAGAAAGGTCCTAATATTTTTTATTTACCAATTTTTACACATAAAATTTTAGTAAAACAAACTCACAAATAAATAAAAGCTTATATGCATTATAACCTATTTCTGCTTGACTTGAAAAATAAATCAGTCAACTTTCAATTAAACAGACAAATGTGTAAATATGTGTATACAGTCTGTCAAGTTTCTCTTGTTTAATAAACCAAATCAAATGCAGAAGTATAAATCAAATTACCTATGAAAGGCATTGCAGCTTTCAAATTTGCTGTCAGATCTCCTGCTATAAGTTGGACATGAAACACATCCTGAAAATAAAAGGCTAAATTCACAATTAAAGTGACAGGAACCAACAGATTGCATCATTTGCTCTTATTTTATTTACCAACCAAAAAGTAAAAGAAAACTTCCATAGAAAATCTTTTGAAAAAATACTGTCAACCACAAAAGTATCATAAACAAAATATTTTGGTAAAATCACAAAAAATTATTCATAGTACAGACTACGATATATATTCTTTTTCAATATGAGCATTTAACTACAATAGAGGATGGATTAATTTCTATACATGTATCATTAAAAACTCACGGGATATAAAGCAGTTTTTTTTATACAGCCACTTAAGTCCATTTACTGTGGACACCATGTTGAAAACCAGTGTACAAGCAGTCACAGACATTTCCATGTTTTTAAAAAAACATGTTTTTCTTACATAGCAAAAACATACATATTCACTTTCTCAAGACTTCTGGAAGGATGAATTATCAGTCTAAGTTTCATACACACCCGTAAATGTCTAACTTCAACACTATACAATTGCATATATAATTTTGTAAAAATTCTTGAAGTTACCCCTTTTTAATACAATTTTCCAGAAATGTCCTCAAAATGGGCCAGAAGAAACAAGTATAACACTGCTGCCTATCTGTGACAACCATATATCTATTCTACAAAGTTGGAATAAAACTGAGAGAAGTGATTAGTGACTGAAAGTGACTGTGAATGAGAGTGACTGTGAGTGACCGTGAGTGAGAGTGTAATTTCATGGCATACAGCATGACTAGTTTGTATAATCAAACCTATACATACAAAAGTCAGTCTTTCAAGCAACCCTCTGTGACAAAGTATGTATTAAGTAATGAATTTTCTTTTTAAAGTACGGGACAAGATTTAATTACAAATAGTAAGGCAATTAGTAATAATTTATGTCACTTACTGATAAAATAAAACCTTTACTTGACTTTAATGAACTGAACAGTAGCATTCTCTTACACACTAACCAGATTGTCCCGAAAGAACATGTGCCTGTTTGGATCATTACACAATTTATTTTAACCAGATTGACCCTAAAATACATGTGCCTGTTTGGGTCATTGCACAATTTATTTTGGCCACAAAACTTCAAATGAGCAAAGCAGAAACAATGACTTGATAAGAGTCCCTAATTTAAATTATTGTAATTACAAATAAGTGAAAATATTTCATCAATTGCCACTAGAAAAAGCAAATTAATTGTTTGTGGTTTCCAAAACTTCACCAAAAATTGACAATGTTCAAATGATTTACATCCAGTTTTGAATTGTCCCCTTCAAAACGTAACTTTGTAGTTGAGGTTACCGTCAAGGACCAGTATGGTTTGAATCAATAACCATTTTTATGGTTTGAATTAATGACCACTATGGTTAGATGACCACTATTTTTAATAGATTACCGCTATGGTTTGACAGTGTTCTCACATTAATTTATAGAAAATGTTTCAAAATATATTTACATCGTTTGGACTATCAACTTTAATTATGTTTTACAATCTAAAAAATTAAATTTAATTGTTCTAGTGGCAGTTGATTAAATATCCAGTCTGATGGTTACACAATTCAAGTTTAGTCTGGGTTCAGTTCAGTGGTTACACAATTCAATTGTAGTCTGGATCTAATTAGATGGTTACACAGTTCAAATCTAGCTTAGATTCAATTTGGTGGTTACACAGTTCAATTCTAGCCTAGATTCAATTTGATGGTTACACAGTTCAAATCTAGCCTAGATTCAATTTGGTGGTTACACAGTTCAAGTCTAGCCTAGATTCAATTTGATGGTTACACAGTTCAAATCTAGCCTAGATTTAATTTGATGGTTACACAGTTCAAATCTAGCCTAGATTCAATTTGGTGGTTACACAGTTCAAGTCTAGCCTAGATTCAATTCGGTGGTTATAAAATTTAAGTCTAGTCTGGATTCAATTTTTTGGTTACACAATTCAAGTCTAGTTGGGTTCAATTTGATGGTTACACAGTTCAGATCAAGTCTGCATTCAATTTGATGGTTACACAGTTCAGGTCATGTCTGCATTCAATTTGATGGTTATGCATTTCAGGTCAAGTCTGCATTCAATTTGATGGTTACACAGTTCAGGTCAAGTCTGCATTCAATTTGATGGTTATGCATTTCAGGTCAAGTCTGCATTCAATTTGATGGTTACACAGTTCAGGTCATGTCTGCATTCAATTTGATGGTTATGCATTTCAGGTCAAGTCTGCATTCAATTTGATGGTTACACAGTTCAGGTCAAGTCTGCATTCAATTTGATGGTTACACAGTTCAGGTCAAGTCTGCATTCAATCTGATGGTTACACAGTTCAGGTCAAGTCTGCATTCAATTTGATGGTTACACAGATCAGGTCAGGTCTGCATTCAATTTGATGGTTACACAGTTCAGGTCTAGTCTGCATTCTATTTGATGGTTACACACATCAGGTCAAGTCTGCATTCAATTTGATGGTTACACAGTTCAGGTCTAGTCTGCATTCTATTTGATGGTTACACAGTTCAGGTCAAGTCTGGTTTCCATTTAGTGATTACACATTGTTCAGGTCTAAAACCTCGTATAAAATACAATCAGAATAAATGTAACTAGTCATTACATCATTTTATGCTTAAGAAATAATTTCACACATGATATGAGCAAGTGTAATATAAAAAAAAGCATATTTTGTACTCACAAATTGCAATTTTAAATTTGGGTGACCGATTTTCTTGATATATTCTAAAGCTGTAATGAAAGAAAACAGCATGTATTACAATTAACTGTAGCAAACACTGTTTGGCAATTTGAAACATTCAATTTTCAAAGATTGAGCAATAACACACTTTCCGTAATTTCAATTTTTAAGGTTGATTTGTTTTAAATGCATTGTTTTTATAATCAAACTCTCTCTTCCATACTTCATATATTATGGGAATTTTCAGGTCTCTACCAGAGGTACTAATCTAGTCAGTCTCACTGGAAAAATGCATGTATCCATTACAATATACACAATGGTGCATCAATCTTGTCCAATGGGATTATGTCCATAATAACAAAACAGATACAGTTTAACTCTGCTATAATGCGCCCTGCAATGACGTGAATTCAGAAATAACATGGTTGCAGTGTGGCTCCCAAAATTTTGTATATTCATTCACACATGAATTTTTTTTCTTCTTCAAAGTACATGAAATAGACCATTAAGAATTTATTATCATTTTGGGGAAGAGATCGCATATGGAGAAGAGATCTGCAATGAATTTGAATATAATATGTTTGTGGTGTAGTTCCTGAAATTTTAAATTTTACATATCTTGTAGCAAAAATTTTTGAAAAATTTATATTTGAGAAATAGTGTGTAAAACATTTATTATCATTTTGGAGAAGAGTTCGCATATGAATTTTAATATAATATGATCGTGGTGCAGCTTCTTAAATTTAACAATTTCACCAGGTTATGCCAAAATATACATTATGTGGTCTTTGTGGTTGTCTTCAATTAATTCTGTATACAATCGTTGCTCAAACAACAGCTGACATGTGTTTCTTCTTTAACTGTACACACAACCAAGCAGTTAACAATGTGGTAGTTGATAAAAGCTTCTCACAGTTTAATATCAAAAAACAAAAGCCACCAACATGTTTTCTGGGCTTGGTGGTGTTATTAGATGCAATCATTGACCAGTAAAAAATGTTGGCTTTATTAGCTGGAAATTGAAAGGGTATGAAAATTGTACATGCATACAGCTTATAAAAACTTATATAAGTGGCTCATGTCCATTACAGTGTCACAACATTTAATTCTTGAATTTTATGTGTATGGTGTTTGCTTATGAACTTGTCATTAATTTCCTATTTTTTTGGTACATAAATAAAATATTTTACCATTATTACCTAAAAATACACACTTTTCTGACACTTAAAAGAAGGTAAAGTATAGATAATGTTATCACATTGAAAATCATTTTCAAAACCATGAACTCCTTATTAAATTTGAAATCATTTTAAAAACTCATGAATTTCTTGATAAATCAGGAATCATTATTACAATACAAAAAGAATTCTTGGGAAACCATGTAAGCATGAGTACTCTGATTTTATGAGGGAAAAAAATTCCATGCAGGTTTCATAATAATATTAGCTTACCAAAGGAAGATGGCATTGACAGAACGTTGATCAAAGAAGCTAACCGTCTAAACAATATTTGAAGAGAGTAGTAGTTTACACAAGTTTCACTGTAGAGTAAGTTTTTTTGGGTTTCTTTCTT
The DNA here is from genome assembly GCA_029339505.1 of Unio delphinus. Classification (NCBI taxonomy): domain Eukaryota; kingdom Metazoa; phylum Mollusca; class Bivalvia; order Unionida; family Unionidae; genus Unio; species Unio delphinus. The sequence continues at coordinate 37,677,410 of JAQISU010001235.1, forward strand.
ATCTTAAATAATGAAAAGAATATGATTGATTTTTTCTGAAATCTACAAACCTCATTTTTAAATACAAACCTTGATGCGGACTGGTTAGGAAGTAGTTTGGAGCTGTCACCCTGGTATTGAGTGGTTCTATTAATGCCATTATCCCCTCCTGTAATTGTTCAAAAATGTTATTAATTTCTACTCCTAAGTCTTACCCAAAGCCTACTGGTAATCTTTTGTTACAAGCATCTGATCAAATATACCTTTCAAGGGAGATAATTTTACAACTCTTTTAAACAATCACACTCCTGCCTATTTTAACTTTCTAGAGAGTCAATATAGGCTGGAGAGGGGTCAATATGGGAAGGGGTCAATATGGGGAGGGGTCAATATGGGGGAGGGGTCAGTGGAATAAAACAGTAAAAACAACCACTCCTGCATTATATTTTCAAACCCAGAATCCATTTAATTTCATTTAATCATTCCTATTTTCTAAAGATTGTCCCAATTTACAAATGAGGGATTTATGCCCCTTTAATAATCAGGGGGACATAACTATTATAAATGTTACTACACACACAAAAAGGCACATGTAAACTATATCTGTACAAAACTGCATCAGAATAATTTGAGCTGAATGGTTCTTGACTTGTGTTGCTGCAAGACCACCCTATGTGAAGCTATGAAGTCATCTGTCAAGGTCAGTAACTTTATTCAAACAACAACCGCAAGGACAAACAGATAAATGCTAGGGCTATGAAACAATGTATACAATGCATCAGAAACTATACTGAATGGTTCCTGTGCTATGCTGGTTACAAAGATCTGCTGTAATGGAAATGTAATACTGAATGCTACAGGGCAATAACTCTGTCAAACATAAACTTAAAAATGATAAAACCTCTAAAAGGCACATCTCCACTGGTTACATGAAGTGTTAATTTACAGTCAGATAGACCGATGGACAGAAAGACTGATTGCATAATTTTATATATCCATTTATTTATCTACCTATCTATCTACTGTCGATCTATCTGTCTGTCAATCTATCCATCCATCTATCTATCAACTGTATAAGTTTTTCAGTCATTATAGGCTTACTTTTTGCAACCTGTCTGCAGCATACTGGAGATTTTCAAGATAAGTTTTCTCCATGTCTTTGAAGTCAAGGCCAGTTTTTCGACCAGCCATCAGATGCATTCTGAAGAACAGGCAACAATTAAAGAACCATCAATAATACATCACAAAGAATATTACAATTTAATTATACCAAGTTAATCCTATATTTAATGCTAAGCCTAACACCTAACTTGTACAGCATCAGATTTGCAATCAAAATGTCATGAGTTTGAAACCCAAGCAGATTGCTGCTACTACCATTTTTACTTCTTTGATAGGACTCGGCCAAGGTTCAAACTTGCAGCCTCCTGCATCCAAGGTGGACACTCCACCCACATAGGCCACTGGGGTGGCAGAAGCTATTGTGAAACAAGAAGTGGCCTATCACATAAACTTTTCTGGTCTTTGAATAGAACAGCTAATATTATGTAAAGCATATGTGAAAAATTCCAAGGAAGAAAAAAAAAAACTCTGAGCTTAATGTCACTGAAAATCAAATTTTGCATTCAGGATAAGGTATTGTCTCAAATAAAGATTTTAAAAAAAAACATTATTCCAGGCATAGATTTGGAGCTGCACGCAGTGGCATAATGCAATACAATATTAGGCCTGGACATCATAAAAAAATCAAGCTAAAGTTTGATCCAGAGATTTTATTTTTATCAATGGCAAATGATATTAAACAAGAAAGCTCATTTCTGATTGGTTGATAACTGAAGTTCAAATGATCTTTAAACCAGGCCAGTATTTAAAACCATACACAGAACAAACAGCATTTATTCTATGCCCTTCATTGCTGGCTAAGTGTTAACACCTGGGTCTATGCCCTTCAAAGCTGAGTATTTGTTAAACAGATCACTTGGGTTTATGACCTTCAATGCTGGGTATGTGTTAAACAGATCACATGTGCCCATGCACACCTGTGCCTATGCCCTTCATAGCTGGGTATGTGCTAAACAGATCACATGTGCCCATGCACACCTGTGCCTATGCCCTTCATAGCTGTGTATGTGCTAAACAGTGCACCTGGGTCTATTCCCTTCATAATGGGAAATGTGTTAAACACAAGCATATTGTTCTTGTGTGGGTTATTCACAAACTGTCTGGTCAAAGAAAAAGAAGAAAAACAACAACCTGGGAAACAAATACTACATCACCTTTTACATTCTAAAGCTTTAGCATATCCAATAGACATCTCCAGTTTTTCCTGAAATTCGTCCACCCGCCCTGGAATCGCAGCTATTCCAAGATCTCCAGCTTCCATGTTTCCTGCAAGATAATATGTATATACCACTAAAAGTGTCTCAACTGTATTAATACCTTCCCTGTATCAGACTTTTAATTTTTTTATAAAACAAAACTTCAAAACAAAACTGTGGTGACCTCCACACTGCAGGCATTACTGGAATAGTGATACTTTTACCTCACCATGTTCATACCAGAATAATATTCTGAAAACCCAGGAGAAAAATAAATTACTAAGAATGTATTATTATGTTAAAATATATGATGCCAATAAAACTTCCTTTCCATATTTAAATCAGAATGTAAAATAAAAATTTTTTTACATAACTTACCTCTAATCTCACTAGTCTTCAACAGCCATCGTAAACTTTATTATATTGAAAATAAATTCCCACAGTGATCTTGGCTCCTTTTCTAACAAAGGATTTTCTGCAACATTTTATCTATACATCTCAAATTGATATCTGAATTTGAAATTGGCATTATATTGCCAGCATTGTGCCGACTACATTCCTACCCACCTACCTATCTACCAACCCACCCACCTACCTATGAAAGAGAGTAACATTCAGCAGTACAATGTTTATACATTAATATTTACCTTGATTACAGGTGATGCCTAGCATGTAATGGAGCAGCATGTAATCCACTGACCTAATTCTTCATTTACAATACACAACTGACTTATGATATATTTTAATATGAAATGTAAAGCCATTAATATTGAAAATTTACCAAGACACAAACATAGTTACTCCTCCTTCCATTTGCACTGATTAGGTATGCTTGTACATAGCTCATGATGAATAGAAGCACAAATACTTGATGTGTCTTAACTAAGCATCAGGTTTGGGTGTACCCTTGTATCGCACGAACTTGCATCAGATCATCTCTGCATTATATGCCATCTCGACTTATCAGTCCCTAACCTTCCACCTTTATTTGCTACTAAAAAAAACCTCTGTATGATAAATAGAACCAAATTAATGCATGTCATCCAAGAAAACCTAACAACTTACTTACATCCTAGAGCAGAACAACTCAATAAATGCCTGCATTTATTGCTTGAAAAACATGACCCAGCCACCAAATGCAGAGTATCAATAAAAAAAGGTGTTCTCCATGGTATAGGAGTGTTAAGGACCAGCTTTGTACTGCTAAAAGAAATGGCCATAAAGCAGAGAGGCTTTGGCTTTCCACCAGACTCACTATTCATAAACAAATTTATGAAACTGCTAGGAAGAACATCACATAGTCCATTTAGCCAAATTATCCCACTACAGTATTAAGATCATGGAGAGTTCCAGCTGCAAAGAGCTCTTTGAGATAACTAACAAACAAATATCAAGAAATAAATGTACACCATTTTTAACTACCTTGTCTTCAGTAGACCTTCCGGACCTATTTGCAAATTTCTTCTGTGACAAAGTACAAACCATTAGAGATTCGCTTGACAATTTCAATTGACTTGTCACCATACAGTTATGATACAGAATTCCAGCAACAACCATTAGTAGCATTTGAACCTGTCCCAATGGATTTCGTATGGAAAATTGCGATGAAGAGTGCACCAAAGGCTTGTGAACTTGATCCAATTCTGACATCACTACTGCTTGAGTGCTTAAACCCAATATTGCCTTCACTAACTGATGTTATTAATATCTCTCTCATCAGGGGAATTCCCATCATTTTTTAAAACTGTCATCGTAAAGCCTCTGCTGAAGAAACCAACATTTGACCATAACAATTTAAAGAACTACTGCATAGTTTCAAATCTCCCATTCATATAATTCATTTAAAAAATCTTAGAAAAAATTGTTCTAGCCCAATTTGTAATTCATTTGAATTCAAACAGGCTTTTTAGCAATGTACAGTCTGCATATCGTCCTTGCCACAGTACTGAAACTACTCTTCTGAAAGTATTTAATGACATTCTCTCTGCTTTGGATAGTGGAAAGATTACAGTTGTCACCCTCCTTGATTTGTCTTCAGCATTTGACACAACAGACCATCAGTATTATTATTTAGTACATGTCAAAGCTATGCAACAATACACCATTATAACTTATGATCACATCATCCTGACCAGCATAGCAGCTGCTGATTTCACAAACGAATACAACCGCTCTTGTGGCCTGGTGGTTAGAGCGTATGCCGTGGAAACAGGATGTTGTGGGTTTGATCCCTGGCTGAGTCATACCAAAGACATACAAAAATGTCACTAACAGCTGCCTTGCTTGATGTTCACCATTAATGTGACTGGGTGGGACATCATGCGGCATGATGCCCCAGTGCTAGACATCACTATAAACTGCCTCACTGCAGACATCATAGCTGATATGACTGAAAATTTTTTTAAAGCTACATTAGAAATCTTAATCAAACAACAACAACAACAAAATAGAATACTGTCTTAAATAACTGGAAAATTAAATATCTTAATTTGTCCTGCACTACTAGCCAAAGAATTTAATCCACCAATTTGACTGAAATGAGAGCAAAATATTCATCCCATTGTAAATGTATAAGTTGAAAATTTAAATTTCTTATGTTACCGGTAATATCCTAAAATAAATTTAGTATTAAATTTTAAAAATACCTATTTTCTTACCAATATTTAAATATGAATTTGTAAATGATTCCAAAGAACAATTATTTTTATAAGAATTAGTCTCAGTTTTTCAGTTCTTTCAACTCTACCATCTTTTTTAAGTCAATAGTACAAATTGTACATTGTTAACTACTTTATGTAGTTAGACATGAATAAAAAGTTGACATATTTCCAGCCTTGAATTAAAAAAGCAGGGACATTTTTAGGTACATGTAAATTAAATGGTTTGAAAATATGAGATACAAACTGAATCAAAGTTTTAGTATAGTTATATACCAATTAATAAATAAACAATGGCTACACATTTTTAAAGATTTTATTACATTTGAATGATAGCATGTCATATTTACTCCTTTTTTATGTAGTTCAAGGGAGCTGATTTTGAGCCCCTATGCTGAAATATTTTGTTTTAAATCATGCAGTAATCCCAATTTCAACAATTTTATTCAGAAATTCTTTTACTAATTTCTTTTCTTCATAAAACAAATGATGGACATAGGTTCCACAAAATCCATGCAATAAATATGTACTTAGTTTCCATCTCTTTGTACATTGAGCCTACATATAAATATCTTGAAACTTAATAAGCCTTTCCAATGCATGCCCATGTTTTACAAACCAGTGTCACATCATACACAGCAGTTTGTAGGTCAGTCTAAGAATTGACAGTCATTGACTTTCATGTATTAGCTAAACTCTAATATTCTACCATGGTAAAAAAAAACAAATGCAGTTGTGCAGGAAGTTCTCAAGGTGACCTACCACAACATAAAAAGCACTTAATACTAGTATGTAAGGAAGAGAAGATTATGAGGGGGGAGATAGGGAGGGAGATGATGGGGGAAAGTAGGGATGGAGATGATGAGGGGGGAGACAGGGAAGAAGAAAGGGAGAAACCATGAATTAAATATATGTATATTTAATACAAATAATAGTTCCATTGGTATAAGGAATCATTGACATACATAGGAAGATCAACAAAAGCTTTTTAATCTTGAATCTTGACAAAAATCTTATACAGCACTGCACCTTGAAGTACAACACTAAACACTTTGTAAGACAGATCTTGAAGTACAACACTGAACACTATAAGACAGATCTTGAAGTATAACACTAAACACTTTATAAGACAGATCTTGAAGTACAGCACACTGATTCACATCAGTGAACACCAATAATATAAACCCTGAAGTACACTAACAAACACTTTACAAGACAGATTTTGAAGTACAGCACTGAACACTTTATAAAACAGATCTTGATGTACATCACTAAACACTTTATAAAACAGATCTTGATGTACATCACTGAATACTTTATAAGACAGATCTTGAAATACAATACTACACACTTTATAAGACAGACCTTGACGTACAGCATTGAATACTTTGTAAGACAGATCTTGAAGTACAGCACTAAACACTTTATAAGACAGATCCTGAAGTACAGCACTGAACACTTTATAAAACAGATCTTGAAGTACAGTATTTAACAGTACACTGAAGCCCATCACTGAACATTAATAATATAAACCCTGAAGTACACTAATAAACACTTTGAAAGGCCAAAAGGAAAAATATGTGTGTTTCCAAGTCAGCCAACTATCCCTGGATTTTTAATGCTAACCCTAGCACATTTTTTTCCCCCAGAAAAAAATACTTTTTTTATAAAATAAATTTAAACATCTGAAACTGATTTGTGTATCTAATTGAGCCAGTTTGCCAGTAATTGAAACACTTAGTACATTAATTATATTAATCTGAAATCATTATACGTTTTTATTAACATTAAAACAATTTTGTCACATGCTTGAAGTGCTTAGTATATTATATAAACTACTCATTATAATATATATAATGAAAAAGAAAAAACTACCTAACTACCTTAACTGTATAACCAGTGCAATAGGAAACACTTTTAATTATTTGTACTAAGACCCTGAAGTTCAGCAATGAACAATAAATAGACCAACCCCGAAGAACAGCAATTAACACTTAATAGATAGACTCTGAAGTATAACATTAAACACTTAATAGACTGACCTGAAGAATAACATAAAACACATAATAGACTGATCTGAAGTATAACATTAAACACGTAATAGACTGACCCAGAAGAATAACATTAAACACATAATAGACTGACCTGAAGTATAACATTAAACATGTAATAGACTGACCTGAAGTATAACATTAAAAACATAATAGACTGACCCAGAAGAATAACATTAAACACATAATAGACTGACCTGAAGTATAACATTAAACATTTAATAGACTGACCCAGAAGAATAACATTAAACACGTAATAGACTGATCTGAAGTTCAACATTTAAAATGTAATAGACTGACCTGAAGTATAACATTAAACACATAATAGACTGACCTGAAGCATAGCATTAAACATGTAATAGACTGACCTGAAGTATAACATTAAACATGGAATAGACTGATCTGAAGTACAACATTAAACACATAATAGACTGACCTGAAGTATAACATTAAACACATAATAGACTGACCTGAAGTATAACATTAAACACATAATAGACTGACCTGAAGTATAACATTAAACATGTAATAGACTGACCTGAAGTATAACATTAAACATTTAATAGACTGACCCAGAAGAATAACATTAAACACATAATAGACCGACCTGAAGTATAACATTAAACATGTAATAGACTGACCTGAAGTATAACATTAAACATTTAATAGACTGACCCAGAAGAATAACATTAAACACGTAATAGACTGATCTGAAGTACAACATTTAAAACATAATAGACTGACCTGAAGTATAACATTAAACACATAATAGACTGACCTGAAGTATAACATTAAACACGTAATTGACTGACCCAGAAGAATAACATTAAACAAGTAATAGACTGACCTGAAGTATAACATTAAACACATAATAGACTGACCTGAAGTATAACATTAAACACGTAATTGACTGACCCAGAAGAATAACATTAAACATGTAATAGACTGACCTGAAGTATAACATTAAACATGTAATAGACTGACCTGAAGTATAGCATTAAACACGTAATAGACTGACCCAGAAGAATAACATTAGAAACTTAATAGACTGACATGAAGTATAGCATTAAACACGTAATAGACTGACCCAGAAGAATAACATTAAACATGTAATAGACTGACCTGAAGTATAACATTAAACACATAATAGACTGACCTGAAGTACAACATTAGAAACTTAATAGACTGACCTGAAGTATAGCATTAAACATGTAATAGACTGACCTGAAGTATAACATTAAACACGTAATAGACTGACCTGAAGTATAACAGTAAAAACTTAATAGACTGACCTGAAGTACAACATTAAACACATAATAGATAGATCTAATACATTGTTATGATTCTAGTATCTTAAAATAAGTAACAGGAAAGAGTGAAGACAACAAGCTTTGTAAAACTTTATAAAAAAATTTATTTCCCTAGAAAAGAAAGTGAAAATGAGAAAAAAAGAACTTATGGTATTGTGAATTAAATCCAAAAGTATTCCAAGAATTAAAGACAAATGTCCAAGTAATAAAAAGTCCTGAATAAAACTTAGTTCAAGTCCCAAAGAAATCTAACACTGAAGGCAATGACATATCTGTTATGTATAGTAAAGTGCTGATGTGTCAACAGTCTTTTGTTGAATCACAGAAATATTATTCCAAGTTTAAATTCAGTATAAATTCCAATGAATGTCCTTATCCAAGAATTTGTTTCAGAGATCTTTTGTATTTCCAGAGAAAATAATCACTTGAATTCAATAATTTGAAGAAAATACAATTCAGCCAAAACTGGTCACAACATAATACTACTTAAAGTGCTAGATGTTAAAACACAACTGGTAAAATTCTCAGTTACAAGATAATAAAGTTCTCTGCTTGACTCAGGGTCATAATTAGCATTTATAACAACAACACAATAGCCTACAAAATTCACTTAGGGATCTCCAAAACCTTGACCCTGATCAACATATTGACTCCTTCTTATTTACATGAATAATAACCCTGATAAAAAGCTCACACACATAGAGAATAATGAAGCTATTATTAGCTGTTTACATAAATGAAATTAAAAATTGTTCTAAAAAAGTTAATCAGGTCAAGCAGAAATAAACTCAATTTTGGACAAGGTCAAGTCCAGCAAACGATGTTATATTACAATAACATATAATGAAAAAAAAATTAAAAAAATTAGAGACAACTAAATTAAATATACATCATAACATAATGACAACTGAATTAAATGATTTCATTCATTATTTCATTTATTATTCTAAAACTGAAGATTAAGACTAAGATTAAGCTTAATATTGAATTTAATGACAAAATAAAAGTTTGGCCTGAACATTTTGTATGATTTGGTTCAAATTCTTTGTGCTTGACTGAAACACTCCATGATGGAAACATTCCAGGTTTGGTGACTTTATTATATGTTCCAAAAGGCAGTTTTGTTAGATAACAGCCTGTTTACATTATAACCCTACAATTAAAATAATAATATAATAATTTTCAGTATTGCCCTACAATTAATAATAATATAATACTTTTTATTATGGCCCTACAATTAAAATAATAATAAAATAATTTTCATTTTTACAATTAGGGCTCTTAAAATTCATCTAGATTCATATATCAAACCACAACCACACAGCAGAAGACAACAGATATTAGAATGGTAAAGAGCTATGATGAATTCAAATCTTTTATCATTGTCAAATAAAAATGTTTTTGCATTATTTGATTCCATCAACAAATCTCACAATTCCATAATAACTCCTGTCCTCAATGAGCCAATGGAACCTTGCCACACATATTTAAAGGGGGAGTCACCAAGTGATATATTTTGTGATGGCTCCATCACTGGAAACAATGAGCTAGTTGCATCTGTATTTTGAAGAGATCTATCTTGAAATTTAAGTATGTTATCGGAACTATTTTAAAATATTTTGATGTGAGCGTTCATTCAGTTCAGGTGAAAACTCTGTACTTAATCCTCATTAAATGATAAAGTTTAGAAGATATTTTTTTTTAAATGACCATATTATGTACTTTAAAAAATGTTTTTAAGGCATTACTGAACACACACACACACACACACATATATATATATATATATATATATATATATATATACTTGATTTTGATTTGTCAAACTTCTGTGTGTCTTAGAAAAAACAAGACATCATTTAACATGCTGATTCAGGTAATACTTGTATAGGAAAACAGAAATAATGTTTACTTCACAGTAGTCCACCAGACAGATGTAATAGCTTGTCAGACACACTGGAATGGTAGTAATTATTTATTTACTCAATTTCTCTGAATTCTTGTTAAGTTTCTTATAGGATGTTGGTCCCAAATATCTGTATATCTGAACAATACTTAACTGTAACTATATTATAATATCGTTTATTTATCTAGGGTGACATAATTAGGTAACAGCCTGTTTACATTATGGCCCTATAATTAAAAAATAATAATTTCAGACTAAAGCCCAAATACAATATGCAATTTCATACAATGTATGCCACAACAATGACAAAACAATATTAATAAAATAATTTGCTCCAATTGTTGATGAATTACGCCAGCTTGCAAAGTGAATCACTTTAGTCGAGAATTTATTACTATTAAATTTTCTGCTGCTTTTTCCACAATCTTTCTTCGCAATATGCAAAGGACATTGACGTACAAACATTCCTAATTAAATGTGTTTTCAATGTACAATAAGGAGAGATAATGTGATAAATTACCTGGCCATCCATTTATTAAAACATGTTCCAACCCAGCACAATTCTTGGCTGTTGCCAGATCTTCTTTCGACTCACTATACGGGAATGTACATTCGACAAATTTAAAACCAGCATCTTTCGCTGCTGCAAAACGATTGGCAAGACCTTGAATTTCATTAAAAAGCATAGAAATATTAGCTGCAAATTTTAGAGGCATTTTGCAAAAATGACAACAACTGCCAACGTTTGTGATTAACAGTTATAAGTGCCTTGCTCAACAGTTGAGATAACAACGTAACATGTATCATGTGCATGAGGTCAATAGGTCATGGAAACTATTCGAAATTTTCTACATTTGTCGGTGAACACAGAACAAGTACTTTAAGCAAATGACTTGTCTGGTTTAGCAGATATATTTTGATTCTGTTTCGAATTATTTCATGACTTTTTCACTAAACTGTCCAAATCTCCAGGTTGTTGACGTCAATACACAACATGGCGATTAATTGTTCCTTGTTTGCTGAGTTGTTTATTCTTTCACGAAGTTAAACTAATTGACAGGTAATGTCTCATATCAGAGATTTTAGTATATAAGCTTGCTGATTTTACGCATGGTAAACTGATTGATTATCAATAGATATTTCAATTGCGTATGACCTGACAATGAATTATTAATTCAACAAATTCACCAAACAACTTGCCACCAGTTACCTGATTTCATCTGTAAAAAGAAGGGGGGGGGGTCTCATTAAACCACCACCCTTTACTCATATGTAATAAAGGTGGAGGTGCTATGATGAATTTTCCTTTTTAACTGATAGAAGCTTGTCATGCTTAAAGTTTATTCAGCTTAAAAGTTCGTTTATCTATCTATATATGATATATCTAACGTGGGTGGTAGTATAGAAAGGTAGACGGATTTAGCTCACCAATGATACCAAATAATATTGACATTTTAGTTGCACTACAAAATACAGAGGGAAAAACCAAATTTTTTGGACCATTTTATTTTTCCACCTAAGATTCGCCCATGGTCGGAATCCGATTTTGTGTCCAGATTTTTTACTTTTTGGCCACAGATCTAAGGCAGACCGGTCTGAAATGCACACAGACATGTGAACCTGTGAAAAAATTAGGATAAAGTAGACAGATTTAATAAAGAGTCTTCTCCATACAAAAATGATTGGTCTGTTTAGCAAAAGAAAAGAAAGAACTTTTCACTTTCTTATCATACGCGAGCAAAAACTAACAAATGAAAAACAATTTTTTTAATACAACTAGGTAGGTAATAGGCCAATGGAAATTCGTTTGGAAGGCGGTGTATTAGGATGTATTTAGAAATAGCCTCCAAAATGTGTTTCCTTCTCGCTTTTCATGCAAAAATAGCAAAAACCTCTAGGGGTTCATGAGTTAAGCAACAGGTGGTATGTGGTGAAGATAAATGGAAAGATGGAATTGAAATGACAGTCAGAAGAGTAATGATAGGAAAGGAAGAAATAAGTAAAAGAGTGTCAGTGTACATTCTTGTCACACCACATTCATAACAATCCAAGTACCGTAGCTGTGATGAAATATGGAACCTCAACTGCCTTAACCCTGAGAATCACTAGGTCTTACTTGTAGCTGACTAATTCATTAGAATGTGTTAGTGGAAAGATCCTGCTTATGAGATACCAAGTCAGGAGATTCTGCAATTATTGATGGTAATACATGAATTAAGTCAAGAGCTTCAGCAATTATTGATGGTAATTTGTTCCAAGTTCCTATTGTATATGGGAAGAAGCTGATCCTTGAAATAACTCGAGGTCAAGAATTTTTATTTTTAAGAGTAATGCTGCAAGTACCTTTTTTATATGTCTACGGTATAACTCAACCAGTGTTTGAACCTGAACCCTGCCACATCTGAAGGAGTGGTCACCCTAATTGATGGTAATTTGTTCCAAGTCTTTATTGTACATGGGAAGAAGCTGAACTTGAAACAGTTTGTCGATGCTGACTTTACATTGAATTTTTTTTCTGTTGTTTGCCCTAGTTCAGCTAGCAGTCGTGTATGTAGCTTAATGAATTTTCATGTAAGCCTCTTGAAATTTAGCCAGATTTAGGTAAAATTCACTAATTTATTTTGTGCACGAATATTTTCAGTCCCATTTGTATCAACATTTAGCAGAGCATTCATTCAGTGCATGCTGCAATGAGTTGTCTGTGTACATTTAATCCGCCATAATGGTCCTGGAGTTATGGAACAGTCATTTTTTAATTGTAAAACTACCGTAGATAATGCGGACAATGATTACATGTTTGAATGAATGCCATTATTGCTTTTTTTGTTGATACTGGGTGTAAGACTAATTTCACCATGGACAATATCACCCACCCACCCAATAAAAATGATAGGATATTATTCCCTACCCAGTCAAAGTTTATTACTTTTAAATTTTATAAACCATCACAAATATGCATCCTTGTATGTCAGCTTGGTCTGTTTGAAGTTTCGTGTCAGCTTGCCTTTAGTAGATACAAGACATACAGTGGTTGGGTTAGAAGTTAAAACCTAACAGAAAAAATATTCCTAATGATCATTTTGATTTAATTGCACATGCATATGCTTTGTCACCCCACTTATGAAAGGACTGACAAATATATTTTGGGAAGTACTTAAAAGCTAAGCCATAAATTTACATAAAATTCCAAGATTAAATTACATCTAATATATATTTATGAAATACCACATTTCTTCATTTTTCCTCAATCCTGTTTCAAAATTTGTCAGTATTTTTTTGAAGGCTTCAAAAGTTTTAAAACTTAGACTAGGGCAGAGGATTATGTCCTATCTTTATTTTTGGAGGGGGGGGGGGCCTAGTGGAGATTTTGGTTATACATGTACCACACTTTTACAAATGGTAATGAAATGTGCATAAAACAAGCTGGGAAATTTCACTTTACCAGAGATCAGTTATAAAGAGGTCTCTGACCCTATTCTAAATGAAAATGTTACATTTTACTTTATTAGAAATTACACCAAGAAACATTTGTACCAACTATTTTATATGATTTTTGTTAAATCTGTGATTGATATAAACCAAAATATTGTAAGTGGAAAATATCTTGTATTTCTATCCGCATGTGGAATGAGATTTCAAAAAATAAAATTGTATGAATAAAAAAAATTAACTTAAACCTTTGCAAACCGAAAATTACAACAGTACATATTTCAAAGTGTATGGGAGCCTAAAAATAAGTTTTATTATTGTATAACCATGCAACAAAATTTTTAAAGTGGCCTACAAAAGGTCAGTTGTTGATCAAGAATTAATTCTGTAAAATCTCAAAAACATTATTTCCCCAGTATATCTCAAAATATGTTGCACAGAATTAAACCATCGTCTTTTGCATATAAAATGCAATCTTTGAACATTAACATTAAGATTCAATAAACTTTATTTAATACAAGTTACAATGTTCAATAGTGAGGAAGTATGGTTTAGAAAATTTGTACAATATAGAAGACACTCTTGGCGCAAAAATATCATGCTATCCCTTTGATCTCATGTACTAAACATCCTCATTTCTTTAGTACTGATTTATATTTTATAAAGCAGATAAGTCTATCATTTCCTGTGTATGTTAGTCCCTGATTAAATAGTCATGACAAGGAATCACTAGAGCCCTTTTTCATAAAGCTGTCGTTGTTATTAGATTAACTGTGAGAAGATTGTAGACTAAAATAAAATGCACTCATTAAGAATGATTAGCCACATGGATTTCTATTAAAGCACAATCATTGTATCAAAACATCTACCATTTATGAGTGGTATTTATGAGTGGTCATAGACCATGGAATGGTCTGTTGTCAGTCATCATTTGGCCTGTAAGCAGAATCTTTTTTAATTCTACTCCTCCTAAACCACTTGGAGGATTGCCATGAAACTTTACACACACATTCATCCCTAGTTGGTGTTAAACTATATATATATATATATATATATATATGAGGCATCCTTACTGCTGTAGTAACAGTGGAACCTGTCTTAAGCCATCCTTAGTACAGTGGAACCTGTCTTGACTATCCTTACTACAGTGGAACCTGTCTTAAGCCATCCTTAGTACAGTGGAACCTGTCTTGAGCCATCCTTAGTACAGTGGAACCTGTCTTAAGCCATCCATAGTACAGTGGAACCTGTCTTGAGCCATCCTTACTACAGTGGAACTTGTCTTGAGCCATCCTTACTACAGTGAAACCTGTTGGAGTCATCCTTACTACAGTGAAACCTGTCTTGAACCATCCTTGCTACAGTGGAACCTGTTGGAGCCATCCTTACTACGTGGAACGTGTCTTGTATTATCACACCTTCTGCCTAAAAATCATTGTTTCTGAAATAGGTGGTCTCTCAAGACAGGTCATACCACTATATAATAAATAAATCATGTTTCTTGGCATCTTAATCACTCATAGCAGTGGTCATTCAAGACAAGTTTTACATTAATTGCATGTTGTTTTAAATAATGGTAATTGAATATATTTTTGCAAATACATGTGTAATATGAATGGTAAATTATTTTATAAGGTGGTGGGGCATTTATAATTATATGCAACTTTTCTTCATTTGCTAACCAGTTTTCTTCCTTTTATTTACAGTTGCTGAAAATTATATGAAAATGTTATAACCATGGCAACACTTAAAAAGCAATTTGAGTCAGCCCCTCTTCTGCAACCAGACTGGGTTGTGCCCCCAAATTACAAGAGATATCCATTATCCAGAAATCTGAAAGTTGAAGTAGCTGAACAATGGGATCATGGAATTGATGATGATGATGAAATTTTCAATCAAGTTGATCAGAAAAAGAAGCGTCATGTTTCTCTGCTGTGGTTGGACTTGGCTGTGTTGGCTATAGAATACCTTCAGATTTTGGCACTTCTTCAGTCAATGTCCCTGCGATGGGTCTGGCCTGAGGATTGGTTACGCAGCATGAATTTCCTCCTTCTGTTCAACCTGGATGCCTGGGAGTTTATAAAGATTCATTATGGAGATACATACAAGAGCATTCAGAACTATTACACCCCCAGCAGCACAGTGAAAATCTCGTATAACGATATTGTCATGGGATGGGGAATCACAGTTGTCATTCTTGCCCCAGCTTTCATTACCTTCCTTGCTGTTCTTAAGTACCGTTTCTACCCCACACCTTGGGCTAGCAACATTCTGTCATGGTCACACCTTGTCGTAATTACGGTTGTTCAGGTACTTGCCATGCCTTTAGGACTTGTCATATTCCGTCTTTTTCAGTGTCGAAGTACAGACAATTATCTAGATGTGATGAATGAAGTTCAGTGTTTTAAGAAGGATCACTGGAGTTATGCAGGACCTTTTCTCATTCTTGGCATAGCTTTGTTTCTCTTTTTCCCAGCATATCTCATCAAGAAGATTAAGTGTGATGCATTATCAGGAAATTCAAAGGGTCACAATGCTTTCTTGCTGCTGAAGGAGACTGAGTACAAAATACACCTGAATAGGTACTGGCTTATGAGTAACCTGTTCTATTTCTCCTCTTTTCGATTCTGGGGTCTTTATTACAGACCCATCATCCAAATTATTAAACTAGTACTGCTCATCATCTATACAGCTGCTTTCACAAACCCCAATGCTCAAGCGATAACTGTCACAACAATTCTGCTTGTATCATTCCTTCTTTTTCTCATTCTTCGACCATACAGGTTGATGTCCATGAACTTGTTCTTGTTTCTGAATTTCCTTTGCCTCACAGGCAATGCTTTCCTTGGTGCACTTCGTTCATCTTATACTGCTACTACCCTCCCTTCTCCTTGGCTGGTTCCAAGTTATATCATATATTTTTTGGGAGCAGTGCAAATCATATGGTTAGTTTGTCTGCTCAGTCTTGTGACATATCTGGTATCACGGACCATCTGTTACAAGAAGAAATGCTGTATCAAGAGATCCATATGGCCGAACATTGCATCAGAGAGTGAAGGACAAGTTGGGCCTGAGACAAGGACATTCATGATGGCCATTTTACGAGGGAAAATTCTCCTAGGTAAGGACAAGTTTTAAAAGTATTAACTAATTATTAGAGTGAAGATTTTCATTGGTAAGAACAAATCTGAAAAGTTCAATTATTAGAGGCAAGTATCTCCTAGGTAAAGACAAGTCTGAAATGTCTAATTATTCTCAAATTTAAAAAAAGGTTTCTTTCAGCTACTTATTTATAAATTTGCAAAGACTAGAATTTAATACACAAAACAAAGACTAGAATTTAATACACAAAACAAAGACTAGAATTTAAAACACAAAACAAAGACTAGAATTTAATACACAAAACTAAGTACCGTATTTTGGTGTGTATAACGCGCACCGATGTATAACGCGCACCCCGATTTTCGACCCAAAATAAGTGGAAAAAACGTAGTTCTGCCATATAACGTGCATGTGATATAATGCATTTTAAAATTTTGACTACCGCTATTTCGCTCCGTTTTCATAGTGCGACAACAGTTGGTCATTTTAGATAGTGAATGAAAAAGTGGCAATATTGATATTGTATCTTTCCGATTTTATTGTTGGCCCTCAAAAGGGCCCTTTAAATGTTCGTCTAGTTGACGCAGTCTATTGCATCAAATCCCTCAAATTCCACTTTGTCTTCATCACTTTCGAAAAGTTGCTGTATGTTCTGAATCAATTAAATACTGCTCACCAAGACAAAGCATTGTAACTATGTTGAGCGCATCAAAGCTTACCTGGTGCCGATTACCTTGAAAAGACCACACCGAGTCGATGAAGCATTGAAGCCATTGATCACTGTATAATCGCAAAGATATCTCAAATACTATGATTTAAGATGAGAAATAAAACTAAGTAACAAGCTTATTTTCCAAAGAGGAAAAAAATGTTTCCCGACTTCATACATTGATTATTTTGTTCCACAACGTATCAGTGTTCCCGTAAGAAAGAACCCATAGTCGCAAAAATATATATGTCCCCAACAGATGCTCTGATGAGAACATTAACACTAGTTGAATTCTACACATATTATATTTCAATTCGACCAATAATAAATGAAGAAAAATTCGATTAGATCAACAGTTATGGAATACGGACTGAACATTTACGGAACAAGTACGGTAATCCACACAGTGGTATTTGTTCCCCTCCAATGCGGCACTTTGCACAGCTTTTGAACAAATTGCCAGTCGTTATGTACATGTATTTCCGGCCGTGGCACAGAACAAAACTTGACACAGTGACGTGAAATAAAACCAGTTTATTAACATAAGCAATCAAAGAACAAGACTATTTGTAAGCATTATTTATTTCTTTAATACGGCTAGTACCGGTAAACATTTTAGTTACAATGCAATGTACAATGGATTTAATATTTCACAAGTAGTGAGTGCCTTCATCCTCTTCAGATCAACCTGGAAAAAATCTTTTTTTTTTTAGTTCTTGTATACAACGCGCACCCCCGACTTAACATAAGAAAATTAGATAAAAAAAAGTGCGCGTTATACACAACAAAATACGGTAGTTGCAAGTAGTTTTTTTCCACAATACAAGGTAATTTCCACTTTGACAGGTAGCTTTTATAAAAGTAAAAGCTGTAAAACAACTTGACTGTACAGAATAAATAGTTTAAAAAATTTTAATTTAAAGGAATCATAAAGAGATTGCATTTTTGTATTATTATGGGTTGGAGTTCTTATTAATTAGTGATATATTTTGTCTGAGAGTTTATGTGTTTAAAAACAATTTTTCATGACATTGATGGGATACCAGTTATAAAAAACCCTTGTCAATATGCCAGACACTTTTTGAAAAATTGACTCTCGATAAAACTATTGTAAAAAAAAAAAATAATAATAATAATAATAATAAAGAATAAAGAAGCCTAACTAACTGAGTTTGTATCTTGTATCATTATAAATTCTCTATTCTGATATTTAATTGCAGTGTGGTTGTTTTTGTATTAAATTGCTAACTAAATAAAATTACTAACTAAATAAATTAAATTGCTAACTAAATAAATTAAATTGCTAACTAAATAGGTACAGTTCTTGAGTGTGTAACAATACAGACCCCATATTGCAACAGCAAATCTTTCAACAGATAATTTCCATTTTATGTCCCTACTATTTTATTGTTTGTTGTTGTAGTGTTTAATGCCATTTTTGAGCACACGATAGGCTATATATGATGGCCAGTATTATTGGTGGAGGAAGAACCCAGGAAAACCCCCAGAAAGAACCACCGACCCGCGAGAAGCTACTCGCAGGCTTTCTCACATAACTACATTAGCCGAATCTTAGATTCTAACCCAAGCAGCAGAGGTGAGATGGCAGTGATCCATAACAGAGAGCACTTTAAAAGTGGCATCAAAACCAAACATAATAATAATAATAATAATAATGAGCACTTTCTATAGCGCCTAATCTTTCGAAGCTCAAAGCGCTTTACACCATCAATAATGATATGACTACACTACAGAACAACAAATGACAAAAACAATGAAATTGGAAAACATAAAAACATGCTGAAAACATATAAGATATAAAACATGATTAGGTCGCTAAGTTTGTCCCTGCGGTCGAAACAGGTGAGTCTTAAGAGCACTTTTAAAAGGGACCACTGTGTCTTTGTGTCTAATTTCAATGGGCAATTCGTTCCATGTCGCCGGGCCCTGGTGTGCAAACAAACATTGTCCATATGACTTTCTTTTCACCTTGGGAACAATGAGTATACGATTATCAGATGAAGAGCTTAAGTATCTAGCTGGTGTATACACATGGGTGAGGCTAGATAGGTATGTTGGACTGGAGTCTGTCAGTGAAACATAGCACAGAGAACAAATTTTGTGTTTGATTCAGTATCGAATCGATAGCTAGTGTAGGGTACAGAGCAGTGGTGAGGTGTGCTCTGATCAAGGTACTCTAAAGATGATCCGTGCAGCTGTGTTTTGAACTTTTTGGTGTTTCTGGAGTAAATATTGTGACGAACCAGACATAATTGAGTTACAATAGTCCAGTCTTGAAAGTTCTAATGAACACACAAGTGTTTTAGTGGCATCAACTGAAAGATATTTACGAATGGAACTGATGCGTCTCAATTCAAGATATGCAGCCTTGCATATGTTCATGACATGTTGGTGCAATGTGAGAGTACTGTGTAGAGTAATGCCTAGGTTTCGTACTGACTGCAAGAATTTAATGTTGGTGTTGCAGATATTTATTATCTGAGGTAAAGGATGTGAATGAGAAAGTCTTAGTGTTGTGATCAGAATAGCCTCAGTTTTATCATTATTCATCTGCAGTTTGTTACATGTTATCCATGATTTCACATCAGAAATGCACCTCTCTACTCCATGGATGGTAGCATCAACTTCAGTTGGGTGGCTAGACTTGTATATTTAGGTGTCATCAGCATACAAATGGTGCGACACTCGGTGATGATCTATGACACTTGAGAGCAGCTGAGTGTACAGAATGAAGAGAACAGGTCCAAGAACAGATCCCTGTGGAACATCACAACATACGTCAACTGGGCTGGAGTGTATTCCATTTGCATATATAATTTTTTTCCAGTTCACTAAGTAGGACTTGAACCACTGTAAAGCTATGTTCTGAATGCCAAATACATGCTGGAGATGGTGAAGTAATATATCATGGTCTGTTGTGTCAAATGCTGCAGATAAATCCAGGAGAGTGAGGACTGTAATCTTTCCACTATCCAAAGCAGAGAGAATGTCACTAAATACTTTCAGAAGAGTAGTTTCCGTACAGTGGCAAGGGCGATATGTAGACTGCTAAAAAGACTTTTAATTCAGATGAGATACAAGTTGAGTTAAAACAACCTTTTCTAAGATTTTTTATATGAATGGCAGATTAGAAACTGGGCAGTAGTTCTTTAAATCATTATGGTCAAGTGTTGGTTTCTTCAGCAGTGGCTTTACAATGGCAGTTTTGAAAAATGATGGGAATTCCTCCGATGAGAGAGAGACATTAATAACATCAGTTAGTGAAGGCAATATTGGGTCTAAGCACTCAAGCAGCAGTGATGTTGGAATTGGATCAAGTTCACAAGACTTTGGTGTACTTTTCAATATGATTGTCCGTACTAATTCAGTAGAAACAGGTTCAAATGCTCCTAACGGTTGTCGCTCAAATTCTGCATCATAACTGTATGGTGATGAAACAGTTGAAATTGTGCTGTCAAGTGAATCTCTAATGGTTTGTACTTTGTCATGGAAGAAATTTACAAATTGGTCTGGAAGGTCTAGTGGAGAGAAGGTTGTTGGAAGTGGTGTACAGTTGTTCCTTGATATTACGTTGTTAGTTATCTCAAAGAGCTCTTTGCAGCTGGAACTCTCCATGATCTTAGTACTGAAGTGGGATGATTTGGCTAAATGGACTATGTTTGTGACGTTCTTCTTAGCGGCTTCGTAGATTTGTTTATGAATAGTGAGTCTGGTAGAAAGCCAAAGCCGCTCTGCTTTTCGGCAATATCTTTTAACAGTGTGAACTGGTCCCTAATACTGCTATACCAAGATAGTCCAAAAAGTTCTATCCCATGTCCAGATCTATGTTTCATTTACTTTATTTATCTGATGCAGACTATAGACATTACTACATGTATATAGATCCGTTTCTGACTGTGCCCATGACTTTATTTATCTGATGCTGACTGTACCCATTTACTTTATTTATCTGATGCAGACTATATCCATTTACTTTATTTATCTGATGTAGTCTGGAGACATTACTATATTGATCTAATTCAGACTGTGCCCATGACTGTATTTATCTGATGCAGATTATACCCATTTACTTCATTTTATCTGATGCAGACTATAATCATTTACTGTATTTATCTGATGCAAACTGTACCCATTTACTATGTTTATCTGATGCAGACTATAACAATAACTCTATTTGTCTGATGCAGTCTATAGACATTACTATAGTGATCCAATGCAGACTATGTTCATAACTGTATTTATCTGATGCAGACTGCCCATGACTGTATTTATCAGGAAATAAGTCCATGTTAAAAAAATCACACCCATCCATTCATTTTCACAAAACTTTGGTTAGCATTTGTTAATGTGTTAAAAAATATTCTTTTCTGATAATTATCCCATCTCACTATTTTGTGACAAATTTATTAGGCATACTTATTAGTCTTATCATGGGAGAAATAGTGTGTAAATCCAACTAAAACGACCTCATCTGTCTGATAAATGGGTTTAAATATTATGTAGTTTTTAATAAACTGTTTGATTTATGCTTTACATAAAAGCAGTATTTGAATAACATAGATAAAGTGGACTAAACTTTACAAGAAAAATTAATTTTTATTGTTGAATCTGCGAGTACTTTATGATTGGTTTATTCTTAATTAGTTTCTGTTGGCACGTACTCATTGTGACCATAAAAGTTATTCCTCTTGTGAGGTGACAGATTTTTGGTCATCAAAAATAATATGCTCTTATGTTCTTCCCCCAACTTTCGGATATAATAAACCGGTCTGTCTTTGGTTCGATGTATAACTTTTGCTTTATATGCATTTCCTGGGTTTTGTTCTGCATTTTAGATAAAATAAAGCGAACACCAGCCATATTTGCCCCTGTGCATGATCTTGCAAAGCACATCCAGATTATTAATGCATACATGCGGGAGGCTGAATATGTACAGGATGCTCTCCACCCGACGCTATGGGAGTTACTGGATGACATGATTGAGGCTCATGCCGAACTTGAACCACAGTCCCTGTTTTCAGGTTAGCAGCAATGTTGAGAATGGATATGATAGAAAATGTCTGTTTGTGTAAATCTGTATTCACAGTATAATATTTTACTCCTGCATGCATTTTGATAGTAATTTATATTGTGAACCAATCACCCTATTATGTCATGCGTTTATCATCATATCCTAGAAATAGAACAAAAAATGATCAAATTTTTTATATTACCATCCTCTCAAACCAGTAATATTTTAAACTTGGGTCATGAATGAAATTAAAAAGGTTGAAATATGAAGCAAATTCTTTCATTTTTAGGTAAGTAAAATGACTTTATAAAAAATTATCTGAAATTCATAGACATATAATAAAAATATCATTATAATTTGATCTAGATTACATATTGTTGTTAGTATCAGAAAATCTTGATAATGAGTCATCACTTCAAGTCTCTTAATGATCCAGATTTGCTGATGCCGACAATTTTTGTATGATGAGAAATTTATCTCTCATTGTAAGTTCTGTCAATCAGTTACAAATATACAGTGAATCCTACACAAGTGCTTTCTTTACGATGTAAGTTACATATTTTCTAAAAAATATTGTTTAAGAACTGATGAAAAATTGAGCACATAATGGTATATTCTATTCCTCAACCTTGATACCTTGTTCTGCACAATGACTCAGCTTATGGATATGATATTAACAAAATATTGTATATATATTATAGAGAGTGTAAAGCCGTCAATCAGACAGACTACAGCCAACTTCTTGGCCATGCTACCCGAGTTCACACAGCGACTGGCTCAAAGGGAGTATGACTTTGCTCTTGCTTCACCAAAGAAAAGGCGACTTCTGTTCAAAATGTATATTCTAGGTAAGGTTTAATATTTATTTGTTTACAAGCAAGATTTAAAAGTTTTGATTTCTGCTGTAACTTTTTTTTGATCATTCACCACAAATGTTAGACAGAGATCCTTACAGGTTATTGCATGTGAAGTGTTAGATATCTTAGGTGGACTAGTTGTTCTTGGCATAAAGTCAGCTATGACACATTGTGGATGAAGTGTTAGATATCTTAGGTGGACTAGTTGTTCTTGGCATAAAGTCAGCTATGACACATTGTTTATGAAGTGTTAGATATCTTAGGTGGACTAGTTGTTCTTGGCATAAAGTCAGCTATGACACATTGTATATGAAGTGTTAGATATCTTAGGTGGACTAGTTGTTCTTGGCATAAAGTCAGCTATGACACATTGTATATGAAGTGTTAGATACCTTGGGTGGACTAGTTCTTCTTGACGTAAAGTCAGCTAAGACAAATTGTATGTGAAATGTCAGATATCTTGGGTGGACTAGTTGTTTCTGGCTTAAAGTCATCTATGACACTACAAGGAATCCAAAATCACTGTATGATGATCCTTTTATTATACAAATAACATTAGTTCAATGATTTTTTTCCCCCACAGCATCATTTGTTATCAGTGATTTGCCAGAGTAGAGGTCACTGCTGTATGCTGTGTTTAAACAAGCAAATGTACAAGTCAGAAAAAGTGAAAATTAAAATGTGATGGAAATAGAAACCCGAAACACCACATGCCATTCTAGCATGATGATATGTGCTATGATAAGATGTTGAATCTTATCTTGTCAAGATGATACATTGAATCATCATATTGTGTCATTGTTGCTATTATTATTGTTATTATTATTATTATTATTATTATTATTATTATTATTATTATTGAAACAATTATTGGTTTTTTGTTTTGTGGTACATGTAGTAATATTAATGGTTGTTGTCTTTAAAGAAGCTGAGGTGTTAAATCTACTTGTCCTTCCTATCTTCTCCCCTTGAAGATATGATAATTAAAACTAACCAGAGAAGTTATACAAAAAGAAAAAAGAAGATTTTTTTCCATTCTTGTTTGTAAGTTTTGTCTATGTGTGATGCATTACTTACATTAAATTAAACGTTCTATCAGAACACTTCTAAAGTTTATTTTGCAGTTATGTCACTCAAATAAGTACTCAAATTATTAGTCAAGGGAGATAAGGCAGCTTGTTTTTGTTGTGAACCATGTCACAACACACAGCATCAGCACTTGTTTTTAAATAATTGTACCAGAAAAGCTTATATTTAATTTACACATTATGTAATTCATTATAGATATGTGTATTGAAAATTTCTCCTTGTTTATCCTTTAAAGCCAAAAACTATTTTCTTCAGGTTTGTTTCTTAATGGCCGCTCAGAGAAACTGGCAAAGAAGAAACTTATGGATCCAGAAATTGATAAAGTATGGCCCCCACCACCAGAGAACAAAGAATATGAAGGTAACACTGTGCTCATTTATAATCAACATGGTATAATGTGTCCACACAATGGTCTTGGATCAGGAGGATGTCAGTGGTTCAAATTCCCCCTCTCCTTTCCGATGTCCACTATGTCTGTTTGCTTGAGCAACTTAAGTTCACTTGTTCCTGTCCATGTATCTATAAAATGTGGTACTGGTCAGAGGTTTTATAAATTGGAATGATTTGACATCCAGTCTGCTGGAAGTTGATTTGCTTCATGCCATGGAATAAATTGGCATCCAGTCTGATGGAAGTTATGATTTACTTCAAACATGGAATGAATTGACATCCAGTCTGATGGAAGTTATGATTTGATTCATGCCATGGAATGAATTGACATCCAGTCTGATGGAAGTTATGATTTGCTTTATGCCATGGAATGAATTGACATCAAGTCTGATGGAAGTTATTATTTGATTCATGCCATGGAATGAATTGACATCCAGTCTGATGGAAGTTATGATTTGCTTTATGCCATGAAATGAATTGACATCCAGTCTAATTGAAGTTATTATTTGATTCATGCCATAGAATGAATTGACATCCAGTCTGATGGAAGTTTTGATCTGCTTCATGCCATGGAATGAATTGACATCCAGTCTGATGGAAGTTATGATTTGATTCATGCCATGGAATGAATTGACATCCAGTCTGATGGAAGTTATGATTTACTTCATGCCATGGAATGAATTGACATCCAATCTGCTGGAAGTTAAGATTTGCTTCATGCCATGGAATGAATTGACATCCAGTCTGCTGGAAGTTATGATTTGCTTCATGCCATGGAATGAATTGACATCCAATCTGCTGCAAGTTCAGATTTTCTTCATTTCATGGAATGAATTGACATCCAGTCTGCTGCAGGTTAAGATTTGCTTCATGCCATGGAATGAATTGACATCCAGTCTGCTGGAAGTTATGATTTACTTCATGCCATGGAATGAATTGACATCCAGTCTGCTGGAAGTTAAGATTTGCTTCATGCCATGGAATGAATTGACATCCAATCTGCTGCAAGTTAAGATTTTCTTCATTTCATGGAATGAATTGACATCCAGTCTGCTGCAGGTTAAGATTTGCTTCATGCCATGGAATGAATTGACATCCAATCTGCTGAAAGTTAAGATTTGCTTCATGCCATGGAATGAATTGACATCCAGTCTGATGGAAGTTATGATTTGCTTCATGCCATGGAATGAATTGACATCCAGTCTGATGGAAGTTATGATTTGATTCATGCCATGGAATGAATTGACATCAGTCTGCTGCAAGTTAAGATTTGCTTCATGCCATGGAATGAATTGACATCCAGTCTGATGGAAGTTACGATTTGATTCATGCCATGGAATGAATTGACATCCAGTCTGATGGAAGTTAAGATTTGATTCATGCCATGGAATGAATTGACATCCAGTCTGCTGCAAGTTAAGATTTGCTTCATTCCATGGAATGAATCAACATCCAATTTGCATGAAGTTATGATTTGCTTCATGCCATGGAATGAATTGACATCCAGTCTGCTGCAAGTTAAGATTTGCTTCATACCAAGGAATGAATTGACATCCAGTCTGATGGAAGTTATGATTTACTTCATGCCATGGAATGAATTGACATCCAATCTGCTGGAAGTTAAGATTTGCTTCATGCCATGGAATGAATTGACATTCAATCAGCTGGAAGTTAAGATTTGCCTCATGCCATGGAATGAATTGACATCCAGTCTGATGGAAGTTATTATTTGCTTCATGCCATGGAATGAATTGACATCCAATCTGCTGGAAGTTAAGATTTGCTTCATGCCATGGAATGAATTGACATCCAGTCTGATGGAAGTTATGATTTGCTTCATGCCATGGAATGAATTGACATCCAGTCTGATGGAAGTTAAGATTTGCTTCATGCCATGGAATGAATTGACTTCCAGTCTGATGGAAGTTATGATTTGCTTCATGCCATGGAATGAATTGACATCCAGTCTGCTGCAAGTTAAGATTTGCTTCATGCCATGGAATGAATTGACATCCAGTCTGCTGCAAGTTAAGATTTGCTTCATGCCATGGAATGAATTGACATCCAGTCTGCTGCAAGTTCAGATTTGCTTCATGCCATGGAATAAATTGACATCCAGTCTGCTGGATGTTATGATTTACTTCATGCCATGGAATGAATTGACATCCAGTCTGATGGAAGTTAAGATTTGCTTCATGCCATGGAATGAATTGACATCCAGTCTGATGGAAGTTAAGATTTGCTTCATGCCATGGAATGAATTGACATCCAGTCTGCTGGAAGTTAAGATTTGCTTCATGCCATGGAATGAATTGACATCCAGTCTGCTGAAAGTTAAGATTTGCTTCATGCCATGGAATGAATTGACATCCAGTCTGCTGAAAGTTAAGATTTGCTTCATGCCATGAAATGAATTGACATCCAGTCTGATGGAAGTTATGAATCAGGAAAACATTATGTCTTTCCTCAATTTGTTTTATAAAAATGAGAACAGTGGGACCTAAGAGTCTTTACAAATTCAAAAAGTTGGATAGTTGACCAAATCATATGTTATATGTTTGTGTATTCAAAAACATTCAAACATATTTCATCATTGGTCTTAACTGTTAGAGGCATATTCTTTCTTTAAAAAAATGTTCTAGTGTTTGATTCACAATAGCTTTTTTAGAATGGACATTTGAATCGGTGGTTTTTCGTCTCAGTTTGCTGCATTGGAAATAAGTGCAGCAGTGAATTTGTTAAAGATTTTCTCTTCTCTTGGCTGCTGTTAATTAATTATTGAACATATACACTTGATTGGTGCCCAGACCAATCAAAATTAGTATAACATTCCTACCAGCTAATTAAATTGACTGTTTCATGGTACCTATGGTAAGACGCATGCTTTCTTCAGTTAGACTGTATTTGATGACTTTGATTCACTCAGTTAATAATCAAATATACAGATAGGAAGTCATTCTAGTTATCATGTAGAATGCATAGATTCATTCATAAAATCCAAGGTTGAATCCAGGTACACATCACATGATGTGAATAGATGTTATGGGTTTTGAGACCTGCCAACCCATACAATTTTTACCTGGGAACTGAATCTTATAATACATATTTACGGAATAAAAGCACAAATTATGGAAATATGACTGTTTGTGGTAAAATCTAAATACTGGCTTGTCTGTTTGATTCAGCTCTAGTTTTCACATTAGATTCCGTGGAGTTCATCAGTGATCCAGACCAACTTTACAGGAGTAACTCATATGCTTTAGGCAGCATATATTTTATGATGCCAACATCTACATGATCAAGCTGTTGCTTATTTCTTTTAATATGGCATCCATCAAATGATACATCTTTATGATGATAGGGATAATAAACCTATTAAAAAATTTTAATAGTTGGTACAGAAGAATAAATAAAAGGGAATATATATATTCTTGGGAAAGCAGGAAGGCCATCAATTATGTTTAGTGGACTTCATGCATTGATTTGAGTATGTCTTATGTCAAGTATGATGATTGATCTACACAGCCCTCCCTTGTGAAATGTTTTTTTGAAAGAATTGTGTTAAGTTCAGAGATAGAAGAAGCCATTGAGCTCCATAGGGTTTGGAACTGCAGTTTGTGATAATATATTTGAGATAATTGAGATTCATTTAAACTTTACAAATTTGTTAGGCCTAATTGAACACACTGTTTACCATCAGTCTTGAATCACACTTCTGGACTTTTAAATGCATGTTTTCTAGCTTGACAGTAGCAGTAAATGATATTTTGTTACACCTTATTGAAAATTGGTCTTACTTAGGCAATAAAATGACTGCCTTACAGGGAAGTTCTTGTTAGGATGGCAGGTCTGTGTTTTCCTAAAAAGGACAAACTAACCTAAGTTTTGATTAGTTAGTGTAGAGCACATGACCAAATTTACCAGTTTAAATCACTGAAGAATGAATACATGTCATACACATCTATTGCATTTTATCATTCTATATAAGAGAATTATTACTTACAATTAGGCATTATTACTAGTAGTATTACCCTTTTCGGAAGAGTTATGATAAAAGGAATCCATATACCTAATTGGAATTACAGAACTTGAATATTCAGATTGTTTTTACTAATAGCTGTATGAAATCATTATGAATTCATTTTCAAAGACTATTTGGAATTATAGCTGTTACAGGTTTACTGTGAATTCATGTGAAGACATTTTGGGATTATATCATAATGACTCTTTTGTACTGTTGATACATCAGTACTTTATTGACCATCATTTGGAACTCATTCAAATTTATTGATACTATTGGATTTATGGAACTATTTAAGACCTTAAGATTTCATTCACCATACGGTAAGTTATTTTAACTTAAAATTTTCACTTTGGAAAATAATTTACAATTTCAACCATACAAAACTTGTTGGTTTTGCTCTTTCATCTTACCTTTTTTAAGACCATTGAGTCGTAACACATGTGTGGTAATTAATGTCAGATTAATAAAATTCAGCATGAATTTTGATTGATTTTAATTTAATTGATAATTAAAACTGACAATTTAATGCAGTCTTACATTTGAATATTACAGGACTGAGGAATTTCTTATACAATAAAACATGTAAAGTAGTGCCATGCATTAGGCAAGGAAAAGATGTTCCTGATTAACATTGTTTTATTTCAGGTGTTAAGTTTGATTTTGTATTTTGATTAAGAGTTTGTCTTATTTACTTTTCATTATTCTTCTTGACTTGATCTAAGAGTATAGAGTCTGGTCTAATCAGATCTCTGAATCAATGGTCTTGGCTAGTGAAACAACAAATGCATTTTGCACACAATAATAGGGCCAACAAATACTTTTAAAAATTGGAAATGGACTTTCTGTTAAATTATAGTGATGAAAATACATAATTGACATGAAGAATGCTTTCACTTCAGTGAAGGACAACTATTATAAGGACCTTTACCCGGGACCTGTCACCGAGGACTTCTATACAGATATATTGGATGTGGTGGTGGAGGACTTAAGTAACTCAGAAAAGTCAGAGGTAAGTAGGCACATTAATTAAGATACATAACTCTCCTAGCGGGCTTTGAGGACCTGTACCCAGATCTTATTATGGGGGACTTATAACATGCTTTTGTTATGGAGGACTTGTACCCATCTCTTAGTATGGAGGACTTGTACCATGATCTTGTTATGGTGGACTTTTACCATGATCTTGTTATGGTGGACTTGTACCATGATCTTGTTATGGTGGACTTTTGCCATGATCTTGTTATGGTGGACTTGTACCATGATCTTGTTATGGTGGACTTGTACCATGATCTTGTTATGGTGGACTTGTACCATGATCTTGTTATGGTGGACTTTTACCATGATCTTGTTATGGTGGACTTGTACCATGATCTTGTTATGGTGGACTTTTACCATGATCTTGTTATGGTGGACTTTTACCATGATCTTGTTATGGTGGACTTGTAGCATAATCTTGTTATGGTGGACTTGTACCATGATCTTGTTATGGTGGACTTTTACCATGATCTTGTTATGGTGGACTTTTACCATGATCTTGTTATGGTGGACTTGTACCCATCTCTTAGTATGGAGGACTTGTACTCAGATCTTATTTTGGAGGACTTGTACTCAGATCTTATTTTTAGGACTTGTACTCAGATCATATTATTGAGGACTTGTACCATGATATTGTTATGGAGGACTTGTACCATGATTTTGTTATAGAGGACATGTACTCAGATCTTATTTGTACAGTATTAGACTTTTAATAACTTCCTCAATAAATTGCTAAACAGAATCTGAAGCCAACTATAAAATGGTGATGGTGTGCTATCAAACATTGATGAAGACAAAGAAACTAGCTGCAGCATTTAAAACATTGCTTTCTTAAAATATGCAAATGACATTAGAAGAAATTTCTACAGAAAGCTTCATCATGACCAAGGTTTTTGCTACTCTTGATTTTTAACTTTGTCATACTTATATCAAAATCAAGACCATTAGCTTTCAGAAATACTATCCAAGTTTAAGTATAAGACTTTTACTGTATCAACAAGTCAATATTTTGTATACAACAATAAACGACACACTGCACACTTATATGGTAATACTTAATATTATAATTAGAGCAAAGAAGTCAGTCACAGATGTACCAATTTATTATGTGACAACTGTTATATGTCTGTACTGTAAAGTGTTTCTCCCATGATAAGACCAGGGCCCTGTCTGTTAGATTCATTAAAAAGTACGGGAAGGGCTTTTAAAAAATTTCACTAGTATGTATTTGCAAACATTCTGTAAAAATGACATGGCTTATTATCGGATACTCGTGTTTCAGAGATGAAAACAGCATCACTTCAATATGGCAAAATAGATTACATGGGATTACAGTATATTCTTGTTTATAAGTCAAGTCCAGGTGCAAACTGACAAGACCAAGAGCTATCACACATAATACACTAGCAGATCAGGGTCTGTGTTGTTTGCAATTGAACTTGACTTATAACAAATGTGTACATACACATTTATTGTGTATTTATAGACGTTGATGTTACATTCTTTTTAATTTAGGAGGAAGAAAATATTGAGAAGATCTTGAAAAATTTGCCACAGGTGAAAAGTGTGAAAGCGGATTCACAGAGGTAACAATTACTGCATTTACCATTTTGTTAGAAAAAAATCTGCCTATTGTCAGAGCTCAATAATTCCACAGATGAAACTGCCAATTATTTTTAAGTTTTTCCCCCTTTGTTAACTGAAAATAGAAATTTCAAGATATATACATAACACTGAAATATTTCCTATTATCATCCAAGTCTGAGATATGAATTTCTTATGTCAACTTCACAGTGTGGTCATGAAGGTAGAAAATATGCTGGTGTGGTAAAACCTTCATTCTCTATTCATCAAAATATAGCAAGCAACATGCCACATGCATCGCTATTTCTAAGACCATTCCACTGGTGACATTCAGCATTCACAATAGTATGTTTATATATGATTCTTCTGACATCTGTCTGCTCCTGTTGAGTTATATTACTTTTAAGAATGCATGTTGACATGCTATGCAATTGATTATGTGTGTCTGTATTAAAATGTGAATAATATTCATAAAAATAGGAGTGTAAACCTTGACAGCTACAAAAAGAACAAGACAGTACATTATGGTCACCATTTTCCCTCATATTTAGCAAGTTAAAATATACTACTTTGTCATGATGTAAACAGTTCTCACATTGAGGTACAAAACAGTTACCTCCTTTTCCAGAGAACATTACATACAACACTAAGTGATAAGTGGAAAAAAGAAAGAAATATAATGAAACCAATGCATACAAATTATTTAAATATACACAAAGAGAAAATAGCACTGATTGCGGCATTACATTTGTACATAAAAACTGCCCCCTGCCCCCTTAAGGAAAACTGATAATTTGTTATGGTGCAGTCAGTCACATCTATTATACTTGTCTCTTTCTTTGTATATATTTAAATAATTTTTATGTGGCATATTTAGGTGCCAATTTACAAATCTGGACCCTGCCACCTTGACTACATGTACCAACTATAATTACTTCCATTGAGCTTCATTGGTTTAACTACATGTACAATAATTACTTCCCTTTAGCTTTATCACTTTAACTATGTGTACAATAATTACTTCCCTTTTGCTTTCTCACTTTTACTGTGTACAATAATTACTTCCCTTTAGCTTAATCACTTTATGTGTACAATAATTACTTCCCTTTAGCTTTCTCACTTTAACTATGTGTACAATAATTACTTCTCTTTAGCTTTCTCACTTTAACTACATGTACAATAATTACTTCCCTTTAGCTTTATCACTTTATGTGTACAATAATTACTTCCCTTTAGCTTATCACTTGAACTACATGTACAATAATTACTTCCCTTTAGCTTTATCACTTTAACTATGTGTTCCTCCAACTTCCCAGAAACCAGTGTGATTTTTATTTGCACAGTTTTTTGGGGGGATATCAAGTATTTTCTTTATAGCTGACAAAATAAAATCATTCATGTTGGAACATAAACTAAGGAATGTTTATCTGTTCTCAAAACACATGTTGAAACATAAACTAAGAATTTATCTAATTTTAAAAATGTATGTTGGATTGGATTACTGTTGAAACAGTCAGTACCCATATTACTGGATATATTAATGTAAGGTGTTGTCGATTGGCAGCAATAAAAACAGCTGACACTCTCCCCAACTCGTGAGTATTCAGTGTGTAACATGTGGTATATAAAGTTGTAAACATGTATTTTTGTTATCTATTCTTTTGTTTTTGCCAGTACGCTAAACATGTTTGACATTTATTTGTGAAAAAGTGATCAAAATCTCCGATTCACATATTTCACAAGTTCTTGTCTCTCATTTATTTAGTGGCTGATTTTCCCCTTTATAACCTTATATTTGACACAAATCATTTCAGTTATTGGACCCGAAGTATCATCACAGATAACAGTGTTATGAAATTAAATTCCTGAACCAGAGTGATCTGGCTCCTTTACATAATTAGGTCATTCATTGCCATATTAGCAGAGTGACCTAGCTCCTATACATAATTAGGTCAGTCATTGCCATATTAGCAGAGTGATCTGACTCTTTTAAATAATTAGGTCAGTCATTGCCATATTAGCAGAGTGAACAGTTGTTCACTTGACACAGAAAAGTTAGTCTGCGCTTGTTGTCATTGTTGAAGTTTCTCGCGAAGTCTGTCTCGAACCGGTATAAACTTTTTAATTGCTGCTAGCGCACGTGCTATATGGTTGTTTTCGTAATTAAGCTGTATATCCTCAGATGGTTCTTGTTGTCCGTTTATTCTCAGTGAAACCTCCTTGACTCCTAATCGATCAAATATCATATGACTGCGTTCTTGGGAGCCTAATCGATCCCGATTCTGCAGCACTATAAATATATGACGTGGAGCTGAAATGCCTTGTTTTGATGCCAGGTGCCATGTAAATGTATCAGCAACATTATCCTCTTTGGTATCAGTTGTTGTTGTTAGCCAACATATCAATGATTTGCCACCAGTGTCCATAAATGAAAGTAGCCGCTCTTCCGTGGTAATTGATGGGGTCATTACTGGCATCCACAATACTATTTTATTCAAAACAACTTTACCATCAGCGTCGCCAGTATGCCAAATTGCATCATTGTCATTGCCTTTTCGCACTATGATTTGCGAAAAACTTATGTTTCGAGCAAGTAATCCTTTTTTTTTGGTTGAAAAAGAAGGATTCAAATTAATTCTCTCGAGATGTTTGTTAGATTTAGAGCAAATGATGTCTCGGGCAAATGTAGGATTCGCCCTCCCCCCCGCTGCTTGATCTGACTCCTTAACATAATTAAGTCAGTCATTGCCATATTAGCAGAGAATATGACACCTTTCATAAATTATGTTAGTCATTACCATATTAGCAGTTTTATTGTCAAGATTGATTCAAGGAAGATTTTATTAGGATTTTGAGGGGCAACATAATATGAATAGATATATATCATTTCAGTGACACATTTTGTTGTTAAAGACAATCTTTACATTATTATCAATATAGTATTGTCTTCAGTCAGATATTTGCATGTTATTATAATCTGGGTAACATTAAGTGTCTTACAGTGATTGCCACTTAGATAAGTTTCTTACAATGATTGACACTTAGATAAATGTCTTAAAGTGATTGACTCTTAGATAAGTTTCTTACAGTGATTGACTCTTAGATATGTTTCTTACAGTGATTGACTCTTAGATATGTTTCTTACAATGATTGACTCTTAGATATGTTTCTTACAGTGATTGACACTTAGATAAGTTTCTTACAGTGATTGACTCTTAGATACGTTTCTTACAGTGATTGACTCTTAGATAAGTTTCTTACAATGATTGACACTTAGATAAGTTTCTTACAGTGCTCTTAGATAAGTTTCTTACAGTGATTGACTCTTAGATAAGTTTCTTACAATGATTGACACTTAGATAAGTTTCGTACAGTGATTTACTCTTACATATGTTTCTTACAGTGATTGACTCTTAGATATGTTTCTTACAGTGATTGACTCTTAGATATGTTTCTTACAGTGATTGCCACTTAGATAAGTTTCTTACAATGATTGACACTTAGATAAGTTTCTTACAGTGATTGACACTTAGATAAGTTTCTTACAATGATTGAGACTTAGATAATTTTCTGACAATGATTGACACTTAGATAAGTTTCTTAAAATGATTGACACTTAGATAAGTTTCTTACAATGATTGACACTTGTTGAACTTGACTCAGTTAGTTTAGGAAACATGGTATTTCCATTGTGAATTTGCCCCATTTCAACAGAAAATGGTGGTTCTTCCCTGGGTTTTCCCAGGTTCTTCCTTCCCCAATATACTGGCCACCACGTATAGCCTCTTATATACTGAATAATGGCATTAAACCTATAGCAACAACATACTGAAATAGTTTTTAAAACAAAAAACAATCAACAGAAATGTAGCCAGAGTTCTTTATTTATGAAAGGAAACATGTAGACATTTTTAGGAAAGTGTACTTTATAGAAAAACAATAATTTAATGTAACCTAGTTTACCTTGACACTTCAACCAGTAATCAGCTTATCATACACATCGATATACTGAGAATAAATGTATTAATTTTCTAGACAAAATATTTGGGGAAATTGATGACTTTTTTTGTACACTAATTATCTGTACAGATTTTTTTTAAAAATTTAATAGCCAGAAATTTAGGTCAATGACACTGTATAGTTTTCATGTCATAATTTTCTTCCTGTTCATACCAATAATACATGGATAGATAGAAAAGTAAGTAAGTAGATAGTTTTTTCCATATCTGTCTATTTATTATCTGTACAGATTAATGATAAATGATACCAGATATTCATATGGATCAAAATCTTCTATTTTCATGGATATACATACTGAGGGTTGTGTGAAAATAGAGATTTCTGTCAGTTCTTGAATCCAATGCCTGGGCCAGGGATTGTTTTGTTTCCACAGATATACCGGTATTCATTGTATGTTTCAATTTATGTTTTGTAATGACTATGAAATCCACAAGTATCACATGTAAAACTGTGAAATTTCCAGTGTGTTCTTTTATTTCAAGCAGTAGACCAACTTCAGCTTCATCCCAGACTAAGTTTGGAGGAAAACTTTACTCAGGAGTCAGACCACCATCAGCATCTTCATCCCAGAGCAAGTCATCACCATGGGACCAGTATCAGAAGAAAAATGGATCACCTCGTCCTGCCTCGGCTTCTTCTCACAACACGCTGCAAACTTCACACCCAGGATCAGCTGGTTCAGTTTCCCCTCATTCTAGTGCAGCAGCTCAAAGTGGTCAGAGCTTTCCCCGCCCTGTGTCCAGTCTTGCAAATACAAATCCAGGCTTTATGGATGATGAGAGTGTAGCAGGCAGTCTGCCAGGCAGTGTTCTTAGTGGACTGAATGAGATAGAGGATGAGTACCCTGCTGATGTGGATGATGACAGTAAGTTTGATATCATGACATTCAAAGTACTGTTTTTATTTAATTATTAATTCGGGTTTTAAAACTAGATTTCAGGAGATTCAGACAGTTTTTGGATGGTGAACAACAGATTTTAGAGGGTTTAATATTTTCAACATTTTGTGAATTTCAAATGCTGTTAACTTGCATTATTGATATCCAGAGGACAGATTGGTGTTTTTCATTTTGCTGAAAGCTGTCAAGGATCCTTTTTTTTAGCTATTATTTCATTGAAGTCATCAGCTGATTTCACCAGTTCAGTAGAATAAATGTATTATTCCACCAGCAGTAGAATCATGATAATGTACTCCATGAGGGTGTGAGAATGTAGTTAGGGTGATGTACAATTACCAGGTAGGGTAATGTACTTCTTGAAGGCTTGAGGATGTAGAATTAGGGCAATGTATTTCACGAGGGTGTGAGGATGTACAGTTAGTGTGGTGTACCCCATGAGGGCTTGAGGATGTAGAATTAGGGCAATGTACTCCATGATGGTGTGAGGATGTACAGTTAGGGTGGTGTACCCCATGAGGGCTTGAGGATGTAGAATTAGGGCAATGTACTCCATGATGGTGTGAGGATGTACAGTTAGGGTGGTGTACCCCATGAGAGCATGAGGATATACAATTAGAGCAATGTACTCCATCAGGGTGTGAGGATGTAGAAATATGGCGATGTACTCCATGAGGATGTAGAATTAGGGCAATGTACTCCATGAGGATGTAGAATTAGGGCAATGTACTCCATCAGGGTGTGAGGATGTAGAAATATGGCGATGTACTCCATGAGGATGTAGAATTAGGGCAATGTACTCCATGAGGGTGTGAGGATGTAGAAATTTGGCAATGTACTCCATGAGTACTTGAGTATGTAGAATAAGGACAATGCACCCCCTGCAGACTTGGGGATGTAGAATCAGGGTAATATACCCCTACAGGCTTGGTGGATACAATATCAGGGAATGTGCTCCTGTGGAATCAGGGTAATGTACTATATGTGAGTTTGAAGATGTAAAATAAGTCTGATGCACTCTCCTTAGGGTTAAATAGGTGACTAATGAAGGCAGGAGTCATGGTAGCCCATTGATAAAAAAGGATGCGGGTTTGAATCCTGCCATCAGATCATTAGATTTGCTAGAGTTGTGAGTCCTAGGGCAAGATACTTTACCCTAATTACCTTGCCACTAAATAATTTAATGTGTTGCTAAACCAATCCTTGGAAATTAACATAAAATAAATAAAGTTCTAATATTCCCCTATAGCAAGTAGAGAAAAAAGTTGGGATAGATGGAAAAAATAAATAATAAATTACAATGTCACTGACACTTCATCAATGTACTCTCATATTTTCCACAGAATATTTCTTCAGTACCTCCTGAAATCAAAATTCACAACACTGGGCACATCAATAGAAATTCACAACACTATAGAAATTCTCGATAAATGCCTTTCTGAATAAACATATATTAACAACACACGCAGATGACACCAAATCTTTTTGCCAACCTGTTCAACATGACTTAACATGCTCTATTCTTAACCCAGTTTAGTCCACCATTGTAAAGGTCCATAGCGATTAATAATTTTTATATGGGAGTTTGCTGATGACATTCAAGGTGCAATACATTCAGTAATCAGGATTGAATAGACTATGGTAAAACAAAGTTAGTATTAAATTTTAAAACAACAATTTGTATTTAATTTAAAATGAGTAAATGTACTTACCTGACTTACTTTTACTATAACAGACTGCATAGAACCAGATCTGTGCATTATGTGATAGCAGATAGGTCTTTGATGTTTGACTTGACTTGTATGCGCATATAAACAATATATGATGCTGCTGTCAATGCCATGATAAAATCCTATTGCAAATTTATTCCTCTTATACAAAATATTTTTCTTGTAATTGATTGATCAGTTTTTTTAAATTTAGATATCAAAGTAATATTGTATTAATATATCTTTGTGCATATTAATATATCTTCCTGCATATTAATATATCTTTCTGCATGTTATGTTATCTTCCTGCATGTTATGTTATCTTCCTGCATTTCTTTCTGCATATTAATATATCTTCCTGCATATTAATTTATCTTTCTGCATATGAATATATCTTTTTACATATTAATATATCTTCCTGCATATTAATATATCTTTGTGCATATTAATATATCTTCCTGCATATTAATATATCTTCCTGCATATTAATATATCTTTGTGCATATTAATATATCTTTCTGCATATTAATATATCTTCCTGTATATTAATATATCTTTCTGCATGTTATGTTATCTTCCTGCATGTTATGTTATCTTTCTGCATGTTATGTTATCTTCCTGCATATGAATATATCTTTCTGCATATTAATATATCTTCCTGCATATTAATTTATCTTTCTGTATATGAATATATCTTCCTGCATATTAATTCTTCTTCCTGCATATTAATATATCTTCCTGCATATTAATTTACCTTCTGGCTTATTAATATATCTTCCTGCATATTAATTTTTCTTCCTGCATATGAATATATCTTCCTGCATATGAATATATCTTTCTGCATATTAATATATCTTCCTGCATAACAAGGCAATTGTGCAATAAATCAGGCAGCTGATTTATGTCACTTCACTGCATAATAATATATCTTCCTGCAAATCAATATATCTTCCTGCATATGAATATATCTTTCTGCATATGAATATATCTTTCTGCATATGAATATATCTTTCTGCATATTAATATATCTTTATGCATATTAATTTATCTTCTTGCATATTAATTTACCTTCTGGCATATTAATATATCTTCCAGCATATTAATTTTTCTTCCTGCATATTAATATATCATCCTGCATATTAATATATCTTCCTGCATAACAAGGCAATTGTGCAATAAATCAGGCAGCTGATTTATGTCACTTCACTGCATAATAATATATCTTCCTGCAAATCAATATATCTTCCTGCATATGAATATATCTTTCTGCATATGAATATATCTTTCTGCATATGAATATATCTTTCTGCATATTAATATATCTTTATGCATATTAATTTATCTTCTTGCATATTAATTTACCTTCTGGCATATTAATATATCTTCCAGCATATTAATTTTTCTTCCTGCTTATTAATATATCATCCTGCATATTAATATATCTTCCTGCATAACAAGGCAATTGTGTAATAAATCAGGCAGCTGATTTATGTCACTTCACTGCAGTGTTTTTCTGTTTATTTAATAAATTGTGTGGTTTTGTTATTCCATAAATAAAATATGACACTGATATAAAATTAATGAAACTTGTTAAAAAATAATATGTATCTTATATTTATCTTGAGCATTCAGTTTAAGAATTTACATATCTTATTGGTTATTCCACAGAGCAATCAGTTTAATAACTTGTATATCTTATTGGATATTCCACAGAGCATTCAGTATAATAACTTAAATATCTTATTGGTTATTCCACAGAGCACTCAGTGTAATAACTTAAATATCTTATTGGTTAATTCACAGAGCATTCAGCATAATAACTTAAATATCTTATTGGTTATTCCACAGAGCATTCAGCGTAATAATTTAAATCCTCTTTTTATTCTGCAGAAGATGATGAAGAGGACACTGTTCCTAGCTTAGCTGGGGCTCTACAAGAGGGAAAATCTCAAAGGAAGAGAAAATCCAAGAAGAAAAAGAAATCCAAACATTCTGGGGTTCAGAAAGAGGACCCTCGTTTAGACCTAGTGTAGAAGGCATCTAAAAATTATAAACTGAAGTTCCAATTAAATTGGAAGTTTGTTAAGGTGACAATAATTTGTTTTAGATTTTAGTCACTATATATATATATTTATCTTTAATTCAATCCAGTTTAAACTATATGTAACAAGTAAAAGAAACTGTAGTAGGGAGGGACAGATTTTTTTTTAGATTAAACTACAAAGGTTTGGATTTTTTGCTGGCAGAAGGGAAAAGGTTGTGGGTATTTTTAGGTTTTTTTTAATTTTTGTACATAATGAGTATTTTAAGTATATTCTTCATAATTTTCTGTAATTAAATTTAAACAGATTTAACTTTAATTTGTACTGTATATAGAGACATACATACACTTTGCAAGAGTTTGGACATACACTTTGCAAGGGTTTGGACATACACTTTAAAAGAGTTTGGACATACACTTTGCAAGAGTTTGGACATACACTTTAAAAGAGTTTGGACATACACTTTGCAAGGGTTTGGACATACACTTTAAAAGAGTTTGGACATACACTTTGCAAGAGTTTGTACATACACTTTAAAAGAGTTTGGACATACACTTTGCAAGAGTTTGGACATAAATTTGCAAGAGTTTGGACATACAATATGGTGAAATTACTATTAATGACATTGAATCGTATCCTTCAGGATCAGATTGAGTCATACACTTAACTAATATATGGTTGATAATTGTTGCTATTTGTGAATTTATTAATTTATTTGGTTTCATTTATTTTTGTGGATATAAATTTTTAAGGTTTTGTTGAAAAGCTCATTTTCATGGATACTGAAATTTGTGGCATATTTTCTCTGTCAGAGTTGCATGTTTGTAGATGTTGTATTTTGTGGACTAACCTCTGCAGTTATCAGGAATAAAGAAAAGAAAGAACGAAAATATGCCAACAGCAATGATTGGAGGCTTCAATGATTTACTACAGCCAGTATGAGCACAAGTTAAGCATTCGTGAAGATCAATTCCTAGCATCACATTTCCTCTGAGTGGTCAACATCAAACAGACCTGATGCACCCGACCACACCAAACCAAGCAGTAAATTAAAATTAACTATATAATCTTTTACTTAAACTATGGTACACAAAACGTCATCGTCAGTATATTTGATGAGCGTGTTATCTGGATAATGACATCGTCAGTATATTTGATGAGCGTGTTATCTGGATAATGACATTGTCAGTATATTTGATGAGCGTGTTATCTGGATAATGACATCGTCAGTATATTTGATGAGCGTGTTATCTGGATAATGACATCATTCTGAATGTGAACCAATCACATGACCAACTGCACATGGCAATCAGCAGGCAGTGGCAACCTTTGATGTGTAGCAGAGGAAAGCATATTAGAATAAAATGTGTTAGAGGTTATTCCTAATTATCAGTGTCTTTGAGATTCGATTGTAATTTTACAGTTATGGGATTATTTATGCATAGTTTTTGTTCATCAGTGGTGTCCAAAGACCCATAAAACATGAGCTGTAGTAATGCTATGGTAAATATCTACAGACATTCATTTGTTCTTCAAGCAGTAGTTTTAGGATTTTACAGTCTTGATCTGTTGAATTAAAACACTTGGAGGGATTTCAGGCAGATTTAAATTTCAACATGAATTAGAAGTATATATACTTATCAATGCTTTATGTAGATTATTCAGGCAGATTGATCATGACTGGTTGAATCTTAAATCACTAAGTACTGCAGAGAATAAAGTATAATTTTGTCATTAGTTTATTGCAGTATTTTCAACAGCAGTTTCAAAATCAACAAGTTTCCAATGTAATTTTCATACATGATTTCATTATTAATTCTTTATTTCCAGTAATTAAATAATGTATGCTCTTCTTATTTTCTCTGTATCCTTCCTAATCTCAACACAGATTGAGATTATTAGGGGTGGCTTTCTGGCTAATTGTCATTGGGTCTTTAATTGCAATGTTAATTTTTTGTTTGTCTTTAATTCCATGATTAATTTTTCATTGGGTCTTTAATTGCAATGTTAGTTTTTCCTTGGGTCTTTAATTGCAATGTTCATTTTGTATTGTATCTTAATTGAATTGTTCTTTTTTCACTGGGGTTTTTATTGAATGGCTAAGGGCAACAATACAATCCACAAAATGTTCTTCTCCATGAAAAACAGTATATCCACAAAAATTGGTACTCCATGAAAAATACCATATCCACAAAAACTTGTACTGTATGAAAAATAGTAAAACCAGTTTTTTCATATTGATATCTCATATCCTACAATGTTTTTAAAACAGTTACCCTCACATTAATAAAAGGAATGGAAATAAAATTGAAAAAATAAGATTATATTTAGTAAAATACAGACACCTCGACATGAACAATTTAACAGTACTATTAGGACTTTGTAGAAAAGTTACCAACTGTTTAACAGTACTAATAGGACTTTGTAGGGAAGTTACCAACTGTTTAACAGTACTAATAGGACTTTGTAGGAAAGTTACCAACTATTTAACAGTACTAATAGGACTTTGTAGGGAAGTTTACACAAGTCCCAGTTAGACTGGTCACTACTGGCAATTCGTGCCAAGTACATATCTTTGATTGAAGTAGTTCGAAGCATAGCAATGAAAGGACCTGTTCATAACATCTATACATTAACTTTTTAACTCTATGTCATATGAAAACAGGTAATACAGTGAAACCCCATATAACAGTAGTACAGGTCCACAAAGTGTCATCATGCTATGTACCATACCATGCTATATCCAAACACATCAGTTAATTTAACTAAATACTACATTGTATCCATTTAACTATACATGAGTGGGGTGGGGGAGGAAGGGCACAGTTACCAACATAACATTATGCATATTAAGCACAAAATACATAAACAGTAACACTATGGGAGGAGAGGGGCAGAGAACAATGTAAATGTGTAAGAAATCTGGCACTAGAATATGGTAAATAAAGTATGTGTACCAAACTCACTCTATCCACATTGGTAATTCACTCAAAAATATGCACAAGGAAACTCATTATCTGAAATTTCTCCACCAGATTCAAATTCCAGATGCTTAACCTCACAATAACTGGTGTATTTTCAGAAATATTCATATATGCTGGACATGTCCAAAAGAGACTGATTTTTGACAGATAGGAACATATTACGTAAATCAGACATTGGGAGTTCAAAAAAGAAACATCTATGTAGGCTTGAAAATTACTTAAGATGAAATTCATAAATGGCTGTTGATATGATAATGAATTTGAGATTATTATTTCAGCAGGTGAAAACCAAATTTGGAAGTAAACCATTCAATTTCATTGTTAGAGTGCTCTCAAAAATGACACTTGAGCCACTTTCTAATACAGCTCTTAATTCTTTGAAACTTGGGCTTATCACACTTAATTTTATGTTTGATAATACAGCAAATTCCTCCACCCCTACAAAAAAATGGTTCTGTTCCAGTCATTATTCAACAACCATACCTTTGTGTATGTGGCTTAAGCATTACGATGATATGTAAACCCATGTATATTTGAGTGGTTTTGAAGGGATGGGGGTGGGGACACAGGTATTGGTACATGGCATTGACCAAAACAGCTCCTGTCATTGTTTGGTGCATGGGTGTGTATGATTATTGATTGAACAGACATAGGTGACCTATATTTTCTCCTTAAATAAGTAGGTCAGTTAATTAAAAATTTTACTAATTAGTTTATAGATACAAGTGGGACATTTATTATCCACCACATTGTTTGCTGCTTTCTTGTATGTGAGAGATGGTCATACTTCTGTTGGCTATTGTTTTCCATGGATTGAACAATGATTGTACACAGCTTGCATTGAAGACAAGTACAAATAACACTTTTGAAGTCAAGTACAAATAACACTTTTGAAAACTAAGCACAAATAACACTTTTGAAGACTAAGCACAACTAACACTTTTGAAGACTAAGCATAAATAACACTTTTGAAGACAAGTACAAATAACACTTTTGAAGACAAGTACAAATAACACTTTTGAAGAGTAAGCACAACTAACACTTT
Organism: Unio delphinus; assembly: GCA_029339505.1. Taxonomy (NCBI): domain Eukaryota; kingdom Metazoa; phylum Mollusca; class Bivalvia; order Unionida; family Unionidae; genus Unio; species Unio delphinus. The sequence goes on from JAQISU010001235.1 coordinate 37,721,577, forward strand.
TGAAGACTAAGCACAAATAACACTTTTGAAGACAAGTACGAAGAAGACTTAATGGCTTAAAGTCATAAATAGATTAACAATTGTCAGATTTTCAAGTACAAATAACACTTTTGAAAACTAAGCACAAATAACACTTTTGAAGACTAAGCACAACTAACACTTTTGAAGACTAAGCACAAATAACACTTTTGAAGACAAGTACAAATAACACTTTTGAAGACAAGTACAAATAACACTTTTGAAGAGTAAGCACAACTAACACTTTTGAAGACTAAGCACAAATAACACTTTTGAAGACAAGTACGAAGAAGACTTAATGGCTTAAAGTCATAAATAGATTAACAATTGTCAGATTTTTAAGGAGCTAATGGCTTTTCTAAAAAGCGGTAAAAATCATTTCTTCAAGAATACAACATATCTTGTCAAATTATTCAATCAAACTCCTGCCACCAAAGCTTACAGTACGTGTACTTAATAAATTGGTGAAAAATCTAAAACTTCAGGAACCTTGCCACAGCTATTCTATAATGTAATTCATGTTCAGAGTGTGTGCTGTGTTATAGCAGGATATGTTATACCATAATGTGTTATAGCTAGTGATGAAAATCGGTCAGAAATTCATAATCGATAATCGGTTCCCCTTAACCAACTGATCATCGATTATAATCGGTTACTAAGAGCACGTTTTAATTTTTGTTGAACAGTTATATCATTGATCAAGAGTTCAATATGTTTATAAATGTACAGGAGTAATCTCTTTTAATGACATGTATACTTTAACCTGACAATAATATTACATTATGTGTTACTTTTGTTCTACTACTTTCTTAAATGAACACAACTTTTTATGGCTGATCAGTTATATGTAACTGAAATACTGCTACAATCCCCCAAAATTCTTTCGTTCACATGTGATGTGTTTATAATTTAAAGTATAGAAGGACATGTTTTTCTTGTTTGTCATTGTTTATAAATACTATAAAAGATGTTGCAATTTGACTGAAACGAATCAACAAAAATGTGTTTAAATGTGTTAACTCAACAATTTAACAACTTGACCATGTAATAATGACTTTACACACAATCGATTATGGAGTTCACAATCGATTTATCTGCTCAACCAACTGATGATCGATTATAATCGATAATCGGAACAACACTAGTTATAGCAAGGCTTTACTGGAAGAGGCAAATTTAAAGGTTATATGCCAAGACACCGGATGACCCAAGTAAAACAATGCAAACTACAAAATTGCTATACAGTTTTATATGTCCTTCGCAATGTATATGTAAATACCAGAGTCTTGCATATGATAATCTGACTTTTTTTTCTTCCACAAAACCTCAATTTTTTTTAAAAATTCAAAGATAAATGATTTTCTTACTGGGAATGTTTCACATTCCATGCTCCAGAACAATGTGTTAAACAAAAGTATTTTAATTTGCAGAAGTTAAACAACTTTTCCACTATTATGGAAAGAAACAATGAATTTATGAGATCATAAATGGCAAACAATTTATTAAAAAATCAATTTTGGATTCAGTAACTACAAATTTATGCCAGATTTGCAAAGTAATTTTAGAGTTTGTTTCATTTGCTGCATTTTGTTTCTTGCGATAGTAAGAGAATGCTACAGTATACTTATCTTTGAGTGATGAAAACTCTGTGATAATTCATGTATATATTTGTTTGTAGGTGACTTGACCTTCTCTCCGTCCAATATATTCCTTTGCACTTTAATGTGTACTGCTCGATAAGGTATTTTTGTACCAACATATTTTTTAGTGATTCTGTTGTCTGGTTGATTTTTGTGTTTTGTATACCTGTTATCTGTCCATTAAAATTATATTTTTTGATGTATAACCTGCTTACTTTTTTTAAGTAGTATTTTTTTAATGCTTAAATGAAGAAAAACAAAATGGCTCACATCTTGTTGTAGATTGAAGTTAATATTTTAAATTAAACTTGTTTTACATATTGATTTTTACTGACAAGTTGGTAATTGGAAATGTTTTATTATTAATTTTTCATTTGTTTATACCGTGACACAACAGGAATTGTTTTGAATTTTTACAGGTAGGCAGAATACTTATTTACTTAACTAGGTCACTTGGTATTCAAAAATTGTAAATTAAAGATTTATTTATATTTTGTTTCAGCAGTTCTTATATCAGTATTCTGGCATGAAGTACACCTTTATAATGTTTGTGCAATTTAGGAATTCAATATTGACATACAGTAAAATATGAAGAATCTAAACATGTTTAGGAAAAGACAGAATTCTAAATAGACCGATTTCAAATAGACTGATTTCAGATAGACTGATTTCAAATAGACTGATTTCAAATAGACCAATTTCAAATAGACTGATTTCAAATAGACCGATTTCAAATAGACTGATTTCAAATAGACTGATTTCAAATAGACCGATTTCAAATAGACTGATTTCAGAATATGCGTTGGCCATGTAAAATGCTATGGTGATTTGCAGAGACTCAATTTTATTGTGAATTCATTTATTTTCATGGTTGTATAACTGATTAAGTTTTGCATTATTCCTGGTGTCTAAATTTATAAATATTCCTTTGGTGGTTCATATATTTAACATGTTTTGCTATGTGTGTAGCTGCCCCCAAAATATAGATACTCTGTGTACAATAAGCGAGTTCACTGTATCAAATTCAAGAAGACTTTGGAGAAGCAAGGTTGTATTTGTTTCACTGCATATGAATTTTAAGGAAAATTTATTGAAAATTATTTCTTTTGCAAGACTTTAAATTAAAATTGAACATGGCTGGAACCATGCTGGTCCTTTTGTACGCTCAATATGGATATATCTTGAATAAACAATTTCCATAAATAACATGTCCATCTTATATTTTACACATATATTTGGCTTATTTGGGATATGATACTTGTATGTCTAGTATAGCATCATTTGGGATATTGTACTTGCATTGTAAGTATAGAAGAGTCATTTGGGATATGATACTTGCATAGTAAGACTAGTCACAAGTCATCTGGGATAATATCCTTGCATAGTAAGTCTAGTAGATAGTCATCTGGGATATGGTACTTGCATTGTAAGTCTAATAGTCATCTGGTATATGGTACTTGCATAGTAACTTAGTAAGTCTAGTCACAAGTCATCTGGAATATGGTACTTGCATTGTAAGTCTAGTAGTCATCTGGTATATGATACTAGTATAGACTCATCTGAGATATGGTACTTGCATTGTAAGTCTAGTAGTCATCTGGGATATGGTACTTGCATTACAAGTCTTGTAGTCATCTGGGATATGGTACTTGCATTGTAAGTCTTGTAGTCATCTGGTATATGGTACTAGTATAGACTCATCTGGTATATGGTACTTGCATTGTAAGTCTAATAGTCATCTGGGATATGGTACTTGCATTGTAAGTCTAGTAGTCATCTGGTATATGGTACTTGCATTGTAAGTCTAATAGTCATCTGGTATATGGTACTTGCATTGTAAGTCTAGTAGTCATCTGGTACATGGTACTTGCATTGTAAGTCTAGTAGTCATCTGGTATATGGTACTTGCATTGTAAGTCTAATAGTCATCTGGTATATGGTACTTGCATTGTAAGCCTTGTAGTCATCTGGGATATGGTACTTGCATTGCAAGTCTAATAGTCATCTGGTATATGGTACTTGCATTGTAAGTCTAATAGTCATCTGGTATATGGTACTTGCATTGTAAGTCTAATAGTCATCTGGTATATGGTACTTGCATTGTAAGCCTTGTAGTCATCTGGGATATGGTACTTGCATTGTAAGTCTAATAGTCATCTGGTATATGGTACTTGCATTGTAAGTCTAATAGTCATCTGGTATATGGTACTTGCATTGTAAGTCTTGTAGTCATCTGGGATATGGTACTTGCATTGTAAGTCTAATAGTCATCTGGGATATGGTACTAGTATAGACTCGTCTGAGATATGGTACTTGCATTGTAAGTCTAATAGTCATCTGGGATATGGTACTTGCATTGTAAGTCTTGTAGTCATCTGGTATATGGTACTTGCATTGTAAGTCTAGTAGTCATCTGGTATATGGTACTTGCATTGTAAGTCTTGTAGCCATCTGGTATATGGTACTAGTATAGATTCATCTGAAATATGGTACTTGCATTGTAAGTCTAGTAGTCATCTGGTACATGGTACTTGCATTGTAAGTCTAGTAGTCATCTAGTATATGGTACTTGCATTGTAAGCCTTGTAGTCATCTGGGATATGGTACTTGCATTGTAAGTCTTGTAGTCATCTGGGATATGGTACTTGCATTGTAAGTCTAATAGTCATCTGGGATATGGTACATGCGTTCTAAGTCTAATAGTCATCTGGGATATGGTACTTGCATTGTAAGCCTTGTAGTCATCTGGTATATGGTACTAGTATAGACTCATCTGGTATATGGTACTTGCATTGTAAGTCTTGTAGTCATCTGGTATATGGTACTAGTATAGACTCATCTGAGATATGGTACTTGCATTGTAAGTCTTGTAGTTATCTGGTATATGGTACTCGCAAGTCTAGTAGTCATCTGGGATATGGTACTTGCATTGTAAGTCTTGTAGTCATCTGGTATATGGTACTTGCATTGTAAGTCTAATAGTCATCTGGTATATGGTACTTGCATTGTAAGTCTAATAGTCATCTGGGATATGGTACTTGCATTGTAAGTCTTGTAGTCATCTGGTATATGGTACTTGCATTGTAAGTCTAGTAGTCATCTGGTATATGGTACTTGCATTGTAAGTCGAGTAGAGAGTATTTGCTGGAGAATGATTTCATAGAACAAAGTAAGTGACTAGAGTTCCTCATGTATTCTTGTGCCAAAATCTGACAATACTTTCTGCATGTGCATTGCCCATAGAAAAGTGAACAGTGCAACTAAAAAATAATCATTTCCTTTGCCAAGACTCAACAATGGAAAAGCGAAATATGTGACCAAATTTGACCTTTTGAAAGGATTCTGTCAAATTCGGCTGATGGAAAGAGCAAAGAAAATTTTGGCATTCTTAATTCCAGAAGGACTTTATCAATATAATGTAATGCCATCTGGGATGAAACGTTTGCCTTGTGCTTTTCAATGTTTAATGAACATGATTACTTCTGGTCTTGGTAAGTGTGACACACTGATACATCATCTGCAATGAGACTTCAAAAGTTCACTTGGTAATGATTCGGAAATTCTTTGACACAAGGATGCAAATGTGACAATTTAAGTAAAGGTGAGTCTTGCCATACTTGTGTTACATTTCTAGGTCAAGTTAAGGTTAAGGTTACCTCCCTGTGCCTATCAGTATAAAGCTACTGATGCAATTTTTGGGTATGCTGGATTTTATCAAAACTTTGGTTCCAATTCTTCCATAACTGCTGAATCTCTGACAAATTTGTTGAGTAAGATAACCAAGTTTCATTAGTCTGAAAATTAACAGGAGGCTTTTGATAATTTAAAGGCCATATATAAGAGTGCACCAGTTCTTTCAGCTCCAAATTTCAGTCAATTATTTAAAGTACATGTTGATGCAAGTGCGGTAATGGTTTGGTGGAGTACTGATTCAAGAAGATAAAATTGGTATGGATTATCCAATGTGCTATTTTTCTATTAATAAAATTAAATGAACACAAGTGAAATCATTCCACAATCGAGAAGGAATGTTTGGCTTTAGTTTTAGTAATTAAACACTCTTAAGTTCAGCTCCTTCACCGATTATTTCATTCAGTGATAATAACTCCATTACTTTCTTTAGCAAGATGAAAAACAGAGATTATTAAGGTGGAGTTTGATGTTGCAGGAATACAATACTGACATCAAGGATATAGATAACCTAACTGCATGTGTACTTTCATATATATCAAAGTATATTGCTTCATGTATATTTTGTGTCATCCATAAGACTTTGGCTATTCTTATCTTTAATTACATGTATATTTGACTACTCTAAGAGTTAAAAGAAAGCAATAGTGTATAAATCTTTGTTTTATGAGGGGAGGTGTTGTGTATATTTAATTTTATTTTTTTTCTTCATGAATATAGGTTTTGTACAATTGTATTTTGAATCTGACCTTGTCCAAAATCAAAATCATTGTGTACTGTATTAGGGACAATGATGTTGGTTTTATTTTTATTTATTTGCTGGGGGAGGGGGTTAAACAAAAAATGCATAGTTAATATTTCACTTGGAGTGTGGGTTATTTATTAGGATCATTATCAATAAAGATAAAATATATTTGGGTCTGGGTCCAGGGTATTGGAGTGCCCTTATGAAGACCCTGTTGTACCTGATGTTTCCCAGATTCTTTATTGTAATTTTAGTAACATATTTTTTGTTTACAACAAAAGAATTTTCTAGAAATGAACTTTGGAGCTATATCCTGGCTCTACTTTTGTTTTAGTTTTTATATATATATTATCTTGTTTACTTTAAAAATTATTAATTCTTACAATAACACCAAAAACAGAATCATTTATTTTGTTTTATTCAGTTTTGATTTGGATGGAATTATTTATTAAAATCATTATTCTCTCAAATTAATTACTTAGTGCTCAATACTATTCTTGTACAGAAACATTAATTTGGAATTTTAGTGAATTCAAAATGCGACATTTAAGATTATATTATTATAATTGATTGGAAGAATATTAGCACATCATCACACTTCAATCCACTGGTACATTACATTCAAGACTACAGCCACATGAGCACCTTCAGCACTTGAACTTATTTCAAACATTACTGAAATTTAATCAGAACTATTGGAATATTTGGGATTTAATTCACAATACAGTAACTTCTTTTTTAAATTTTCACTTTGTATTCTAGGGATATAAATTATTTGTTGAATTTTACAAAAGTTGTTGGTTTTCACTCTTTGCTGTTACTTAGTTTAAGACCAGAGTTTATAAATTTGTTTGTTTGTTCTTGGGTTTGACGCCATTTTTCAGCAAAAGATAGACTATATATGGCAGCCAGTATTAATGGTGGAGGAAGAGCCCGGGACCCCCCCCCCAAAAAAAAAGAACCACCAATCCATGAGAAGCTTTCTCACATAACCACATCGGCTGAATCGGAGACTCAAACCCACGCATACAGAAGTGAGATGACAGTGATCTGTAATGGAGAGCGCTTTAGACCACATGGGGCCCCTTATAAATTTGAATAGCAATCCTAGTACTGCTGGAGACACATTAACAAACCTGTTTCAACTGATGGGTGCCAGAGAATTTGACATTATTGACCAGTAGAGCTAACATAATGGTACAGTTTTTCATAACAGACAAAGAAAAGAACAGTGAATCTAACCAATAACAGTTTATTTGACTTCACTATTAACAGAGACACTACACATAAAATGTTATACGTTCATGTATGTATGTATGTATGTATGTATATATATATCTATATATATATATATATATATTATATGCATTAACAATGCTTCAAACGGAATGTATAGTTAATCATTAACACTGACAAGGGTCTAGATCTACCTCAAATATGTATTCAAATTTTGGGTTTAAAAAAAAAAACATAACTGTCACTCACAGGTGCTCCACCTAAACAAGGAAATCCATGTAACTGATATAAAAAAACATAATGCTTCATCAGTTTTGATTTTACCAAATATTTATATTATTAATTATGGATTTTACAGGTACAGAGTTTTATTGCAAAGTAGATTCCATCACAGATTAAATAGCTTGGTGTAGTAGATTTGTATTTTTATATATTTGAGTCAGGGGGAGGGCATTCTGAGGTTTCAAAAACTACAATTTTACTGACAAAATTAATTCTGTCTACAAACATGGTAGACTATCTAAATGGTTAACAATGTAAATTTGGAATAGTAAAATTTGCAATGTATAAGGAAAGTTAGACTCTTAACTACATAATGATCAACAACTGCCATTATAAGGCTCAAAATTGGCAGCAATTCAAATGCCCAAGCCAAATAAATCTACTTAAGAACTTGTAAATGCCATGGTTTTTCATTGCTTCTAGAATTCTTTTAGAAATAATTACATTTGGAATATTGTGAAACTGAATTCAAGAACATTTTATATATACGAGTTTCCATTCCAGTGTGTACTGCATTGTCTTAATATGCACCAGGCACAATTAAATGACTTGAGTCAGCTACACTGCTGCAAAAATGGCTGCAATCCTTTTTTTTTTTGGGGGGGGGGGAGGGGACTACCAGTGCCTCAAATTCAGTAAGCCTAGTACAATTTAAAACTGACAAGTCCTAGCTACCAAAAATATCAGGTTAAATTTATGCCCTGCATATGTAATTTTATTTTTTAGAATGTGGATAACAATCCTGTATTGTCTGACATCAGCATATGAATACAGTGTAGTATAATGTTGTTTTACCATATATACTTGCCGATAAACTCTCGTCCAACTGCAAAGTACACAAAGTCATATCTGCCATCACATAATGCACATGCAGATCTGGGTCTATGCAGTTGTTATCAGTAATCAGGAGCACAAAAACTAATCCTGATCTGCTAGTAAATTATATGTCAACATGGCAGGGTCTATTATGATTTCTGTAGGACTTTACTTGTAAATGAATATATACAGTACTTGTCACAAAATGTGAACTCAATCTCTAATGCTAATTCAACATTACTATCCTCAAAAGCAAAACTTTTACTACTATTTTATGTGTACTTTGAAAATAGAGGCCTTAAATCAGATGTCCCTTATTTCCATACACACAATGTCTAAAAATACATCATATCACAATCTGATGAGCTTCCAATCCCACACATTTTCAATTAAATTGGTTATTTTGCATCAAAACTCAAACAAAACAACCTAATTAATTCCTAATTTTCTCATTTTAAACAAGAATCCAGTTCAATATCATAGTAACCCCCAAGCCATGTAAAACAAGAATCAGTCAACATTGCACATAAAGATCCACTATTCAATATTACTGAAAATATTTTGTTATTCCGAGTTGTTGGGAAAAAATACTGTATATGCTCATTTCCAAGTCAAGTCCAAATGGCACAGACCCAGATCTGTCACCTTATGCACCAACAGATTTTTTTGGAGTAGTTTAAGAATAAATGAGATATACCCTGCTCTGCATTATGCAATGGTAGATCTGGGTCTGCCAGATGCATTATGCAATGGTAGATCTGGGTCTATGTTGTCTGCAATTAGACTTGACCTCTCAGTGAGCACATACAGGTTTTAAACAAGGGTTCTGTTCTGTGGAATGCTGTGATTTGCCTGTGAATAGTAACGTACAGCAAGACAAGATTTGTAGCATATCAGGTACAAGCTTTAATATTACACGCAAGTTTCATTTGAAAACAGTCACTGACATACTAGTATTAAGTTTTTTGACCTGACGACCTCTCACCATTAATATTTGGATATAATCTATGACCTTAAAATATAAAAACTTTGAAAAAAGTAACTCCCAAATTATTAGTCGAAATTGAATATGATTAAAGTCAAAGAAAATATAAAAAAAATTGGGATTTTCAGCTTAAATTAAAGAATTTCCTCATATAAAAAAAACAACTGATACAGGATTTCATAGCAACTGATGCTGAAAACAACATACTGTCAAGACCATTCTGTTACCATGACGAAGCATGTAACTCAAAAAAAAAAAAAATCACATGAAAATCGACAAGAAATTCAAGTTCATTCATTTCACAAGAAATTTAAGTTCCATTCTAGCGTACTTCCATTATTATTCATGTTCATTGGTAGCTGGCAGTGGAAGTCAATGCTGAATTTTATTTGTTGGCTTTTTTTTCCCAAAAAAATTGCTGTATTTCATGATAGCAAATACTTGTTTTCCACTGCCTGAATTTTGCTACCTGTTCAAAAGCTTTTGCAAATGAAAATACCCAACATTCTATATTTGTCAATAGAAAATTCTAGTACCAAGAAAATATGTTTGGGTCATCTGATTTTAGTGACCATTGCAATGATCTGGCCTTTCATGTTGCCATGAAATATAAATAACTTCAAAACCCATTTACACTGAATGAACTTTGTTAATTTACGAATGGCAATGGATTTTCCCCAAATCTCATATCAATAAATGATTTTAAAAAATTTAATGATATACATATAATCTTCAACAAAATTACTTAAAATTTTGCTATAAGAAATGAGTAAGAATAAAAAAAAAAAGAATACATCTGAAATAAAAGTAAGAGAACAAGGGAAAACCTCAGAAACTTGAGAACACAATAGGAATATTAGATTGGAATATTGTAAAATGTTTTTACAAAGAATGTAAAATAATAAAAATATGCAGAATAATACAAGAGAGAAATTGTCATTTTCTTAGGTTTATCACAAGAATCTGAACAAAAAATACAATAAAGCAAAATTTGACAATATAGCTTAAATAAAGTAATATATCATGTAATAGCAACTCTTAGTAGCAAAAATCCTGTGAATCATCTCACTGCAAAACTGTTAACCCTGATCTGCCACTGCATAATGAATCTGGCAGACCCAGATCTGCCATCACACAATGCATTTGGCAGACTCAGATCTGTATTTGCACAATGTATTTGGTAGACTCAGATCTGTATTTGCACAATGTATTTGGTAGACTCAGATCTGTATTTGCACAATGTATTTGGAGATCCAGATCTATGTTACAAGAAATAGATACACAAAAACTACATACACCTATTTAGTTCCTAGTCAACTGAAAAAACAAGTCTGATATGGCATAGTGATGTACCCAGACCAGACTGAGACATCTTCATGCACCATATGCAACAAGTTCTTCCCAGGATTGGAACATAACACGAATGCAGTTTTGTAAGTCTTACAAAGTTCCTTCTTATACTTTCAAAAATATTTTTCTATATACATGTACTGTGTGAATGAAATTGAAATTATTAAAGTTTGATATACTAAAGCATATCATCAACCTACATACATTGGCAACAAGCAATAAATATGTTGAGTGTGAAATAAAGTAATCCAGTTTGAGGTTTCTCATTTAAGATTAAATGTGTATGGAATAATACATGTATTCTAGTACCTTGTAAGAGATGGGCTTACACTATTCACAGTTGGAATATACTGTATTTACATGCATATCAGTCTGATTCAATTGCAAACAACATGGACCCTAATCTACCATCAAATAATGTACTGGCAGATTAGGGTCAATGATTGATTACTCCTAACAAATTGCATAGACCCAGTTCTGTCAACATGGAATGCAACACCAGAACTCTGTTTATGCAGTTTACAGTTAGACCTGATTTGTACATGAGTATGCATATTACATAGCACACAAGGTAAGATCGTTACAGGTAATGATTTATTATTGATCATTACAAATCTAACCTTAATACATAGCAAGCAAGGTAAGATCGTTACAGGTAATGATTTATTATTTGTCATTACAAATCTAACCTTAATACATAGCAAGCAAGGTAAGATTGTTACAGGTAATGATTTATCATTTGTCATTACAAATCTAACCTTAATACATAGCAAGCAAGGTAAGATCATTACAGGTAATGATTTATTATCGGTCATTAAAAATCTAACCTTAATTAAAAGTGTATTATGCACAACTAAACTGAGAACATACAAATCAAAGCTTGAGTCTGAGACTTGAGTTTTAATTTTTATCCAGTCAAACACAATATCACAAATGTCATGTTCATTGTAATTGGTTGCTACAAAAACTCAAACTCAAGTCTCAGAAGTTTTATAATTTCCAGGCTTGCTGTACAGATCCTGATCTGCAAGCATTTTACACAATGGAAGATCTGCTAGTTTCATTAAATATCTCAAATTTTCATAAACAAAAATTCTCTGGAATGTTTGCACAACATAAATTGTATGTAAATTTATTCAGGAGAAAAAATAAATCATCACTAACATTACTATGTTAATATTTATATATAATTGTCTCTGTCTAGATATATAACAATTAATATATGCAAGTATGGATTAATATTGAAAACTGGATTTCTCTATCCGTGCTTGCTAAAAATTATATATATTCACACCACTCACACAGTGATAATAATTACATGTGCAAATAACATTATTTCAGTTGTAAGTTCCATGTCCCTAATCAACGTATTCTGGGTGAACAAAGAAAACAGCAACATAGAAAGAACCACACAAAAGTGACATCCAATTGAAACTGACACTACTGGTACTCCATCTCAGACAAATGAATAATTTGTTATTATGTTTCTAGTTAATAATTACATAATTAACAGAAATTATTTTAATATTTTACAAAATATGTCATTCATAATTATTGTATTTCTCCAATGCTAATTTTGTGCTCAAAGATAACCCAATCCAAAAATGTTAGAAAATTTTAGCAACAATTAAATGACAGGATGCTATCACCGATGATAAGACCACCCAAAATTGTTTTTAAAAAACTTGATTGGGAAGGCACATTGCATTGCTACAAAAGTGATATTGTACTCTGTAAGAATAGCTTGGAAAACAAAGAAAGAATAAACTGCTAAGATTTCTTCCTCCATGATATATTCTCCAAGTATATAATGATAGTAGTTCTGGAAATACGAATAAACCTTAAATCCAATTTTTGGTGTATCAAGATTTTTCATTAAATTTGTATAAATTATGCAACTTAGTTTGGTTAGATTGGACAGTCTTCTATCTTAGCCCTTTGTCATAATTACATTCAAATTATTAAATTATTTGATTACGTCTTTCACAAAAACATAAAGCAACTCCAAATACATTCTGGGTATACAGCACAGCCACCACTGCATTACAGTTTTTCTATTAGAATGGATTAAGTATGTGTACTCTTGTACACTTATTGCACTTATGTAACCATAATAAAATCAATGAAAAACAACTGCCTAACAGCAAAGAAGCTCTAGGGCTTTTTGTCCATGGTAGGTAGAGTCTAGAGCCCTGTATATAAATTGCCTACACATGAATCAATACATCTGAAGACATCAGCAATTACCCAGTGTTACTTCAGTGATGTATACAAATCGGATATACTGTACATATGCTGCTTACATCCTTGAAAAGTGAAACTGTACTTCATGGTGTAATAAAAAGTATTAGTTTCTAAGATTATTTTAAACTTTAAATAATTTAAAAATTAATGAATAAAACTCTCCAGCTGCAATTTAAATCAAGAATGTAGTTTAATCTTTTGATCCATCATCAGCTATCTTTCTCAGCTGTGTCCTGCACATTCGGTGTATTTGGCCTGTTTTGCTTTTTATTCTCTTCAAATTACCAGGTAACAATTATTGTAGTGTTTTAATTCACACCAAATGTCAAAATCTTTCATAAATATCTCAGGTTTCAGATGGAAATAAAATAATATTTACTAATGAACACTAATTATGAGTTCCTGCTAGAAAAAAAACATTTATACATTTGTCACAAATTGGTTCCTTTCATTTGAAATTTATGTCTTTGGAGGAATTTTATTAAGTCAAAAAAAAACCCACAAATAATTACAGTATTTAGGACAAGCAGACTGGTACCATGTTAAAACAACTGCCAGAAAAACTTTAAAAAACTGAACAATGTCATGGGCATGAGAATATGTTTGAACTTCCAACCAACAAGTTGATCTATTTACTAGTGATCATGATTTTTGCACAATGCTACGTCTTGCCTGAGAACATCATCATTCAGCTTAAGCAGAAAGACAAGACCTCCTAAGATAAATGATATGGACTTCACATATATGGTATTATTGAAACTGAAAACAGTCACTGATGCGAGAGACATGTGACTGTCAAAAAGTAGAGCATAGCACCTTCGAAAAATTGCTGAGACAGTCTAAATGTCACTTTTCCACCAAGACAGTAATATCATAACCTATATCTCACCATACACATAGGAGACAAGAAAAAGCTAAAGAAAAACAATTGAGAATAAATATATAAACTTCTTTAAAAATATTAAAGCTTCCCTAACAAAGTATTTTATTTGACATGTCTTTCTATTTGGAAAACGTAAATAGTATTTGGCATTTTTAAGTTCTAACCATTCTCATCTCTTTGTAACTTTTATTAAAAATAAGGCTGATCAAAGTAACTGATACAGTAGAACCTGTCTTGAAAGACCACTCTTTCTGCCATTAAATTATGGTCTCAAGACAGGTGGTATCTCATAACAGGTCACAATGCTATATATTCATTAAATTTGTGCATTGAGTATATGGTCTCTCAAGACAGGTGGTATCACATAGCAGTGGTCTTTCAAGACAGGTTTCACTGTGATGTTAAAATTAAGCCAGGCTAACAGACATTACTTTTAATACTTCAGAATATTTAAAACATGAGAGAAAATCATTTTTGAGGCACCATGATGGTAACACATCAGGCAAAACTTTCAAAATGCCTGGAATTTTAAAAAAAATCAAGCCTTGTAGAAAATGGCATATTTTATATACAAATCTGGGAAGTTATGGTTGCACAAGTCATTACATATTTCACCTTAAAATGAGTAAAGTATCTAGAATCTAAAGCTGACACTAAGTGTTGACAATTCAATCCAACTATGACATTAATATTAAAAAAGAAAAGTTTACCAGCTAAACTATACCAATTCCAGAAGTTATGAGAAAAAAAGTCTGTTTGCTTTTTAATGTATTGCACTATGCATAAAAAGTAGGAAGATCTAAAACATATTGTCCAAAACAAACTGAAATATCAACATAATATCAAACAGCCATTTTTAAAAAATTGCAGCACTGAAAAGCATGAAAGTCTTATGATCATTTGACTTTTCCAAGAAAAACTTCACTAGAACTATCGTAAATGAAGGAAAGAGATTCAATATGCATTAGGAATTCCTTTAAAATTTTATCACACAAATAGCCAGACAGCCCCCAATTACTCCTCAAATAGCAACCTATCTACTGGGTACATACTACCTACCAGGTACATACTAACTATACAGACACTACTCTTGAAAATGATGATTATTTAACTTTGGAAAATAAAAAGTGTCCATCAAGAATTGTCTCCCTTGAAGGACATATGTAAAACTTGTCTCCCTTGAATAAGGATATTTTTTTTTTTTTTTTTGTCTTCCTCTTCCTCCACAGATGTTTGTTTCATGTGGAGGATTACACCAGAGGTCTGTACTAGATACATAGTTCTTCATTTTCACTTCACAAACTTAATTAAATTAATGGATATCATTATAACTCAAGGCATCATATATGACTGGCCAAAAGTTTGAAAAAGTCCAATGGACTTGGAAAGTGTGTGTGAAAAATATTTATGGACTCCTTCAAGGGGAATAATATTTACATGTGCTGGTATTTTCAAATCCAGAATAATTAAAGAATTATGTTGGTCACCAGAGAAAAATATATTAGCCTAAATAAAAACAAGTTTCAAACAAACTATTTTGGTAGACAAAACAAATTGTGCCAATCCATATGTGATATAGAAAACAAAAATGACATTTCTTCTTTTCCCATTTAAATGATTGTAATACAAGAATTCTGTGAAATATGTCACATTCAAGCATGACCTATACTACTTTATGAATATTTAATATTTTATCCCATAATATCAATCAGTGACTTTCTATTCATACCTGTTAATGATATTTACCAATGCTATCAATCATATGTTGAGACTATTGTTTGCTTTCGACTATTAGCAAATTTAGAACCAGTCTATATGAAGTATCCAATAACCAGTCCGCATTAACACTGACAGCTGCTACTCTGAGGATTGGGGTTTTCTGTCAGTCTTGTCCCTTTTGTTTGACTGCTGACAAGGGTTGGATCCGAGTCAAGACTCTCTGACATCTTGTCACATATGATATCCACCAAACGCTCAAAAACAGCTTTCACGTTGATGTTTTCTTTTGCAGATGTTTCAAAGAATTCTAAACCTAAAATAAAATTTCACAAACATTAATTATATATGGTACTGATTTATAAATTCAGAGATAATTAGTACTGTCAATTCTCTTTAATCCACCTTCTAATTGCTTGAACACATTGTCATAAATGGGAATAATTTATTGAAAGTCAAAGTTAAACTCAGTTATTTAAACACTGGGTTTATGTGATGTTTTTAACAGCATGAGCTTGCATCAATCAAGTAGTCAATCTAGTATTATAAATATTTTAAATCCAAAAAATCCAGGTAATCCACTTGGTTTATATTGTTCATGGCTCTTTTCTCAATTAGAGTACATACATACTCAACCAGAGTACATACATACTCAACCATAGAACATACATACTCAATCAGTGTATGTACATACTCAGCTGGCAAACATACATACTCTACCAGAGTACATATATACTCAACCTGTGTACATACTCAACCAGTGTATGTACATACTCAACTGGCAAATATACATACTCTACCAGAGTACATATATACTCAACCTGTGTACATACTCAACCTGTGTACATACATACTCAAATGGCAAACATACACTCAACCTGAGTACATACATACTGTGAAGTATTGAATTCTGAATAAGCAGTGAACCTTAAAGTTGAATGCACCGAGCATTAAGACTTTATCACATTTTGACCAGGGGTGTATTTGGGAAAGGCCATTTTGACCTTTATTCTTAATTTCCTCCATCTCAGTGTTAAAGTTTCACTGGGGGCAGTGTTCCAATTCAATGAAATTGACTGAATATCTTAACACAGGTTTGAGGAAGAGACAGCTAAACTTAAGATCCGTGTCAAATAGCCATTTTTCAAAGGGAAAAATTATATAACATTGTTCAGAGATTCTGACTGATATAACAAACAAATGTTGTTTGCTTATGATTGGCCGAGTGAAATTAAGGCATACACCTAGGAAGTAATGTGAACATAAAGTGACAACCTTGATCAACATTCTTTCATCCTATATTTTCTGTGAGAGAAAGTTGGCTATGAGGAAGCCTAGAAAAGAATACAGCCTTACTCATTAAATGAGAAAAGGACCAGGTGTCTGTCTTGTGAGAAAGACTGGGTTTAGTGCTGGATGCACAATTTCTAAAGTTAACAGCATTAAGACACGCTATTAAAGTTTCACATAATATTCTATTTTTTTTAATTGTTTGATGTATGCAAATTCATTTGTTATAACTAGGTTTCATACTATGTATCTGTTATTCAATTTCATGGAAATGTGTTTATGCTAGAGTTGTTATGCAATTTATCGTATTAAAATTCATGGAAATGTGTTAATGCTAGAGTTGTTATGCAATTTATCGTTTTATTTTACAGTTATACATTCATTTTAGCAGAATTTCATGCAATCCAAATGTCCATACGTGCAGGATTCCATTGGGTTATATGAATAAATAGGAAATAATTTTCTTTGTCTGTTAGGATGATACTGAGTATCGTAAGTTAGCGACAACTACCTGTTATATTTGCTTTTGTAATGTTTAAATAATATGGAAGTGACTTAAGGATCTGTGAATTTTATGCAACAGTAATCAAACATGTAATAGCATACACTAAATTTTCGTTAGAGAGGTCACATGGAAATTTAGAGCAATGAACTACCATAGGTAGATTTCATGCAGTGTCTGAATAGCAAGTGTGTACTGAGTAGCACAAGTGAAGGAATTTTATGTACATCTTGAAACTGGTACATACAGAGATTTAGGGACAATTTTGTCCTTTAAGTAAACAATTTTCTGAGGGAGAGGAGACTCAACAGTCCAAAGACAGAGTCCGAAAAAAGTAAAATGACGAGTAAAGTCCGAAAATGGAGAAGTGACGAGTTAAGTCTGAACTGAAAAGGGAGAAATGATAAGTACAGAGTAAAATCTAGAAGTCCAAGAAGGACAAAGTAGTTGGAAAAGGAAGACTCAAAAATATAGGAAATATTGGAACACAGTTGATAGGAAGGTGATGCATTCAGTAGTGGACATTGAGCTCTTTCCCCACTTGTTATCATGATGAAATAAATCCATATTAGACACTGCTAGTAAATCTGTGTCATATCGTTTAAGTTGAAATGATCACTATTAATTTGTTTAATTAAATTAAATTTGTTATTTTTCTTGTCTAACGGGGCTCATATTGCATTATTTCTCGATAGCTCCGCTGGCCTAGTGGTTAGTGTGTCCGCCGCAGAAGCAGGAGGTCGTGGATTCGATCCCTGACCAAGTCATACCAAAGACTTACAAAAATGGTACTAACAGCTGCCTCGCTTGATGCTCAGCATTAAGAGGTTAGTGTTAGGACTGGTCGGCCTGGTGTCAGGAAAATGTGACTGGGTGGGACATCATGCTATATGTCTGCAGCATGATGCCCCAGTGCTAGACATCACTATAAACTGCTTCACTGCAGACATTGTAGCGATATTTTTTTAAAGCTACGTTAAAAATCCTAATCAAACAAACAAACAAAACATTATTTCTCCCCAATAATCTTGCCCAGTTCTCTGTTGATATTCTATCTTTCACTCCCACCGGGTCATAATAAGATATTACAGATGCTCAAATGTATAATAATATTCCCTGTATAATTTCATAAACACATACATACATATTCAAATGAAAGTTTTGTTCCTCTCTAGAATTTCTAAAATGTCTAAATGAAAGTTTTGTTCCTCTCTAGAATTTCTAAAATGTCTAAATGAAAGTTTTGTTCCTCTCTAGAATTTCTAAAATGCCTAAATGAAAGTTTTGTTCCTCTCTAGAATTTCTAAATGTCTAAATGAAAGTTTTGTTCCTCTCTAGAATTTCTAAAATGTCTAAATGAAAGTTTTGTTCTTCTCTAGAATTTCTAAATGTCTAAATGAAAGACAGGATCTGTATTTTAAGTAACCATGCCGCTTCAAAATGTCAATTCAGTGCAATTAACTTTCAGTAGTTTATGAAGCATACAAAATCTCAGCTGATAGTTTACTAAATTTTCTGAAGGCATGAACTAATCATAGAACATCTTTAATTAGATAATCCAAGATGTGCCATGTGATAGACAGTAAGGAAAGAAAGTAAACCCAACAGTACTATAAAAAAAAATAAAGAAATGTGTCTGTGATTAAGATTAGGAGTCATTCATGTAAATTGGATGATTACAAAAAAGTAGTTTCTCTTGATGTAAATATTAGAGTGACTAAAAAATACCATATATACTTACTTATAAGTCAAGTCAAACTGCAAACATCGAAGACCCTGATCTGTCATAGCATAATGTGTTTGCAGATCAGGGTCTATATTATTTGCTATACTGACACTGCACAGACCCAGATCTGCCTGCATATAAGACAATATAAATGGCATGTAGTTTCTAACTGGTTTACATTGACTCATTCTTTACTTGACCTTCAAGTATGTGGCCTGTAGCAACCATTAAATCCATATGGAATCACATCACAGTTCAGTACCCACAAATGTAGTTCTAGTCTATTTTTAGAACATTTTTTCCTCTACCATTTTGGTGGTAATAGAAGAGCTAGATTTATGCATTTTTGGTTGGGATTTAAAGGTCCTTGTTTTTTCTTGAGATTATGAACTTAGGGTGTGGTTGTCTGTATGTATTTTGGCGACAGTGCACAGTGAGTAATAAGGCTTTGGTGATGATCTGGAAGTGAAATCTGTGTTCTGTTTACAGTGCAGCTGCTCAAAAAAATGCTGGTGAACCCTTAAGTCCTCTTTGAAGGTATTTTAGACAAGCATATGATTTATAACGATTGTCACACTGTGGAAAAGTCAGTACTGAGAAAAAAAATGTCAAAAACATATAGTAAATTTAATAGTGATGTATGTTCATATGAATAAATGCCACTCAGCAAGGAGTCAATTCACAGCATTATCTTTCTTGAAGAGAAAATACCATCAGACATCAGATAATTCCATTTCAGTAATTCAGTAAAACATGAAGTTCATACATACACATAAATGTACCATATAAATACAGGGCCCCAAGTGTCCAAGTGGTCTAAAGCGCTCACTGTGGATCACTGCCATCTCACCTCTGTCTGCGTGGGTTCAAGTCTAAGATTTGGCTAATGAAGTTATGTGAGAAAGCTTGCCAGTAGCTTCGCGTGGATTGGTGTTTCTTTCCGGGGTTTTCCCGGGTTCTTCCTCCACCATATATACTGGCTGCTATGTATAGCCTATCTTGTGCTGAAAAATGGTGATAAACCCTAAAACCCTATAACAACAACAACAACCATATACATTCACAAACAATAATCAAGGACTAAAGAAAATGAATGGTTACACTAAGCATTGGATAGTTAAAACAATGTAAATACAATATACATATACAAATTTTGTTCAGAGCTGGCACAAAGAAGAAGTTTAATACTATTTTAAGGCCATATTCTATGTCGAAGGAGTTATCTTATCCTGACTTTGAACAAAACACAATTACTTATATGTATTACTTATATGTATTACTTAACCACATAATTTACAATTATATAACCATATTAAAGGATTTCAAGAGAAAATGTATTTTGTTGGGGTAGGGGTAAACTGAGTTTTTTTACACAATACTTATGTATGTTACTGTGTGGCTTTTACTTTCCATGTCAAAAAACCTCATCCATGCAGAATTGGACAATAGTCAGTAAAACAGGGTCCACTCATCACCTCACATGCATGACTTGAAGAGTCATCTTTTTCATTGATGAGAATTAGGCCAGGACATGAGAGTAGTGCAAGGGCATTTGTAAATAGTGACAGGTAAGTATTGCACAATTACCCAAAAACTACATTCAAAAGAAGTAATAAGTTACCTGTCACTATTGAATAGCTGAATTTGTCAGGTGAATAGGCTGCTGTGTTAAACTGATTCAAAAACAGTGAAAAAATGGAATATGATCACCATTAATGGGAGAAATCCACATACAGATTACCAGTAATGGTGTTCCTCCAGACCACAACTATGGGTCATAGAGAATAGATGCCTGCTCATGCTGTGGTAAAAAGTGAAAGAAGGAGATGGTAATATGGGATCACCAAATGCTGTTTCATAATGCTCAAGGAAAAATTATTTAGATGGGCTAATGCAGCAGGAATGGCTTAAACATCATGGGCATTCAGTATTGTAAAAGAAAGGTCCTTATTGGTAAGAGACTGATAAAATTTTTTGAATATTTTGACAACAAAGCATGAGCTTGTGGAAGCTGAATATTGTCATATGAGCCCATGTAAGAGCAGAAAAGATGTTTCCAGGAGCTACATGGGGAATTGGTTTTTGGCAAAATATCCTCTTGAAAAAGGAGAAAAATGAATATATCAATATAAACCAGAGACATCAGGTGTCAAAGACAATGTATTATTCTTGGTGCTTCTTCTTACAGATGTCAGTTTGAATGTGAAGTCCTGAAAGGAAACCTCATTCAATGGTTAATAGTAAAAGACCATAAACACAAGATGGATTCGATCTGTGATTAAAAGATTGCAAGACAAGTCTCTGCAGCTCAAAATACTTAACAAGATCAGCAAAGTCTGAATCTGAACCAATTACAGTGGCCTGCAAGAATTTAAGTGTGTTAGAAATGGTAGCTTTGTAGCCCTTGATAGTTGATACTGAAAATCGTTTGTTCTCAACATAGCTAGGAGCAACATGTTTCCTACTGCACCCAACACAGATTCTCCGCCTGGCATCATAAAACTTGGATGCTAAAGCTGGCTTGATGATGTAACTGGCAACTTAGCCTAAACAATTGTTCTGGCCATTAGATAGCCTGAGATGAGTCAAACAAGAATGTGGACAATCTATGGACTGTTGTGGAAGATAGAGCCACGATGTTGCAACATAAAATCCATCCTGTGTGGTACAGATCTCAATTGATCTATGAAGAGATCTAGAGGATTGCTGAACCACTGTTACCAAATGCCCGATATGGCTCATTTAGACTTCCGTACTTTTCATATAATCAGGGTGTCTTGTTTCACGCGCCGTAATATTTCTGTAAATATAATTTTTCGTCGTATCGCGTGACGCTTTTATTGCTCGCGCAGCACATGTGAGTTAATGTATTATTGCGCATTACTGTATATATATCGGGTAGAAATATTGAAGGGCACAGCCACTATTGAGGGAAGCTCTAAACATATTCAGCTGTCGGGGTAGGTGCCATTGTAATTTAGTTAGAGCCAAAGAGTTGGGTGAGTCATATGTTTTTTAGTCAACTCCTTTTATTATTTAAAATAATTATTCAGTTGCATAAAAGCACTTTCATTGTTGTATTATGTAGTCACATCGTTTATCGTATTTGTAATTCAATTTATTAAGATATAACCTAGGCAATGTGGTAGCGAGTTAATTTTATCTGGTTGCTACTACAACTAATTTCGAAAACATACTATGTATGTATTAATGTCATAGCATTACGTATTTTTATTTTAATTGCATAGCATTCCTACGTCATACTTCAGACGAGTTATGTTAACCCATTCGTAACTATCATATATTCTTAAAGTAGTCGCAACTAAAACCATTCCAATTAAATAGACTATTGGAAAGGTTGTTTTTTTTCCATAATCAGCTCGCCGGTTATGAACAGCCGGATGGCTTGTGAATACCATGACATCTGGTGTACCATTACTTGCATAACCCACCAATTCAGTGCCAAAGTACGGGTAACAAATTCGGAAAGTGAGCGTGCCATAGAGCAGGCCATGTCATCAATTCCAATCATCATCCAAGCATTTTCCAATCATAGTAGTGTTTTGACTACATGTAAAGCATAATAACAAGTAGTGTTTTGACTACATGTAAAGTATAATATCAAGTAGTGTTTTGACTACATGTAAAGTATAATAACAAGTAGTGTTTTGACTACATGTAAAGTACAATAACAGTAGTGTTTTGACTACATGTAAAGTATAATAACAAGTAGTGTTTTGACTACATGTAAAGTATAATATCAAGTAATGTTTTGACTACATGTAAAGTTCAATAACAAGTAGTGTTTTGACTACATGTAAAGTATAATAACAAGTAGTGTTTTGACTACATGTAAAGTATAATATCAAGTAGTGTTTTGACTACATGTAAAGTATAATAACAAGTAGTGTTTTGACTACATGTAAAGTACAATGACAGTAGTGTTTTGACTACATGTAAAGTATAATAACAAGTAGTGTTTTGACTACATGTAAAGTACAATGACAGTAGTGTTTTGACTACATGTAAAGTATAATAACAAGTAGTGTTTTGACTACATGTAAAGTATAATATCAAGTAGTGTTTTGACTACATGTAAAGTATAATAACAAGTAGTGTTTTGACTACATGTAAAGTACAATAACAGTAGTGTTTTGACTACATGTAAAGTATAATAACAAGTAGTGTTTTGACTACATGTAAAGTATAATATCAAGTAATGTTTTGACTACATGTAAAGTTCAATAACAAGTAGTGTTTTGACTACATGTAAAGTATAATAACAAGTAGTGTTTTGACTACATGTAAAGTATAATATCAAGTAGTGTTTTGACTACATGTAAAGTATAATAAGAAGTAGTGTTTTGACTACATGTAAAGTACAATGACAGTAGTGTTTTGACTACATGTAAAGTATAATAACAAGTAGTGTTTTGACTACATGTAAAGTATAATATCAAGTAATGTTTTGACTACATGTAAAGTACAATAACAAGTAGTGTTTTGACTACATGTAAAGTATAATAACAAGTAGTGTTTTGACTACATGTAAAGTATAATAACAAGTAGTGTTTTGACTACAAGTAAAGTATAATAACAAGAAGTGTTTTGACTACATGTAAAGTACAATAACAAGTAGTGTTTTGACTACATGTAAAGTATAATATCAAGTAGTGTTTTGACTACATGTAAAGTATAATAACAGTAGTGTTTTGACTACAAGTAAAGTATAATAACAAGTAGTGTTTTGACTACATGTAAAGTACAGTAACAGTAGTGTTTTGACTACATGTAAAGTATAATAACAAGTAGTGTTTTGACTACATGTAAAGTATAATATCAAGTAGTGTTTTGACTACATGTAAAGTATAATAACAAGTAGTGTTTTGACTACAAGTAAAGTATAATAACAAGTAGTGTTTTGACTACATGTAAAGTATAATATCAAGTAGTGTTTTGACTACATGTAAAGTATAATAACAAGTAGTGTTTTGACTACATGTAAATTATAATAACAAGTAGTGTTTTGACAACATGTAAAGTACAATAACAGTAGTGGTTTGACTACAAGTAAAGTATAATAACAAGTAGTGTTTTGACTACATGTAAAGTATAATATCAAGTAGTGTTTTGACTACATGTAAAGTATAATAACAAGTAGTGTTTTGACTACAAGTAAAGTATAATAACAGTAATGTTCTGACTAGCTGTAAAGCACAATAACAAGTAGTGTTTTGACTACATGTAAAGTATAGTAACAAGTAGTGTTTTGACTACATGTAAAGTATAATAACAGTAGTGTTCTGACTACATGTAAAGTATAATAACAAGTAGTATTTTGACTACATGTAAAGTATAATAACAGTAGTGTTCTGACAACATGTAAAGCACAATAACAAGTAGTGTTTTGACTACATGTAAAGTACAATAACAAGTAGTGTTTTGACTACATGTAAAGTATAATAACAGTAGTGTTCTGACTACATGTAAAGTATAATAACAGTAGTGTTCTGACTACATGTAAAGTATAATAACAAGTAATGTTTTGACTACATGTAAAGTATAATAACAGTAGTGTTTTGACTATATGTAAAGCACAATAACAAGTAGTGTTTTGACTACATGTAAATTATAATAACAGTAGTGTTCTGACTACATGTAAAGTATAATAACAGTAGTATTTTGACTACATGTAAAGTACAATATCAAGTAGTGTTTTGACTACATGTAAAGTATAATAACAGTAGTGTTCTGACTACATGTAAAGTATAATAACAAGTAGTGTTTTGACTACATGTAAAGTATAATAACAGTAGTGTTTTGACTACATATAAAGTATAATAACAGTAGTGTTTTGACTACATGTAAAGTATAATAACAGTAGTGTTTTGACTACATGTAAAGTATAATAACAAGTAGTGTTTTGACTACATGTAAAGTATAATAACAGTAGTGTTTTGACTACATGTAAAGCACAATAACAAGTAGTGTTTTGACTACATGTAAAGTGTAATAACAGTAGTGTTTTGATTACATGTAAAGTATAATAACAGTAGTGTATTAACTACATGTAAAGCACAATAACAAGTAGTGTTTTGACGACATGTAAAGTATAATAACAAGTAATGTTTTGACTACATGTAAAGTGTAATAACAGTAGTGTTTTGACTACATGTAAAGTGTAATAACAGTAGTGTTTTGATTACATGTAAAGTATAATAACAGTAGTGTATTAACTACATGTAAAGTGTAATAACAGTAGTGTTTTGATTACATGTAAAGTATAATAACAAGTAGTGTTTTGACTACATGTAAAGTGTAATAACAGTAGTGTTTTGATTACATGTAAAGTATAATAACAGTAGTGTATTAACTACATGTAAAGTATAATAACAAGTAGTGTTTTGACGACATGTAAAGTATAATAACAAGTAGTGTTTTGACTACATGTAAAGTATAATAACAAGTAGTGTTTTGACTACATGTAAAGTATAATAACAAGTAGTGTTTTGACTACATGTAAAGTATAATATCAAGTAGTGTTTTGACTACATGTAAAGTACAATAACAAGTAGTGTTTTGACTACATGTAAAGTATAATAACAAGTAGTGTTTTGACTACATGTAAAGTATAATAACAGTAGTGTTTTGACTACATGTAAAGTATAATAACAAGTAGTGTTTTGACTACATGTAAAGTATAATAACAAGTAGTGTTTTGACTACATGTAAAGTACAATAACAAGTAGTGTTTTGACTACATGTAAAGTATAATAACAAGTAGTGTTTTGACTACATGTAAAGTACAATAACAAGTAGTGTTTTGACTACATGTAAAGTATAATAACAGTAGTGTTTTGACTACATGTAAAGTATATTAACAGTAGTGTTTTGACTACAAGTAAAGTGTAATAACAAGTAGTGTTTTGACTACATGTAAAGCACAATAACAAGTAGTGTTTTGACTACATGTAAATTATGACAGTAGTGTCTGACAAAATAAATGTTTGCAACCAATAGTTGATTATATAAAGGTTTGCAACAAGTATTTGTTTATATGAAAGTTTGCTAGAGATATCTGCATACATGAAGTTTATATGGAGTTGCTAGAATTT